>OX621207.1:8618270-9818270 GCA_951640565.1 Petrophora chlorosata | reverse complement strand
TACTAAACACAACGCAAAAAGAATTTTCCAAATCGAGTTCTGACGTAACAAATATAAAAAAAAACTACAATCGAATTGAGAACCTCCTTTTTTTGAAGTCTGTTAATAAATGTATTTTCTTTCTTTGTTATAAAAGGCGGGAGCAGTGGATCGGCGATGTGGGGCGCCGTGCAAGCCGCCAAGTCCCTGAAGGCTGGACAGAAGTGCGTGGTCATCCTTCCCGACAGCATTCGCAACTACATGACCAAGTTTGTCACCGACCAGTGGATGGAAGCGCGCGCGTTCCAGCCCGTCGTAGAGAATAGCAAAGTTTCGTAAGTGATCTCAGCCTTATAACTTCTGTAACAGCATTTCCTATCTTATGAAGAGGTCATCCCAATTCGTCATAATCCCAGTTTGTCACACAAAAATGTGTTCTTCGCGAATCATTAAGAGAAGTCTTTAAACAAATAATGTATTAACTTTACCTTCTCTGTACATTTATGAAAATATAATGTATGTTCGTAAAAATCTGCACAAATTCAAGGTGAATAGTGACCACCACAACATAAACACTAGAAATAAGAATAGAATTGCAGTACCTAGGTTTAGATTGAGTAAAACGAATAAGCCCTTCATGGGCAATTGCGTACGTTTTTACAATAAAATTCCGAAATGTATAACGGAGCTCACAGAAAGTAGATTCAAATTGCGTGTGAAAAATATTTATTTAAAGCATACTATATAGTTAGTAATTACATAGAAGACAACGATGCATGGAATATTCCACTTCTGCCAAGTAGCCAACTGGCACATAAGAAACATAATATTGTCAAAAACAAACATAAAATATTGTAACAAAAGTTCTAAAATAAATGCCCCTCAGTTTCTTGCCGTATCTTCTGAGTAGTGGTTCTTTTTCCGATACGGTGGTAGTCATTGTAATAATTGACGTTCATAAGTGCATTTGTGATGCGAAAACTGAATACAGAACTTTTGAACTTGAACTCACTTTGTCAATATTTTCTAAATATGTTGATAAGAGTAGTTCTACTTACGTGAGGAAAAATGTTCGAAGACAAACAGGGGTGGGATTGTGAGAAAATATGAAACAATAACTGTTTACGTATATTATGTTTTTATGACTTTAAGGAACAATTATTATAAAGTCATTACCGCTTACTCTTCACTATTCTTAACCCCTCAGGAGACACACAGTTTAAAAGTGACCTCGCTAGTAGATAATTAAGCCATGATAAGTAGGCTACCGAAGGTTAGATCCCTATCTCCTTCGGTGGCGTCATTTATTTTCGAACAGTTTCGGTTCAACGTACAAGGCTATCGTTCAGAACATCTCATTACCGAAATTGTTATTAAAAGTCGCGTGAGCGAGATATGACGATGATTTATGGCAGACTAGCGTCGCCCCGCGGTTCCACCCGCGGTGACCGGGATAAAAAGTAGCCCATGTGTCGCCAAGTCCTAAAGTACCCACATACCAAATTTTATCAAAATCGGTTCGGTAGTTTTTGCGTGAAAGAGTAACAAAGGTCCATCCATACAAACTTTCGCGTTTATAATATTAGTAAGGATATAGAATTACATTTTATTTTCTTTGTTTATTTCATCTTTTTTTCTTTGTTTATTTCATCTTTTTTTTCTTATGTATCAACAATGGCAGAAGGCGCTAGTCCTCGAAGCACAGTGTCAAGCTACGTCGAGGACAAGTGGCTTCAAAACATTGAGGAATGCATTGAGGAATGACACTATTTCTCAATGGAGGAATGACACCCTCAATGCTTCAAAACTGAAATTGTGACACTGACAATAAATACATTTTTAAGCAAAGATAAAATTTTCTTTGTTTTTAAGCTTAAAAAAATATAGTTAGCAATAAGCCTTTGAGAATTCCGCGCCATACCCGCTATGCCGATAGATTAACTTAGGTATGCGGGTATATAATATATCGTTTATTAGCAGAAACCTTCATGTATGCCGTGAAAGTGTTACGAAGTTTTTCAGTTACTTCAACTGATAAATAAGAAAAATAACAGTCTGAACAACTTATGAATACCAAGATTACATTATCTATTACCTATCCATATCTCTAAATTGTACAGAACAAAGTCGCTTTCCGCATCCTAATTTCTGTTTCTCCAATTCAATTAAAAAGTTCTTTATTCAATTTTGTCGTCACAGACGCGCTTTTGAACGTCAATTATTACAATGACTACCACCGTATCGGAAAAAGATTTACTTCTTATATACCACGCAAAGGATTTTGATACGGTTGTCATTAAGATTTTTTACAGAAGGTGATGAGAAAATTCAATGTTTTGTATTAAAGTCCTCAAAAAATGACACCATATCACTACATAGTATAAAACAAAGTCGCTTTCTCTGTCCCTATATCCCTATGTATGCTTAAATCTTTAAAACTACGCAACGGATTTTGACGCGGTTTTTAATAGATAGAGTGATTGAAGAGGAAGGTTTATATTTATAATAACCGTGCGAATCCGGGGCAGGTCGCTAGTAATATTACATAGTAAATTGCATCCGTGCGAAGCCAGGCGCTTGTTCTTTACCGACTAAAAAAGGGGGAGGTTCTCAATTCCATTGTTTTTTTAATGTTTGTTACATCACTACCACGTCATTTATAAACTGATTTGGAAAATTCTTTCGTTTGGGTTCAGTATAGCTACAATGTGGTCCCATATAAGTTTCATCGATATTCGACTTCAGAGATACATCAGATATGAAGTCGGTTGTTTTATTATAAAATTAATTATTGACTAAATTCTAATTATGACGAGTTGTCGCTTCTGAAACACCGTGTACAACTTTGCATAGTTTAAAAGTCCTTTATTTCCAGTTGGTGGAGCACGCCCATCACGGAAGACATGGCGCAAGCTGCCAAGAGCATATCGCACTCGTCCTCGCCGGCGGACGCGCTCGCCGCCTTGCGCGAGACGAGGGCGCCACTGCTCACCGTCCTTGATGATAAAGGGTAATAACAACTAATTTGTTAGATTAATTGAATTGAATTATCTAAATTAAATTAAAAAATATATTGATAATAAATATATTCAAATACAATGCAATGTTTAATATAACTTAATGTTGATTATAATCTTACTTTTATACATATTTTTATGGATAAATTGTAATTTCATAATTGAAAAATGATGTTTACTCACATAACAAAGACCTGACATGTAAGCTTATATTACCTTGTTAATAATGAATTGAATTAGCAATCTCAGCATTAATAAGCTGCTAATGTATATTAGCAGTAGTCAAATTAATAATAGTTGGGAAATTCTATGAATGCTAAAATTCAACGCTTATCGTCGCATTCCCGCACGAATGCGAACTGTGGCGGCAAGTTGCTAATGATAATGCTGTTGAGATTGGGAATGGACGGGGAGTGTTCCGTTCTTCCGCGTGCCTCGTGTGTGCGATTTTTAAGGCAGATAAAGGCATTCCTTTCATTTGAGGCCAAACACTAAATAAATTACACTTTGATCTATGACTATAGTTTATTACCATTTTTCAAAAATGTATAATACAGATATGTATTTATGTAATAATGTAATTTTGCACGAAATCGTGAATTTACAACTGCCAAATTCATATTAGCAATCAGCATCGAAATAGCATGTAGCATGCTAACGATCAATGTTATTTTCACATGCGAATGACATTATTGAAAAATAGAAATAATTTTCATTCCAACGTTCATCAACCATTTACTTAGGTACCTATATCTTGGGTCCCTAACACAGAATAACTAATAGCACAAGTACCCCCTAACTAGGATTCCCTGTATCTAGAAAACCAGGGTCTATGGGTAGCCCAAACAAACGATACCCGTTTCAAAAGATTACCGGCAGGAATCGGTTTTTAAATACCTGCTCTGGACAAAGTGAAGAATATATTATCTCATCTGCAAGGAGCTTATATACTAGTAACTCTCCATGCTCATCTGTGACTAGCTTTGGGTAGACCAAACAAAGATAAAATATTTTTTCTTTATCTTTGGAGTAGATTTTACTGGTGGTAGGTTTCTCGTACGCGAGAGTCCGTCTGGGTGGTTACCACCGCTTTGCCAGTTATTCAACCGCCAAGCAGTAGTGCGCAAGCATTACTGTGTTTCGGTTTGAAGGGCATTGTAGCCAGTGAAATTACTGGGCATTATGAGACTCAACAGCTAATTGTCTCAGGGTGACGAGCGCAGTGCAGTGCCGCGCAGGATTTTGCAAAACAAAGTTCTGGGTGGTGCTGTTATTATTATGGGCTGGACTTACCATCAGGCAAACGACCAGCTCATCTCGTCACTCAGTTACATAAAATAAATAAAAAAGACAGCCAAATATTTTATCTGAGGTGACTAGTCTTTACAAAACATAAAATAGGTTGCAACTGCAGAATAAAGACAAAATTCATAGACACTCGTACACTGCAGTGCTGTCTACATGACTTTATACTTCTGTCAAACCGCAATCAAAGCAACCAAACATGTCGAAATTTTTGTTTACCCAAAACTAAATGAAACCTGATGCTACTCCTGTTTGTATGCCTAATAATATATATGTACCTAGTTATATTCTTCTTGGACTACGTTCAAAATCAGAGTTCATCGACCGCCATCAGATAATACGAGCTCCAATGTAAGGTTGGTCCAACAACTAGTGTTTGAATATAATTTGAAAATGAGAGAAAATCAATTGTATGTGAGAATTAATAAACTTTAATGTGGAATATAGCGCTAGCACTTGAATCCCGCTGCGTAGAAAGAATCGATAGGTACTATTCAACACAGATTGAAGAACAAGCATGCCATATACTATAGGCCGACCGTTTAACTCGCGTATCGCCTGCGCGTCTCTCTGCTCCGCGCAACCCTTTCACCCACCCGCTAACATCTCCCCTCGCTCCCTTCTTACCGCGCAGGCGATACGCGAGTTAAACGGTCGGCCTATAGTAGTAGTAGTAGTATCGGTCCGTACTTCCTCGTATCCTTCTGTTGTGTCAACAGATCGCAACGTTCGCAACGGTCACCACTTGATTGGGTGACCCTTTTTGTGTGATATAACATCTGGGTGCCATACTGTGCGTCTGTCACGTTAAGCCGTCGGTCCCAGTCGTCTGAGGACAACAATCGTTAAGCCACCTATAACTATAACTTCGAAACCAGGGTTGGAAACACACGAGAAGAGAGAACATGCATGAATATATTTTTTACCTTGAATGAATAAAAAAGGTGGACGCCGCGTCATCAAATTCAAAAGTGAAGCATTCAAACTATGCTGGTCCGCTCTTTCGTACACAAGCCTCACGTAGGTACACATTTACATCATGCTATGCCGATCGTCCGTCACATCTGCCCTCCGTCTACTCAAACAAACACCACCACCGCTATTGCTATGCTTCAGTTGTTGCTTAGCGAAATTCTGTGCGCCGATTTTTGTTTGTTCAAGTTTTTTTACATACAATTTTCTGGTTGATGTTAGGGTGTAGGTCCGTTGTCCTCGTAGGTCGTGTCAAGGGGACAACAGGACGTCATTAAATTTCCGTACCGTTGTCCCCTTTACGGAGATACAGCCAACGGGGACAACAGGCAGTCAAGATTTGTCTTTGTCCCTTCTAAATCTGCATATTATTATTTTGCTTAGTTTTTAGCATGGCAAGAACAAAAACAAAATAAACCAAATTATTTATACATGATACTATTTTAATTTAAAGTATTAAAATCAAATAATTAGCACACTGTTTGTTGCAGAAGTATAAGCGGTATCTTCACGGCGGACAATGCGCGGCGCCGGCTCGCCAACCTGGCGGGCTCGCCCGCGGAGCCGCTGCACAAGTTCACGGTGCACAAGTATTCCAAGCTGGACCTAGCGCTGCGCCCCACGCTGGGACTCCTCTCTAGGATGCTGGACATCGCGCCGCATGTGGTGCTCGTCAAAACAGGTAGCTTTTCAAAATGAATCCGCCGCGGGGAGATGTTTGCGTCGTGGCGTTAAGCTACACCCCAAGCTACTTAAACTTTATTCCTACACCTTGGGGGTTTGTATTTGTTTGAGATCTTGATTTCGTCTTATCTTGACGGCACAAAGAAATATCTTTAAAAGGTTTAGAAATGACGAACATTATGAGACTTAGCTAAATGTCTTAGTGTGACGAGCGGAGTGCAGTGCCGCGCAGGATTTTGAAGGCCTTTCTGGGTGGTGCCGCTATTGTTATGAGCAGGAGTGTTGCTCACCACCGGGCGAAAGACCTGCTCGTCTCTTCACATACATTTTAAAAACTTTGAAATTTATCATAGCTGGGTGAAGCTTTTAGAGAGACTATCATACAATATCAACATCTTAACATTGTTATTACATACACAAGTAACATCCTAAATTTAATTTATACTCCATTGTTCTCACAGATGCATCAACAAATATCAAGAGCCCAGTTGGAGTGATGACATCGGAAGACCTACTGCAGCAAATTTCCAAAGGTGTTAAGCATATGAACGGGAATTAAACAGGATGCAATCAAGAGTGATCATAAGAAATTGTTCGCATCAAATTGTATGACAGTACTTAATATTTTTGATAATGCATATTCAGTAATGTACTTATAATGTAATTACTAATTGTAATTACTATATGTCAAAACAAATATGATACCACAAAATAGTTAAGTAGTTTTAAGCATACATAGTGTCTAAAGATACTTGTAAATGAAGAAAAATATTCAGAAATTTAATAAACATATAAATTATTAATTAAAATATCAATGGAATGTTCGACTTCTACTTGCAAGTAGTTTAGTTTTTAGACTTGTATGCATTTTGTTGATTTCTAAGCAGGTGCATTGAAACAATCAATGAATTTAAATAAGACAAAATTCATTAAATGACAAAATTCTACTGCTTAAAAGTAAACATAACTATAAATAAATCTTTTATATAAAAAATATATATTATTATTTATATAATCTGAATACATGTGATTTTATTTTACCTACCTCCTCATACCTAGTTGAAAAAGTTGCAATAGCAATAGGTCAAAATAGCTAGAAAGAAAATAAAACAAAATGATTGTTGACCTACACACATCATATATTACAAAAAATCATGGTGATGGAGGAGGCGATTGCTGCTTAGCATTTGCAGCAAGAATGGCCCCTGGTGCTGGATATGGTCTCATTTGGTACAGCGGGCCTGTTGCAGTGGAGTCCACACCAGTCTTAGTATGCTTGTCTAAGCCTGCAGTCCAGTTACCCCTCGGAATGTCAGAATAGGCAGCCGGGTCCATAGGGTCCAAATCATTGTCTTTGACTCGTGGACGTTTCTTGTCTCTGTGGTGAACCATTTCTTTCTCCTTTTCACGCTTCTCTTTCTTTTTCTCTTTGTGAGGCTGTTGGGGAACTTCTTGGTCTGAAGCATCACTACTATCATCACTCTCATCTCCCTCCTTCAACAAGCGCTCCTCACGCAGATGCGCGGCACTCTCGCAATGGACCGCGTTAGGGTGCGCCGGGGGATACCAAGATACAAGATTGTTATGTACATTCCAAAAGTAATGCTGCCCGCAACCTTCGTCATAAACTTCTTCCCAGCCGGCAGGCAACGGCCACATCTCTAAAAGCTTACGCTTTATTTCAAAGTATGTTTCAGAAGGGTTCTGCTTACCTTTTTTCCATTTTTTTACACAAAACTTGGAGCACTCATGATATATGTTGGATTTGTTTGGGCACCCTTTATGCCCTTTGATAGGGTCAACGTTAACCCCTTCGATACCTTCCCAGAATTGTTCTGTGTTGATTTGCTCCTCCGGCCTGGAGTCGTAGTCTTCAGCTATAATTTCTTCGTTTGATTGAGGAGGGGCATGATCATTGGCGGTTTCTGTATTTGTACTTGATCTCAATAAGCCCCTTTTAGCCAGACGGGCAGCTAGAGTTGGAGGCAACGGCATTTTTATTTAGTGATCTAAATGTATTTTATTTCGTGACTCGTAAGCGCACAGAATTGACAGATTATGCCTATGTAAAAGATGTGAAATGAAGTATTTTTGTAAACGATAAACGAGTTTTGTTTTACCAAGGGAGACTATATTGTACGACCATAATAATGTACGGCCAAAATTGCACAGCCGATATTGTACAGCCAATATTCCATGTACATCGGATTTCAAATACTCGGCTGGTTTTTCCTGGACGGCAAATATTGCCCGTACAAACTCGGTCCGTGTCGATATTGCACGGCCATTATTGCACAGCCAATAATTCATGTAATGGCTTCCAAATGTCAGGGTGTGCAATCCAGTCTGTACATTATTGGATGCTAAATACAGCCCGTGACGATTGTGGTACACCCAGTATTGTACAGGCAATAATCCGAAGCCATCCATAGATAAAATAAGCATTTCTATAGCTGTCAACGCGATGCCTCGTTTGTTTCAAGCGAGTCTTTGAAACACAGATTATTAAGGCTTTTTGGCGGGAAGTGAAAAGTGATGCAGATCGATTTTGTTTTATTTTCCAAACAAGTGTTATTTCGAGTGATCATATGTAATATTGAATATCTACCATAATGTGTTTCGTACACTTGCACGATTGTAAGCAAATGAAACAAAATAGGGAAAAACATTGCTTTTTATATTCTCCCAAAAAGTCCATGGAAAGCTTGAATAAAGTTCCACTTTATTGAAGCACTAAGAGAGGGTTTGGCTTGTTACTGATGACCCTCATAACAACGATATACGAAAGAAATTATTATAATTTTTACAAACTATCAAATAACACTACGTAAAACAAGGCGGTATGGTCTTAGAGACTTCAATCTGCCCAAACGTTAAATGGGTGAGTTAAAAAAAAGACAGATTATTAATTTATCGTTATTTACTCAAGTGCAGCCAATCGAACGTGTTTGGCCCAGACCGCCGTACCCGATCAAAAGTTGTTCATATTATTTGGACTACGCAAGTACGACCATGCCTCCGATTCCGTACTAAGCTCAAGTGGCGTGATCATCAACAATTTTTTTCACACTTTAAATTCTCGTGCATTTGGGTCGTCACGTCGTCGTAAGCTGAATTTCTGCACATCACAGAAGTTCGCGTCATGCAGCGTTCTCACTTAGTGTTCTGAACAGTTCTGAGCAAGCAAACGTTCGTCCACGTGGTAATATTAATCACTTTAGCGAGTGAATATATAATATATGTCTGGTGATAATCACCGTCGCCCTACAGTTAGCCGTTGCACTTTCAACGGTGCAAATATGTTTGCCAGTGAAAATTAAATTATTCGTAAAATGTATATGTTTCTGTGTCATTTTACTTATGTATCAGCGGCCAAGCAGTAATACGCAAACATTACTGTGTTCCAGCTTGAAGGGCATTGTAGCCAGCGAAATTACTGGGCATTATGAGACACAACAGCTAATTGTCTCAGGGTAACGAGCGCAGTACAGCACCGCGCAGGATTTTGCAAAAGAAAGTTCTGGGTGGTGCTGTTATTGTCATGGGCTGGCTTAATGCTTACCATCAGGCAAACGACCAGCTCGTCAAGTCATTCAGTTCCATTTTAAAAAAATGTAAGCATCTCATTGTTTCACTATAATCATAAAATGTTCTTAGGTATGGGGCATTTGAATTGCCCCATTGCTTTTGGCTTGAATTAATATTTCTCATATATGGAATAATCTACTTCACCTAATTTTTGGTTTCATGAACATTCTCATAGATATGGGGCTTTCCCATTTTTCACTAAGACAATATAATTTATTAACCTTTTTATTAAATTCAAACTTTTGTATTCTTTTTAATTTTGAATAGCTGGTATGTTATACTTATTATAAATAGTACTTAAATTAATTTTCATTCATGTGCCCCACTTCCCCCTACAACCACACGCAAGATTTACACCCAGTTGCAGAAAAGATCTTAAAATTTAAAGACAACTATGTCATTTGCTCAAACTTACAACTAATGTTGGATTAATTAGTATTCGCAGCGTAAATATGCTGCTAAATGTATATTAGCATTAATCAAATTAATTTTAGTTGCATAATTCGATGAATGCTATAATTCATCACTTAGCACCTTCGAGTAGACAGCCAAATATTTATACTGCTGAATATTTTATCTGAGCTTAGTACACTGCTCCCCATCGCTTGGCACGCCACACGAATGCAAACTGTGGCGGCTGTCTGCTAATGCTGTTGCGATTGCGAATCGACAGTGTTCCGACCCCGTGCGTCTTGTCTGCGCGATTTCTAAGGCAGATTTTTAAACCAATTTTGCTTGATGTTCTGCATAATGTAATTAACCAACTTCAAAAAAGGAGGAGGTTTTCTATTCAATTTTATTTTTGTATATTTTTTATGTTACCTCCGTCATTTATGAACCGATTTAGAAATATACATTGAAGTCAGTTTTTATAAAATGTGCCTATACCTACTTGTTTATTTGTATGATGTAATTATGACTTTCAAATACCAGAGATGTATAATACCGGTAATAATACCGTTTTGGTCTCCACAAATACCAGGATCCCGGGATCCCGTTATTGAAAAAAAAAGGATACAAGACATAATTTTTTTTGTTAATAAAATATAACTGAAACCTGATCAACTACAAGAAAAGCTAAACATTATATCGACAGTGTATGAACAGTCATCACTGCTTTCGAGAAATGAATATGCTATCACGGGTGCATCTGGGACTTACAGATGATGATGATGAACCTGTAAAAGATTTAATAATGCTTCTAAGTTATAAAGACATATACACGTGCATACATCTGAAAGAACATTAATTGCTATGCAGCTTAGAAAACCTATTTACGACACAAAGGTCGCTGGTCACCGAAACTATAAACAATAGGAACTTAACAGCGTGCCGGCTGAGAGTATCAGATTGCAATAACAACTGTTATCGGTAATTATAACATTGTGGCGCGTCAGTGGCGTAGCGTGGGTTTCTGCCGGCCCAGCCTGAATTTGCCAGCACAAAAATATTAAATAAATATTATGGCAATTGCACAAAAATAACTAGGTACTCTTTAACAAGGAATACAAATAAAACGTATCTATAGGCACCTACATAATCTAGGTATATGTCCTTATAAATTATAACAATAGGTTCTGTATTCAACCCTTATGTAAATCGATACTTTCTTTTGTTTGACCGTGATTTTCTGAAAACACACTTAAGCAATTTTCATGATTTTTGAGCCACGCTCAAAGAGGAAAATCATTGCGTAGCGATCTTGGAAACTTTCATAGGCGTAAGACAATTCTATAATTATTATTCATTATAATCTAATAAGGTACGCAAGCAGCGGGGCGAGCGCGAGGATTCAAAACCGTTAAGTAACTTCTTAGGTACGTACTATCATTCTTCAAAATAATAGGGGTTACATACTTAGGTAGGAAAAATAACGCGAGCGGAGGGAGCGCAAAAATGTTTCACTCATGTAGCTCAGACGCTGCCACATACAAGTAATATATCTATCCACCTATACATAAAACTGCATGCCATCATAATTATCCTTACTAAGTACAAACAAACTCTTTTGTAATCTGTTTCTGTAACTATTTTAATGTAACTATCTCTGGTTTAAGTGAAGGACACAATTTTTTTATTACTGGTTTCAGAACATTGGTACCCAAACTATGAGACCTGTTTTGGCATATCAGTACTATGTACATACAGTATATACTATGATAGGTGATGTTTTTTTAACAAGCGGAGGATAATCATCTATAAGTGAGCGGAGCGTGTAAAAGCAAAATGCCTATTTTAATTCTGAAAAAATAGGATAAATTATTTAATGTTACGAGAGCGGAGTGAGCGCGAGAATTTTGCACTTATGTCGATTAGGAACCGCTATGTATACACATAGCAACCTCTCATAATACTTTCTTTTTGTAAAATGATACGAGACACGAAAAAGTGTAAAAAAATCAAAAAACGCGGGAATGTTTTTATACATGTAGCTGAGAAACCGAACAAAAAAAATAGCGAACTTCCTGCCTGGAAAATGATACTCCATATGAACTCCATAGCTACATTATTTATTATTTTTTATCACTTCGCAAAATTATAAGAGATACGAAGAATGGAGACGTAAATCGCGAAAAACGCTTACATATTTACTACGTAGCTTAGATAAAAACAGTATAGGTACCTACCTACGCAATGTTAGTTTAGCAAATTTTGATAAAATACATAAACACGGCAAAAACAAACACAGAAAATTACACTTACACAATTAAATGTACTACGTAGTTTAGAAAAAGTTCTTATCGGTAAGTACGCTCCGTACGCTATGTGAGTTTTTTCGTTTTTATTAAAATTGTATTTTATTGTAAACTTGCGTCGCCCCGCCGTTTCTCAGGATAAAAAGCCTACCTATCCTATGTGTTAATCTAGGGTTTAGGTCAAAGCTATCTCCATTCCAAATTTCACACAACGGTGAAAAAAAAAACAAACTTTCATACTCACTATTTCTCGGTTTTATACTTTATACTTTGGACTTTTAATCTCAACTATAAAATCCTGCTTTTATATGAAAAAGTGTATTATAATTTAAATCGTTTAAAAAAAACGTACGAATTGGCACCTAAGTCCCAATACCTATCTGTTAATTATTTTGTTCCCAAACTCAGTCCTCACTTTTTTAATGGTGTGTAAAAGAAAACATATATTGCAGCCTAACTTTGCTTGCGAATTTAGTAACTTATTTTATATACTTACATACTAGCTTGTACCCGCAATACCTTTCGCGTAGACTTCGGTTTAAATATATTAGTTTCATAAGGAAGTGTTCGTTTTTCCTACATATTGGTTGGGCAGGTTGGTTCAAATCTCATTCACCACCAAGGTTGCGGGGTCGATTCCCGCGACGGGACAAATGTTTTTGCAAAGAAAAAAAGCCACAACCATTTGTTTCGTGTCTGGGTGTTGTAGGACCATGGATAATCATTGCTCCTGGTTCCCAAGATTCAGGGAATCCTAGTTAGGAGCCAGGATCTGTGTATGTGATTGTTGGGCGTATTTGTTTATTTATAAAAAGTAGCCTATGACCCGGGACCTAAGTACAGTACCAAAGAACATATCAAATTTCATCAAAATCCATTCACTCGTTACGGAGCTATGTACCTAGATACATGTTACTAGCAATAATTATTATGCACTTATTACTTACTAGTAGTTATTATTACAATTTGTAAATTATTCTGTGCTATGTACTCAGCCTGCCTGTCTCACCCCGCAAAGTACCTATACAAACTATGCCAACGCTGATATTGGAGAAAATGTCAGGCGCTAGCAAAAAGTGCCTATATTAACTTAAACATTGCTCTTTAAAATGAGTAAGAAAATAAATCCTAGTACCTACTGTACATAACATTTGGATGTTTGAATAGTGACAGAATTTATTTATTATTAATTTATTCAAAAAAAGAATAAGAATTGACAACCTATCATTCTTTACACTTCCTAACGAAATATCGATAGGTAAGATATTCTAATACCTGCGCCAAAGAAAAAATACTACCTATTACCCTACGCTATGTCTTAGTGTACGTAGATACTTAGTTACTGATATTTTTATATTAAATCGGTATTTATGAATTATTTTTTTATTATTTAATAAGTCTTAGTGTTCCGTTGCTGAGCTCCCAACACGGTATTTTCCACGCAGAAATTATGCCATAGGTATCACCAACCAGCGTAATTTTTAGTAGATCCCTCAATACATAACCTAGAGAACCTACTAATGCACGCTCAGTATTAAACCTACAAGTAGATAGGTATACCTATTAAGCTTTAAACGACTTTTTTATTTATTAAAGAATTTTAATGATAAATGTAATATAAATTATAATAATTAATATACATAATGTACCTAATACCTATTTTTGCAATAATTTTAAATGTTATTATACTTAGTTTAATATTCAAATATTAGCATGTCTGCTTGCACACTGAATACTGTGCCTGTGGCTAATGTTAAGAACTTAATCTATGTATTCTCGCAAATAAATAATTTGATTTGATTAGAAAAATCTCATAGAGCGAGTAACCTACACACAGATTAATATATAGTTACTACTGAACTGATAAATCACAATCAGTAATCAGTCCCTATGAGATCTTTCATGCCTACTGTTATAATAGCCTACTCTTTCATGTCGCCGATCGCTGCGTGCGAAAATAAAGCTAATGATTTACTAGATTGTGCCTAAACGTTCATACGTGAAGTTGTTATTGTGGCCTTGCAGCAAACGCAATGGCGCACCGCGCCGGCCGGCAGCGTGGCGCCGGCGTGGCGGCCAGGGCACCGATACTATTAATTATTCTGTGCCCAGCCCCCCTACCCATATGTCCCTCAAGCGCCAATCGAATATTGTGTTGAGCTCAAATTAAGGTGTAGATTCACTGTGACAATGTCTTATGATGCCATATATTGTCTCATTAAGTTTATCTCAACTCGTAGTCATCGTATTTTGGTATAAATTAATGAGATTAATTCGATTTCTTGCCTAAATCGACCATAATTAGACCGTATCTCATTAGTCGCAGTGACGCTATACCTTAATTCGAGCTCAACACGATATACGATTGGCGCTTGAGGGACATATGGGTACGGGAGCTGGTCAGCCTAATTTGATAAACATATCATTAAAAAATATTTAGGAAAATAGAAGAGCACTTTTTACTATTATTGCATCTATTTTTATCTTAAAATTTTAAATAAGAAGTTACAAGTGTTTAATTTTTATAACTAACTTTCTCCCGCAACTTTGTCCTCGTGAATGACAAAGGAAGCCCATATTCGTATTTTTACCAAGATCTCCACACTATAAGAGAGCGCGTACTACGAAGAAGTCAAGCTGCATCTTTGTAGTAACCTAACCGATTTTGATGTAGCATACCCTATAATCTAAGTTGGAACTAATGCTACCAAACCCTAAAACCGCATTAGATTTCGTTCAGCAGTTTCTGATAAAATATCAGATTGAGATAAAATTCAAAACACCGTGGCTTCGTATTCAGTAGGTACTCTCTAAATGATTGATCCCATTTGGTTTTTCTTAAATATTATTAATGTACAGAATAGGCTGTTAGAGTGAAGTAGTAGTAGTAGAATTCAAAAAGTATTAGTATGGCAACCCGGTGGTTAATAGGATACTTGAAATGACCTAATTTGATACTTTGATATTCATCACCATCATCAAAAGCCATAATAAGACAATATATATAAATAATATAGAATATAAATTTCCTAGACCTAGATATAGATCTAGGCATAGATATGTATTTTTTCTGCCGCCAAGCAGTAATGTAACTGACATGGGTACTGCAGTAAGCGCCATAACAACTTTTTCATGATTAAATTTATCATTTTCTCGATAACTTCTGCTACTTCCTTTTGATTTGCTATAATAGATCAATTCGATATTAAATTATAGTGCACATGCGATGATTGTTGAAGAAACCGCCAGTTTTAAAAAAAAATAGACCAAGTACGAAGATTTGCCAGTAGGAGCAAACACAACCTCGTGCTACCGACCTCGAAACTAAAAATCCATAGCTCAGGCCCAAACGTCATGGCAATAAAAATTTACAACAAAATTCCAGACAACATAAAAGTTGAAAATATCGAATCAATTTTCTTAAAAAAAATAAAACAATACCTAATTAACCAATGCAACAACTTACACGAATTTTTTAATGACAAGTAAATAGATATTTTAAATCAATATACTAATAAAATTAATTATTTTTATGACTATAAAATACCAAAGTTGATTTAATGGATTGGTCTGCTCACTCCTATTACTCCTATTGCCATACCCTGTCAGGGTCATATATGTTAACTAACCTTTTTATAAGACCTCTTCAAATGTACATACATATATGATTGCAATAAACAATTGAGTATTGAGTATTGATTATTTTCCCCAATGTATAATAATAAACTATTAATGTTATTCCGATATCATAAAAGTATTAGTATGGCAACCCGGTGGTTAATAGGATACTTGAAATGAAATTATTAATAAAAGGGGATAAAAGTTGAGAGCCACAAAATATGTATTAAAGTATCAAAATATTTGAGCAATACTATATATGCCGCCATCTTGTAAACATTAGGGAAATGCCATACCCCGATTCCGGTTTTCCCATTTACATTGGGACTTAACTCAAGTAAATACTTTTTTTTTCGATTAAGAATTAATAAATCAATAAGTTCAATGACAATGATTTATTTTAAATTATTTATTTGATTATAAGTCGTTTTAATTGTTTTTTTTACATAATGTACTTACAAAAAGATCGTATAGTATTAAATTACATTGGAGTGAAACTAAGTCGATAAAAATAAAATAAAACAGTCCACTAAAACGTGAGAAACAATTTATTATTAACAAATATTTCATACCTTGGGATCCTGAATTTTCTCCGTTATGGAGCACAATGCCCGGAGGTGGAAACACTTTAGTGTGGCCATGTAAAAAGTTAGAAAAAAATCGAGCGTCTACCTTCGTTAGACAGACTCTATAGTCTGTGCAAAAAGAGCCCTGGCATATCCAAACGAGGCCTCGACTTTGACATAACAATGGAATCGGAATATTGGCTGTACAATACTGGCCGTACAAAATCTGTCCGTGACAATAAATGCCGTACCGTATTGCACAGCCTGATAATTCGTGTACATTGAAAAAAAACTACTTCCGGCTTCGGATTATTGCCTGTGCAATATCGGCTGTACAAAATCGGCTCGGACTGTTATTTCGCATCCACTATTGTACGGCCTGGATTGCACACCCCAACATTTGGAAGCCATGTACATGAATTATAGGGTGTGCAATACAGGCCGTACATTATTTAGCCTCCAAATATTGGCTGTACATTAACCGGACCCTTTACCAACACCATTCAATTCCACACAACACATGACATGAACACAATGTCACACAATCAACAACTAGGGTTGCATTACAATGATAATTAATGATATTTTTTTTGTGACAATTGTAAATATCTTCCCATATATGTTAAAAAAAAAATATTTTACTGATAATATATTATTATATTCAAGCAACAAGCAATAATATCGATATTACCAGTATGATTATCGACATGATATGATATGCCTAATGTAGTTGCCTCGTCTCTGACTTCCGAATTGAATGGCTGTTTATCTTATAAAGATAAGCCTATTTTTTTAAGGCAAACAGCTTTTTTACGTTTTCCGATATGAAATATTGGCAGACGTACATAATAATTATTTTATAACAAACATATAATTACATAAGTTGTTTTCGAATGTGTACTTACTCTTAACCTATTGAAATCGGCGTAAACCGTGCCATACGCGTTGAAAGAGAATATAAATACAATTTAATATACGTAATATCATAAGAAATTAACATTGCATCACGTTGCCGAAGCTAATTAAAAAAAAACGATAAAATGTTCGATACTATCGATGTTTGTCTGGCTGGTGCCAAAATATATATCGATATTAATCACCTGCATCACTAATTTCAACCGTTTCATGTGTCATTACTCCGTGTCAAACTTGAAACTTATTTTGACAATTGACAGTAATATAATTTGACACTGAACTGTTTTGTTTTTAATTACATTTGATTTCGCACCATATACACATTCAGCCAGCTAAAATTCTCTCTACCTCTCGGCAGAGTCGGTAGAGATTACCTGTTATTTTGTTTGATTCTATTTTAGAGAAATGTGATAATAGAAAATGTTGATGACGTATAATGGTTTAGCATAACATCAGTACTAACGCCTCGAAGGGGGCGTCGTTAAGCCGTTTGTGGGTGCGCGATGGTTGGGCCTGTAGACGGTGCACGTCTCGGCCTTCGACACCGTACGGTGTTATGTTGTCATGGTATACCTAAACAAAACCAAAAGCCTTTCAGTATGTTTCCACAAGATAGTTTCTTTCGTCTCATGATAGGACCACGAGTAATCCAAGTATACCTACTTTAAAACTGCAAAGGAAAACATTGTGATTGTGAGGAAACAAGCAATCTGCATGTCCAAGTAATCAGTCATGGACACGACTCTTGTTGTCAATATTTAGTAAAACGGCTATAGGACTCACGTTAGTCGACCACGTGTAACTACGTGAGTCCTAGCCGTTTTATTAAATATATATAATGAATCAGTCACGAAAACTTTCATACCAAAACGACTCATGCCCATACCGATTTACTGATTTTTTGCTCATACCAATCGCCTGCAGGACATGTGATATGCGCCGACTTTTTTTTATGTAACCGAGTGACGAGACGAGCTGGTCGTTTGCCTGATGGTAAGAAATAAGCCAGCCCATAACAATAACAGCACCACCCAGAACATTGTTTTGCAAAATCCTGCGCGGCGCTGCACTGCGCTCGTCACCCTGAGACAATTAGCTGTTGAGACTCATAATGCCCAATAATTTCGCTAGCTACAATGCCCTTCAAACCGGAACACCGTAATGCTTGCGCACTACTGCTTGGCGGCTGAATAACTGGCAACAACTCGCATGTTGTACTTGTATGTTTATGAAGCTTTTTCCTTTCTCTGAGGAATGGCCTATGTCGCAGATATATTATGTAAATGTTATGGTGATATTGGGATGATTGTATGATACATGTTCTCCATCTGTCCACCGCCGCCACCGTATGGTTTATGTTAACTTTCTAGCTTACTTTAGTTCGAACTGTCACTTCTCAGATACAACTTGCCACGATGATGATGATGCTGATGAAAACTACTTAGATAATAGAAAAGACGAATCATACTCACTTGTTTAACTTATGTATTAAGTGCAAGTGTTGAATATAGAAGAAGGAACAGGTATTTTGGTATCATTCGTGTCATGGAGTAAAATAAAACGAATACAGGTTTTAAAACTACTACTAGGTATGTTTTATTATAAGTAATAGGATGCATCGATGTAAATAATAAAAGGGTATTGGACAAACATTTTTATCAATCAACCCATAATGAACATCCTGAAAATTAATATCTCACCCAAGATATTAATTAACGGTAAAGGTCAGCGGTGGGAGGCTTCGTCCCTTTTTAGTGAAAGGTTTTTGTACGTATGACGCCGCCAGTGCCGCTACCAGGCTATGACGTCACATTTATGCTATTACCATTATTAAATGGCTGTAACTATTTCTATCTATTTATGTCAAATACCCTATTGTTCGAGTTTGAGCTCATGAATCATGATGTATCTGTCGCAGCCAACTGGTTTAAATAGCCGTTTAACGGCATAGCATGGCTAGCCCTTTCATTGAACAACGCCGTTCAACCACACGCTGTAGTTGAATCATTACATCACGGCTCCGCCGCATAATAGTATGTTTCTGCCACCGCGGCGCTAATTTCGTTTTGTTTACAAGATGACGTCACGGAACATATATTTTTTTTTTAGATAAGCTCTCGTCAGAACTCTTGCTTTGCCATCCTTTCGATCCACTCGCACACTTGACCTTCACTCCTCTCGGGAGGTCGCCGGCCCTCTTCAGGCCTTACGCGCTCGTTTTGCTCAGTCCTTGCGAGCTCAGTGCTTTTTATATACACTCTAGGGATAAGAGCGAGTCGGACAACGGAGGATTCCGTCTAATACATGATGGTTACCCTAGCAAACTCACATTTAACGGCTATTTGAACCAATTGGCTGCGACATATCGAAGACTTAAAAATATAGTTATATCACATTATAACACTGGTTATATCATGACATGTATTGTGTAGTAAAGGTAGTGTGTGAGGATCAATGGCTAATGGCGTTTTCATTAATAAATATTAGGTATACCATACTATTATTACTCGCGCCAAAGTTTTTGGTGTTGGACCGGCAGCGGCGGCGCGCCACGTGACCTGCGCAGTAGGCAGCACTAATGGTTACAAAATCGTATAATGCTCAGGTCATTGTGGTGCGCCGGTCAGCGGCTATATGCATTGTCGCGAGTTATACTTACCTACATGTTGTTTTAACACAATATTTAGCTGCATATACGGAAACTTGCCGATACCCGCGACCGCGTCCTCGTAGAATTCGGTTTCGGGAACTACATAAAGTACCTACATACACAGATCCGTTCAGTTGTTATGTAGCTATTAGCAAACACACTTTCGCATGTTTTGTACAACTTACCAAATAGTAAGACTCGTTATAGCAATAGCGACCAATGCCTTTATAATATTACAATATATTGCATTATTAATAATGATTTGTGACTACAATTTAACGACGTCGTTTCTTCTTAAAAAAATCTCCCAAATACATAAGTTATCAAGGTGTTAAGTTTCCTATTATTCCTACATGATTAGTTGATTACTAATAGCACAAAGTTACGAATTATTCCAAAGTAAAAAATAAACCAGGACATTCTTGAATTCTGAAACAAAAATAATATGATATTTAATTAATTTTATAAAATGGTTTACACGTACATAATAATTTACATTGTATTTATCAACAGCAAGGGCAATCCTACAATGACAACTCTATTCAATTGCGTTATGCACAAATCAAATCGGTTTAATTACGCTTTATCACCTTATTAAAGCCAAATAAGTACTAGTTTCTTATATGTGTTTTTTCATGACAATAACTAAAAATAATATTGCCTTTAACTAGCTACGTTTTGAGTACTATCAATATAATTTTATTTAATCAACTCTACTTTCGAGACCTTTTTTATGTGTTCTATATTATTAGGTACCTACTACTTTAATTTGAATAAATGTCTATCAAAATACAGGCTCTACAATAAAGCGTTAAACAAAAGGCGGTTTTAGCACTTCATGCTAAGGCTGATAGAACAGAAATAATTATCACCTGATTTATAAGAGTTGTCTTCACTCACCACGGACGACTGATGTATCATTGCGCGACACTTTAGTCGGTAGGACTACGTCATGAAACTCTCCTGAATGTATTAATTTTGAAGCCTTGTCAGAGCTGCGTGGGCTGGCAAACGGCGTAATGACGTCAGATTCATCAGAACTCGTAAACGACCTCCCGTTGCGTCGAAGAGCCGTTTCCGTGTATTCCCTTGGGCTTTTCAGTGGCTCCTCACTTTTGCTTATGGTAATAATAGTAGTAGGCGTAACAGTACTAGCAGTAGATACAACTTCGCTTACTTCAATATCGAGATCCTTTGTCTGATCTTCTGTTTCATTAGATTTTTCATCAGTTGATTCTCTCCCTAGAACAACATTTTCATTTATTGACACTTCCTTTACCGAATCTTCGCTAAGTTTTCCGCTGTTGTTGCTCGGTGGAGAAACAGACTGCACAGCGTCTTCCCTTTTTAACATTTTTCTGCGTTCAGTTGTATCGTAACTCATAGGATGTAAATTGACCGAAGATGGGGGACTACCGTCCAACGACAGATCCATTGAAGTCAACAGGCTCTCATCTCTGCTGAGATAATTTCCTTCTTCGGGAACGATATGAATATTGAGAATAGTTTTGTTTTTCTGTTGCTCAGGATCAGTTTCTAGAACTTCATGGGAGTTGACTAGTGAATTCATAGAGAAAGTTTTACTAGAATTCAATCTGTTCCTCACTAAAAACCCTCTAACATGTGCTTGAATAGTAGTGGCTGCGCTAGACAAAGTAGAAGAGTCATCGGTAGATAGCGACAGCGATTTTTCTTCATTAACGGTCTGTAACACAGTGTCCATTCTTGTGATACCCAATGGTCTTCTCTCTTTGTTCATATTAGCAGCAGCATAGTATTCCTCCTAAAAATCAGGAATCTACACTATATTAAACCTGTAAATGTTGATCAAAGTGACGCGACAATAGTACTACCTACCTAGGTGACTCTGAACTCTGATCACAACCAAAAATATTATTTTATATCGGCAATACGTTAGTTAAAGAATGTAATAAAAAAATGAGATTCTATATATAACAATAGACTGGAACAGAAGATAAAATAACTTATTAATAAATATCGATTTAACATTTTGAAGAACATACCTTTTTACTTTCGTTGTCTTCATCGTTTTCGGTATTGTGTTCGTCGTTTGTGGTGTCTTCGAACGTAGAGTTCTTATTAAACATTAAAGAACGAAATACATTCTGTATAGTTACTGCGGCTGTCTCCAAATCCATATTATTAGGATTATTTTGGGAGTCATCATCAGTCTTTGACGAATCAGACTCTACAATGCTAATGCTATCTTCATTTGTATTTTCAGGTTTTTCTGATTTATTAAGTAAGATTTCTGTATTATCACGATTGTTTTCGTTATCATTTTCCGGGATTCCTTCCTTTGTTTCTACTTTATGCGGCATTTCATCAGTTTCCATTTTAACGGTGTCTAATACTGAAATGTTGGTACTTAAATCAGCCTTGTAAACCTCAGATACATGAGAGTGTTCATTTTCTGCTTTTGTAACATCGTCAGCTTTAACAGATTCGCCTTCAATAGTATTATTCCCCGTTGTCATCAAAGTATGTTCATCTGCCAGTTTTGTTTCCCCGTTATTTTTAACTTCAGAAACAGGTTTATCTAAATTCATTTTGTTTTTGTTTACCGTTAAAGTATCATCGTGCATTTTTATTACATCATTAGCTCTAGTTTCTGCAATAGATCCATCTTCTTCTCTATTTTGTTTGTCAGCAAACGCCGAATTATTTTCTGTTTTCGTTTCACCATCAGTTATACTTTTTATAGCAGCTTCACCTCCCTTCTCATTTACCAAAGTATCTTCATTTTCAGTCATGATTGTTGCTCTATTCGATTGCACATCTACATTAGCAACTTTATGAGATTGTTCATTATTCAAATCCTCACTGTGCAGTGTACCTGCACTCAGTATATCTGCTAACGGAGTCACCAAGCTTTGACTATCACTCATAAACTGATTTGCATCCGCAGGCGCACTATTAATAATGTCACCATTGTTGTAGTTTATATCTATTGTAATAATACTTTGAGCATTATCATCAGATTTATTCTCAGAGGTGTACGTCGGCATTGGTAACACGTTAATAATTTCAGAGACTTCAACGGTTTCACTGTCATTTTGTTGTTTCTCATTGTCAGTTAATAGATCTGCTGATTTAACATTACTGATGTCTTTTTCGCTGTCGGAATTAGACATAACAATTACCGATTCAGGGGCGGGGTTTTCTGGAGTTTTCGATTCATTTGATGCATCTAGCACATTTGATTCAACCTCAGATTTATCTACAATTTCAATCTCACTAAAGGCCCTTATTTCATCTGAATGATCTTTATTCATGTCGTTTGTAACAGTCAAATTCATGTCTTGAACAGATTCTTCAGTCACATTTCCATGCGCGCGTACCCCATGCTCGTCGTCTATAGTAATCTCTGGCAAAATGACAGTACTCTCACTCACATAATTCTCATCCGAAGCTTCGATTATAGTTTGAAGTTGCGACTCTACAACTGCCTCCTGACCAATAATTTCTATTGTTTGAAATTCTTTCAGAGGCTCCACCATTATTTCATCTTTTTCAACTTTTCCAAAAATAGGTTCATCTACGGGTTTCTTATCAGTTATTATTTCAACAGTTTCGTTTTCTGTCTCTCCTGAATTCCCAGTTGCTACTGCAAGCACTTCTTCAATAGTATTTAATTCTTCATGTTTTGAAGTATCAGAAACTTGAGGTACTTGGGAAATTTCAACTTCAGATGCATGTTCCAAATCATGTTCGTGGTGAATTGGCGCTTTAAGACTTTGAATGATCGCAGCATCTTGAATTGAATTAACATCCGTTTTATTACAAGTTGGTTTATCTTCACTAGATTTGTTGGACAGTATTTTCATTTCTCTATCAAATCTTTCTTGACGCTCTTTAGCACGCTGTCTCACTTTCTCTTGAGCGTTTAGTATTTTTTGGTCAAGTGTTAAAAGTTTCTTTTTAACTACAAATACAACAATGTTTGTTAGCCACATTAAGATTTTGTTACCTATTTGCTACCTTTTTAAATAATTGCTACCTACCACATATTCTGAGAAATTTAAAAATTAAGTTGACCAGTCATTCTGATATCAGGACCAGCCAGGTGGCCACTTTGTTTAGCATGAAAGGCGGCAATTTCCAGAAGTATATTTAGTACTAAGATTTGCTACCTAGTTGCTACCTTTACCAATTAAAGTATCAGCTTTATATCTACATTGATTAAAAAATATAACTAATGGAAAATCTTAATGAGAAGATCCAACCATTCTGATGGCAACTAAGATTTTAAAATCAAATTACAAATTACCACTACTACAGAAACACTATATTATAAAATTGTTAGTAAAATTTGTCTCGTAATTAAACTCACATGGCCCATCTCTGATTTCTAGTAGCTTCTCCATGTGACTAGCGCAAAACTCATAAACATTAGAAGGATTGTTTTTGAGGACGTCTCTTGCCATGCCTTCCATTAACTCCACCAATCCCGGAGGCATTCTCGGCACCGGCGTAGGCCTGCTATATGCTCGCGAACTGGTTAATCTCATAGTAACCTGACAACGTTCACACAATCAAATACACTGTTTTAGGTAAGTTGAGATAATAATTATAATCCATAAGACAGTACTAACCCAAGTATTTAATCGATCCTACTTTGACGAACCCAGTCTTGCAGAGCAAGACCCTGAATGAGGAATGTGCTAGAGCTACCACGTTAGCATCATTGTTGGGAGACGGTAGCCATGGCGATGCGCCAATCTAACCTTGGTATCTGACGTAGTGTATCGATCGGGCGAGGCAAGTCAATGTACCTACTTTAATAAATAGGCAAAGCTATGGACTACAAGGTTAGGCTATAAACTGCCTCCGCCGCACTCAATGGCTAGGTCTAAGCGGCAAGTGCAAAGTCAAAGCTACTGAACTTTAACTCGCTTATATTATAGGCCTAGAAATGAAAAACTTGGTAATGTGAAAATTTCTTGTGTATTTCCAATGCAGTTGGCGCAACTGAGTAGGTACTAGGGGAACCTTAGCTCCGAAGGACAGTAGGGACAGGTGTTTCCTCATACTCTACAATAATTTACATTAAATTCCTGTTAGTGATGGTAATCCTCTCTGGTATATAATATTGGTTTTGATTCCATGTGGAACTATAAAAGCAAGTAAAAGTATCTTAGATTTTAAAACTATTGCACAAAAAAGCGTTTATACACATATATTTTTCTTTTTTATAAAACTAGCTAAAGTTGAAACTCTACTGCAAGAATTTTATATCAGCCTCCAACTCGGAGAATTAACTCGGTCAAGCCCTCGGGCGACCGGCATTTTTATTAGATTCAAATAGCACGAATTATAATAAACAAGCAATATCTCTTAGGTACAAAACGATGGTGTCCCGAACTGGATACGTAGTTCGTACGTGTTCAGTCGCGGCAAGGCTCCGCGCGGGGTAGGAAGCGGCCGCCCGCGCGGAGTTCGGCCGCCTTGCCTGCTGTGGACCACGGATACGAACAACCGCGAACGGGACATATAATGAGCGTGTTCGCTTACAGTAGAGCCTCAACTACTATCAGTTAATACCGCTACAGTTAAGTCATACAGTTCGTAAGAGGCACCACGAAACGAATTGACCCGACACGATTCTAGTATTAAACCGAACCGTTTTCGTCGTACGATCGTAACGTCGGGCGATCTGTCCACGTGGTGACGTCACGCGTCGCGTATCACTCAGCTATAGACATCGATAACAGTGCCTGCACCTTTATCCTATGTTAGCGAGTAGTCCACCAAGGAACGAAAACCAATGCACGTGACCCGGACAGCCGCGCGCCGACGGCGGCGGCGCGGCGGCGGCGCGGCGGCGGCGCGGCTGCGGCGCGCGGCCAGCGCTCGTGCGGCGGGGCGCCTACTACGTTACTTAAAATTCAATTTTAGTGAGTCAACTTTTTTATTTTCATACCGTGTTCTATAATAGTAATTTGTATATAAGATCATATATAATTTTTGCAATGTTAATACATTTTACAATAACAAACATCTCCATAGTGTACATAGATACACACGCAGGGCGCAAGTCGCGGCGCGTATCGGTATATACAGAGGCGCGGACGCCTCCTACATAGTGATGATAGAAAAATTAATGGCTACAAGTAATATCATACAAATTAATGACTATTCCCTTACAAATTATTTCATATAATAGCATCCTTCTACACTATGTCCATCGAACGTTTCGCGTTGCAACTCTGTACGCACGATACATGAATAGTCTCTAGTTCGCTCTGACCGATTTTGTCCAATTACAGCTTCCCACTCCCGCAGCTATGAAGGTATAAAAATCACACTGCTATAAATTTATAATAAATAAATGCCTATTTACACTATGTAACTATACAAAATGATAGTACGACGAAATTACATATTTTAGTCGAGCATCTAATTAAAATTAAAATCCATACGACGAACTACGGCCAGCCCGGCGCGGAGCCGCCCGGCCCCTCTAAACATATTACATCATTTATTTTTTTCTTATTAATTTTTGTACAATCATATTCAGCCTAAAAGCTGGGTGCCCGATCAATACAATTATCGGTGATCCGAAATGCGGTACAATCGATCATGCAATAATAATACATACAACTTTAACTTATTTAAACAATTTAACGACATTAAGAAATTCCTAAAGTAAACTAGTGACCTACGGACGCGACCGACGACGGAGACGGGCGCGGACGCGGCGCGGCGCGGGCGCGACGCGGAAGCGGCGCGGCGGCGACGGGAGCGCGAGCGAACCGACCTCTACAGAGACATCAGTTTATTTCATACTCACCAGAATCACCAGAGGTATAAAAATTAATAACGTCATTAACAAAAGT
Source organism: Petrophora chlorosata (assembly GCA_951640565.1). NCBI lineage: Eukaryota > Metazoa > Arthropoda > Insecta > Lepidoptera > Geometridae > Petrophora > Petrophora chlorosata. The sequence goes on along the minus strand of OX621207.1, from coordinate 9,791,420 downwards.
GTAATCGAATAGAAAATATCAATATATAACTGAAAAAGAAACGATCTCATTATTCTAGGAGGTGGATGGAGCGGCGGCATCACTTGGCGAGCGCCGCGCCCGCGCCCGCTCCCGCGCCCGCGCCCGTGCCCGCGCCCGCGCCCGCGCCCGGCGCCCCCACGCGCTTGTGGCTGATCTCCAGCTCGCCGAGCCGCTTCCACAGCTCGTCACGCTCCTTCTCGCGCTTCTTCTCTCTGCAACAACGCAACGCGTTACTCGCACCCGCACTCTCTCTCTCTCTCTCTCTCTCCCGTGTGGGCGACTGGCCAACCCTGGTGTCGGAGTTATAGACCGCCCGATCGCTTAGACATGGTTTAATGACCATTGTCATACAACAACCGGGACCGACATTTTACCGTGCTCTCCGCAGCACGGTATGTAAATACCACACAAACTGTGTCCCATCCAAGTCAAGACCGCGGCGAACGTTACTTAACCTAACTAATCTGTTACGAACAGGGAACGGAAAGTGTAAACATATTATATGTCATATACGTTGGACGGCAATTTAAACCCAAACTATCAAAAGATAGGGTCAACTATTGACTGTGCGCTGTCAAGGCAAGTTGTCATAGTGAATTAGGGCCCTGATGGTTTTCCGATGTGAGTTTGTATGCAATCTTGTGTAAAGATGCGCGCTAAGTTTTTTTGAAAAAGGCTTCCATGTTTCTTTCCGTTCACTGGTTACGAACGGCTAGGCGAGCTACGCTTCGAGTACCAACAGCATAATACTCGCACCTAGGGTTGCCAATAAAAGATAAAGTATGCAAAAAACTGTTTATTTTATCACCAGTATGTCTCAAAACAAAGATTTTCTTGAAATGAGTACTGGTCTAAAATTAAGACATTAGTTAGTGAACACCTTACAAGAATTTAAAATTTCACACGAATTGTTTCATATCTACTTTCTGTTTCTGCCACCTCAGCATTTACAGTATTTTTGGGTATTTTCTGTAATTAATGTTAAGTGGCGTATTTGTAAAAATAAAATACTGATCAAAATCTTTACATTAATGCACTCAACACACTAGCAACGCTCTGACACACTTATATCCCGCAACTTAGTTAGCCTACACGGTGAACAATGAACAACGCTAGTTCCACTTATACAGCCACACGAAACACACTTAGCACGCACTCCGCACACATCCTCACCTCTCACGCAAACAACTTGCAAACACATTCATACAAACACACACTATAACGGAATAAGTTAGCATGCTTACCCACACTACATCACAATCTGTGACCAAACTTTATCTAGTTATAATTTTTTTCTGTCTACCTCCAAACTTGTACAAATTAAGTAATCCTTGTCTTTGCAATATAACGATGTACAAATTATAAATTTTATAGTAAGTAATAATAGATTAATTAGATCCGTGGAGAGGGGCCTGGTGACCTGTGATACAGGCATTATATGCCTACCTCAGGCACCAGGCTTCGCAAAACAGGCTTAGCATAGTTTACTTGTTAATAATTTATTTACCTATTTTGTACCTTTTTTGCGAAGAAAATAAATGCTTATTATTATTTATTATTATTAATGTCTCACACCTAAATATACCTACTTTATTTTCCGTTCAAAATGTTGGCAACCCTACTCGCACCAAGTACCCGCACTCGCGTCTATCTCACTCACACATTTTTCACATTCATTACGTTCAAGTTATTCCAGTGGATTATGCACTACATTCCAATCAGCTCAGTCGTAACCGCCGACCATAGACTTCTAAATACTCCAACAGTATCGGCCAAATGCAGAACACGTGTTGTCTAGAATGTAGATGCATAACAATAAACGTAAACAGAGACCATGTTGTGGTGTTGATATTTTTTTAAATGTCTGAATGTAGTTGGAACACCTCCAATAAGCGCATTTTGCCGCGCGAACGATACATTCTGTTCTAAACAGAAATATACGTCACAGCCAGCAGCAAACCTGAGCGAGGACTAATGTACAGGTCATGGGTAACATTTTTGTATGTAAATCTTTTGATGTTACTGGCTAGTACTTGATTTGGTTGGGCTGAGCAAGGCGCACTCGACAATTGACCTTAACTGATATACAATGAAATAAAGGCGGAATTCAGAAGTTTTTTTATGGTACGTCGGCCCATAACAACTGCACTGCGCTCATGACCCCAAGACATCAGATATTAAGTCTCATATGCCTTGTAATTTAGCTGGCTACAATGCCCGGAACCGGAATACAGTAATGCTTGTGCACTACTGCTTGGCGGCAGAACAACTGGCAAAGCGGTGGTACCTACCCCGACTCCCGCATACGAGAGATACCACTAGTAAAATGCGACATGGATCTTTATGAAAGTGGATGGCACTTTGAAAACGACAAGTTGATTAAAAAAATTTGCAGAACTCTACATAAATTTAAATCTGAGTGGCAGTTGCAGCAACTGTTATAAGGCGTGTTGCTTACTATCAGGCTAACAACCTGCTCGTCACTAAATCACATAAAATAGGGTAACGTTACTAACTTTTGCCGTTCCGCTTTGTAGCTGGCTGTGAGCTCGTCAAACAGCTTTGAGTTCATCTCCATGAAGGTCTTGAGCACATTGTAGACAAGCGCCACGATGGTCTGGTTCCAGTGCTCCTTGCTGATCCGGTACAACGCCGGGAACATTATCGGCATTATCACGTGGTTGTTCTCCTCCATCAGAGACATTATGTATTCGTTGTTCCAAAAGTACAGTGCTCGCTCCGCTACCTGCAATGCAAATATTTTTAATGTTACCAGTTCGATGAATGAAACCGAACCGCACCTAGTAATATTCATTATTCTGTGGCTGCCCTGTGCGAGCGTGGTGGATTATTACACATGCTTTCTGGCCTGTGAGATGGACCCTGAACGGAGGCATCATATTGGGCTATGACTGGGCAGGGTTCGAGTTGAGTTCAAAATATTTCTAAATCGATTTTTTTATATATAATTCTACTTTTATAGGACTAGCTTTACTATGTGTAGGAATACACACCACACTATACCACATAATATTACATACACAGTTCAGAAATAATGGTTAACCTCGTTTTCTATTAGCACAACTTCAGTGTGATGTATAGTTATTTAAACACTCTACGAACAGTTCAACATGAATTCTGCACATCACATGCAGTATTTGCCTGCTCTATTGAGTGCTAATTCTTACATAAACAGTCGTGGCAGTAGGTAGGTCTATGGCATTATGGTTTTAAATTTTATATAGCTTTAGGTTTAGTTCTAAATCAAATAAAAGACACCTTATTAAATAGTTCCCACCAATATTGAAATAAACATTACAACATTCATCACATTACACACAAGTAAAAGAATCGAATCGAGGCTGTACAGTTAGCACATATTACCTAAGCATATAAATTAATAAATATAATATTCGGAAATATGGCTACACCTTACCTGAAAGTGTGGGCTGGAAACACATTTTGCTATTTGTCTGAAGAGTGGCTCTTGTATTTTTGTAAACTGGGCCGGTTCGATCACATCTAATATCTCTTCTATCTCGCCCAAAAACATAACCTGGAACACATCATTATATTGCTTTGCATTACAGCATCATATTAGGCTTTTACATTCAAATAGACAATTAAACTCTTTCAACGCGCAATTTATTGTAGAACATTGTTTGGAAGGTATACATTGTATAACCAATCACATCAAACATGACATGTGAGGAATTGAGGATACCGCTGTAATGCTAACACGTGACCATTTAAATCATAGATTTTGTTGCAAGTGAATGTAGGATTTGATGAAGAACATACCATCCGAGCCATTACAGTGACACATGAATCTAAATGAACATAGATGATGTATATTGACGGCGCAACTTTCAACGTCGCCGAAACTTATCTCGACCAATCATATTGCAAGATATGATTAGTTTTTATTTTGACCGCGTTCATCAATATCTATGTCGCACTACATGTATACAATTATATAACAAAAAGCAAATGATGTTGAACTCCTTTTCCAGTAAACCATAATCACTTTTCCCTAAGTTTGTGTTTCTTTTCTGTACTGTCTGTAATTCCTTTTCTAAAATAAAGAATTCATTTATTCATTCATTCATGCACTTCCACATTACGAATAAAATCATAACTGCATAAATCATTATGAAAGGTAAGAAAAATAATTACACTATAACACAATCATAAGAATTTGCATAAAAGAACTAAAAAAGACTTGCTCTAAAACACTGACTTAGTTTAATTTAGATGTTTGATAAGTCGATCATTGCAAGATTGGTCAACGTAAAACTGATCTATCTATCTTAATCAATAAGTCCCGTTATTATAGAATCTACGACCAAATATTTGTGCAGGCCAAATCCTAATTCCTAATAATATTATAAATGCGAAATTTTGACATAAATGGTTGTTACATTTCTCTGACTGCAATTGTTACTCAATCTCGCAAAATCTACGGATTTTGTTGTTGCAACTTTGCCGCTTGTTTTAGTTGTCAAAAATGTGTTACAAATGGCAGCATCTTTCCAGAATCACCTGTATTTTTAAATAATTTTTAAATAAATAGTGGACTTGTAATAAAAGCATCTATACTCTACCATAAGTAGATGACTTAGATTCTTGAATATGACAGTAACGAAAACTACACCGACGTCTGGTCTGTGGATAGGCAGAGTAGACATTCCGCCAATTCATACAAAGCGTTTTGTTTCCACATTACGTACGTACTGCCTTAGCAGTACAAGTAATAGTACAGAGAAGACGTCAAAGAGTTTCATTCCTTATAATGGAATTCGAAACAAGAATGATAATTGTATGAATTAAATGGTTATATTTAAATATTTGCACGATTGCTTGCAGGCTGAATACTGTGACATTAATAATGTAAGGCCTACAAATTATTGTAAATAATAATGTATTCTGGCAAATAAATACTTGATTTGATTTGATTTGACATCTTCAAGGCCAGAGTGAATAGGTATCTTCTAGATCTACGTGTTCCATTTTCGGCCACATCCTCGCTTAACTCAGACGTGATGGTGGTCAAATGTACCTAGATCTATCCATACATACAATAAAACAAGTACACATTTTATAAAAAAAACCGACTTCAATTCTGATGTATCTTCGAAGTCAAAGGTCGAATATCGATGGGACTACTTCGTACCTATACTGATTCCAACGAAAAAATAATTTTCCAAATCGGTTTATAAATGACGGAGTTCTGAGGTAACGAATACTAAAAAACATATCAATTCAACTGAATTAAGAACGTACTCCGTTTTAAGTTGGTAAATAATGGTCTAAGTTGAGCACACGGGTGAAAGCGGAAGCCAGTAACAAAATAGAAGAGTAGACAGTGTCACCTCTTTCTGCGAGCAGGTTTTGGGCCAGAACTTGAGCAGGCCGCGCACGACGGGCTCGGTGAGCGTGGCGTCCTTCTCCAGGAACTGCACCACGCAGTAGGCGAGCTGCGCGTGGTACAGCGACAGGCACTTCACCTTGTGCAGCGGCAGAAGCACCTTCACCAGGAATTGCTTGTGCTCGCTCTTCAGGGGCAGCGCGAACCCGTTTATTATACTGCAACGGGAAGCTGCGCTTGCAATACGCTATTTCACAAGTATCCAACAAAACAAGGCCAAGGAGGATTCTCTGCCGGCATCTGTGTTTCAGGATAGCTATAATTTGGGTGTCTTTAAGATGTGAAAACAGGTTTCTTCTAGGCGAGCTTGCTACATCTTCGACCGCATCGTCACTTAACAACAGGGAGACAGCGGTCAAACGCAAGCCTATAATGAATTTAATGTGAGTTGATTAATACAATTAAAAGTTATTCTATATCTGGCATGTTAATGTGAGTTGATTAATACAATTAAAAAGTATTGTCAATTACACTATTGAACTTTGGTTTTGCCAAATGGTGGGCGCCGAATAACTAAACCCCAAAATGGCGGTTTTCTTTTGTTAATTTTGGTGCGAGCGCGATGGGTGTCGATGAGCCACTGTGCAAGGGCCTTCATCTCCACCTTTTAATTGTATTGCGAGGTGCTGTCATGTGCGCCGTTTATCTGACCTAAAAATCGGCCTGTGTTGGGGTTCAAGTAACTTGGCGCGACATTAGTCGTCTTGATAGAGCTGGATGCAATATTCAAGTTCTGTCTGATGAATCTATTGAGGTGTTATTACAATAAGTTTTGAACGTTTCACAATAAGCTAAAAAATGAAGAGACGCTTGCAACTTTTAAATTATTGAATGTAAATAATTTATGTTCTGAGATTGTTGTTTCAATCTGAGGTCAGTTCATAAATCACTTGATGCGTAGTTTTAACTCATTTTATCTTTTCTTTTATTTGATAAAATTCGGTTGTTTATTTCTGCAACGTGATGAACACAATGTATGCAATCAGAATCTGCAATGTATTTATTCATGAATACAGAATGCTGAAAATCAGAAACAAAAGATGATAAGGATAGCACATGTTCGAGAGAGGGCACTGACCTTCCAAGTATTTCTAGCAGTTCGCCGACCCCGTTGAAGTGCTCAGTTTCATAAACGAACCGCAGGAATATGTTGTTGATCTGTTTCCGTATGAAGGCGCGCAGCCCGAGGAACTTGCCGTAGATACGGTGCAGCACCGTCTTCAGGAAGTCGCGCTCGCGCGGGTCTTCCGAGTCAAACAAATCTAAAAGCTGTTCCACAAACAAACACATTCGTTATTTACTATAAGACACTCAATTCTAACTGATCGCTCTTACATTTTAAGGTACCTACGCAAAATACGACTTTGGACGGAGTTCGAACTCGTGACCGCCTGTAGCCGGCGAGTGCGTTAACCAACGACCGGAAAAACCACGTCCTCCGCCGAATTTTACGATCTTTTCTTCTTCTCGCGTTTTAGATTTGGTCATCAATAACAATGTTATCATCGTCGTATTCATTCTGCCCATTGATTAGAAAACAGAACACGCTTTTTCTCAAAAAAGATTACTGTATGCTTTATATGGAGTCCCACTGTAGGGCAATGGTTCGATAAAAGTATATACAAAAAGAATAATGAATGAATATATAATACATAGTTCTATTTATAGGTAATAACACTACACTACAAATACAAAATTAAAGACAAGGTTAATAATATTGCGTGAGCTGCTAGTCTTACGCAGCTCAGTGCTGAGCTTACCCCTATTGCAGCTGTTTTTTGTATTTTTGTGCTAATAAATAATTTTGTTCTAATTTAAACTCTATGTGTACAGTTTAGCAATAAATAATTTCTTTCTTTCTTTCTTTCTAATATATAAAATACAATCATAAGAATAATACCCATTCTCGACGAAAGACCGCAATAGAATTATCAAAATATACACGAGAATAATTCAAAAAGTAGCAGATGTTGGAAATGGAATCACAGGGAAGTCCTTTGTGACATGTCATTGACTTTTTCGTAACTCTTAATATTTTATTAATTTGGTTGTTTTATCAACGTTGTAGGCGTACTGTTCGACTTGAATGATTATCATCAAATGTGGAACAAGACGACTCACAGGCCCACAGGGATTTTCTGTAGAGATAAATGTTAACTTACACTTTGGATAACGCCCATAAGGCTTGGGCACTCAGTGCATGTTTATTATACCTACATGAATAATTTAATACTCACCGAGGTGAGACCTTTGTTATGCATCTATAGGCAAGTAATAAGGCAATTATTACACTGGCATTTCGTTTATCTTGACATAACTAAATCTATTATTAGATAATATACTGGTGGTAGGTTTCTCGTATGCGAGAGGCCGTCTGGGTGGGTACCACCGCTTTGCCAGTTATTCAGCCGCCAAGCAGTAGTGCGCAAGCATTACTGTGGTCCGGTTTGAAGGGCATTGTAGCCAGCGAAATTACTGGGCATTATGAGACTCAACAGCTTATTGTCTCAGGGTGACGAGCGCAGTGCAGTGCCGCGCAGGATTTTGCAAAACAAAATTCTGGGTGGTGCTGTTATTGTTATGGGCTGGCGTACTGCTTACCATCAGGCGAACGACCAGCTCGTCTCGTCATTCAGTTCTACATATATGATTTTCAAATAGCTATTAATTTTGTAGCTGTTGTCACATTTTTTAACAAATACGCAACAGAAGTTATCACCAAAAGTAACAAACCCGTTCACGTACATTTAATCAATAAACTGAAGGACATTTCTCACATGAAGACATTTTTTTCCCTAGCCTTTACTGTCCCACTGCTGGGCAAAGGCCTCCCCCAATTCCTTCCACCTATCTCGCTCGTGCGCCACCTCATACCAATTTTCTTGGTGTGCTTCTAGATCACCTCATCACATGAAGATATATTACGAAATAAATTTTCTTTATTAAATTATCAGAAATATATTTACTGCCTCCAAAAATCGGATGTGTCTTGACCTACACCGTTGTATATAATTCGTAATTCTGGTCATGATATTTATTCTGACAGAAAATAAAAACCGCGCCATGGAAAGATGTTATAACTCGCTATTTGTTTTTATATATTATGAAATGTGCCTTTATTAAAACATGCTCTTATAATGTGAGCACATGCTCACATTATAAGAGAACATGTTATAATAGGCACAAGGCACAATATAGGTGTCTACATAGACATGTGCAATAAATATCAAATTCTTTGAAAACAAAAGGTACAGTTACTATATTGTTTTCAATGAATTTGATATTATAGTACAATATAATAAAATTAAATCAATCACAAAGATACTCCAAGGATAACACATTTATAATTTCTATTAGCTGTCCGTCCTGCTCTATTTAAAAACAGTGAATTTATATGACAAAATAACTTTCATCGTATTTGAAATACTTTGATCAGCTGTGGCATTATTAAAAGATCGTTACGATCTTAGCCTTGTCTAAATCACAAAACCTACGTCATGAAACCACTTCGCAGATCGCGCACGTGTCCACACATTAATAATTGAGTTACCTGCAAAACAAACTTCTGATCGATAACTTTCTTGCCGATGGTGGGCTGGAAATCAGTAGACTCGAGGAAGCGCAAGAAGAACTCGTAGACCAGTTGGAGATGGGGCCAGGAGGCCTCCAGAGTCGGATCGTCTTCCTCGGGATCAAAATCAGGATTTTCACTCGGCGGCAGAGTGCGGAACAGATTGGCAGATATCTGAAACAACATTTTTAAATAAATACTTTTTCATCTCTTATGCTTGTAAAGAGGAGTCAATATTTATACAGGTTCCTTAGAAGCCTAGATAGGAGACAAGATGAATGTGATTGTAGGGCGTTATTCAGTTATTTATAACTTGGGAAACGAACAGAAAGCGTCTTTTTAGGTCACTGCAAGTTTTTTTCCTTGTTTATTAGTTGATTAAATATACAGTGGAGAAAGTAGGAAAATTCACCAAGCGAGCGGTGTTTCCTTATCTCTTTTACCTAAAACGCTCGGTATTGATACTACTTTTCTGCTTTGACTCAGGGCTCCGATGACTCAGTCTATCTTCTTCTGACTGTCTTACGGGCTCCTTTATACCAAATATTAATAATAATCACTACATAGTATAAAACAAAGTCGCTTTCTCTGTCCCTGTATCCCTATGTATGCTTAAATCTTTAAAACTACGCAACGGATTTTGATGCGGTTTTTTTTAATAGATAGAGTGATTGAAGAGGAAGGTTTATTTGTATAATAACCGTGCGAAGCCGGGGCGGGTCGCTAGTATAATAATAAAGCCCAACGATCACACCATAGGTCCTGGCCCCTAACTAGGATTCCATATACATATCTAGGGAACTAGGAGCTAAGTGGACAATTGTCCCACAACCCAGACACGCAACAATATCTGCACATTATTTTTTCTTGTCACTATAATTTGCCCTTTTGCGGACACAATAAAATAAATAAATTAATAACGCCCAACGATCACATACATAGATCCTGACCCCTAACTAGGATTCCCTGTATCTAGGGAACCAGGAACTATGAGGACCATGGTCCCACAACACCCAGACACGAAACAAATGCTTGCGGTTTTTTTTCTGTGCACAAACATTTGTCCCGTCGCGGAATCGAACCCGCAACCTCAGTGGTGTATGAGATTTGAGCCAACCTGCTCAACCACTACACCACAGAGGCTGAGAATATTGATGTTGTTACACTTATAGTGACACAAGAGTCTGTATGAACGTGGATTATGTTTATTGATGGCGCCTTTTCTTCAACTTCGGGCCTTTACAGCCGCGGTGACGTCAAGACTTATCTTTATCAACGATACCACTTACAACCTAAGGCAAAACTTTGGCCATGTTCATAATTTATGAATCATAAATATCCTTTTTATACCATATACGAAAAGAAGAGAGAGAAAGAGATGCGGTATCACGCAATGCTTGAACAGACGCAGTAGGTAGGTGCATTCCTACTAATATTATAAACGCGAAAGTTTGTAAGAAGGTATGGATGTATGTTTGTTACTCTTTCACGCAAAAACTACCGAACCGATTTTGATGAAATTTGGTATGTAGGTACTTTAGGACTTTGAATAGCACATAGGCTACTTTTTATCCCAGGAAACCGCGGGTGAAACCGCAGGGCGCAGATAGCGTGTACATACATACAGTATCGCGTACACATCTTTGTACAAGTAGATCTTATATGAATTTTGAATAGGTCCCCATCAGCCCCATTCCCACACAAGCTTACATCGCGACTACAGGTCTCACCCTTTGAATAAGTTCCTCATTCAAACAAGCTTAAAGAAATACAGCAAACACCTTACATTTTTGGCAGACACGTGACATACTTACTTAAAGTGGGCTTTAATGTCCATAAAGTATGTCACAAAAATCCCTGTCGGACCCGTGAAGGTGTGTGTTTCTACCCCTGAATACATGCTAACAAGCATGTTGAATAGTATAAGGTTAAATCGCTATTATTAACATAACTAAAACCAACGACAAATCAAATATTTCACCTGCAGAGAAACACGAAAAATGCCAGGCGCGACGCGCATTTTTTCCTTGTCGCATGCCGCTTGCGCTGCACTCTGTCATCATCCAGATGATTTCGAAGTACAATTTTCGCAAAGTATCGTTATGAATTTTTTATTATACTCCCCATGACGTATCGGACAAGGGCGTTACTACATTATAATTAGTATTACTGCTTCCAAAAATCATCTTTTTTTGACAACATGTGTACCGCAGCGTTATCATGTTTGTAAAAATTATTCCATGGTGACGGGGAATACCCGAACACAGATGAAACAGTTATTAAGTACTTTTCATGTGGTCATAATCAAATTGTATATGATATTGGGAGGCGTAGGTAATCGATAAATAATACAGTAAAACGAATTCGAGTGCAGGCCTTGCCAACACAACCTGAATCACTAACAACGAATGATTAACAATATGATATGATGTCGCTACCGCAAATAGCACTAAAATCAATAGACACTTATGCGATCTTATCATAATACATATTATGAAAATTTCAATACGTGGCGAATTTCTGCTTGGAACAGCGAGTGAAATGTGAATTTCATATTACGTAAGCTACTCTCAAGAATAAGTCTTCAAGGTCAAAAGTAGAACATAATATAAAGAGATTATTAAAATGAATTCGCATGATACTAACCATCAAATTGGTATAAACATGAAAAGGAAAGTAGTGCGCATTTGATGACGTACGCTATCAGTTATAACTATCATATACAGTCCTTCAAAGTTGGACGTTTTATGGTCAGAGGTCATTGCTACTGCAACGAATAGATGCGGTCTATTGTTAACTTAAAGGGAGATGAGGGTTATACATATGCTAATCAAATTCGACGAAACTCAAAGCATATTTATCATATAGAAACACCATTGCAGGTCACTGATGTGAGCTGCACAGTAAATAATTGTTCAAGTTAAGGAAGTTCTGTTATATCCTTAAAACGACTGACCTACGTACTTTGAAAATAAATTAGTCGCTTATCTTTCCTCAATTCAAAAGCATAATAATTGTCAGCCTGCAACCCTTAATTAATGTAACTGACGAAAGAGAACAAATTGACAAAACATAAAAAAAAAGTGAAACCAAGTATTCCTAAGTTAATATTAAGTATTGATTTGTAAACAAATAGAAAGGAGCCGTCCTTAATACTACTAAAAACTTCTTTATTGAATTTCATTTTTTGTAACGATTTTAGGCTTTAAGTCAAAATTATTAAAAATTAACAATGTGAAAAATTTATTTCAACTTTTTTCCTAATTCACGGACCTCAACAGGTCTGTGGCATAGATGCAGCTACTAAGTAAAAAAAATGTAACAAACGTTTTAAAGTCATAAATAGCTTTAGTAAAAAGTTTACTAATGATAAACAATAAATTTATAGAACCACTAAGAAAAATAAAACCAAATGCTTGAATAAAAAAAGCTAAAACTTTTCGCATATCAAAACTACGACTATCTGCATAACACTGACATGCTTTAAAAATGTGAATGAGGAAACTTAGGTAAAACTATCTCTGGCAATGACGCTTAATCGCAACCAATACACGCTTAGATTGTAAGTACAAGATAACAATCATCAATCTATGACAATGTAGGTATTTTCCCACAGCGCGTAATATTATACAAGTGCTATTAAATACTTAATACCTAATACCGACTAGAACCGGGTAAACAAAGTATATCAAAGTGGGAGTATGAGGGAGGCCGTTTGGGTAGGTACCACAGCTTTGCCAGTTATTCTGCTGCCAAGCAGTAGTGCGCAAGCATTACTGTGTTCCGGTTTGAAGGGCATTGTAGCATGCGACATTACTGGGCACTGGTGGTGAGACTTAATAATTGATGTCTCGGGGTGATGAGCGCAATGCAGTCCTACGCAGTGCTTTTTATGGTATTAAAAGTTCTGGGTGGCACTGCAATTGTTATGGGCAGGCGTGGCGCTTACAATCAGGCGAACGACTTGCTAGTGTCATGACTCAGATCAATAAAAAAAAACAGTTTGTTTATATTTTTCTTTTGTAAAGAATGTTAGAATTCATTATCTTAAGACGGCATAAGGCAAAGGAGTTAGGCTCGCGGCGCGCGCGGAGTTTCAATGTTCATTGCTCACTCACAATAGCGGCTGCTCATTCAATTCAATGAAGACACGTGAGGTAACGCATATTGCCTATATTAGGTACGAATCACTTCCAATACATTGCTTATTCCGATAGCAAGCTTTTATTCATGAAGTAAGTAAGAAAGGACTCGTACCGACATGGTGAATTTCCTACCAAAATAAGAAAGAATTTACTAATGAGCACAAAGTTACGTAACAATAAGGACAAACAGATTTTTAAGGCATTTCATGTATGTACGTAACGTACATAAAAATATATAATAAATGACCCGTATCACGAAAGTAATTCTGAGAAAATGCTTTACCAGTTTGTAACAGTATTCAGCATTGATATAAAGTAGAATAGGTAAAGTAATTTCACAGGCTGGTAAAGATATTTTATTAATATCAGAGGCAGTGATCGAGTATAGGTATTTACTGCGACAAGGTGTTAACTCAATTATTTTGTAGGTTGATTAAGTAAGCCCCGCTCGCTCGGAGTGGCGGAATTATAAAGGACGGAGTGGAACGAAAAATGGCATCACATGATAATCATGTACGCAACTTAAGAACGGCACGCTGAAATTTTCATACAAAAAGAGAAAACGTTTTTTTACCCCTAAACATTAACCAAATTCGATGAAATTTGGACATGTAAGAGATGTTATCATTAATGAGGTTTGTAGGTTTTATTTTTTGGATAATTAATATAAAATTTGAATAAATGGACCCAAAAAACTCGATATTTACTCGAAATGTTTTTAAGCTATTGCATAGCTTCTATCGCGGGCTTTGAGCGTGGAGACCGAATCCAGAAATTCCGTAACAAAAATAACCTAACACCCCCCACTCCGAATGCTATGCAATAGCTTTACCGCGGCAGTCTCCGAGTGCCACACGTGTTTTTTTTTTAAGTTTGGTAGCTGTTAACTTTAAAAATAGACATAAACTTAGAAAACCTATAAACCTAGTTTATTCTCCATTTAAGAAATTGAGACCAAAATTACCAAATTTGGTTGAGATTTAGTGTGGTAGAAACGTTTTCTCCCGAAACGCTAATTTTAACAAAAATCTGAAGTTGATACGAATTCAGTTAAATTATTATTATTCAGTTAATTTATTTAATTTAATTTACGCATTATTAATTAAACCATTATTCAAATACCTAGTGCTTGCTAGCCGCGGCTGTGCCATATCCTCTAAAATTTTCAGTTTACTTTTTTGAAGCAACGAGACAAGCCTGCTTATATTAGTGGCCCCTCAAAACTTTGAATTACAAAGTACTACCTACGTGTCATTGCACTGAGCTCGTCACCCTGAGACATCAGCTGTCAAGTCTCATGTCCACGTATGTAGGTATTTCGCTGGCGACCGACACAGTTCCATTAAAACAGTAACGCAGCTGCCACTGCAGTCGTACTTTTACACCAACCATTAAAATACTGGTAGTAGGTGCCTTAAGATATCAAAAAAAGATGGTATAGTATTAATAACGGCCTTATAAGTGTTGCCCATTACATATATAAATTAAACGCTCTAAGAGGCCTCTACGTGTTGGACTCATGTCCCCGCGCAAGCCTTCCAAAGGACCGGGTGTATAACTCGAGAGAAAGAGAGACATAACGGCCTTAAAGCGAAGAGCCTCGAGTCAAAATCTCAAGAAGCTCTCGCTAGACGGTTAAATCAAGGGTCAGATGCAGAAGGCAGTACTAGTTGACACGGCACGTATTATCAGGAGGTGCCTCACTCTGCAGCCCTAACCACCGGTAGTTTAGGCCCTGCCCCGCTGCCTGCCGCACTCTAGGTTTAGGATATTTTATAATATATTTGTGTATTTATATATATATATTTATACACATATTTCAAAAGTCAAAATATATTTATTAAAGAAGAAAAAAATCACTTTTAAACATCATTTACACATCATACAAATCAATTAAATAATAATAGAAGAAAATAAATGCGAAAACTGACTCTAACAGTGCTTCGGAAATATGCCCGCTAGAGAAGATAGCACCAAGAAATTCTGGGGGGTGTCTCTTCTAAATCTTTTTTAAATCAAAAATCTTTTTATTGTACAAAACTTAGATTTAAGAATGAAAATAAATAATTTGTATAATAATAATAGACTCTTTAGTTATTTAACTCTATTTTTGGCAATATTACAGTACAACCTAACACAGTAACTTTAATAAAGGCCCATAGCACATAATGTACCTTACACACTAACATTTACATGTTGAATTTTTCGAGTGGGCGTAGATGGACAAATCTGAAACTATATTAAAGACTAAAGAATAGCGAAAAATTCTTATAGGGAGTCTCAGGGCCGATTTAGATAAAAATGGAAACTGCATAATTGAATTTTTGAAAAACTTAATTTTTTTGCCGGGAATCGAAGTCACCAGCCGATAGGCTGATAAATATCTAATTCTCGGAAGAAGTGTCAAACAGCAAACTAAACGAGTACTATTGAATTTTTCTTACATTAATTAAACCATAACTATGTAATGGTTCGAAATGATGACACTTGTTTTCAACACGCAGCTTCATTCGACTTCTTAATGATTGTATTGTACTGCATTCCACATCACACGACTATTGATTTCAGTCAAAATTATATTTCCAAGTCATTAATTTCCGTTATTTACTTAGGGGGGTATCTGGGGGTAAATACTCGGAGAAAATAAGCTAAGGGGATAAGGCACAAGACCATGCGTCAGAGAATAAATTATTACTTCAATAAAAATGTCTATCAGTAAAACTGAAACGCAATGAAAATATGTAGTGTAGTCCCGCTGAATATTAACAAAAAAAAAATATTCAGCGGGTTGTTTTATATAATTTCCGCAACGTCGCGCCTGATTCGATTACGTCTATCATTATCGAATTTACCAGTTGCAAAAATTTTGACATCGAGTCCAGATGTGTGTTGAAAATTAAGCATCATTTTGAACAAAACTCAAAATTAAAACTATGAATCAGTTTATTAAAAATATGAGCTTTTCTTTAGTATGTCGAATGTTATTACTTTCCAGAATTCGATGCGACACTATCGGCTGGTGCAATAATAAAGAGTGTCTTTATGTTTTAAAATTCAATGTGTTCGATTCCTGGCTCACAAATCACTGCAGTTTTAGTTTTTAACAAAACCAGCCCGATACTCCTTCGAGCATATTTGCTATTCCAGATAGTTTCGGACTTGTACATCCGAGCCCACTTGAAAAAGTCATTCTGTATACAAAAATATGACACAAAACTTAATAAACCATACACACTTCTTCACAGGGTTCACAAATTTTGTACACAATTTTCTTATCCTATAGGCACAACAAACTTGTAGCGTACGCGTCTTCGCTTCAATAACAGGCCAGTAGCTAATCCGAGTGTGGACTGACGCATAAACAGAAACCCCCATCACTGGTGACACGGACTTAATTCACGAGCTCTAGAAATTCGGTGTTTATTATAGGTATTTAATATAGATACCCCTTATTCGCGTGGGCAGGTTCCGTAATACGTACCTTTCGTTTGTGTGGGTTAAACGTATATTGGTCGGCTCGGATCTTTCAGATTAATATGAAATCGAATATATTTATTGATTTACATTTCTGGAAAGCTATATCGGGAATAAATAAGAAAATTGAATAGATATTAATTTTCTTTCTATGTAGAATGACTATAAAAAAATATGTAGGAAGTTGCAAGGGGTGGTGGTAGTTACCTATATTAATATTTGTCATTGGGACAATAAAAAGAAATGTGTATATTTTCAGAATTCCAAATACTTAAAAATACCAAAACAAGTACATAGGTAAGAGAACCTATTAGCATCTTTTGCCAGCTAACCATTGCGTAATTTATGAAGTTTACCTAGTATAAAATTAAATTAAAGCACACTTTGATACTCTCTATGAGAGAAGACCCGTGTCCCAGCAGTGGGACCGTGATGGGCTGATGATGATGAGGATGATGACACTTTGATAAAGCTTACGCCAAAAAATACTTGCTTAGATTGGCATGTCGATCTCAAATACGGTATCATCATTATCGGCCTATCACGTTCCCACTGCTGGGACACGGGCCTTCTCTCATATAGAGTATGGACCATAATCCGCCACGCTGGCCCAGTGCGGGTTGGTGGAAATACGGTATACTAGTACTATAATGTTTTATATGTACATATTATTATGTTCGTGCCATAGAGTTAACATTACTAGGTATAGAGCGCGTGTTCTTAAGTGGGAACAGTATGCGCGGGTGAGATTATCGTCCTGTCCGCAAGCGCTAGTAGTCTTACGAGTACTAGCGGTGTAAGCGCCCGTTGCGAGTTCTTAGCTCTATTTATCTAAAAAAAATGGTTAAATGTGCAATAAATCCTTGTAAAAACGATACTTGGAAATACACTAAACAGAATTCTAACATCACATTTCACCGGTAAGCCATTTTTAATACTTTTAAGTTCAAAGTTCGTTTCGTTTCGCGGGGGTGAACAAGACGTGAGACGCGGGGCTACACGTACCGCGCGCACTGCCCCGCAACCCCGCTAAGATTGCCGACTCAAATAGAGATGTGACGCGTTCGGCCTATTCGATAATGATGTTTGTTATGAGTTATGAGTATGGCGAGCAATAGTTTACACCGGCACATTATCTATCTATATAAATAAAAACGAAATTAATTTACTTGTGTTGAGAACGACTGGAATGATCCGGCAATTTATTTAATGTTCGTAATATGCCAAATTAGGTTTTATTGAAAGAAACAAAAACGTAAAAGAAACGAAAAGGCAGCTTTACAACAAGCTCACCCTTTTCAAAGGACAATGAAAGATGAGATAATGTAAATAAATATGTAGATATATAGTTCCTGAATTTTTATTTCTGACTTTCTTATTTCATATCCCATACATATTTCACATAGGTACTACACATGCATCTTATACATTCATACATTAAAATAAATAATTTTCACTTACTAAAATTACACTTGTAGGTAGGTACACAAGACAACATACATACACAACAATAGGAACCGTGTCACGGCGCGGCGCGGCGCACAATTATTGCCCATCACTATTTGCCACATATCTATCAATACAGCTAGCTATAGTTTACTTGCCTACGCTGTGCATTGGGCGAGAAGCACGCGATACGCGCGCTCTATAGTTATGTTTACTTTAAGGTTCGTGCACTCTCACTCTTCACTACATCATCGGGTCATACCTAGTATTGTTATGAACTTTACGTAGGTATGTACAAAAACTCAAACCAATCGGCGAATTATTAAGTGGGTAAAACTCGGCGTGCAAGATTTAACTGTTCCAGAGATAAAATAGTAGATAAAAAAAGTCAACGCCCAACAATCACATACCTATAAAACTTAGGATTTCCATTATTTGCGAAAACAAGAAGGTCGAGGTCCAAACAGTACAAAACAAATAATTAGTTTTTTTTAAGCTCCAACTTGTCACGTAGCGGGAATCGAACCCGAAATCTTGCCCACACCGTCGTCACCAACAGAAGGTGCTTGCGAGCGCGAGACTGTACATCAGGTACTGTTATTTATTCTGTACCAGTAAAGACTAAAGCTTGTGTGAATCTCGTGGTACTCGTGGTAGGTCTCTAGTATAAGGGAGGCCGCCAAGCAGTAGTGCGCAAGAATTACTGTGTTCCGGTTTGAAGGGCATTGTAGCCAGCGAAATTACTGGGCATCTAAGACTTAATATCTGATGTCTCGAGGTGATGAGCGCAATGCAATCCTATGCAGTGCTTTTTATGGTATTAAAAGTTCTTGGTGGCACTGCAATTCTTAAGAGCAGGCGTGGCGCGTACCATCAGGCGAACGACTTCCTTGTCTCATCACTCAGTACCATAAAAAAAATAGTTACCATTTTAATAATCTCTGGATAAACAGGCTCTGTGAGCACGCCGCGGCCGCCGGTGATGTACTCAACGAGCTCGTTGAGCGTAGCGCGCTTTATCTCCTTGCCCTTGAGGTCCGCCACGGGGTCCATGAAGTCAAACGCCACGCAGCACTGGCGCAGCTTGCGGATGAACAGCTCCTCCTGCTCGCCGCTTGGAACATCTGGAAACAATCACAAGGGGACTTTGAACTTGGGGCTTTGAACTTGGTGCGGAAGTACATGCAGTATATTAGGATTTATGAATCCAAACAGGCAAATATAAGAATAAAAGACTTAGTTATCATGTTATATTTATGTTAGTCTGTAAGGTATATATTTTATGGGCCTTTGTTAATTTTACTTTGTTGTTCTTTAATACTGCCTGAAATAAATAAATAAATAAAATATATGGCACATCCACCATCTACCTAACCTAGGATGGGACTTTGTAAATATAAGAAGTGAACTTCTTGGCTTAGTTCAAGAGAACTACTTTAAATAAATTATATTATATTATTATATTATATTATTTCTTAGTTAATTAATAATAATTAACTAAGAAGTTAATTTTGCCCACAAATATGTTCATGTATATAAATTATATTTTTCCTTCCCTTTACTATTATAATTAATAACAGTACTGCTATACTCCTAATAAATCCCTTCCCCATTTATTGACATAGGAACATAATCTGAACCTTGACCTCAATTACTTTGGGCTTAAAATAATAATGCCAGGGGGTCAATCAATAAGGTTACTGTTGCCAGTTATTAATTTATATCTAAAATACGATTTTCGAAGTTTCTACTTTCGGCTGATAAATAGAAAACTGCTTCTGCTTCTATGCGGGAGAAAGTTGGTGATAAAGTGCTAATGTCAACAGCAGTAACAGAGTTTAGCAGTTATAGTATAAATTTATTTATTTGATTCAGAAATGATGCCACAGCAGACATGTAAAACATTACAATTATTTCATATTAGACATACCACTCTCCTCTTATTTTGTTATTAAGGATGCATCGTTTTATTTACAAAATATTGTAGGGTGGCCATGTTATTCTTATGATTCACAAGTGGCAAAGTGGCTTTTTAGTTCTGTTACTTAGCTATACATGAAATTAAAGGTGGTAGAAAACAAGTATATTGATCAAGATTGCCAAGTTTGTTGTGATAGTTATTTATAACTTTTAGGCTAAAGTATAAACAGTTACCTATATTAGAGAATAATTAATAGTGCAACCTATATTAATATAGTCAACACAGATAATAATACTAATAATTGGCCTTCCCCACATTTATTTCTACATATTTCAGTTAAAATAAGCATCAAGATTAGTTAATGATTATGTTAAATCATGCATTGTAATAGGTAAATTAAAACATAAGTTAAAGTATCATACACAAAAAGTAAGCATCAGGATGACTAAGTATCTGTCAGTAAAGGCAGGCCTGGCGCACACCGCACTGTAGGTACGAAGCTACAAGTACATAGCCGGACACCGGCGGCGGGTCGCGCGTCGTTACACGTGCCGCGTCAGAAGAGATAAGAGCGGCGCGATAGAAAGAGAGGCGCTCTGTAGGTTAATATGACTGGTAGGTATGCAGCGCTACGCGAGCTGAATTGAATTTTATTGCGTCATAGCAAGAGTTGCTATTTGTTTAAATTTCTTTGCAGAGTGATGCTTCTGTCCCTTTTTATTCTGTGGTAAAGGTACAACCAATATGTATACCTTCATGTTTTTACACTAGGATACAAATAGCAGGACTGACTTTAAAACAATTGAAAATATTGAAAATTTAATGTTGGTCTCATTGACAACTATGTAACATATCATAAGATATTTTATAGATAGGTAGGTACATGAGTCATTCTATTGACAGGAGCATTTGTGTTATGGGCGAATCTCAATGCTCTTCACTTACAGCTTGAATTGTGTAGATACCTACACAGTCCACCAGTTTCAATCAAACTTCATTAACTGTGGCCATAGAGATTCTTTGACCTTCACCCGATGTTATATATCATAAAAGCAATAATTCATTATTAGGCAGTAAAGGGATTTACTACAACATAACAATATACATACAAGTAGAAACTGTTAAGATCAGGTGTTTATTGGGTAATTTACATTCTGATATTTGTCAACCAGGTTACCTGCATAGTTAAGACCTACGGTATAACAGAACGTCACAACACAAGTTTTTTTTACTCAATGTATTTTCAACACAAATTTAACAGGAATTTCCAAGAAAATACATTAAGTATTTATATATTTTTTTAATGTTACCAAATGATGAGACAAGCAAGTGGCTCCCCTGATGGTAGCGCCACGCCTATAACAATTGCAGTGCCACCCAGAATTTTTAATACCATAAAAAGCACTGCATATCACTCCATTGTGCTCATCATCCTGAGAGATCAGATATTAAGTCTCATATGCCCAGTAATAATCACTGTATATTAGAGTATTTTGAGCTTTCAATTTCCTTTATAATTTCTTGTTTGTGTGCCGAATAAATGGTTTTTCTTTCTTTCTTTCTTTCTTTCACATGTGCAAATTAAAGTTTTGTTATCTGATATGTATGGAGTTAGAATTAGTATAATAAATCATGTACAAATTTATGCAGTATAATATCAGTAACATTGTCGACATAAGTAGGTATATCTCACTCTCTATCTCCTGTCTTAATTATTTCCTACTATACTTCTACTAAACCCATGCAAGGTTCCTAGCCAAGTGTAAAATGATACAAGTAAATGTACAGGATCTCATGACACTAGTAGGTTTAAATCATGAATTAACCTGTTAAATTCCAGGTCCACGTGTAATGAAATGCAGTGAAAAGAAACCAAACACCAAGAAAAGTATGAAAAAGTAAGGCATTTCATGACCAGGCCAGCATATATATTAGTGTAACCCTGTAAATACCTAGGTACATATGATATATATATATATATATATATATATATATATATAATAAATAGAATCTTAAACACGCATAAATAACAGGGTTATACTATATACAGGGTACATATATATATATATATATCATATGTAGCTAGGTATTCAGCTTTACTCATATGATGCTATTTTCTGAAGTAATTTTCTATCTAAGTCAATCCAATGAATGCTAAAAAGTTATCATAAGATTGATAAAATACACATATTTTAAAAGAAAAACAGAGCACTAACTGCATAATAACAAGTTGCAAGCAACATAAACAATAACTGCATGCACTATACATACTACATGCTATTTTTAGCTCTATTTATAGCATGTTTCCTTACTGCCTAAAATAAACAATACACATAATAGCTGCACACTATAAAGTTTTCTTTTATATAGTGTTTACAGAACTGAAGACTTATATTAGTCTAAGTTATTGTTGATCTAACCTCTCATCATCAAATTATTAAGAGGAATGCAGGTTTATGGTTCAGTGAAGGCATCATTATTAAGCATTGACATAGAAACCTCTTGATAGATAATGTGTACCTCGAGATAAGAGCAGCTAGTCTAGAAGGCGCGCGCCGAAAATAGATAAGGACCCACCTTTGAGCAGAGGCAGAGCTTGCAGTTCCACATCTTGCGTGTTGCGGTATCTGGAGGAACCCTGAGACTTCTTGGTCTTTTTCTTCAGCGACCGCTTGGCGAAAGGATCAATCCTATCCACAAACGTTCCCGAAGACATTTTGGCAGTAAAAAAGTGTCCCAAATGACAATAGGTAGACTGTGATCAATGCGAAAATTGTTTTGATTCCGATAGTGTCATGATCTGGCCCAGTCCACGAGACGAACGCGCACTTCCCGTAAGGTCGGAGCACAATATTAGAGCCTAAACAAACATTCCTTCGTCACACATGACGGTAATGGAGTGGTCACACTCAGGCCATTCTTTACACACACTTCAAGATTCCACAACAGTTACGTAATTTTAAAACGTCTTTATCGCTAAAATGACACAAAAACAGAAAGGAACAATTCGATTCACAAATTCAGTTTTATTTTCTGAGGCGTGTCACGAATAGCTGAAGGCAGAAGTCACCTATACATACAAGCCTCGTGTAATATCAGCCGGTCAGTCAATGACAATAATTTCTTCAATAATCACTCGAGAATTTTCACAGTTTTATTCGTAATAACACGAAAAACAACGAAACAAAACAGTTATCGTCCTGTTTAGACGTAATCGGAAACTTATGCGGTGATGACACGGACTAAAATTTTAACACCAAAAATCTATCATCTTATTCTCGCCATCGCTCACCATCCGTTTCGACAGTGAAACAGGACGCATTTTACAACGCTCTGCACTTGAGTATTTTGGGATTTAGCACATTCACTAGACCGTTTATAAGTTTCTGCAAGTCTATCGAAGCGATCAATTTACTAATTTGATACTAAAAGATTATCATCACGGATTGCTGCGAAAACGCTACTCATAGAAAAGTACCTACTTACTTCTGAAAATAGATGGAGATAGAAAATGTTCAGTTTACCAAATCACATACTTTTAATTCATTAAAGAAGATTTTA
Organism: Petrophora chlorosata; assembly: GCA_951640565.1. NCBI lineage: Eukaryota > Metazoa > Arthropoda > Insecta > Lepidoptera > Geometridae > Petrophora > Petrophora chlorosata. The sequence continues at coordinate 9,767,853 of OX621207.1, read as the reverse complement.
CGATTTACAACCTTGAAAACTGGTAAACATTATTTTATTAATATTTAATCAAGAGTCAGTTTTTACATAAGCTGTTGCATTATTTGAATAGAAATAAAATTTCAATAAAAAGTTGCTAAATGTACAGTAAGTGTGTTCCGTCCATAGAGTGCTTAGAGAAATATAGATACAAAAATTGAAATCCGTTTTTGTATAATTTTGTTTTTATCATACCTCGTTAGATTCCGGATGTATGTATGAGCCTAACGAATATTATTTTTATAGGCTCATACATACATCTGACTACACATACGATCCGGGGCCATCCGACCCCGATTTTCACCCGGAAGCAACCGAAGCGTGCTCTTGTTTCTCCGGCTACCCGACCCGATCCGTAACTTTTCGACACAAGTGGGCGGGGCCTATCAAAAATGTGTAGAGTTTTGCGCCAGTGATGGCACTGACAGCTGACAGAGTCACAGGCGGTAGAATGTTCGGGCATGTATTGAATAAACAAAAATGGTAAATTCTTAGTGCTCAACTAAGTGCTGTTGCTTATAGAAAATTACCAATTTATTTCGAAAACAGCCATATAGAATTGTTGAAACAATAATAAGTAACTTACATGATACATCATTGAATCAATATATGTTTACCTAATTGAAAACTATGTACACGTAAATAATAATGCTGTACAATTTGGATTTATCAAATACCTATTTACGTTAAAAAAATTGTGTTTATTGTTTTTTGTTTCAAGTGAAATTACTGGGCAATGAGGGACTTATGAGTCATTAATAATAATAACACCCAACAAACTCCGACAAGATCCTGGCCCAAACTAATATTACTTTTATCTAGGGAACTAGGAACTCCGAAGACAAGGATCCCACATTGTAATGTGGGACCCTAGTCTTTCTGGTCTAGGTGTTCCTAGAGACAAAACATATTATATAAAACAGACAACATTTTACTCATAAGTATGAGTTATAGGCATGAAAAAATCTGAAGAAAGAGTCTGATCACGTGGCCGTCGATGCATTTACGAAACATATTTTTTCTGTTTATAAAATAATGTGTACTATCATATATTATACGCCAAACAAAAGCCGATTTGACCAAATTCAAGAAAAAAAGTTGGGTTTTCATTAAAATAATAAGACAATATTTTTTTTACTCGCTGATAATAACTAGCAAATCTTTGTAGGATCCAGTGATCCTACAAAGGTTATTAATAAACGGTAAATAAAGTTAAACAATGCTTAACATGTTTTATCACTATTTTACTTTCGTTGAAACAAATATGTCAGAGACACAATGTTTTACATTTACATAATGTTTCCATTATTTTTTAAAAGTACGCGTGACCTTTATGCAACGCCAGAAATCAAGTCAACGTCAAGAGTTCTTTTCTTTCCGGATTCCGGATCCGGATTTCGGATGCATGTAGTCCGAGCCTTAATTGTTTTTCGTTTAGTCTTTTGCAGCAGCTCGCTGCCACAGACAAAAATGAGTGGGCGTTGTCTATGCATATAATCGTTGTTTGTGTCTATGGTTTAGTTAACCGTCTCTTTGGTTCCTCTATAATCTCTATATCTATGCTCTATGCTTCACTTTTACTCTATGGTATTTGGCTTTGGAAGAAAGTAGCTTTCTAAAGATTTTTTTTGTAGTTTTGTTTCGAATTTGAAGTAAATGTGCATATAATTTGTTACTTCACTAAATCCCATGCACGTAAAATTCATTTTTGAAGACATAAGTGCAAGCTATCCAGCTGTGGTTCAGGATACTTTGGAGGAATAATTTAGAAAGCAACATGGAAGCGCTGACAGTTCCGCCATGAATGCAAAATAAATAGAAATTGTGAAGGTTTGAAACGTAAATATCTTACCTTTGTATGAAACGTAATGCTATTGTTTCAATCTAATGAAAACAATGATATAACACTAACAAATTGGATAATGCCTGACGATCTCACTTATGTCATCATCTCGCGAAGAAAGTCCCCTGCTTTGCATAGTAGTGCATTGATTGCCTTCACAGTTTATACACGTTCTATTACTCCTGATCCTCATCAGGTCGGTCATTTGGTGATAAATCCACCTAAAGCTTTATCGAGTAATGCACTGAAGTGATAGACAAAAAATAACAGTGCTCTACCCCCCCAGCATTTATCTAGTCTCATGTGTACATGTATCCTCCTTAAACCAACAAATTGAATAACGTCTTAGTTATATAGAAAAGTAATCGTTTTAAGAAAATATGTACTTACTATTTGTTAAAATTGATATTTTGTTTTAGCAGCTGGTCATCAGTCAAACTGGCTAGACACTTCACAATGTTGAGAGGTGGGCGTGGAGGCCGTCACAGTCCGGAGCTGTACCCCCATACACTGAAGTGCTCCAACGCAAGCGACACAAGCTCTGCATACAGTGGCAGTGACACCATGACTTCTGTACACAGCTCTCTCGATATGGACATGGAGGTGGACCTCTCAGGGCTCCTGGAGTCCATTGTTGACTCAGATGAAGAGGAGGACTTGGAAGAGAGCATGGACAGCCTCACTGTACGTGATGCTGTACGAGAATGTCTAGAGAAGGACCCAACTGAAAGAACAGAGGAAGATATTGAAATACTCCTAGAATTCACACAACATTTAAAGGCATTCACTAACATGACACTGACAGTGCGAAGAGCACTATGCTCAAAGATGGTATTTGCCGTTGTAGAGAAAGCTGGAACAATTGTTATGAATGATGGTGAAGAACATGACTCATGGTCCGTACTTATAAATGGACATGTGGGTATTGAACATCCAAATGGAGAAATTGAATATCTCAATGTTGGTGACAGTTTTGGAATGGCTGAAGCCACTCTTGAAAAGTTATATCACAGGGGTGTTATGACCACAAGATGTGATGACTGCCAGTTTGTGTGTGTCACCCAAGAAGACTTTTATCGCATATTACATCAGGGTGAAGAGAATATAAAAAGACATGAAAACGAAAATGGTGTTGTAGTATTGGTCACAGAGTATAGAGGTGCCGCAGGAGAATCAAGCCGCCTGCTTGGACATGTAGTCATAAGAGGCACTCCAGATGAATTGATGCTCCAACTTATTGCAGACAATTCTCGTGACTCGACATATGTTGAAGATTTTCTACTGACACATAGGACCTTTATTGAAAGTCCTTTAGTAGTTGCCAAGCAGCTTCTTGCCTGGTTTTCGGACCCAACTGTTCGAGATAGAGTTACAAGAGTGGTTTTGCTTTGGGCAAATAATCATTTTTCTGATTTTGAAACTGATCCAACCATGATGGATTTTCTTGAATGTTTCGAGATGTCACTGGAAAGAGAGAAAATGGAAAGTCAATCCAGATTGCTAAATTTAGCTTGTTCAGCAAAAGCAAGAGTAAGAAGTATTACATTATCTCGTCCAACCAGAGATGAACCTTTAAACTTCACCATCATAGGGGGATATGAAAGAGGCTATGGAATATTTATACAGAAAGTGGAGAAACATTCAAAAGCAGAAGATGTTGGATTGAAAAGGGGAGACCAAGTCCTTGAAGTAAATGGCCAGTCATTTCAACATGTCAGTCACGCAAAGGCTATGGAAATTATCACAGGATCTACACATTTGAGCATCACAGTAAAAAGTAACTTATTAGATTTTAAGGAAATGCTAAAAAAACCTGAGAATTCTCCAAGACAGAGAGGTTGTGCAAATATGGTACGTTGGCAGACTGATCCTAGAGCCAGATTGTCAACTGCAGAACTCCTAAGTGATAATCCTATAACATTAAATCCTGTTTTCCAATCGCCAACTAAAAAACCTCAGCCAATGAATATCAAAAAGGAACCCCAGAAAGGATTTATGACATTAGGTCCCAAAAGAAGACTTCAAAAAGCTTTAATGAAAATGAATATACTCCCTAAAAATACTATTACTGATGTCTTGCATAGTGATGATAGTATCCTATCAAACTCTGAATCTTTAAACAAAGCTAACAGCAGCTCTTCATTCTACAACTCTCACAGCAATCCAGACCTAATATCTATATGTTATGATGAATACCAATCATCAGATTACCCTGAACATGTTCTAAAAGTGTATAGAGCTGATCAAACTTGCAAGTATCTCTTGGTTCACAAGGAAACAACAGCCAGAGAAGTTGTTATGCTGACCTTGCAAGAATTTGGTATTACTGATCCCAGTTCAAACTTTTCTCTGTGTGAAGTGTCTGTGGCCCACGGAGGGATTATTAAACAACACCGCTTACCTGACCAGTTACAAAACCTAGCCGAAAGAATTGGTCTGAGCTCTAGATATTATCTGAAGACCAATGGAATAAGTGAAACTTTAGTACCTGATGATATGGCTCCTGAGCTGCTAAGAGACAGTGTGGTTCACTTTCTACAGCTGAATGCTGTTGAAGTGGCTACACAGCTTACATTGCAAGACTTTTGCATTTTCTGTCAAATAGAAAGCACGGAGTATGTTGATGACCTATTTGAATTGAAGAGCAGATATGGAACACCTATGTTGACACAGTTTGCAGAACTTGTAAACAAAGAAATGTTTTGGGTGGTGACTGAAGTTGTCAATGAGCAAAATATTGTGAGACGATCGAAGATCATAAAACAATTCATCAAAGTTGCCCGCCAATGTAAAGAATACAGAAACTTTAACTCCATGTTTGCAATCATTTCTGGTTTGGGACATGGTGCTGTTTCCAGATTGAGAATGACATGGGAAAAACTACCTACTAAGTACTACAAACTTTTCACAGACTTACAAATGTTGATGGATCCTTCTAGAAATATGTCAAAATACAGACAATTAGTATCAACTGAGCAAGGTAGGGCACCGGTGGTTCCTTTCTACCCTGTGGTAAAAAAGGATCTGACATTTATACATCTGGGAAATGATACAAGAGTTGAAGGCATGGTGAACTTCGAAAAATTACGGATGATAGCAAAGGAAGTAAGAACACTCACAAACATGTGCACTCCGGGAGGAGTTCAACAAGGTCAGGTGACCGTTAAAAGAAGGAAAAAATCTTCAAATGTCCCTAATCCTAAGAAAATGTTTGAAGAAGCACAAATGGTGCGCCGCGTAAAGGCGTACTTGAACCGTATGCACGTAGAAACAGATGAGGAGCGGCTCCACGCGATGTCCCTTGAATGCGAGGGATCGGGACCGGCGCCTGCCATGCCGCGCCGTCGGCATCCATCCCCTTCGCTATCGACCGCGAGCAGCGCGTCCTCGGCGAGCGAGAGCAAGAAAAGCTTCGCGGGAAACAAGTTCGGCACCGCCTCGCCGCAGGCGGTGCGAAAACTTTTAGCTTTGTCAGAACCCGCCAAAACTAGACCGCATCAACCCAGACCGCCGCCGTCGGGCCCGTCGCCGTGCTCGCACCGCCGCGACGGCGCCGGGCCGGGCATGTGCTGCCCGCGCACGGCACACGAGCGCTCGCACTCGGACACGCCTACGCCGTTGCCGGTGGACCTGAGCGCCGAGAGCAGCAGCGTCACGTCGCTGGTGAACCTGCCGCTGCGCAAGACGGGCTCAGCCACGTCCAGCGATAGCGGGCATGGGTCGTGCGGGGCGGGCGCGGCGGCGGCGGGCGGGGCGCGGCCGGTGCCCCCTCCGCGCATGCCCTACACGCTGGCGGCGCAGGTGGCGCGGCTGGAGCGGCTGTCGCGCGCGCACTCTCACGAAGGCGTGACGCGCCCCTACGACTACTACCAGGACGCTCCCGACGATGATGACGAACAACAGGTCTCAGCGGTCTGAGCCTCGCCCTCTGAGCCCTTTAAATACTCTGAATCGATGTCTATTTATATAGTTCACTGTTTGTAATCTCACTTGAGGAATAGAGAGCACGAGTTACATTTTGTCTCATAAACTATAATATATTGTTATTATTAAAATGTGTATGTACCCCTAATATAAGTCTAAAGACTGTATATTATTATTATCTTAGGAATCGATCCTAGTGTTACATAATGTAAAATTCCATTATTATTAAGTGATGCCTCTTCTATTTTTAATGTTAATGTGACCCACCATTTTCCAGTTTTAGCTAGAGATGTTTGATGTATGTAAGTATACCAATCATAGTAATGTGTATCTGGACATTGGTATCTCTACATTCCGTTAATTGTATAATAATCAATGTAGTTTTCATTTACTTATTTATAATTATGAAACCTAGACCAAATAATAAATTAATGTACCTTTTATCATTATGACTATGACACAAAATAATTTAATAAATAATTTCGTTGTAGCATATATTTTGTGGTAGCTTTGCGGACCAATAATAAGTTTGATTACATAATATGATTTCTTAAGCTTCGCGCGCACATTGAGAAGCTATCGTGCGACAACCGCTGCAGCGTCTTGGCGCTTCGAGTGTAGTAGGCATCAAGACCCATCACTAAGGGTGCTTGCAAGGCTTGCGCTAGAAACTTGAGCGGCGCACGCGTCTCAATGTGCGGACGCGACTTTACAATTATGTCAGCTCGAATTATGTTGATATCCAGTTTTTTTAATTATGTACTATGATTGTAAATAATAAAAATATAATTATTAAACTCAGTTTATTGTGTTTTTATGTTAGACTGTCTGAATTGTGCCAGGTAATCCAGTTCGAGCGGATGTAAATTGGGCGCGGGAATGACGAGACTGTGTAGTGGCGGGCCGAGCTCGCACTGCCGCATTGCTTCAAGGGACATCACTGATATTTTCTGGTCGGGAGCTCCGACCCGTGACAAACCAACTGCTATACTGTCAGTTTTAATCCCTGAAAAGAAAATAGTTCACGTAACATAACTGAAATAGTAAACAACTTGCATAGCAGGAAACTCGAACGCCGGATCCCGATCGCATTCAAACATTTTGTAGTGAACAATATAAAATTTACATTATTACATGGGAGTGTTTCATTGCCTCGGCGCACACGCACCCCCGGACCACCAAAACATCCCATAATTTCTTGTGATCAGTATTTGTCTGTGGAATTGTCCTAATTTTCTACTCAAATTCCTCCCAATCCCAATAACGATTGTTAATAAATTATTTAAAAAAAAATATCCGACTTCAAAACCACAAATAGGCACTCAAAAGTGAAAAATAAATTAATATAATTATTATAAGCGCTACCCACTCATATATTTGAAGTCGGTGCCAGCCAAGTCTAAAAGGTAGTCGATAGATACTACCTACTTATTACATACATAGTAGGTATATATCTACTACCTTTTAGACAAGCAACAAGAACCGACTTGAAGAATAAAAACTTATATTTTTTGTATTTTCTATTTTTACAAAAAGTGCTGAATGAATTTCGATAAGATTTATATGGGACCACCTCTGAAGTATGACCTACCAAACAAAAAAAGAATCATCGAAATCAATTCCTAATTGGCGGAGTAATCGCGTAACAAACACACAAAAAAAAAACATACCATAGTATTGTAAACCTCTTCCTTTTTAAAGTCGTTTAAAATTTATCGATATTGCCGTTTGAAAGATGCTAACTCCTTCAAAATTTTAAATTGAAATGCGATCTGAATCGGTTTTTAACCACCGACGCAAAAGGGAGGGGTATTCTAAGTTTGACCACTAAGTCTGTCTGTCTGTGGCACCGTAGCTCTTAAACGGGTGAACCAATTTGAAAGCGGTTTTTTTTTATTTGAAAGCAGGTTTTCTAGCGGTGGTTCTTAGACATGTTTTATCAAAATCGGTTGACTATAGGACTTTTGTGTCGGGGGTGTTTAAATTTTAGTTAACTGAAATACGTTATAGAGTTACACGATTCCCCTGCAAACCAAGTATGGATAGAACCAGCTATCTAAATTATTTTCAAAGGGTTTAGTTCCCACATCTCTCCTACAACACACTAGTCTATATAATATGAAATTATATAAATCATACTAGCATGACTTGGCGTGAGCACCGTTAGGCAGGTCCGTCGCAAGTTCGCGTTTTGAACATCGTACCGTCACGATGCGACACGCCCGCCGTGGTTGGCTCGGCGGCGGCGCCTCCCGCTTGCGGCCGCAATTATTCAGTGCCGCCGCCGCACCGTGACGCGTATCGCTCGCTAGGGATTGTTATAGTGTCGCTGTCGTTGACGGTGCGGCGCTGAATAAACCCGACCGTGAGCGGGAGCCGCATCACGATGTTCATAGAAACATGACTGCGCGACGGAAGCCGCGGTAACGGTTCTCACGCTCTTATGTGGATGACGATTTATAAGCACATACTTCTGTGGATGCAACACCTTGTAGATCAGACTGGTTGTTGGTTTATGCGCTCAGTTGCACGCATTTTTATCTCAATATAAATTGGTACTGACCTGTATCAGGGTTATTTTCAATGATCTGCACCAACTGATCTGCTGCTTCTTTCACTGACATAAACTTGGGGTCCATATATTGACGAACTCTCTTGGTCAGCGATTCTTCAGTGGGTTCTTTCACTTTGATATCTGAGGAGAGAACAGTGAATAATATATTTTTTATTTTAAGTGGGAAATGACTTCAAAGAGCACATTTGCATTCCACGGAATGTAATAAATTTAACAACACCCAGCTTATGTCATAAAACCAAATATACCTAACAAACAAAGAGTATGTAAATTTCTAGAGAAATTGCCAACAATTTTTTCAAAGAAGCTGTCCGGTTTCCATGTTTCAGTCCAGTATGGTATTGAAATAGTTTCTCCAAAGTTGTAGAGCTGCAGCCCACAGCAGCTCACCGCATTCATGATTGATGCATTGTGGACTATCTAAAATAATAAAAAATATGTAATGGAACAGATATTGGTTGAATAAACTTGAATATCTTAAACATTTATGTATCTATAAGTTGCTAATTCACCTGAGCTTCAACACCAAATTCTTTTGCCCTTAGTAGCATATCTGTATGTGTTGTCGCACCTAATGGGTCACCAACTACAAGAAGGGCAATTTCTTTGTCCTTGGCTTCTTTCAATATATCATCTATGTTACTTTCACAAAGTTCTCGATCTGCTAATATCAATGGTCGTCCGTAAAACTCTTCCTGAAATAAGTGACAGAGGTAAGAGTTGGATAAGAATTGAGCCTCATAAGTTAAAGACATGTCAGTAAATTCTTGTTGCGATGATATTAATATAAATGTTTTTGTTTCTAATATTATAGTTATTACTTTAGTTTACTAACTCTATTGGTCAAAGTAAGGAAGCAAAGTGTAAACTTGTAAATGATAGTTATTTCCTAACTTTAACTTGACTAATAACTTACCAGAATATCTTTACCAATAGTAAGTATTGATGTATACGCTTCCAAATAAACTTTATCGCATTTCTTCACAATTTCTAAGCCCTTTACGGTTATATCCTTAGCGTCGCCCAGCCCTAAACCTATTAGATAGAACATTTTACCCCTCTTTATTTTTACCAAGAAACGATCAATTATTTCTTTCTGAATTATTTCATTTCAGTCAGTACACAAAACCAACACAACACACAAACTTTGTTTTTGAGGTTATTGAGATTTTTTTTTTTTAAGTTTGCCCGTTAGGGCAGGCTAAAGTCTCTAGGACCATACGGCCATGTCATACGTAGTTTTTATTTGATAGTTTAATATTCCATTTATTATACCCTGATTGAGAATGATAAGTAATTGACAAAGACGTAGAATAAATCGGTCCGCTCCCATTATAATGCATTATAATGTATAATTTGCTATACCCTAGTAGGGTCATATGTAATCTCACCACTACAATAAGAACTTTTGTGTACATATGTTTGCAATAATACTTTATTAATTACGTGCACGAGTTTAGGCAAATGAAACAAAATAGAGAAAACATTGCTTTTTATGTTCTCCCAAAAAGTCCATGGAAGGCTTGAATAAAGTTCCACCACTTTATTGAAGCACTAGGAGAGGGTCCGGCTTGTTGCTGTTGACCCTCATTCAATACTCAATACTCAATACTCAAAATAATACTAATAATATAATACTACTATATATAATAATAATAATACTATAATACTCGTATTGTATTATTAGTATTATTAGTAGTATTATATTATTAGTATTATTTTGAGTATTGAGTATTGAGTATTGAATGAGGGTCAACAGCAACAAGCCGGACCCTCTCCTAGTGCTTCAATAAAGTGGTGGAACTTTATTCAAGCCTTCCATGGACTTTTTGGGAGAACATAAAAAGCAATGTTTTCTCTATTTTGTTTCATTTGCCTAAACTCGTGCACGTAATTAAAACGTATTAGTAATAATACATAATGTACTTTTCACTTCCCGCCAAAAAATCCCAGCAACGGTTGGTCTGTTAGACCTTTGGCCATAGAACTACAGAGGACAGCGCTTATTAAAAAAAGTGTTGAATCACCACAGAAAATGGAGTAAGATCCGACCACTTACTAGTATTCGCAATGAGAACTGATGAAATCTTACACGAACAAACGAGTCAATATATTTACCACCAATACCAATTTCCCACCATCTACCAACCCCCAACTTACCCCCATCCTCAGAAGCCCCTACTACAGGTCAATGCATGGACCCCCTATGGAAACTTAAAACTTGCCTACCCCACTATGCTGGTGTGGATACAGCATAGTTTTAGTACATTATCATATTAATGATAATTATGACTTATGACAAATACATTTAAAAAGACAATGGCAGATGACAGTTTACGGCTGGCGGTTCCTCCAAGCATAATGAGAGGCTGAGATTGTTTTTCTTATTTTCTTTTAGTTTAGCTTAATTTCGTTTATTGATGTTATCATCGTAGAAATCAATAATACAACAATGATATCAAGGAAAGGACAGAAAGCTATAAACGAAGGAGTAGTCGGAAAATACATAAAGAAAGACACCCCACCAGATTTACCAAGTAAGTTAGACAAACTCGTTGTTTTATTGAATTACATCAACATTCACGTAGCTCTGATGATTTCGAAGTTAACTTCCTTACTATCTTGCCCAGTACCGTCATGTGGTCATTATAAAGTAAGTATTTTAATGTTTTCGCAGTTATAAATGTGTGGACAACAGAGCACAACAAAAGGCCTCGAAGCCAGCCGTTCGGAGCCAGCGATGCGGTGTCTAGTAGCCACGAGAATAAATTTGGCAAAGCCCAGACTATGAGCGGCCATGCCGGAAAATATACGCCTAGTGAGTCAGTACCAAATTTAGCACACAGGTAAATACCGGTTTCATTAACTATAAACTCCTATAGTTGACATATGACTGCAGCAACTACTTCAAAGTAATGAACTAGTCAACATGGTGGTTACATTTGTAAGTCTACAAGCTATGTTATGAAATTGAACCAACTGCTTTAAATAATATTGTCTAAATAATGTACCTACTTCTAAATAGTCATATAATAGGTACAAGCTAGTAAACAGATTTGGATATGTTAGAACTTTCAATCACCTTTCTCTTCTCGTTTTTATTTTGTTTTATTTAGCACAAATTGAAGTAACCAGACTATTATGTTATGCCATTCTGCTCAAACTGGTTTTATATAAGCAGTAAATATCAGAATCTTAATAAGAATATTCCACTTTTAACTTTAATCTCATTGAAATGATATATTGACAGGTTTGCTAGTCTGTCTACAAGTTCGGAAACGGCCAGCACATCAAACAACTACAACTCACAGTATCACTTGGACTCCAATGTGGCATCTCACTCCACTCTCAATGACATTGACGACTCATTTAGTAGACAAACCAGCTACAGATATTATAGGCACCAACAGGAGGATCCTATTTATCAGAATCAGCAACAGGTTTGTTGTTATAAAAGTTTTATCTCAATGCTAAATCTAGCAAACATAATTATGGTACTAAATGTATGTAAATTAAATATTTATTTATTTTCCACATTATGTTTTGACTTACACAACAGTGTCACAGCACAGATAGCACTCCTGTTTTATTGGTATCTATACAATGTCATACCACATACATTTCTTCATTTGTTGACACGATTCAGGGCGCAATGTCCGAATGTTTACCCTAATGAAATAAAAATGTTGGAGTGCAGTATGTGAAGGACATGTCACAGCTTTATCATATCCCTGTTGCTGTTGTTTTGACCCAATGTGTAAGCAGCCTCACTTTATAATGTCTCACAGGTGCAACAACAAAAGCAACAGCAGTATGGCTCTCGAGAATCGAGTATGCAGCGACTGTCTTCCAACATGAGTCTCACACCGAGGCTCCATCCTCCGTCTCCACACTCTATACGCCTTCATAATTGTACAGAATGTATGTATTGTAAATAAATTCATTATGATCATTCACAGCCTGTACTTATATGCACTGTGTTGACAAATATGAATTGAAGTCCTCACTGGTAATCTTACACAATTATTATTAAAGCATATCTTGCTTGTGTGTTCTTTAATATGGCAACAACTACTACAATCACAGAATATATCATATGGTATATGGTTTATATTTAGTTGCAGGTACTATAGTGAACTGTAATAGTAGCCATGATTCATCGCACTGTGAATGTTCTAAGTAGCTGGAAGCATTCAAGTTATTGTACATTGAAAATCTCAACTGATTGAAACTTGAATTCATGCAGTTAAAAACTACTTTTGTTTGATTACAGCCTACACATCTGCAAGTCAATCGTCTCCCATATACTCAAACTATGTGAATACCTCTGTCTTGCCATATCATAACAAAGCCCATGGAAGTAGCATTATCTCTAGTAGTCAAGGTATGTTTTACTTTTTAACATACATATTGAAGCGCATTTTTATGTTATGTAAATGGTTCTTGCTATAAGACAAATGTTTTTGCATGGAAAAAAGCAAGAAGTATTTGTTTTGTATTTTTTTATGTAACAAAGCGACGAGACTTTTTATCAGCTGATGGTAATCATGGCTCCAAAAACTGACTGCCAAAAACTGTTGCCAAAAAGACAAAAGCTGTATTCTCTAATGCCCAGTGATGCTGTGTAGTAATGTCACAGAATACTTAATAGTACTCGTAGCAGTCGCCGTGCCGCTTCTTTCTAACTCCTGAATTTTAAATGGTCCTGAATTTGGAATAACGATTTGATAACAAATTCTTCGAACAAAGTGTTTTGGTTCCACATCTACATATATAGTGCGTACTGCTAACAAGTGGAACTCCTTGCCGTCTTCTCTGTTTCCTGATAACTATAATATATCTTCAAGGCTAGAGTGAATAGGTATCTTCTAAATCTACTGCTCCATCTTCGGCCACATCCTCGCATGACATCAGACGAGATGGTGGTCACCAGGGAAGGCCACACAGCCACACGAGAGAAGAAAAAGAAGAATACCGTATTGCGCAGGTTCGGATGAGTGCGAGCTGCCGCTGCCGCCGGGCTGGTCGGCGGACCGCACGCTGCGCGGCCGCCGCTACTACATGGATCACAACACGCAGACCACGCACTGGACGCACCCGCTCGAGAGCGTGCCGCGGCCCTGGCAGCGCGTCTCCACGCCGCACCACGGCGTCTATTACTTCAAGTCAGTGCAAGCGCAAAACGTACTTTATAGATCACTACCCGTGACTCCGTCCGCGCGATTGAGCTCAACTTAGTAATGGCTTTTTATAAAAAAGGAAATAAATATGTACATAGATTTATGCATTTTTCTGATTTGGTGGGTACTATTATTATTACCACGTTTTTATTAAGTCACTTTCTTGTTTGACTGTCTGTCTGTCTGTCGTTCCGGGTGATATCTTGCAACTTAAATTTTGAGCACTTCCCGATTAGCTAACCGGCTGAAACTTTCAGGGTAGCTCATAACTCGATGACAATGCATTCTAAACCCATAAAAACGTGGTTTTTAATTTTTAATCTATTACGGATTTTTGTTCAAAGTCACTTCGAGAAATGTCGATATTCTGGCACAGTACCTTTTTTAAAAAAACTATTTTTTTTAGGATTTTTTTATGTAACTGAATGACGAGACGAGCTGGTCGTTTGCATGATGGTAAGCAATACGCCATCCCATAACAATAACAGCACCACCCAGAACTTGTTGTTTTGCAAAATCCTGCGCGGCGCTGCGCTGCACTCGCCCTGAAACAATTAACTGTTGAGTCTCATAATGCCCAGTAATAAATAGGTAGGTAGGTATTTAATATTATCTAAATTTACCTGATTTTTTCTGAGACCAACTCTTGCAATAGCCCTCGATGCCCGATTTTGCCGCTACCCTGTGTAAGTAGGGTGACATACGGTAGGTAGGTATAGGATAGTGGGAAAAAGACGCCATCAACGTGACCCATGTCACGCCATCAACGCCGATAACCTTGTAGTAGGTTTTCCGAAATTTCGATCCTCCCACCGTCTGGCCACCGCTTAACCCATCGGCATCGTGATCGAATTCCTTCCGATAATGCTCACGGCTCGGATTTCAACAGTTTTAATTTTATTTACAGTGAAATAACTCGTCAAACGACGTACGCGCACCCGTGTCTGGTGGGCGGCTGCTACCTCGTGAGCCCCTACGTGCCGACATTGGTGCCGCCGTATCTGCTGGAAGAGATCCCGCACTGGCTCATTGTCTACTCAAAAGGTAGGCAATAAAGGTGCTCGGTACGATGAAGGACGGATGACGAAACGACGTATAACTTGAAACGCAATGAAAATATCTAGTGTAATTCCGCTGAATAATTTAGCATTCAGCGAAATTACACGAGATATTTTCATTGCATTTCAGATTTGAGATGAATTTCCGCAACGTCACGCCTTAGGCCTTACTCTGAAAAAGTAATTACGATCTTCGTTCTGTCGGATGAAAGGGACAGCGCTATGCAACAGGCATAAGAGTGTCTCTTTTAGTCCGCACGAGCGCAACTCCATTCGATTCATGACGTATAACTTAGTCTCGCCTCAACGATTGAAATCTGTAACCATCTCGTGGTAATTGTCGTGTCACCTTCTGCCGCCTGAGGTAGCGTTAAACCTGGGGGCCATAAGAACGAGCGTCGCAGCGTGTGGCGAGTGCGCACGCACCACGTTCATATAAAAAATGGCGGTAGTAAATCGAACGCGACGTTATCGCGGAATATAAAGACAAAGATATGTTGTGTGTGTTTCTGGGTTTTATCGTCAGTCTTGTATGGAGATGACCCAAGGCCCAAGGCAAGGGGCCATATCGTGTGTAGTTTTGCGCGAGTTCTAAACACACTGAAGTTGTGGCCTTGTTTGTAAAACCACAGAATATGGTCAAACCAACCAAAAAGAATACCTACCTATAGATGCCCCGCGTCAACTCTGAAAGTGACCACCATCACGCCTTTCAAATATAAGTTTTACATTATTGAATGAACTACAACTTAAATGTTTCAGCTGATCAAGAGCTGGATCACAAGCTGCGCTGGAACATGTTCCGGCTGAGCGAGTTAGACTGCTTCTCCGACATGCTGACGCGGCTGTACAAACAGGAGCTGCAGCTCATTGTCATGAAGTACGAACAGTACAGGTGAGCTGCAAGTGTCATTAACCACTTTTTCACCCATGCACGACAGAACCAAGGCTTAGATCAAGAGGTAGTAAGTTTGTGCACATTTCTGTTTCAGTCTATCTTTGAAATTGGAGATTTTGATGCGGTTCCTTTGAAATTCATCTGATATGGTTCTTGGACAGGTTATATAGGATCCCTAGTTTAGTATAATTGCTTTTAAATGTTTGTAGTGCATTTTTAAACATCTTTTGACTTTTGTAACAACATATTACAATTTCAAAAATAAGATATTTTATCTTTACCAAGACTGGCTCAGACGGGATAAACGCGTTTGAAAGCAGGAGGCTCATGATTTATGACTGATTATTACGACCTTCCTACTAATGACGATGCCGATTCTCTCAATGTCAAAGCCTATTTGTTTTATTTCAGGTCTGCATTATTACAAGAGATGGAGAAAAGGCGGCGGCGGGGTATCACGTACCAACCACACTCCAATTGTTAAAGTTCACTTCATTTGCCTTATTGAGCTGTGATCTTATCTAACATAGGTATATAATGCCCAAGAATGTAATAAAATCAAGCTATTTTTATGTATTTTGTATCAAGCATCTTGTGTTTTATAAGACTTTGTAAGAGTATTAAATCAATGTACTGGACAAGAATATTTTGCAATTATAAATTAGTGCCTTTAAGTACATAATAAATATTTATATTTTTATGAAATGTTTTAATCAAAAATACACCTAATATATGATGAGGTTGTCCCATCATATATCAAACAAAGAAATAAATTGTATTACACAACTAAATTGTAAACTTCGGCCTGCACAGATGACAGACAGACCCACCGTGTTCTTTTTAGGTTGAAAAAATAGAGGTGCTAGTTTGTCATGACTCCACAGAAAAATAGCATGTGAACGGCAGGACCTAGTAGGGTATGTAATGTATGAATAGCAGATAAAACTTCTAAATAATTTATTTACATTCTAGTCACAATTGATCTATCTTACAATAAAAATCAACAACTAAAGTTATGATTTAAGTTCTTCAGGGTCAACATCTGTTTCTGGTTTTTTATCGTTGATTTGTCCCTCCACAATATCATATTCATCTACTTTTGTGAAGCCAGCTATTCTGTACACCTTCGCATTTGGGATACCCAAGGTATTGGCCCAAGCTTGACCTGTAACAAACAGCCTGTTTAGTAAATTGGACAAGTTATCGATTCTTGGTCTCATCTGGCCAACTGGTCTGTGGCCAACTCTGTTGTCTAGTTACTTGACCGCCCGAAGGCCTCCGACATGGCCTAACGACTTTTGTCCTCAGACAACGAGCAGGACTACAGGCTTAAGCTCTTGATAAGAGAAGCCAAGGGGATTGTATGAATATTACTGTTATTTCTGGCAGTCCAGAAGTACATACCTGGCCTCTTTGCCTTGTCCTCGTCAGATTTAAGTCCATAGTAATCAGCCCAATCGGCTTTGCCTTTGTAAACGCTATATACAAGTATTCCAAACGCGTTCCAGGCTAACAAGCCATAAGCTATGCTAAGCCGTCGCTTCCAAAGTACCGCCACATCTTCCGCAATGGGCCTAGTTCGTTTCCTGATAAATTTGTGCCACCATTTATGAATCATTACCTAAAAAATCGTAAGGACATTAACAATTCTGGAAGGCTAAGGTTAGGATATGTATTTCAGTGAAAAAGCAACACACATGTACTGAATTAACAGTAATTTATTAGCCACACTTAATTACCAAATCAGATTATCTGCTGCTTGTGAATAATTTAAAAATGTTCTTTCATAACATTTAGCCGGAAAATAAAATTAAACAGAAATACACATAAATAATGGTTATGTGTATGACAACGACAAGACAAATGACAATGACATGACCAGACCAGTGTGTTCAGCTCCACCAAGCAATTTCGGACGTTAGGCGGTAGGTAGGTTGTCTAAAAATAACAAATTTTTAGAAAAAAAAAAACAAAAACTGACTTCAATGTATCTTCGAAGTCCAAGTTCACATATCGATGAAATTTATATGGCACCACTTCGTAGCTATACTGAACCCAACGCAAAAAGAATTTTCCAAATCGGTTCATAAATGACGGAGTTCTGAGGTAACAAACATAAAATAAAATAAAAAAAATACATCCGAATAGAGAACCTTCTCCTTTTTTGAAGTTGTTTAACAAAGGGACGGTTTTCTATAGTTAATTAAAGCGTGAAATTGATTTGATAATAATTTGATATATTTTCTATGACAATTGGCACCTTAGTCCATTATTTTATATAGCCGAAAGGCTTTGGGTTATATAGCGTGAATTTTTTTTAACGACCTTTTAAATATTATTATGCTAAAATGCCTTTGTTAGGTAGACTAAGAACTATTTAGTGACAGTTAAATTGTTAATTCTTCGTAGCTGTTGTAGCCATCAAACTTTATTCACTAAAAGCAAGCATTCTCGACTTTTTGGCGGGAAGTGAAAAGTGATACAAACAAGGGTTATTTCGAGTGATCATGTGTAATATCGGTGAAATATTAACCATTATGTGTTCGTAACCGTGTACGAGTGTGGCAAATGAAACAAAATAGTGAAAACATTGCTTTTTATGTTCTCCCAAAAAGTCCATGGAAAGGCTGAATAAAGTTCCACCACTTTATTGAAGCACTAGGAGAGGGTCCGGCTTGTTGCTAATGACAATTCTCAACAAAAGCATAATAAATGGAATATTAAACTAAATAAATTATTTTTCAAAAAAAACTAAACCGACTTCAAAACCACAAATGGCACTCAAAAGTAAAAATTTTACCCTTTTTAGTGAAAAACAAGTTTTAATTAAATTAATTCAAAAAGTTTTTAAAGACAAGCTTTTATGATCTAGAAGCCACATCATGACGAAGTTTAAAACGGGCTATCACAATTAAATGCATGTACAAAAAAAAATCATGTCTGTCCTATATCTCTGTTGAGGAGTTCCCTCGCAGGAAGTCAATCCTGGGTGAACTCACGCTAGTTTTAAAAATAATCCTGGGTGTATCTGCCATGTCATGATGGAATTTAGAACAGGCTATTATGGTTAAATCCATTTACGAAATGTTGTGTCTGTACTATTCACCGTTGAGGAGTTCCCTCACCGGAAGTCAACCCTAGGTGAAGCAGGTGAAGCAGTCGAATACAAACCTCCACCTTTAGAAAGTTGGTTACGAAAAAAACAAGAACCGAATTGAAGATTAAACTTATATTTTTTATTTTTGCTATTCTTTTCGAAAACTACCGAATGAATTTCGATAAAATTTATATAGGACCACCTTTGAAGTATTACCTACCAATCAAAAAAATAATCATCGAAATCAATGCATAATTGGCGGAGTAATCGCGTAACAAACACACAAAAAAAGAAAAAAAAACATACCGTCGAATTGTAAACCTCCTCCTTTTTGAAGTCGGTTAAAAATAAAAACTACGTAAGACATGGCGGTATGGTCCTAGAGACTTAAGCCTGCTCTAAAGGGCGAACTTAAAAAAAAATTGATTTGATATATACGATTCAAGTTTCATTTGAATAAATGGCGAACCGTGTTAGGACTCCGATAAATATTTGAAAATAGTTTGGTGGTGTCCTAAAACGGACGATGCTGGCGAAGGGACTGCGAAGCGACGGTCCAGTATTGAATAGGGTGGCAATCGTTCTAAATAGGACGATCTGGCAACGCTGGACATGACATACCATTGAGGAATGACACCCTCAATGTGACATACCATTGAGGTCATTCCTCAATGTGACAATGCAAATGACAACTTATGACAATGACATTGACATGAAATGGTTGGCACTTGATAATATCGGCCGTTCACACAAGACGGTTAATAATTATACTCCTTGGTTCACACTCATTTCACACTGAACAATAACCACAATAACTTTATTACGTGCGACTCTCGTATGACGAAGGCGGTAAAATGAACTTTGGTGATACAGTATCGAAGCAGTAATATGAATAGTATTGTGCTTTTATGCGTAGTTTCTTTTTACATGTACCACAAAAAAAACTACCTACGCCTGAAATAGTAGATTGTAATAATATAAGGCAACAAAATAATAATTTTACGGTGCGCTATTTTTAAACCTGACCGCAGCGACCTCATATAAAATATCCAGAGCGACCCACGTCCACGGACCCACGTCGTCGGCCGAGGAAAGTAATTTTGCGGCCGAGTGATGATTCAAGCCATTTTAAGCTGTACTTGCATTATTAATTATTCTGTGGCTGCAGTTCGCGCTTTTTTTTTTAATTTTTTTTAAACATCATTCGCGCGGTGGCGTTTGCCGGCCGGTACATAACTTCTTTCCATAAAATATTTTTGTTCCAGAACCTTTTTGGTCGCGGAACACAGGAACAATATTCATGTTCCTAATTTAAACTCAATAAACTGCCCTCATGCCTTAGAGTAATTATTACTCTGAGCCTCATGCCCTAGATAATGCCTCATGCTGTCTTGTATAAGTCTCTTTGAAAAAAGACAAGCTTCTTGGCAAAGATCTAGGTTGCTCGAACTTATTTGAAGTCTCTTGCTTGGATACATTTTTCGCATGTTGTTCGCACTTATTGAAGACTTTTTGGAAAAGATAGGATGAAAATTACTTTATAACTTAGGAACGAGGGTAGATGGTAGTAACAGCGCCTCGTACTTGTAGCGTAGTTCGCCTAGCCGGTCACAACAGAACTAATCTGTTAGGTTCAGCAACGTTCGCCGCGGTTACCAGTTGGATGGGTGACTGTATGCACAGTTTTGTAATATTGTGCTGTATGTTTTTTTTAAACTGAGTAATGAGCCTAGCAAATCGTTCGCCTATGGTAAGCGCCACGCCTGCCCATAAAAATTGCAGTGCCATCCAGAATATTTAATACCAGAACAATAGTTATGTATACTCTTAGCACAACAAGTATACATTTTATCAAACAACAAAACCGCCTTCAATGTATCTTCGAAGTCCAAGGTCAAATATCGATGAAATTTATATGGGACCACTTTGTAGCTATACTGAACCCACTGCAAAAATATTTTTTCAATTCGGCTCATGAATGACGCAGTTCTGAGGTAACAAACAAAAAAATACATTCAATCGAATAGAAAACCTTCTCTTTTTTTGAAGTATTGCGCTCATCACCCCGAGACATGAGATAGGTAGATTTGATCTGTTTTGGTATTTGGTGCTACCGTGCTTCGGAGGGCGCCCCCGTTGTTGTCTTAGGCCTGTCGGAGACCTTCGGGCTGTCTATAAACTCCGATACCATGGCTGGCCGCACACCCAAAAGAGAGAGAAAAATAAAATTACATATCATGTGTAAGTTCTTAGTGGGTATCTGTGATAATTTCTGTCACTGTCGCGTCGTCCGCTTATACTTAGTACCTTATTTCTCGCCATCCAAAGGTTGTTTGGAATAGACGGCTTTAAGCGATCTGACCACCCATAGTTACACGCCGCTCAATCTTGTACCACGTATCAAGGTACTTTTACTTAATTTCTTTAAAGTGAAAAATAAAGTGTTTATCTATTTATTTAATCCGACTCATTGCTCCGATCTAATCTTACTAATGTTATAAATCTGAAAGTCTGTGTACCTATATGTCTTGTTACTACTAAACTCCCACTAACTAAACTAACAACTGAACGGATTTTGATAAAATTTGGTATGAACTTTCATCACGGAAAACGAACAGCTGCCGAGGGCGCACCCAAAGAATGATGACTATTAGCGCAAATTCTTCTTCGTGTCGATGGTCCTTATAGAGTCCTTATATATATTAGCGCAAATAGAAACCATATACTAGCGGGTGAAATCGTATACTAGCTGGTGAAATCGCGCGGCGCAGATAGTTTGAAGCCAAATAAACTAGTCATTGAATGTATTAAGTAGTATCTTCGTTATCTAGAAAGCGAAAGAAGCCTTATGCAGCGACTGTAGGTATTTTTTCGATGCATATTATAAATATTGTTTAATTTGCTTATTATTATTAATATTACCTATACTTAGTTCACTGTGCACGCTATTAAACGCCAATCGCAGCGTTTTCGTAATTTATGGAGCGGCAAACCTGATAGGTCCAGGGCGCCAAATCTTGAAATACGCCACTGTGGATAGGTTCCACCGCTTTGCCAGTTATTCTGCCAACAAGCAATAGTGCACAAGCATTACTGTGTTTCGGCATAATGGCATTGTAGCCAGCAAAATTACTGCGCATATCTGATGTCCCGGGGTGATGTGCCAATGCAGTGCTACGCAGTACTTTTTATGTTGTTAAGAGTTCTGAGTGGCACTGCAGTTGTTATGGGCAGGCGTGGCGCTTTCCATCAGGCGAACGACGTGCTCGTATCATTATTCAGTTCCATAAAAAAAATATAACACTAGAATTAACGGACCTCCAGGCCGAGCAAAGGTTAGAAATACAGACAGTTATAATGTTATAAACATATTCTAGAATAATATCTTTCAGTATTAGATAAAATAAAATCAATAAATAAATTGTTGTATTATCCTATAGCATCCTTGAGTAGAAGTATAGGATCTTCAAAATTTCCAA
Organism: Petrophora chlorosata; assembly: GCA_951640565.1. Lineage (NCBI taxonomy): Eukaryota > Metazoa > Arthropoda > Insecta > Lepidoptera > Geometridae > Petrophora > Petrophora chlorosata. The sequence goes on along the minus strand of OX621207.1, from coordinate 9,745,781 downwards.
TTATCCTCTTTGATAAGAATTGAACTTCTTACCCGTTTATGTCTTCATTGTTTTTAACTACCACTGTCATTTTTGATTTGCACGGCTAGTGTCGTGCAGACTATCGATAGATGACTCGAACACTTGTACTTTTAAGTCTTCTGTGAACGTCGATTTTACTTTAGATTATATCGAAAATATCGATACTGTCGTTAGCAAAAAATGAGCTTATTTTATTAATCCTAATAGCTAATTCTATTAAAATTAATAGCTACCTTATTCTATTGATGAACTGCAATGGTATCGATACTATCGGTGGCATCTACTATCATGACCTTCAAAACTAGTCACAATATCAATTATATTGATAATGCTGCAGCGTCCACTGCTTAGGCGAAACAGGGGCGCGGGAGCAAGCTGATAGTTGATACTTAGTAATAGATAGTACTTAGTGTCCGATGTAATGTATCTAACGACCTGACATCATATATAAATCAGCAATCACGTCTGAGATAAAAAAAATGTTATTAGAATTTAAGTTCGTTATACATTATCAGCATGATAAATATATTTACAGCAGCAGTATGTGTTAGTGCTAAATTAGTAATAATCATCAATAATTTTGAAAATAAACATTTACAACCGATATAAAACGGCTAACTGTCACGGTAAACGTCAAAATACTCCGACCATTCCAACAATTATGAATAACACTCACGTAACTTTTCAAAAATCGTCGTGATTGTCATAGTCTAGTTGATTCTCCCATAAAAAACACCGATCATATTCTTAATCTATTTTGCTCCATACGATTTGTGAAGCTAGCATGAACGGACATTGGCAGAATTTTGACAACTAGCCACAGAAGCCATATATCAAGAAGTCTAGTCAACTTTTCACAATCTAACCGACTTTAAAATGGATAACAAACTCTGTAGCTATGAAATATTTTTTTGTACGGAAAATTTGTGTTGGAAGTAACTCACCTTGAGTTATTTCTTGTGCAAATGCACACGAGTTTGCTCACGTCTCAGAATGATCGGAATTAACAATCGACTGGAATACGGGGCTGGCGATCGCTTGCCGGTTGCTCTCCGAGCGACCCCCTTTGTCGCCATCCCTTATTACTATAATATTAGTAATTATTGTAGTCACGAGGTCACGATATCTTGCTAAGATACTATCGATAGTTTTATTTGCATGCAACACTAGCTCGTGCAGAGGACCAACAGAGTACTAAGAGTACTTGTTTGGTGCCTCCTGCACAGCTAGGTTGTACTGATTTATATGTATTTATTTGTAATAGTCTTCTGTGTTAATGCGCCCATAGAGATTTGTTAAGTATTATACAGAACTTGGATAAAAATATCACCATGTTAACAACTAAGAAACCCATAACGCGTCTAACGCAAATGTAAGTTCTTTAATAAATCATGAATACGATACCTTATACCTACATATAAACTGAAGCTTTAGCTAGGCGAGCTGATTTATTTCCTGAAATAAGAAGAATGCAGTTTTGTTAAGCAAGCGCCATCCATGGCCCGACTTCATCATAAAAGTGTACCTATAAGTATATTAGGTGGATGGCCAGTATAGTCACACACATTCATACCCAACGCTCGAAGCGGGCGGGGAAGGGTGATAATGGGCATGCGTGTTATGTAACGATGCTAACAGGGCCGTCTAGGTTGCAAGGGGTGCGTGGCGCCCGGACGGACGCCAGGTCTTGGGGGGCGCCGTAGGGCCCGCTGGACGGTAGGCACGAGCGGCGCAGCCTACCTGCTTTGTAGCGGCTCATAGAGGAAATAACAAACATTTACGTTGCGCAATAAATCTCAGCAAAGTTGTTCTGATGCGCCAATGTGTCTATGTGCGCGTTTTTAAAACATAGATTTTCAGCGTAAGAAATTACTGCTGATACGTGTGGCTTTATAAATTCTTCTTTATAGGCGCCGAAATGAGATTTCGACCAAAAAGAAAACAGATTACTGATGGGCATATGAGAATTAATTTACTGGTGGTAGGTTTCTCGTATGCGAGAAGCCGTCTGGGTGGGTACCACCGCTTTGTCAATTATTCAGCCGCCATTACTGTTTTCCGGTTTGAAGGGCATTGTATCCAGCGAATTTACTGGGCATTATGAGACTCAACAGCTAATTGTCTCAAGGTGACGAGCGCAGTGCAGCGCCGCGCAGCATTTTGCAAAACAACATCCTGGGTGGTGCTGTTATTGTTATGGGCTGGCGTAATGCTTACCATCAGGCAAACGACCAGCTCGTCTCTTCATTCAGTTACATAAAAAAAAAACTGATGTCTCGGGGTGATGAGCGTAATGCAGTGCAACGCAGTTCTTTTTATGCTATTAAAAGTTCTTGGTGGCACTGCTATTTGTTATGGGCAGGTGTGGCGCTTACCATCAGGCGAACGAATTCTTCGTTCCATAAATAAATAAAAAAACTGAAACAACCTAGGGGCTTACGGGAGCCTAGCCGGCACTTAAGGGCAAGGATGCAACAAAGAAGTTTAAGGAAGATAAATGTATGTATATAGGATGTATAGAGGCATTAATTCTACTCCAACAAAGATGGAGGGCGCTAGGTTGCACCCGGGCGCTACATGGGCTAGAGACGGCTCTGGATGCTACGTAAAACAGCCTACCTAAACTACCTATCTCATGTAGGTATATTATAATCACCGCAGAAGCATCGACTCCGATCTCGTCTAATTTAATGGAATGGTTTGACAAAGTAGGTAGATACCTTATAATTTGCTGCAAACACTACTTTCTGCAGTGCTACAAACTATTCACATCGTCACCTTGAATAAAATCAGCTCTTTATTCTATTCATAAAATCCTGACAGAACTTCGTGACACCAAACAATAAGTATATAGCACCATCAAGGTCGAAGGTCACATGATGGTGGCGTTCCATGCTATTTGGAGTAGATGCCACCGTGCCATGTGGTGGCTGGTACAGGGGATAGTACGCTTACACATTTGAAATTCCGATGACTGCAAAGTTTGCGGAGAAATAGGTACTTTATTCACAGAATACATACGGTAGTAGGTTTATTTCAACCAACTTCGAAAATGAAGGGAATCTCAATTGGATTGTATATGTACCCAGTAAGTGTTTCATACGTTAATAGGTAACGATTTTGCCGAGTTTATTAACAGCAAAGAACTACAGAACGTTATGTTTAGAATGAATCAAATGGTATGATTAATTAATTAATTTATTTATTTATTTATTGCATTCATTATACATACATTATATTATTTAAGTCAAATTAAAGCAAAGTTCTTATAAGCTATCATAGTGGGTATGTACAAGTACCCTGTGAGGGTGTTTGCAAGTGAGTGCACGCGCTTATTTAGAAGCCCCTATATAAGTACCTAGGTACGGAACACAAATAGAATGTTAAACCAGTTGTTTCTTGTAATTAAACTATATCGATATAGGTACCAATAAAAATTTCATCATCATTTGCTCATCCACCGTCCGTCCCCGTGGGAGGTGTTTGGGTTGGGACTTGGGGTGGTCCCCATTGCCCAGGCGGAAACGCACGCAGGCATATACCCCCGGGGAACTGGTAGGCCGCTGTTAACTGCTCCGATAGTCGGGGCGCCTCTCAGCAGCTCTGTGTTGGTTGGGCACCTCCTGGGGTCTCCTCTAGGGCGTTGAAGGTTACCCTCGTCCTGGTCCTTACTAAATAAATCAAATTCTATTATCGTCAATGTAGTAATTTCTAAAAATTAATATCGCAAATTGTAACCGAAGTGTGAACGTACACCGCGAATGTGTTTACGATATTGGTAACAACGTGCGCCAAGTCCCGAGCGCTGCAAACCTTCGCTAAGGTCGGCACGGCAGAGCTTTGTTTACATCGGAACGATGCCACACTGGCTCCACTTATTGTAAATTTACAAGCAGCTCGAGAAAACTTCTATGGGGAAAAAGTCGGATAAAAAGTAAATAGAAATGTTTAGATATTCACATTTTAAAACAGATATATTTGATGGTTTTATATGGTATTGTGGTGACCATATACCTAGTGATCGGAAAGCCCTATTCCTACCAAGCCTGAGCTGATTTATAAATACCGTACAGGTGACCAAACGAAATTATAACATTACTTTCAGAATCAAATCCAACCACGTAAACGCGTTGAGGAAGCAATATGACCAATTCCTTGAGGATGATAAAAAACGCAAGGAGAGAAACAAGTATATTTTGGGAAGACTTGACAATATGCGTTATGGCTCCACGGCGGCACAGTTGCATTACAAGGTATATTCGACAAGCTACATAATAGGCTTATTCCCAAACCAGGTCCAAAATGGTTCCTATTGAGGACCAGAGTTTATATCAAAATGTTTAAGGTAATGACTCAGTTTCATTCTCACATGGGTCCAAGGATTTTAAGCGAAGTAGAGTCAACAAAAACACAACTTACAAATGTTATCGTTATAATGACGAATTTACTTTAAAAAATGTGTATGTTTTAAATCAGATATTTAAATTTGTCTCAAACATGTCTCTCATATCAAAAATTAACTTTATCTCTTTACATTTACGGCCAATAAGCTATTGTTATATTAAGTAAAGTATAAGTGAGACAGATTTTTTAATTTTATTATTAATGTTTCATAAACTTATTATTAATTTTGAGTATTCATAATTTGCTAATTACTGAGAAAACTGTTCATGTAAAAATAACGCCTTTTGAAAAGACAATCCTCAATATCATCTTAGATTTCGTTTTAAAATAAATTGGGAACGTTCATTTTGCTGCCCGTACTACAAACTTTCGGAGCTCGTTGGTATAAAAAAATATAAGTCTTGCAGTTCTATGTAGTCCAGGAAAATTAGGGGTTTCACCTCGGAATGAGAGAAAGTCAGCTATAAAGTTGTATAAACCTTTATTTTGGCACCTTAAAACTTGTCTCAAAACCTGTTTATCGTAGGGTATCCGCGACTACAGATATTCCAAGGTTAAAGGTAAAAAAAAACGATGTTTACACATTTATTGCAAATATCTCGTTTCCTATGAGGTTTATGGTATTTGTATGAATAATAAATATTGTAGAGGATTAAATTTTCTACAACTTTTGTTTGAAAATTTTTTTTATATCTTGAGCCATTTTCGAGATAGAGGGCAGAGCGCGCGCAGCTCACCAACATTTCAACCGTGTTTATTATGTATGTGGTGTATTCATTGTCATAACAGGATCCAGGAATTCATCACGCATTATCCAACCCCAATTCTGGGGTCCTATCATGCCCTAACCAAGCCTGAACTTGATAATAAACAGTGTTGAAATGTTAGTGAGCTGCGCGCGCTCTGCCCTCTATCTCGAAAATGGTTCAAGACATAAAAAAATGTTTAAACAAAAGTTGTAGAGAATTCAATCCTCTACAATATCAATTATACATACAAATAGCATAAAACCCACAGGAAACGAGATATTTGCAATAAATGTGTAATAAACGATTTTTTTACCTTCGACCTTGGAATATCTGTAGTTGCGAACGCCTACGATAAGTAGGTTTTGCGACAAGTTTTAGGGTGCCAAAATAAAGGTTTATACAACTTTATAGCTGACTTTGTCTCATTCCGAGATAGTTCCCCTAAATTGATTAATTTTCCTGGACTTATGGGAAACAATGTTAATAGACTTATTTTTTCGAGAACAATGGTTTGGCCCCAGCTGGGAATAAGCCCATAAGAATAGGTAATATAGATAGTGATTTAGATATTTATGTAATGCACATTTTAATTTCACAGTCTACTGTATTTGGAGAACTATTGCCTGTTTACAACCGACTTGCGTACCGCCCAGAACAATTCGATCGACGTAGTGACGTCCAAATAATTCGTCCCATTACTCAACAAGTAAGTCGTCCCCAACCTCACAGCCTTGAACGGGATGTTCCAGGAAAATATCTAAATGATTCATCACTCTTGAAAGAGATAAGTAAGAAATATATATTGATTCCCAAGTTAAGACCGTCGCTTGTGGATGATTTTGTTGAAATTATAGCGCCTCAGTCGCTCGAACCAGTTGTCGTGACTCCACCTAATAGTACTAGTGGAGCTGCAAATATGACTAGTACTCACACTAATATTTCTAGCAACGAGGACTGGAAAAGTAAGTATGATATATTAGTGCAGTTAAAAAGGAATGAAAAAGAACTAATAAATAAATATGGTAAAGATGAGCTATTCCCCGAAAAGGAAAGTGTAATCTTGAACAGAAATGATTCAAAGACAGCTTTCAATAACATTGATTCGAGTAAGAGAAACGACGGTTGCGATTTGCAAAATTATAATACCAAAGAATCTGCTACAAAATATGAACATGAAGTACCCGAAAAAGACTTGACTTTTGATAATGCCAAAATAGAAAACGAACCGCAAAATTTCGAGAAGTCCAAAATAAGTAACAGCAAAGATCAAGAGGGCAGCGCAGATCATACACCAAAAAGCAGTGCTTCTATTCATATTAATCCCAAAATGAACACCGCTTATGATAACACATTATATAATGAAGGTTTGAAATATAACATGCCAACAGAAGAAAGTGTTTTAAATACAAGTCACGTTAAAGAGGATATGCACCATAACACTTATCCACAGGAAAGTCTTGTTGCCTCGGAACACAAAACCGAAGAAGCAACACACGTTTACAATAAAACCGAACACCAAACAAATCAAAATCCACACCAAGGAGGGAATCAACAAGAAGAAAATCCCGTAGATTACGAACAACCTGTATTATATGAAGGGAAGTATCCTGATCCTGAAAACGTATATTTAGATCGTGATGACTATAGCCCAATACAAGTCGTGAATCCCTCTGATGCAACCGAAGTTCATAAGGAAGAATCTATTGAAGCTGAAACAAATGAAACAGAAGTTGATGTATATCCAGTTGATATGCTAAGCGTTCAAGAATTCACGCCTACGGAAGACGTGAAGTTAGTAGATGGTGTAAATGTAAATCCAAAATATTTAGCGGAAGCGGAAAGAAACACTGATCCTGAGTATGAACACAATCCCGAACCAGAAACGGTCGCTCAACTTACAGAGGAGGCGCCACCAGACACATCTGGTATGGAAACCTATGACGCTGAACAGAGAGAAACGTTCTATTCCGAACAAGTAGAAGAATATGTATACGATCAACAACAGGGAGCAGCTGGCGAAGATTACACACAAGGATACGCTCCTACAGAGGGCTACCCACCGCCTGAAGATTACACCTATTATGAAAACACCACAGCATTGCAGGAGCAAGAATATCCAGTTGAGATAAACGAACATGAAGAGACTAATTCGCGGTACGATCAGAATTACGAACAGCAATACGAAGGTAATTATGAACAGGGACAGGAACAACAGCAATATGACCAGCCTGCTGAAGGCTATCATCAAACTCAGCAAGAGTACCAAGAATATGAATATCAACAAACAGTCCACGAAACGGTAGAAAACGTGGAGCAAGTTCTGGATAATGAACAAGGTTATGCTAAAGAGCAGAATTTAGAAACAGCGAAACAACCCAATCAAACTGCTGAACAGAAAACTTCTTAAACTGCTTTAGTCATCTTATCATAACAAAAATTATCAATGAAGTGTTTTACCTGAATACTTAATGTTTTATCTTAGTACTTCATGTTTAACTTCACTTAACAATCCAGTCCATGAATTCATAATATTGTTATGAAACACCTATGAGACGCAATAAATTTTAGTTCTATGTTCACATTTGCTTCTTTTGATTAACCAATATTACGTAGTAAGCTGTCGTATGTTTTAATATTATCATGATATAATTTTACACTTTTTTAAATAACCTGTCTTCAATCTCATCTTCCTTGGCTAACAACTCAATGCAAAGTAAGAAATCGAATAAAAGGGCTGCACAAAATACTAGTATAATGCGTTGTTCATACGCAAACCCTACGAAGAACTATCAAAACTACCATAGTTTGTCCTTGGGTTACTTTGTGAGTGGTTAAATAAAGCCAATTTACAAACTCGTAGAGCTATTTCAGGTACAAAATGATACAAATTGTCTCGATCAACGATGATATAGGTACATTAGTTACTAATACTTTTCTCAAAGTAAAAGAAACTCGTTCAAACTGCGGTTCCAGGCAGGCTTTGGCTAGGCCGACCAAGGCATATATATATACGTATGTGATACAGAGTTATACTAGAGCTATTTCTAGACACTATTTTCATCCTCGATTTTAGGATCACCTCTGTTTTCACTGCGCAGCTCGAGACACGATGCACTTGAGGCCGGGTCCCCTTGCTGGGACGCCTCACATAGGTAGTCCCCTATCTCTGCGTTGAGAGCGGGGACTATCATTTTACGTACATATGTCACCTCCACGAAATATTTCGCACGTGTTTTGTTCTTGGTATTTACAAGGAAGGTTTCGTTTATTTTGATTATTTAATTTCCATAGTTGTAATTAGCACCATCTGCAATAAACACTTTCATACACACTTTCATACTTTCAACAGCTAAGGAATGGACCACTTTACCAGAAACTTAAAATCTAGGTGTGTTCAAGTCCAGAGTGTGTCGGTATCTTCTAGGCAAGCATGATCCATCGTCCACCGCGTCATCACTTTCCATCAGGTGAGACAGCGGTCAAATGTTTGCCTATCAGGTAATAAAAAGAAAGACTTAATGCTATTTAGACCCTCTACCATGTTGTTCCATTGTGATTTGTGCTGTTTTGACAACCCATGTTTTATTAAATGCATGACTACAATACCTTTACAGTTGCTACTATGATTAAATAGACCACTTGCGTTACGACTACCACCTAATATCTCTTATTTGATATTGCCACGTGACCTGCGCAATAGCTAATACAAAATCGTATACTACGCTGATCGGCGACCAGCGGCCATAAATGCATCACATCAAATAAATGAATTAGCACCCTTGTCCCGCACTTTACTCCGCCTGACGCTGACGCCTACCCGCGGCCAGTAGCAAAGGAATTGATGCATTCACACGAGTTTCACTTATTTATCTTGTTTAAAAATCTTAATGATAAGAGTATAGGTTCCTTTAATATCCTGTGGTATAGGTAGGTACCTACGCATGCATCCGCCCGCGGGCTGCGTCACTCGCGTCAGCATAGGTACATAAGGTATAGCGCCTGTCAGACGCACGCGTTGCGCACGCGGCATTTCGCTCACAATGAATGAGTTACACTAGTATAGAGATTCCTATACATATGCTATTAGTATGTACTTAATTCGGCACCGAATTAAAAATCAAAGAAATGTTCAAACATAATAACAATACTTATAATTAGATTCTAAATCCTACACTAAAGAAATGTCACTTCATGTACGAAAAGGCATCTCCGCTAAGACTGATGCTTGTTCAGGTATCAGAGCTTCCCGGGGTTTCTTCCAGTGCGCCTCCTCCCAGGGCAAACGGTCTAAACCGGTGGCCCAGTGATGGATCCGGCATCGCACATTCACTTTCTCTCTGTTGTTTATCTGTAACAACAATTTAGATCTTTAGATTAGATTACATAATTCTTTATTGTTTCACCACCAGAAAACATAACAACAAAAAGAAAAATAATTTAAAAACTAAGGTGTTGCATGGGCGGTCTTATCGCTCAAAGCGATCTCTTCCAGACAACCTTTATTCCAGTACCTTTTTACTTTATACAAGTTTTTGACGGAAATTGAACCCAAATAAACAACTGCAATGACTTTGACCAGTTTTTGGAAAACGAGTGGGGGTGTTTACACTACGAGTACTAAAGGTAGTTAACACTACGAGTCAGCATCTCGAGACCAGTCCAGTCCAGGGGCATGTAGAGTAAAATTTTGATACAGAGGTTGACTGCTGTGCTTTGTTAAGTATCACATATCTAATATCTACTTTAGATAATTGCTGTACCTAACCCTAGTTCCATGGACAAAGCCACCGGTATCAGCTAGTAACTGATATTGGGGAAGGATAAATAAAAATGTACTTTACTTACAGTAACAGTGACATAGAACTCTTTCTCCTGCAAAGTTAGATCTGGGCCTTTGATTTGTACTGGAGGCATCTCGATGGCACGTTCGGGGACAAAAAATCCAGACTTTCGGAATGAGGCCTTCACATGCCAGGTCTCCAGGGTCCATGGTTCCGATTTACTCATTGTAATGTAAAGCACATGTTTACTTAGCATTTCCAGAGTCTGTCAAAAAATTTGATGACAAAAATGTAATCTAATTCATACATTCATGATAATCAAATCAAATATCACATTACTGCAAGCATTACTGTGTTCCGGCTTGAAGGGCATTGTAGCCAGCGAAATTACTGGGCATATGAGACTTAATATCTGATGTCTCCGGGTGGTGAGTGCAATGCAGTCCTACCATTCTGTGGTCCTACACACTTTTTATGGTATGGCAAAGTCTAGTCTAGTTCTGGATGGCACTGCAATTGTTATGGGCAGACGTGGCGCTTACCATCAGGCGAACGACTGCTCGTCTCATCACTCAGTAACTGTAGTGTACGTAGGTGTACTAGGTAAAATAGTTACAAATAATCAAGTATAAATATTAATGTGAGTGAGGGTACATTGATGCCTTATTCTGCAACTACTTTCAGGGCCAGTTATGAAGAGCCAAGTGAGTACTTAACAGTAACATAATTAATTTTTAGAAAAAAACAAAAACCGACTTCAATGTATCTTCGAAGTCCAAAGTCACATATCGATGAAATTTATATGGGAACACTTTGCAGCTATACTGAACCCAACGCAAAAAGAATTTTCCAAATCGGTTCACAAATGACGGAGTTCTGAGGTAACAAACACAAAAAATAAAAAAAAATAAAAATACAACCGAACAGAGAACTCCTTTTTTCAAGTCGGTTAATAAAAGAAGCATTTATTGATGAAGATTCTAAATAATCAAGAACAGCAGGGCGATCACGTATCTTTTATTTCAATCAATTTCAATAAGAATCACGTTTCTATGATGGTTTTGCGATCACATAACCCGTTTGTCGCAATCAAACGTCAAGGAAAGCTCAATTGAAATAAAAATATGTTTTGACAAACAAAGTTTATATCGATATATAAACCATAGACAAGAGCCATATTACACAGTAAAATTGAATAGATTGGGCGTATACATAACGATTCATAGCAGAATCTCACTTTGTAAATTTGTCGGGTAATAAATAGGAGCACATTGAAATCGAGACATAAAAAGTTACATGATTGCATTTTATCGATTGAAATAATTTTCTGTTGTATGTTAGTCTGCAACATGTGATGTTCGCAACAGACTTACGTGATCGCCCTGCAGGTATCTATATTAACACTGGTAATTTGAGTAGCTTTACACTTTTTTGGTACTTAGGAGTACTGTTGGTATTGTAATTTTGCTAATGCTTATGTTTGTGTTGTGTTTTAATTGTAATAGACTAAGGCATTCAAATGATTAATGGCTCATAACATTAATTTACCCTAATGCCTAATACGACAAACTACGTTACGTACTAGTCCTAGCCGTTTTAATACATATTTATACTTCATTTACCCTTTGCACATATGGAGAGCTGAACTCGTCTTCAGGTTTTGGTTTGTTTTCATCAACTTTGTACTTAAGTAAGTTTTCTGGGGTGGCGTACACAGCCAGACCTGGTAGTAGTAAATCTCTGTATGCCAGCAATGGACGCATTGAGATTATGTCTCCTACACTGCCCACACCTGGAATATATAATAAGTAGGTACCTTTAATTTGATACTATAACTTTATTTGTGAGCTCAAACAACACAATAAGACAATTTTGAGATTTTACTGTATAAATTATTTGTGAAGGTTCAAAGATACAATAATGTTTGAGAAGGGCCTTCCTTGAAAGATTTAATATCTTGATATTTAACATAATATATCCTGATGAATACCTGGAACAAATTCCTTCAAAACCACCTTCAAGTCTTCTTTTTTCACTAAATTGGTGTCTTTCACTAGGTCATAGACAAAATGCCTTCCCCTTAGCTTAGAGGTCCTGCCTCCTTTCTTGTGTAATGGTGGCTCCCATTTGCGCTTCAATAAAAAGGTGTTCTAAAAATAAAATGCAATATTATTAAGATATTGTAAGTTAAACCAAATGAGAACTGTGTGCTGTGGCATCCTACTTGTGTTATAATTCCCATTGCTGGTTTTGTTATTCGTTTTTGATGTAAAATGTATGAAGATACTTATTTTAAATTTATCTTTTACAGAAGTTTTCTCTTTATCAGCAATTGTAATTATTATAATTTTTATGCCCTATATGCAAGATAGTCATTATGTATTATTTGAACACAAAAATATATTACATACATACCCTTGTTTGTTGGCATATTAAATTAGGTGCGACTGGAAAAGCTTTATTAATTAATGAACTTAATCCAAACATAGCGAGAAACAAACAAATAATTAGTAATTTTTAAATATATAAGATATAACACAAAAAATAATATAAACTTCAAGCTTTTTGAATATTTTTAGTTTTTTTAGGTTATTATTCGTTTCGGTCGGTGAGTTAGATCATAGATAATATACATTTTGTATGACAATTGACATTGACAATTTTAATTTTGAAAATAGGTGTCGGAGTCCACACGAGAAAAGTAAAAGCGGAAGTTAATGGAACCTCCACGACTAGAACTGACATTTTTTTATATTTTACTAGCTGACCCGGCAAACGTTGTTTTGCCATATAAATTTAAAAAAAATTTAGGGGTGGACTACCCCTAACATTTAGGGGGATGAAAAATAGATGTTGGCCGATTCTCATAGATACCGGATAGTACAAAAAATTTCATCAAAATCGGTCAAGCCGTTTCGGAGGAGTATGGCAACGAAAACTGTGACACGAGAATTTTATATATTATATATTATTAGATTAGATTAGATTGTTCGAAACAACAACAATTTGTTTTGTTTCTCTCTCGAAAATCATATATCAAGAGATGAGTTTCAAGTGAATTGTTTCAATTATAGGAAAACATATTTATGAATTTCAAACTTGAAATCACTTACCGGTGGTAATGGTAATACAGTGCTGACTGACTTGCCCGGAGTTTCGAGTTTAGCTTTGGAGTTTGGACTTTTAGAGCATTTCTCTATGGTTTGTAGTATTCATTTAATTTATTATAATTCTTAATTCTAATAATGTAATGCCAATAATATAAATTTGAGGGGCCCAGTGTGACAAACAATATTAATAAATAATTCTATTCCATTCTTTGGAGTCAGTCGCTGACCGTGTCTATTTTAATTTGTGATCAATGATTTATGAGTTTATAGATACTCTATGGAGTTTATTTATGCCATGTCTATTTATGGTCTGTGGTTTATGGAGAAAAGCTTGCGGTGGTTAGATTTGTGGGGAGACTATATTGTACGACCATAATAATGTACAGCCAAAATTGCACAGCCGATATTGTACAGCCAATATTCCATGTACATCGGATTTCAAATACTCGGCCGGCTTTTCCTGGACGGCAAATATTGCCCGTACAAACTCGGCTCGTGTCGATATTGCACGGCCATTATTGCACAGCCAATAATTCATGTACTGGCTTCCAAATGTCAGGGTGTGCAATCCAGTCTGTACATTATTGGATGCGAAATATAGCCCGTGACGAGTTTGGTACAGCCAGTATTGTACAGGCAATAATACGAAGCCATCCATAGACAAAAGTAGCATTTCACACGATGCCTCGTTTGTTTCAAGCGAGTCTTTGAAGCACAGATTATCAAAACATGCTCGGTCCCGATCGAACCATAGACTACAGCTTTATCCCGCTAGGGGCGCTAGTGCTCGTTAATGTTGAAGTTATTATTTTCTTCGTACAAAAGAACTAAAACAATTATTAATAAGATATTGCTGGATATACATAGGGCTAGGTAGGCGAACAACGAGAAATAACTATTTTGTCAAAACAAAGAACACATAGTTGGTTTTAGTTAGGTTAAGTACCAGCTTTTCAACACATATATCTGCCCATAAGTGATTTATTATGACATACGTGTGGGTGCATTTAACTTATTCTGTTACAGTTCAAAATTATCGATACTTTGATAAAATAGATATACTTCCATACCTACATTTTCCTATGGAATATTTTTTAATGTGCAAGATTCTCTCTAATGAAAAAATAAAAAATACAAATGTTAATCAGCATTGAAATAATATCGAAAGCATTATTTTGTCCAATATTTCAACTTAAGGTCGAATGTCCATTAGATTATTTTTGAAGACAGTAGGTACCAAGTAGGTACGGCCGCGTTAGTAGTACCACATTATTACAATACATATAGTAGCGAAACGCCTTTGACGTTAGGCGACACCGCTACCCGTGTAGGTACTTTTGCTGTCACATGCAGATGTGCCCACAGGATGTGCCAGGGTAGTGATGTGCGAACTCGGAAAAACAAAACTCGATTTAACCCGAGTTAAAATTCACGTAAATTGGGTTGAACTCGAGTTAACTAGAAGGAAGAGTTAATGTTTTTTAAAAAAAATTACTAATTTATTCCCCCACCTTAGCATTAATTTTTATTTATGTATTTTTGGCTTGAATTTTAATATTTTAAAATATTTATATTTATCACTACATAGTATAAAACAAAGTCGCTTTCTCTGTCCCTATATGCCTATATCCCTATGTATACTTAAATCTTTAAAACTACGCAACGGATTTTGATGCGGTTTTTTTTTTAATAGATTGAGTGATTGAAGAGGAAGGTTTGTATGTATAATAACCGTGCGAAGCCGGGGCGGGTCGCTAGTTATTAATAAAACTATGTAATTATACAGCAGTCTTTTCAAAATAAAATCAAACTAACATTATGATTACACGTAATACGTCCACTCACTGGCGATTCAAATACATCCCAAACCAAAGATTTTCTTCTAGGACCTGGCATTTTTCAAAAACAGAATTTAAAACACGAAAAGCTACAGCAATAACCGGCACTTTAAAGTTAACCTCAAATCTACATAAATGTGACACTTGTTTGTTATGAATGAATTTAGTCTCAAATGATCGGCAAACTTCGCTCCATGTTGGTTTCATTCGGTTTTCAAATTTGAGTCAGAGAGAATTCAATTCGAGTTGGTTCGAGTTAGGCCCAAATCAAGTTAACTCGAGTTAGTTACTCGAGTCGACCATCACTATGCCAGGGCACTCACAAGATGGAAAATAAAATAAATATGATAGTTTCATTTATTTAATTTAAAAGTACCTACCAAATATACATATTTACATAAGTTGCATGAACTCTTAATGTAATTTGTTGCTGATGATAGTAAAAAATATTATTATAACTTTATTTGTTCCAAAACATATTTCCGGTCGTTAAGATAACAGTTACTTATACCTACTAAATAATAAAACAGTATAGTTTACCCTTAAAGAACTCTGTCCCCCGCACTAGGTCTCTGGTGAGCCTGTACAGCGGGGTTACAGTGGATCACTCCGACTACTCCTATCTCTATTTTACTGCGTACATATAGTACCTAAGTAGGTACCTACGTTAATAGAAAGAGCTCGCATTTCCTCTTTTAAAATATTGGCTGATTTATCAAGATTGCTCAAACGTAGATTTAATGGCTTTCCTTTGTTTGTTTTTTGAGACCACGGTCCTCGTAGTTCCTAGTTCCCTAGATATAGGGGATCCTAGTTAGGAGCCAGGATTACCTTCTCTGTATAGTTATGACAATATAATGTATGTTCGTAAAAATCTGCACATTTTTTTTTACGCTTAATCTATGTTTGGCCACTATCTCACCTAGCAATGATGTGGCTTACAATCAAATGGAGCACATAGATCTAGAGAAAGTTGGCGGCAGTTCAAGGTGAATAGTGACCATCACAAATCACAACATAAACACTAGAAATAAGGATAGAATTTTAGTACCTCGGCTTAGACTGAGTAAAAATGGTAAAACGAATAAATCCTCCATGGGCAATTGCCTACGTTTTTACAATAAAATTCCAAAATGTATATCTAACGGAGCTCACAGAAAGTAGATTCAAATTGCGTGTGAAAAATATTCTAATGAAAAAAAGCATACTATACAGTTAGTAATTACATAGAAGACAAAGATGCATGGAACATTCCGCTTCTGCCAAGTACCTAGCCAACTGGTACATTAGAAACCTAATATTGTCTAAAACCACCTAAAACAAACATTTAATATTGTAACAAAAGTTCTAAAAAAATGCTTTCAGTTTCTTGTGGTATCTTCTGAGTAGTGGTTCTTTTTCCGATACGGTGGTAGAGTCATTGTAATAATTGACCGTCTGTGATGCCAAAATTGAATAAAGAACTTTTGAACTTGAACTTTGAACTTATTGCATGTTTTTTTATGTAACTGAATGACTGACGAGCTGGTCATTTGCCTGATTGTAAGCAATACTACGCTAGCCCATAACAATAACAGCACCACCCAGAACTTTGTTTTGCAAAATCCTGCGTGGCGCTGCACTGCGGTCCTTATCCTGAGACAATTAACTGTTGAGTCTCATAATGCCCAGTAATTTCGCAGTAATGCCCTTCAAACCGGAACACAGTAATGCTTGCCTCACGCATACGAGAAACCTACCACCAAATAATGTTAATATGTTAATGTTGTTATGTCGTTCGAGAATGGATTCAAATAATAAAATGTCACCAATTTCCATTCATCTCTTACCGATTGCGTGCTCCCAATCCTGTCAAAATATAATTCGTTGTCTTCATACATCTAACTAATATTGTAAGAGCTGTGAGATCTGCAGATACCTACGTTTTTTTCCTTAGTATGGTTTCATAGCCATTATGATCCCCATTTTTAATACAATCTAGCCAATTGATTAGGCTTATAAGTAATTTACATTTATTTTAACTTTAACTGATATATTCTTTTTTTTCTTTTTTCAGATAAGTGTCATAAACAAAATTTTAATGATAATTTTCATTTATTATACGTAGTCATCGTGTAGTAGTATTTATTAGTATATTTAAAAAGTTATTGATGAACACATTTTTCGTTTTCTAGTAGGTACTCGCACTAATCCGTCCTTCCCAAAGAACAGCTCCAAAATTCTACCCATCATCCACTTTCCGCGGAGAAGGTTGTCGTACTCTTACTTTCACATTTTCTTATTGATTGAACCATTTACTCCTGATTGTCAGTTGCGCTAGATGTTCCTTTTTATATTTCTTCCTGATATCTTGTGTTATCTTAGATGTCAACTGCCACTGCGTTCTAGCGTTTTGCTCTGTTTCAATGATTGTGTTAACAATCTGTGTTTCGGTTACTCCATGTGAAAGACGCTTTTCAAAGTTAAAATTATTAAAATCTTTACTTTAAATTATTAAATTACTTAGGGTCCACAAGGAGCCAAGCGCGACTTACCAATCTTTCGATTTTATCAATTGAAAGAGACAGGGAAGTCAATTTTGTTAATGCTAGCGAATAGGTATAATGTAAAATTAAGTCTCGTAAGCATGTTTAGTATTAAATTTGTTGTTTTATTTTAAGTAGGAATCCTCAATATAAAACCGCTCGGGGTGCCAATCTACCCTACGCTGCGCCGACCACTGCCTTTGCCTCAAGTTTGCTAGTGTTATTTATTGTGATAGGCCAACGGTGTAGGTACATATTAATATTTTTATTTTTATATATTAGGCACACCAAATACAGCTACATTAAAAAAATACAAATATATAAAAAGCTTAGCAATAACGCAGCTCACAACGCTATTCTCATATTAGGTACTACATATTTTAAAAATAATCGCTAAGAGCTGCTTACAAAACATAAATGAAAATTACGTTTGTAAGTGTTCTTAAATTTAGGTAAATAAGTGATTGACAAAGAAAAGGCATTAGATATTAACTTAAAAAAAAATATTATTTTTTTAAGTTAGTTTTCAATAAAAAAAAAACATTTTAAGAAAAAAAAACAAACCGACTTCAAAGCTATATCAATATTTTTTATTTTTGTTGATATTTTCAAAAAGCGCTGATTCAAATTTCGATAAAATATATATGGGACCACTTCTGAAGTATGACCTACCAAACAAAAAAAGAACAATCAAAATCGGACTACTCTGTAAAAAGTTATGCGTAGTAATACATTAAAAAATATACACTCGTCGACTTCAGAACCTCCTCCGTTTTTTTCATCGGTTAATGAATTGGTTATAAATAGGTGGTTAATACATTTTGATAGAAAGTTTTTGTAATATTAAATTGATAAGCATTACAAACAAACAAACAATAATATATAAAAATGTATTCTTAGATTGTATTGTGCCGATATATAACACACCTATTTATTATTATATTATTATTTATAGGCGTATACATTTTTCACTATGAAGCCGTGGTTATGACAATAGTAATTATTTGCTATAAAGTGCCAACTTAACAGAAATTAGTTTAACGTTACAGTCATTATATATAAAACGAGTGTGGCTCAGTGGGAGAACGTGCGACTTTCGATCCGACGCACCCGAGTTTGAATCCCGCTGGCCCCACTGACTTTCGTTATGTGTGGATTTAACACTCGCTCTAAAAACGGTGAAGGAAAACATCGTGAGGAAACCGGCATGTCCAAGAAATTATCACAAAAATTCAAGTAGGTACATGTGATATTCAACAACCCGCACTGGGCTAGCGTGGTGGATTATGGTTTATACTCTCTCTACGAGAGAAGACCCGTGTCCCAGTAGTGGGAACGTGATGGGCTGACGATGATGAACAGTTATTAGTGTTAAATTTAATCCCCATGATAAGTTAAGTGATGGGCTTCATAATTAGCATTATTAACTCGATACCTCGGAATGTTTCATGTCATTACTAATATTCGCATTTTTTAATCTTTCGCCCACTCGCAATATCCCTTGATTATCATAAAACGGACTCAATTTTACCAAATTGCTTCTGCTATTCGGTTTATTAAAACAATTTAAATCGTCGCAAGTCAATGTCGTTGCTAAATTCACTACACCGCATATATCTTATTACAAGCAACTTCGCCGCCTTTAACTTTGTAATGTGATATACGATTAGCCGTTGTTTACATTTCGTTGTCGCGTCGAATTATTTTAATTGCTAGTAATGACCATGCTAAGATCTTTGCGATCTTTGTGAATGAGTTATGCCTCTCTAATAACTTCTGAATGATGCTTTCTTCACAATATTTCTGCACAGCATGCACATTGCACACTTTTTCTTTTGTCTTGTAAACCGTTTGTTTTTCGACTAGTGGTAATTCTGTTGCCTTCATCCACTCAGGCCCGTACCACCACCCGTACCACGTGTCGTATGCTTTAAATTTTAAAACCATTATGCCTCTACTTACTGAATCAGCTGGATTGGACTCTAGACTTCACATAATGCCAACTGCTCGGTTTTACGACCTTTATTATGTTCTGAACTCTATTAGCTACAAAGGGTTTCCAGCGACCGGGATCTTCCTGTAGCTACCTCACCACTATAGAGTCCGTCCAGCCGTGAATGTCCACGTTGTTTTCGTCAATACATTGTACCTACCTACTACTTATTTTCTCCATCAGTTTAGACAATAATACCGCTTCGCATTACTCCAATCTCAACAAAGATAGGTACAGGTAGGTACCAGTCAGCAAAACGGTATCTTTAATTAGTCTGGTTTGAGCTGCAACCAATACCACTGACATTTGATCGTTATTTACAATTCTTGCGTATCGCTCGATTTTTCCACGCCCCTGAACAAACAAAATAAAATATTAAGAAACTATCTGCCTACTCGAAGAAAACTATCGACGACAGAAAAATCGTTATAATTCATAATTTCTGATAAGAAATAAAGAATTATATTATTTTATAATAAACATTCTTCATATATTTTACTTTTGTCATGGGTCTTAAAAATCCCGGCAGGAATCCCGGGACTAGGGTAGGTATTATTTTAAAGACTGATCCTGGGAGTCAATTTTGGTTCGAGACTGAATGCCCTACTCGGTATATCTTAGGTTATACCTTAGACATACGGTAAATGTTAAAAAAATACTCAAATCTTTCTTGACGTGTCGGCACATCACGGGCATCTACTAATCTAAGGCAATGTCATATATAGGAGCAACGACAAGCGAAGCGAGGAGAAGAGCATTAGTTACCTATGACCACCACAACTCTCGAGCCGAGCGAGCGAAGCGAGCGTGCTGCGGCAGCGGCCGGGGAAGCGCCCGAAGAATTTTAATTTTGTTAAAACGCGTTTTATCTACATAGTTTGACATACTTTTAACTGATATCACAGAATACTAAGGAACAGAAGCATCAAGGACTCATGCTATAACGCAATAAAATTCAATTCAGCTCGCGTAGCGCTGCATACCTACCAGTCATATTAACTTACAGAACGCCTCTCTTTGTGTCGCATCGCATAGCTCTTATCTCTTCTGATGCGGCACGTGGAACGACGCGCGACCCGCCGTCGGTGTCCGGCTATGTACTTGTAGCTTCGTACTCATGGTCATTGTCATGGGCGTACCCACGGTGGGGCATCTGCCCCACCCTAGTCACAAAACAGACTGTTGTGTGCCCTAGTCCCAGACTCGAAGCTAAATTCGGTTTATTAAAAACTAATTATTCATTTGGTGTTTTTTAAACAATGGTTCTTCTAATTACTACAATTTAAATGGTTTTCCTGGCTAACTGAACTTAAGACTGAACTGTGGTATAACGTGTGGGAGCAAAATAAATGGCACAGAGCGAACTGAACGATATAGATTTAATTGCGCTAGTTAAAGAAACACAACTGTCCTATCCTGCCATAAAACAGGCGCATACTGTGCACTGTCACAGACTAGGAAGTACACTGTGCACTGTCGAAAGGTCAGTCAGTATTTTACGCAGAATAAAAACTTCGTTGTGGTTTACAATGATAGAAAACCGGCTAGTCGGCCTCTGCATGATATGACATTATGAGTGTGCATAGGAAAAGGTTTCTGTAACCACACTATAAATTTGAAAACGTTTTAGCTAGATTTAGCCAGAACACACGCAGGGTATTATTGAAATAAGGTCAGTAAATAAAAAGCATTTTCAAATTCCTACTACTTTGCTGGGTATGTCCATGGTCATTGTCACAATAATGTAAATGTTTTTGGACTTTTCAAAGTCTGCATGCCTAACACAATTTATTTTACTATTATTATTAATAAACTCTTTATTTCAGACAATATAAAGTACAACAAAGTAAAATTAACAGAGCCCTATAGAATATATACCTTACAGACTAACATACATACAAAAATATTACATTACATTTAATAAACCACACACACTACTTCACTAAGTGTGAATTTTATTTCTAACAATATTCATTTATTTTTATTAGTTATTGGGTATTTTATTTCAATAACTGCATCTTTGTATATCCCATCCGGAGACAATATCATGGAATATTCCTGTGCAATTAATGGCTACGCATTTATTGTCAATTTGGTATTGAAGCAACTCGCAGTTTATAATTTGTCATTATTTTAGGCCTGGAGAAACTCAGACGGAACTTCACTGCTGCTGGCATGATATGAAGTTAATTTACGCAATAGTTGCTCCACCAATAATATGAATTTTATCAAAGTGCCTGCTCTGGACCGTTGGTTTGTTTCAGTAAGAATCCATATAATGTTGTACATGCAAGTTCTTCATTTCACAGACAGACCTACATCAAGAAGGCCACAATACACTTCTAGTCTCCAGCCGATGGAGCACACTCATGGCACATGCAACTTATTACTTTATGTGTCTTGCTCTACCATTACAGTTGCAGTTTATTATTATGACCTCACTTTGTGCTCATTGTACATCTTGCATTTGACAACAGCGTCGTCTCCGTAAGATTCTCTTGAAGCACTGTAAATGTAAAGCATATGTAAAGACAACTGGATAAGGATTGATATACATGTAAACATAACCTCAAACCTAGAAATTAATGTTTAGAGTTTTTAGGCCTTACGGAACCGATTTATAGCAATCAACAGCTTGTATAACAAACTACTACTGCTACTTATCAGCCCGTATCCACCCACTGCTGGGTATAAGGCTCCTCTAGTTCACGCCACTCATTCCGGTCTTTTGCTAGCTTCATCTATTGCAATCCGACGTATAAAAATGTAAAGTTATAATTACAATTTACGTTTTTAAGTTCACTTGTTGTTTAAAACTTTAAATCCGGTTGTTTTGTTTTATTCGTTTAAAGTACACAACACAGAAAGTAAAAATACTACGCTAAGTAGTATACATAATTCATAGATCATACATACCTATACTATACAGACAGATACATCACATACGATATACGAGAATAGATTTGCCACTATGTTTAAAATTTAGGATGTGTTGAAAAGCGATCAATAGATGGCGCTGATCAGCTTCATAGTTTCCAGATAGATTTACTTGACGCAGTTTACTTGATTGATTATATTACTTACAAAAATAAACAATTCACGTACTGGATTTGAAACAAAATAAGTACCTAGGCATATATTTCTTTATCTTTTGAATTAAAATTCAATCACATATATTTTTCACCTTTTACAATAACTTTTTTTTAAATTTAGTAACATACAAAAAGGTTATTTGTTAAATGATAAATGAAAAGCCAATTTAATTAGTCAAGTAAGTCAAGTCAAAAGATGTTTATGAAATACAAAAAATGCACTTTTTTAAACGTCAAATACAAATCAATACGTTGAGTTTCTAGTCTATCGGGTCTACTGCATCCATTGGTTCCACATTGTTACTTTTACTAGGACTGCTTTGGCCTGCATTGCCCATGTGTCATTATTTTCTTTATTCAGACTTTCTATTCTCGTTGTCTTCTTTACTTCGACAAAGTATCCTCCGGTTGTTCATTCACTTTTACACTAGTTTACGTTCTGCTACCATATTAAGAATTAATCTTTAAATAAATTCTTCAGAGGTGGATAAAATCGTATATTATTTTTCACATGACAATAATGACATATAAACATAAACAGTTTCTACGGAAACCATCTATAGACAATACATAGAAGAAAAAGCTAGTAAAAAAGTTGCACTAAGTATATCTTCAGTCATGTTTAAGTTCCATCTGCCTCTAATTTTAAAACTAGCAGTAACTTTTATAGACACGTCCCACAGATGACGCCACCTTCCATACATTAGTAATTTTGCAGACAGACGAAGAAAGCTTCATCCCCCTGGTATAATTCCTAGCCTGTGACAACGTAGTGATTTTTTTCTCTATGCTTTATTGAATTTCTTTTCTTTTTCTTAAGATCAAGCCACAGATAAAATATGTGTCCTGACTTGACCTGTATCCTGTCCTATAAAGTACATAATATAACAAACAAAACAACCTATAGTACTTTGTAATTTCAACGGAAAAGCGGAAACGAACAAAACAAACACTGATTCAAACCGGTTACTAGGTCGGTCGGTCAGTCCACAGGACCGGTCGATGCCAATCGGTGATGAGGATGACATGACATTGACATCAATTAATTGGTCAATTATAGTCTGTGCAAAAAGAGCGCTGGCATAACCAAACGAGGCTTCGACTTTGACATAACAATGGACTCGGAATATAGGCTGTACAATATTGGCCGAACAAAATCTGTCCGTGACAATAAATGCCGTACTGAATTGCACAGCCTGATAATTCGTGTACATTGAAAAAAACTTCTGTCGGCTTCGGATTATTGCCTGTGCAATACGGGCTGTACAAAATCGGCTCGGGCAGTTATTTCGCATCCATTATTGTACGGCCTGGATTGCACGCCTCAACATTTGGAAGCCATGTACATGAATTATTGGGTGTGCAATACAGGCCGTACATTATTTAGCCTCCAAATATTGGCTGTACATTAACCGGACCCAGATTTGTGTTGTGTGATTTCATTGATTTTTATTTCCTTCCAATAATTCCAGGACTAATTCGTGGTGTATTTACAATAACAGTGTATTCTGTACCAGAATTCAGTTATTTGTACCGTTTACTATATACCCATAAACATTAGATCAATATTTCACCAGAAGTAAGTGATAACAAAATGGATGATGAAGCCAGCTCTGACATGCAGGTAAGTTTAGCGAGGTTATCCATTGTTTTGTGACAACAGAACTCGAGCTAACTATATTACCTTATTTTCAGAAGTGCCTCTCCGACGGGCCGATGGACACCGACGAGGGACCGTTAATAAACGAGAACTCTAATGGTCTCTCACACTTACTAACGGAGGGAGAATTCAACAGTGTGGAAGCAGCCGTAGACGAATCTTCAACATCAAACCAAGGTTTTCTGAACGCTGTTGAACTGTCGGCGGGTAGCGTCGGCGACTACCTGGAAAACAACACTGAGAGTTTCGGCGGCGATTCGTTCGACGTAGGCGATAACGCGGTCACGTTTCCGAGCGATTCCTTGAATAACGTACTCACCGACGGGGACTCGCGCCTCAGTGACGTTGCGTTCAAAGCCTCTGACACTGATGGTGATGTTCCAGAGAAACAGACGATGGAAACTGATTTTGATGTAAGTGAGTCGGACGCCAGTTGCCCTGTGCCGGCCGACGCACTCGCCAGGACAGAACGAGACGATGAAAACACCAATGATCATACTGATGACCCTACAGCCAAGTCACAGAATGTTATTTCAATTTCACCTGATATGGAAATGGTATGTAACCTCACATTGTCAATTTGTTTATTTTGCCAACAAATACCAGTGTATTTGTAATAACAGTTTATTATGTTCCCGGAAAGATATTCTCAATTTTATATTCCTCCAGCAAGCTGATGATGAGGCAAGCAAAGAAGTAGCGGATGTGCTCACTGAAAATGAACCAATAGCTGATGCAGAAGTTATAGAAATAAAAGATGCATTTAAAGAAAATGACGATGATGATGATATGCCCTTATCACATGCAGTGGAGCAAAAAAGAGTAAGTCAAACTATATAGATTGTAGTTATACAATAATAAGTGTAAACCTTAAGCAGTCTAGCCTTTTTGCTAATAAAACTACATACATAAAGTTTAAATAGCTTACTATCTTCTTCAAGGAAAGTCTAGACTGGTTTTAGCAATTAAAATCTATCTATATAAATAAAAATGAATCACCAAAATGTTTGTATGCGCATAACTTCCAAATGACTGCACCAAATTGGATAAATATTTCTTTAATTTATTTGTTATAGTCAGGAGGTTTTTATGAAAAAAAAAAAATTAAAAAAATTTGCAAGTACTTAATAAGGCGGTACAAAGTTTGCCGGGTCAGCTAGTATTTAATAAAAAGATTAGGCATTAGAGACTTATACCTGATTTCTTTGGGTGATGAGCGCAATTCAGTGTTATGCAGTGCTTTTTATGGTATTCCAAGTTCTGTGTGGCACTGCAATAGGGGATCGGGCAGTAATCGAGAAAAAATCGAAAATATAGTTAGAACAAATGTTCGTCAAACCAGAAAGATCATTCAATCAATATTTTTGTGAAATAATAATGATTTATATTTTTAAATCAATAAATTAAATCTAATAATTCCGACATTTTTAATCTGTTCTTCATCTCAAACGAAATAACAATCACAGAGCATGACGTCATTTGTAGGCAAATGCCGTGAGTCAAGCTTGTGTTTATTTTACGTTTATGCTTTTCATAAAATGTATTTTTTGCTAATTTTTTCATTCCATTACTACAATATTGTCCCCAAACTTCACAAAACGTATTTAAACCTCTTTGCAAGTTTTATTTCGAAGTGTTGGTCGTTTCCTACCTTCATATGACGTCACAAGTTTTGAGGTGACCTTTTTGTGCGGCAATATTTGAAACATAATATTTATACATAGTTTTAAACAAAAAAAAAACATAGTTTACTTTTAGAGCGTTATTTAATTAAAATAGTAATTTTCATGGCTATATATATTAATTGTAGTTAAAATAAAACACTTTCTAAACAGTTGTCCGATCCCCTATTGTAATGGGCCGATGCCTACCAACAGTTGAATGACTAGCTTGTCTCACTCAGTTCCATAAAAAAAATTCAAGTTTTTTTTAGTTTGAAAATCATTCACATTGTTTCTTAAGATAATTTTTATTTTATATTTTGTAACATATTAGAAACTGACTCTTTTCTTTTTGTCATAAAACAATAGGAAGGAGGCCCCAAGATACAGGTTAACCTAGTTTGGCGACCAATAGACTATGTTTATGTAACCAATTAATTTTTTCAATCAATGTTATTATTATTATTGCTGTTTCATCATCCTCGAATTGGGCCCAAAAAAATAAGACCACAATAACTATGATATTAATGTTTTTCGTAGTTACATGTATTTTAGAATACAAGAAATACATAAATCCAATCCATCCAAAGGTTGTCTGTAAGGGATTGCTTCAAGCGATAGACTGCCAATTGTCCTAGATACATTTAATTTCTCAATGTTTTTATGTAAGTGGTATACATTAAAGCAAGGCTTCCCTAACTGTGCGTCGCGACGCCCTGGGGCGTCGCGGCATTATCGCAAGGGCGTCGAGAAACGATCCACATCGATTGGCCTGCAGTTTGCAGTAATAAAGAAATAAGTGCAGATCAAAAATAAATGTAGAGAAAGACATGAGAATGGCAATTTCCAAACTTGAGCCCCGTTTTGTCCCGAAAAGCAAACACATCCTTTTCATTAGTAGCCTTTCAACAAAGTAAAATAAATATCATTTTTAATTTTCATTCATATGTTTTGTTTTTGTATTTTCTAATAAAAAATATAATGAGTTATTTGGAGTTTTTCTGATAACTTATTACTAGGCTAGAACTACAACTGGTATGGTAGCTAGTTTTTGATAAGAGGGGCGTCGCATAAAAATGGCAAATGCCCAAAGGCGTCACAGTAAAAAAAAGTTTGGGAAGCCGTGCTCTTTAATGATTAAAGAGTATTGCTATTCTAAATGCTAAATAAATTGTATCTAAATATAGGACACAGAAACTAAACAGGCAGCTGCTGATAAACCTGAAACTGAACTGACAGTTGCTGATAAAACTGAAACTGAAGAGACAGCTGTTGATAAATCTGAAACTGAAGGGACAGCTACAGCTGCTAATAAACCTGAAACTGAAGAAAATGGTGAAGAAAATACCTCAAAGGTATTTTTATTTCTTGTTTGTAATTTATTTTATATATGCTTAATTTTAAAGTTTGAAAACTATCGTGAGTCGAGATATTCATTATAAATATAAACGGCTACACTCACGTTATAATTATGTCGGAATAACTCCGACCAGGTTTCGGACAATTAGGATGTCTTTGTTCCGTGAGTTTACGCGGGGGTTTGTTCACCCCGCGCAGCCATGTTCGGTGGTGTGGTGTCTTCATCCGTCGAGTTACCACTGTCTTGACCAACACTTGTCCGAAACCTGGTCGGAGTTATTCCGACATAATTATAACGTGAGTGTAGCTGTTTATATTTATAATGCTTAATTTTGTTATGATAAGATTTTTTTCTTGTTTCTAACCCCCCATGCAAAAAGGAGGGATGTTATAAGTTTGACCACTATATTTGTGTCTGTGGCATCTCAGCTATTCAACGGGTGAACCGATTTGGATGCGGTTTTTTTATCTGAAAGCAGGTTTTCTAGCAGTGGTTTTTAGACATGTTTTATTGTGTCGGGGGTTTTTAAAATTTATAAATTTATTCTATTTTTCTTGTAGAAATAGTGTTGGAAATTATAAATGTGCAATAAGTTGTATCAATCAACACTAGAAAGACCAGTGCTGCTAATTTGGAGATTTTGCGCAGTAAATAAATGTGTCTATCCAGGTTTCAGCGGTTTACAAAAACATCACTCAAAAAATGTGTAAATAAAGCCAAAGAAAAAGATCTTAATATGTATATTGCAAATGCCAGAATTTAGTACAAATAAATTTATTATAAGATAATTAGAATAAGATGAGTTTATTGTTAGGTCGGTGAAACTGACTGTGAAGTATGAACCCAATATTAAGATTAAGATATTGAATATTGATAGATATTTGTTCTTATTGTTTTTTTCAGCCTTGTGTACTGGATTAAAGACATTCTAATAAAATTGAGAACACATAAAAAAACAAAGCAAAACAAAAGCTGAAAGCTTCAGTTATTCTGCCGCCAAGCAGTAGTGCCCAAGCATTACTATGTTCCGGTTTGAAGGGCATTGTAGCCAGCGAAATTACTAGGCATAAGAGACTTAACATCTGATGTCTCGGGGTGAAGAGTGCAATACAGCGGCACGCAGTAATTTTTATGGTATTAAAAGTTCTGCGTGGCACTGCAATTGTTGTGGGCAGGGGTGTCGCTCTTAACGTCAGGCGAACGACCAGCTCGTCTTATCACTCAATTCTATAAAAAAAGATGACAAACAGGATGTTTATAAAAGACAGAAAGCGAGTACCTGGTTCTCAGAATCATTTAATTTATAGGTTACGGGTGGTGCCGAAGAGACTGAGGTGGTGTCTGAAGACGAACTTCCCGAAGTTCAAAAGCCGAGTGTTAAGGATGCAGAGAATGTGTCTGATGATGAGCTGCCGGGGCCGAAGCCTGCGGAACTACCCGCCGATACTGAGGTATGGTGCACTTACGCTGTTTGTAAAACCTTTGTTAAAAAATAATTACCAATGTGTCTCTTGTCAAAATGAACATTTTGCACATTAGGTTCAAAAGCGAGGTTTAAGCGGCCATTCGTAACGGCAACAAAGAACGTAAACTGTTAGGCTTCATATTACTTGACCTGCAGGGGTAACCTGTAACTCAAACACCGATCCCGATCGCTTTTAATTTCAAGTTTGGAAGGCGTTATAATAGAATAGAATAACTCTTTATTATAACGCCACAACATCTTTCAAACTGCAATATCGATAATTTTTGCGATCGTGATTGAGATAGGGATTGAGACGCGGACTTTGAGTAGAAAAGTAAAGATAATTCCACGGAAAAATAGCGATCACAAGACATGTTTGAAAGCTATCGGGATCAGTGTTTGAATTAGACATTTTAGAATTCCCCTGCAGGTCTTTATAAACCATCTTTGTTAACTTTGCCGCGGCGGAACGCACAATCTGTTGCAGAATAAATAGAATCATTAATCTATACTTTCTTCTCTCAGGTTGTGTCTGAAGATGAGCTACCTGCTTCAAAGAAAGAGACAAAGGAGTCTCGTAAGAGGAAGCCGGACGGAGAAGGCGACGGCTATGACCCCGGCTCGCCGACCTCCGAGAGCGAATCTTCCAGCAAGAAGCAAGCTGTTGCTAAGGTAAATAAGATACTTGAGATTTGAATATTCCTAGATTGTAAGTATCGGGAAAGACTAACTTTGACAGGGAGTTCCGCTCGTTAGCAGTACGCATAATAAAAGTGGAAGCGAAGCGCTTAGTGCGCGCAGGAGGAATGTCCACCATGAAACGGCGGTGTGTTGCCATACGTCTTATGATATGACGTAGTCCGATGATGAAACGGGGATGGGGGAATTAATTGGTGCAATTCCGACGCACACTCTCCGAAATGTATCCGATAAAAGGCCAATAGACTGGCAACTCTGCGATGTTCAAGACTGTGGAGTCTTGACTCGAATAACGCGTCATCGCCAAAGAGTCCCTTGGCTTGCCTCTCGTTTGAATCAAGAGTAAAAAAGCCCCCCACGTACCTCGCCACCTTCTATATACGTCATACGCATAGCTGTATAGCAGCCATTGCTATCTTGACTAATCACACCTACTTCAGCGAGATTTAAAAAACTTATCATGCAGGATTCATACCTTTTTTTAACTTTTGAGCTTAACTTTATATAAATTATACAGAATGGTGAAAGCAAACCGGTTCCAACTGAAAAAAGGTCTTCAATTGATGAGAAGCCCAAGAAGAAGATCCTGCCGGAGCTGGACAAGTATTGGAAGGTTGTCAACGATGATCCCACAGACTTCACCGGCTGGACCTATCTGCTGCAGTATGTGGATCAAGAGGTAAGACATCTTAGACCTTGTTACTATTTAGACTGTAACTACTATTTAGAGTCTTACTAGTAGTTAATGTTTGATTACATCGACAAACACAATTAAATTTAATTTTACATTCTTCTAATGATGAAAATACACGCTAATCTTATTGCTTTATGAAGCGATAAGAACTGAATCACACTGTTGATTTGCAAGGGCCAACTGAGTGAAGTTTGAAAGTAGAGTCGGCACAAGGAATGGCCGGTCACATGTTGAAGCGGTGCGATGTTTGTCCGCAGAGTGACGTGGAAGCGGCGCGCGAAGCGTACGACGCGTTCCTCTCGCACTACCCGTACTGCTACGGATACTGGCGCAAGTACGCGGACTACGAGAAACGTAAAGGAAGTAAAAAGAAGTGCCTCGAGGTGAGCGAGCCCCGAGTAGCTAGTCCGATAACATATTTATTTTATTATGCAATTCTGTGTTGAGCCTTTATAAAAATTACAGAACCTCAATGATGATTGATGAGTTACATAAACATGTGTCTTGGATTTGTAATGTTTTAGACATAACTGGTATTTTGCAATTATTTTTTTTCCCAACAGTGCAACGAGCCCCTCGATGTTCGTAAGGCAATGTCGACACGCGCCGGAGAGTTCTATAAACTACACTTAGATCTCGCTCTAGTGGTTCATATGTTGTGGTGTATTTTTAATATTCCAATGAATATATTTATTATATTTTGTACTCGCATGATGTATTGTAATTCTATTTCATGTACATATTTAATTAAGTGGCATACATATGGTTGAAATTGAATGGTTGATACTTAAGTTTAATAACCAAATCCATGATAGCATGGAGCGCAGCGGTCCTCATATAGAGCCATTGATTGGCGTTAGGAGGCTCGGCGGCGGCGGAGCGGACGGCGCGATGCGAACAGGTGTAATATGCCCAGACAAACATTTTTATACAATCGAGCGGGGCGCCGCGTCGCCGGCCGTTTGCCCGCGGCGGCTCGGCGGCTCGTTCATCTATTCTAAATTATGGACATAAAATGCTATTCATTATTCCCTTTGCTTCATAGTGTCGCCTTCCGGCGCCGCTCGGCCGCCCGTCGCGCCCGCTTGACCCCCCGTGTGTTTCAGGTCTTGGAAAGGGGGCTCAAAGCCATACCCTTGTCGGTGGATCTTTGGATCCACTATCTGAATCACATTAAAGCGACGAGGGCCGAGGACCTCGTGTATATTCGCTCGCAGTACGAGAGGGCCATAGGTGAGTTGTTCGATCGTATAGACCAGGGGTCACCAAATGGCGGGCCGCCGACCGACGTTGTGCGGACCACGGTTAAGTAAACAGTAAAATTTATAGCTTAAACTTAAATCTAGAAATATTAAAATAATTTATATTTAATTTTGAGTAATGTAATTTAGCCCTAGCTTTGTATTTTCTGCCGTTGCGTCAACACGACAACAGACGACGCGAGCCGTGACGGCGGAGTGCGAGTTGTTTTATTCACAATGCACCCAAAAAATAAAGAAGTGTATCGAAAATTGACAGTATTTACCAGAATGGACCGATTTATATTGCTTTGCTTGGTTTGTCAACAAACAGTGGCGCTAATTAAAACCTCAAATATAAAACGACACTATGAAACCAAACACAAATCATTTGCCGAAAAGTTTCCGCTCGGTAGCAACTCGAAAATTGCAAGTTTATCTTCAAGTTCATCTTCGACACAGATCATGAGTTGAATGACTGAGCAGGAGAAATACGGTGAGGCTTCTTTACTCTAATCTTGGTTGCTAGTAATCATTTACCAAATGGACCGCGACAGTGATATTATTTTAAAAAACGGACCCCCAATGAAACTAATTGGTGATCCCTGGTATAGATTTTATTACAGATAGATGATATTACAGATTATTTTATATAACTAAATTATTATTGTATACTCTGTTTAATGTACCGTCTTGTTCTTATCTATATAATGTATTTTGTTAGTAGCATCTTGATTGGTTTATGTATTTTTAGTTAAGACAATATCTTTAAGTTGATTGTAAACTGTTTGTGCTTGAGAAAATAAATAAATAGAGTCACGTGTGTGTTGTGGGTGCGGTACTGACTCGTTGCACGTTGCAGAGGCGTGCGGGCTGGAGTTCCGCTCGGACCGGCTGTGGGAGTCCTACATCAAGTGGGAGGCGGAGAACGGCTCCGCTCTCAACGTCACCAACATATACGATCGCTTGCTCGCCACGCCTACGCTTGGATACACCTCGCATTTTGACAAGTTTGTACATTATATACAATGATTTACATCGTAACCTATGTTTCAGCTTCGCTTGGCGTCAATCTATTACCTACTACTTTTCTGAAATTAATATTATTTCGATTGAACTTGAATGAATCCGTTTTATAAGTTATTTTTATTGAAATATATAGTAATGAATTTAATGATGTGTTTTGTCGCTGTGGAAATAAAATCAATTACACTACGATAAAATGTTCAGATGATGCTTGTTTGTTCTTAATTTTTCTCTTCCCCTTTAATTTAAATTGGTTTCGTCTTTTTTACTGAAACAAGAATTTCTATAACATTGAAATTATGTAGGTTGCTGCTGTAAGCTTTCTGGTAAGTAGCAGGAAAACGCGGAATATTCGCAATTTCGATGTAATATAAATATAAGTAGTGAGAATCCGTACGACGCGACGGTTTTAATAAATTAAGGTAATATTGTTAGTTAATATTTCGCACAAACCCTTCGTTTCTATGAAGATAAATTGTGCATTATTCAGGCGACGATAAACCTGTCGTTTTTTGTGCGCGTTTCGTGACGGTCAATATTTTAAACGATCATGCATTATAGTCGTGCCAAGCGTTTTACGTGATATAGTAAAAGTGAGCATTTTTTATAACTAACGGACTCAGGCGTGACGTTGCGGAAATTCATCTCAAAACTGAAACGTTAATATACATATTTATTCAGCGGAATAACACTACATACATATTTTCATCTATCTATATAAATAAAAATGAATCACCGAAATGTTTGTACGCGCATATCTTCTAAACGACTGCAATAAATTGGATAATTCTTTTTTTTTTGTGTTATTGTCAGGACAAGGTTAGTGTAAAAGTAAATTTTAAAAAATCGCAATAAAAAATTTGGCGGTACGATGTTCGCCGGGTCAGCTACTTCTTAATATTTAAAACCGACCAATTTAGTGCCTGCGTATTCCTGCAGGAACTAAATTGTCTATCTCGTACACCGATCCCGATCGCTTTCGAAGATTGAAAAGTTGATCAATATTTGTCTAAGTTTTCTATTCAAAGTCTGTGTCCCAATCACGATCGCTAAAAATGATCGATATCGCAGTTGGTAGGTAACGCCGTCCAAATTTGAAATTGAAAGCGATCGGGACCGGTGTTCGAGTTACAAAAGAAAGAAAGAAAAAAGTCATACACTAACAAAATAAAGAAAAGAAAACAGAATTACAACAAGAAAAAAAATAATATATAAATAGTATAAATAGACGATTCCACTGCTGGTTTCCGTAAACGTTTTCAACGTTCAATGAAATGCATACAATTGAAAAAAAAGGTGCGCTAATGCGGACAGAACGGTTAATCAAAACCAAAAAGTTCAATAAAATGATATAGTAATTTTAGGACAACAAGAACGTATTAATAAAATAAGTTAGAAATTACCTGTTTATGGCGTAAAATAACGTGTTTTTCTGTATGAATCGAAAAATAAAAAGTGTTGAGTTCTGATAGTTTTATTTAAATGAAATTGTTTAGATTGAAATAAAAACAATCATTATTTTACAACCCTGCTATGAGCCTAGTGGAAGGTTTTGCTACAAGTTAACGCGTTTTACCGCGACTGCGTAATCGCGTAGTTTATATGAATATATGGCGTAGTATCGATGATATATATCTCACCGCTAAATAATTCCGCTGCTCTGTGAATTTCTTCATAGAAACTATGCGTATACGCGGTCGCTTTGGAACTCGTTAACTTGTAGCAAACACTTACATGAGGTCTACGCATTGACCATTAAGCATTAAGCATTTGTTTCGTGTCTGGGTGTTGTGGGACCATGGTCCTCATAGTTCCTGGTTCCCTAGATACAGGGAATCCTAGTTAGGGGTCCATGTATGTGATCGTTGGGCGTTATTTATTATTTATTTATTTATTTATTTATTAGAAACTATAGAGGACTTATACCATTAAAAGAAAGAACGGGTTGTTTGTGATTAAACAACCCGTTCTTTTTTCAAAATAACATAAAATGTAGTAACTATAAAATGGGTCTACGGGACTGGCTTAGGTGATACTACGTATGACTCACGCGGTTAGCCTTTCAAACCGGAACACAGTAATGCTTGCGCACTACTGCTTGGCGGCAGAATAACTGGAAAAGTGGTGGCGCCTACACAGACGGCCTTCCGCATACGGAAGACCTACAACTGCCTATGTGTACGCAGTGTCGCTGTCGACTGTTGGTTGACCGCGGCGTCCGTTGTTGCAGCTTCCAAGAGCACGTGATGTCGGAGCCGGTGGCGGGCGTGGTGTCGCGCACGGAGCTGGTGCGGCTGCGTGGAGAGGTGCGCGACGCCGCCGGACAGGTGCCGCAGCTCGACTTACCTCCCGGGGAGGACGAACCGCAGGACCACATAGTACGTACACTCACTACACCACACGCTCGCTTCCACTTTTATTATGCGTACTCCTAACGAATGGACCTCCCTGCCTGTCTTTCCTGATAGTTACAACCTAGGTGTGTTCAAGTCTCGAGTGTACAGGCAATCTTGGCAAGCACGTTATGTCGGAGTTGACACCACAGGAACACGCTATGTCGGAGCTGACACCACAGGAGCACGTCATGTCGGAGCCGCACATCGTGGTCACTATAAGGGACATGGTGCAAAAGGGACGAGACATTTTGCGACAGTCGTCCATAGTTATTCATATCATTTTGCGAAATGGACATTAAACATTTATTCTCTAATTATATTTCTGTCGCAGGCATCTGAGGAAGAAGGCCAAGCGATCAAGGAGCGCATTATCGCAGCTCGCAGGAAGGTTCACAAAACGACGGGAGAACAAGTGGCAGCGAGGTGGACTTTCGAGGAAGGGGTGAGTAGTACAATGATTTCATATATTTCGATTTCAGCTAGGAGTTTGCATATCACGTAACTTTTCTAAGATGTATCTTAATATAGAAAGTGTCAATTTAATCTAGAGTGAAACTGCATTTACCTAGATATCGTACATTTTGTCGTAGTATAATAATTGTGAACTGACAAAAAAAGTTACGATTACATTTCCGACAATTTATATAAGATGTCGAGACATCAAGTTTTGAAATACTTTCCCGCCGACCTTGCGAACCACTCGCTCATTCCCGTTCTTCTATACTAATATTATAAAGAGGTAAAATTATTATATATATATATATATATATATATATATATATATATATATATATATATATATTTATAGGAGGTAGGTAATCTCTGCAACTAATGATCTGATTTTGGTAATTCTTTTACCGATATAAAGCTACACTATCCCTGAGTAATTTAGGTTACATTTTATTATGACGCGAACGAAGTCGCGGGCGGTTGCTAGAATTCTATAAGGACATGCACTGACTTCCCGCATGGGGTGTAATGTTTTACCACGTTCATCTTACGTACAGCCAAAGAGTGAAGTGCATTGCCAACGTCTGTGTTTCCTGACTACTACAACCTAGGAATCTTCAAATCGAGTGTGAACAGGTATCTTCTAGGCAAGCGTGTTACTTTTTAGACCACATCATCGCTTACCATCAGGTGAGATAGTGGTCAAACGCAAACCTATAAATATTAATAAAAAGAGTTGCATTTCTCACGGTCACGCCAGCATCTACCCAAGCCTTACTAACTCCTTTTCCCTCTTTCACGTGTTTGTCTGTATCATTTGGAATGTTTCCTTTAGATCAAGCGTCCGTACTTCCACGTGAAGCCGCTGGAGCGGTGCCAGCTCAAGAACTGGAAGTCGTACCTCGAGTGGGAGAAGCAACACGGCTCCTTCAGACGCGCCTTTATTTTGCACGAGCGCTGCCTTATCGCATGCGCGCTCTATGAAGAGTTTTGGATGAGGGTAAGTCATGATCATTTCTCATTCTCATTCAGGTGTCTACTCCAAGTTGAAGTCGTTCGTTCATACTAAATTAGACTACAGAGTGAGGTTCTCGACATTTCAGCGATTGATATGACCATCATTTTGTGCTACTTGTTGAAAAAGAGATGCCATTTTCATATTTGCTAAATACTTACTGATCAATAATACCCATACCATGCTATATTCTTCGGATTTTTAACCGACTTTAAAAAAGGAGGAGGTTCTCTGTTCGATTGTTTTTTTTTTTTTTTTTTTTTATGTTTGTTACCTCAGAACTCCGTCATTTATGAACCGATTTGAAAAATTCTTTTTGCGTCGGGTTCAGTATAGCTACGAAGTGGTCCCATATAAATTTCATCGATATGTGACCTTGGACTTCGAAGATACATTGAAGTCGGTTTTTGTTTTTTTCTAAAAATTTATTATTATATTAATTTGAAAACTATATTCGCTCAACAGCTGATAAAATTCCTAGAAGAGAAATCGGAAACGAACCCGGAGCTCATCCAAACACAGCGAGAAGTTCTAGAAAGGGCATGCACAGTGCACCATCTAGACAAGCCGGAGTTACACTTACACTGGGCACACTTCGAGGAAGCTCAGGGAAACCCGTCCAAGGCAGCTGAGATACTGGATCGGATTGAGAAGACGTGCCCCAACCTTGTGCAGATACAATACAGGTAAATTATAGTTAATAAATATTATACTTTAAATAACTACGCTATGCATTTTTATTTATTTATTAATTAGACGGCCTTAGCCAATTACCTAACCTAATACAGATTATTCTAAAAAAGACAGAAAAAAATAGGTAAAACGTAAAATATGTCAAACAATCATCCCAATAAATACAAATAATGCATGTCTCTATTTCAAATTGCATGACGAAGTTATCAAGTCTCCAGATGAGTTGCTGCTTCAATTGTGCTGGCTATGGTGACAGCTGAACTTTTATTTGTGGCAGAGTGATGATTCGAGCCAAACACCTT
Source organism: Petrophora chlorosata (assembly GCA_951640565.1). Classification (NCBI taxonomy): domain Eukaryota; kingdom Metazoa; phylum Arthropoda; class Insecta; order Lepidoptera; family Geometridae; genus Petrophora; species Petrophora chlorosata. The sequence goes on along the minus strand of OX621207.1, from coordinate 9,708,609 downwards.
TTGTGGAATTCTTTAAATATACAAAAAAATATGCTCGAGACAGGGCTCAAAGCACGTCCTCGGAATACAATTCCGATGACGTTGGCCCACTGCTCCATTTGAATCTATATCTAAATAAATGTTCATCTAAATAAATCTATATCTAAATAAGTGTTCCTATATCATAAATGTTTCAAGACAAGCTTTTAACAAATTCGTAATCGGAACCGCGAGCAGATTAAAATGAGCCCAAACACTAGTCATTTACGATTATCCGTCAAGGAGTTCCATTGCCCACCTTCAGTCTCCATCATCAGAACAGCTGGCTGTCACCATAATATTGCAGTCATCGGACTTTGACAAAGTATGCAAAATTTCAAATTCGTAGATCGGAAGTGGTTCTGATTCAACTTGCAAGATTTGACCCAAACATTGCAAGTTAAATAAAAGCTTGTAAAGCCTCGTAGTTACATACCTTCTGTAATGTTTAATACAAGTTGTATTATATATCCTTTGACAGACGAGTGAACCTTGAGCGGCGTCGCGGCGACTACGACAAATGCTCACAACTGTATGAGGGCTACATCGCGGCCGAGAAGAGCAAAGCGGTCGCGTCAGCTCTCAGCATCAAATACGCGCGGTTCCTGTTCCACGTTCGGGACGATCCCGCCGCCGCGAGGAAGGTTCTCGACGAGGCTATTGTCAAGGATCCGCTCAACCAGAGGCTTCATATGCAGAGGCTTGACCTAGCGTTACATACGCCGAATACGCCGTATTCTCAGTTGGAAGGTTAGTTCTTTTAAATGAAAATGTGAAAATAAAATTATTGTTAATTATCTCTCTCTTTTTACTGACATCGACATTTAGAACTCATAAAACTGTTCATAAAGTAGCTGGATTCACAGTGAGATTTGATCTGTGCACAAGCTACACACACTCCCCTCTCTCTCTCACAAACACACAAACACATATTCCTCCCCCTCTCTCACACATACAAAGACACTTGTATGTAATGTATGTACGTGTGTAGAGCTGGTGCAGTCGTACGAGAAGCAGGAGGGCGCGGAGCTGGAGGCGTGCGCGCGGCTCGCGTGGCGCCGCCGCGAGCTGGCGGAGGAGCTGGGCGGCGCAAACGACGCGCGCGCCGCGCACCACCACGCGCGCGCGCTCGCCAAGCACCTGCGCAAGCGCGCGCGCAAGGACAAGCACGACCCGCCGCCGCCGCCGTAAGCATATACCACACTCAATAAATTAACAAATCTTTAACCGACTTCAAACAGTAAGAGGTTCTCAATTCAACTGTATGTTTTGTTTTTTTTAAGTAATCACGAAAGATAGAAAATAAGATTATTAGTTACAATCTTATAATAAAAAAAGCGCCATGACAGCGCGCTGCTTTTCAGTTGTGCCCCTTTTCGTGACGAGTAGTTGCAAATTAGCTTATAAGTAGATATTTACATAAGTAGTTACAAGCTGGTACATATCTAGTAATGTGGTGTTTCTGAATAATATAATGTTTCGTATTTTTGTAACGCGATTACTCCGTCAATTGATTTTGATGATTCTTTTTTTGTTTGGGAAATCCCATATATACATTTTATCGAAACTGGCTGCGCTTTTTGAAATAATCAACAAAAAATATAGGTATAGTCTTGAGGCCGGTATTTGTCTTTTTCTAAAAAAAATATGATTATTGATCAGCCTTTAAAACAGCCAAATTATAAAACTCGAGAACACGGGGTTTCACTGTTTGCTTTACGATGTTGCCGTGTAGTCAACTATGACCAAAAGTGGGCTTTCCATTTCAAAAGGATGTGTTGCCACTTCCATTAAATGATTTTTCAAAACTGCGATAAATGAGTGGAAAGTTTGTTCAGAAATTGGTTTGGACGTTGTGAATTTTGATAAGAAATAGTTTGCCTTCCACTGTCTCAACTCTTTCTACTAGCTATTTTTAATGGGTCATTTGTAAGTTGTTTCGTTGTCAAACTAAATCCACTCTACTTGAACGGAAAGTGAGCTTGTGTCTTATTAAATCTGTCTGAAAATTTATTGAAAATCTCCATAAAATACTGAGTACGTAATGTTGTTTCAGAGCATCGACCGACGTCAAGAAGAAAGAAAGCGGCGTGGCGAGCGTCCCCAACGCGAACGCGTCAGCGAGCGGCAATTCGTACTACCAGGCGCCCCCGGCCGCCTCGCAGACCTACGAGCAGTCGTACGCGCAGCCCTACCAGCCGCCCTGGGGCTACCAGCAGCCGCCCGGGCCCTACCAGCACCACCCGCACCCCTGGCCGCAGTACCCCAACTACTACTAGCGACTACCTAAATAAACGTGCCCACCGACACACGAAAACGAATGGAGCGAGCTTGATCGGTTCACTGACGGCAGTATTACACGCGTGTGATGAGGACGCAGTTATTTGTGATTGTTGCATTCCGCTCGTGTTTCGCCTCGGTTGGCGCGTTTATTGTCACGAATTTATAGAATGCCGTGCAAACTATGTGATCCGTGCTCATTTCTGGTACACCGCCTAAGTGCAGTTTGAACTATTGTAGAGTTTATAATGTTTCTAGGTATTCTGACACGCGGATGTGTCTATTTTATAATTATAAGTAACTTTCTATATGTCGATATGAAACACTGATGTACACTATAAACTGACTTTTATCACTGTGTGTAACAGATGTAAAATAAAAGATGGTTGTATGTAATCGAATAAAATGTTTATTGGGTAAACATAATAATTCCGAAAATTACATATATTCCTGGAAATAAATATAGTTGTCTCACAATACACAATGTTTTATTATTCATTTAGATCCATCAGTCTTGAGTTATTTAATGCCTGCATATATTATGGTTTGCTAGTTCTTTCAGTAAATATTTTACTCGTTTCTCTTATAATTCAAATAGACCATTAAAATGCTTTATAATCATAAACTCCATATTTATTATGATCGAATCTAATACCAAAAGGTAACAAAGATCTCACCTATAATACGAAAAATATTTAAAACAATAACGAAATAAATTGATTAGGCACACTTTCATTAAAAAGGCGCGCTAGAATAGGTAATAGAATATTGTTTGCGCGTTGTAATGGTTCAAATCAATGAGCGAGATAATGATTTGCTATCTACGAAGGATTAGCGCACATAAGTGAGGTGGTTTATTCTAAAACGAATAAACTTTACAGCGTTGTCACAGCCGCCGTTGGGCGTTATTTCTACTATCATGAACATGCCGCCTTCGCCGCCTTCACAGCTGAAAAAGAAAGACAGTGTTCAGTGACGTTATATTTTCAGTTAATTCATGTGCAATTTTTCCTTTAGAATATAAAGGATTTGTTTCTTTCTGCAGGATGATTCTTACCTTCTCTCTCTTTCCGTCTCAATTTCTTGCGTCGCCTGTCGATGGCTGCAAGTTCCGCCTTCACCGAGTGATACGCCTTGCGAAGATCCGCGAGCCGCGTCGTTAGTAGATTGATACGCGTTTGGCAATCCCAATTTGGATCTGAAACGCAATGTTAAAAAATATATATATTAGCTATATAGGAAAACGCTAGCTTATCGATGTGAATATTTTTCAGATGTCAAATTGGTTTTTTTTTTTACAACAGGCTGGGTTTGCCTTTGAACACAATCTCACCTGATGAGAAATGACGATGTGGTCGGAGATGTAGCGCGCTTACCCAGTAAATACTTGTTCACTCTAGATTTGAACACACCCAGATTGCAGAGGTATCGCGACAGATGTTAGAGTTAGACAATGTTAATAAGTAACCGGTATATTGGTCCATGAGTTTACTCACCCAGCTCTACGAAGAAATTGTACTTGAGCGTGGCGTGCCCCGCGGCGGCGGCGTGCTCGTCCGTGTCCCTGCGCGCGCGCCGCCGCCCGCGCCCCGCGCCGCCTCCGCCCGCCGCTGAACTCTCCGACGCCTTGCGGGAGCGCCCGCCTGTGAATATGCCGCCTACCACTGACGTCATAATGCCTTTCACAGAAGGAATAAAGTTAGTGGTAGGAAGGAATAAAGTGTTGTGCTTTTAGCGTGCGAATTACTGGTAAGGGCTGACTTTTTAATCCTCGAAGAGGTTTGACATATCAGTCTGGGGTTATTTAGCTTCAGGCCGAACTGTACAAGCGAGATGTATAGACCCGTTCACTCACGAAGGCGTTTTTTATTTGGAATTTAGGGATGAGACGAGCATGTCGTTCGCCTGATGGTAAACGCCACGCCTGCACATAGCAATTGCAGTATTACCCAGAACTTCTAATACCATAAAAAGCATTGCATAGCACAGACATTATTAAGACTCACATGCCAAGTAATTTCGCTGGCTACAATGCCCTTCAAACCGGAACACAGTAATACACTACTGCTTGGCGGCAGAATAACTGGTAAAGCTATGGTACCTACCCAGATGGTCTCCCGCATACGAGTCCTTCCAAGCGTACCAACTAGTTTTGATGAATGTTGCAAACGTAAGGTTTATAACGTTGCTTTTCCATTTATTTCATTATTTATTGCTAGTCTTTAAACACATTCAGACATCTTGTAAGCACGCCGACGTCGAGTTGAAACCCGCTTACGCGCTTTGGAGTGGTAGGCTCTGGCCGTGATTGTAATACCACCCACCGAACAAGGCCATGCCGTCATACGACCTAGTCGTGTTTCGGGATGATGTTCGGTGAACCATCGGGGAGACGGGTCTGAGCAGCCGATCAACCGCCGTCTCTCTCTAGATAGAATCACATCAGGCGAGATAGTGGCCAAACATGGATCTATTAAGCGTAAAAAAGAACGCACTTTACGCGTACACAAACCATATTTAATTTGCCGTGGAAGGGCGCGCCTTTGTGAGTGAACTCAGGATTGAAAAATCGTTCCTAGGAAGTATAAGGTTAGAATTAAGTTAAGAAAGCAATGGGGATCTAGTAGAACTATCTTAGAGGCGCTAGTAAGGAAAGCAGTGCTAGCAATAATACTTCTCTCAGTAATAATGTTAATGACTTTTCGCCAAGCAAAATCCGGTTCGAAGGACCACGATGTAAGAGGAGTGTACATGCGTACGACTTGACGGTAGATCTTGATTTTGCTTGACAGAAACCAACATGAGCCTAAGATGATTCTTTAAAGTAAAATGATGTGGCTATAAGATTTAAATCGAGAATTCACAATAGGGGATCGGACAACTTTTCAGAAAGTGTTTTATATTAACTACAATAAATATATATAGCCATGAAAAAGACTATTTTAATTAAATAACGCTCTAAAAGTACCTAAAACAATGTTTAAATAATATGTTTCAAATATTGCCGCGCAAAAGGTCACCTCAAAACTTGTGACGTCATATGAAGGTAGAAAACGACAAACTCTTCGAAATAAAACTTGCAAAGTGATTTAAATACATTTTGTGAAGTTTAGGGACGATATTGTAGTAATGGAACGAAAAACTTAGCAAAAATACATTTTTTTTAAAAGCAAAAACGTAAAATATACACAACCTTGACTCACGGCATTTGCCTACAAATGACTTCATGCGCTGTGATTGTTGTTTCGTTTGAGATGAAGAACAGACTAAAAATGTCAGAATTATTAGATTTTATTTATTGATTTAAAAATATAAATCATTATTATTTCAGATAAATATTGATTAGATGATCTTTCTGGTTGGACAAACATTCGTTCTAAGTACATTTTAGATTTTTTCTCGATTACTGTCCGATCCCCTATTCCTGTTTCTTGTGATAAAAGCCAGTTTGTGATAGAACACGTAAGGTGTTAACTAACCATGAGATGACTTGTCGATGTCCATGGCGGCGTCGTTCGGTCGGCTCTCTTCGTCGTCGTCCTTACGGTCTGACGGACTGTCGCGCTCGGATATCCGACGATCTCTGTAAAGCAAACAAACATGTAATAAGCACGCTCATCTACACGTACAAAACAATCTAATAGGAAACTATGAAGATGACAATATGGCAAGTTAGCTCGCAGATATTTAAACAAATTCTCAAAGATCTTTATACAAATAAGTTTGACCCTTTACCGTTACCCTTTTTACTTCAAAAAAGGAAAAGGTTCTCTGTTCGATTGTATTTTTTTTTATGTTCGTTCCCTCAGAACTCCGTCATTTATGAACCGATTTGAAAAAATGTTTTTGCGTTGAGTTCAGTATAGCTACGAAGTGGTACCATACATTTCAACGATATTTGACCTTGGACTTCGAAGATACATTGAAGTCGGTTTTTGTACGTTTCTAAAAATTAATTATTATTATTTAGAGCATTGCATTATGTAGATCTTTATACAAATAAGTACCCTTTTTATTATTACTACTTGTTATTGGAGTCAGCGAGGACTACGAGTTTTAAGTCCTATGTGCTCCGGCTTCCTGCAATATTTAAGGAGATTTTCCTGGTTCCCGAGTTTTGGCCAAAAGGAATAGTGTTCCGGCGCTACAGAGAGGCTACACCAAAATGTCCCTTAAGACGTGTAGTGTATAGTATATAGTTAGTTAGTGTATAGTATATAGTTAGTTAGTGTATAGTGTTTTTTATAATTTGTATGTATGTTAGAGTGTAAGGTATATTTTTCTATGGGCCTCTGGTCTGGTAATTTTGTTAACTGTATTATTGCCCGAAATAAATGATTTTATTATTATGATGTCGCTCTTTCTCACGGGTTATACACCCGGTCCTTTGGAAGGCTTGCGCGGGGACATGAGTCCAACAGGTAGAGGCCTCTTAGAGCACTTAATTTAGTAATGTAATGGGCAACACTTATCGGGGACTGTCTCTAACTGAATCATTAAGAAGATGTAATCAAAGACAGCCCCCGATAATTGCGAGGACTATTATTGGAGATATGGAAATTACTTATGAATGGGCCATTGAGGTGAATTTATAATGTATGAGAACCGGTCTATGATATGAGGCTCCGGCACGTACCAGTTCCGCCTCATAAGTAAATATTTTGGCAGGTGGTGACTCGCCACCTACTAAAAGGGCCCCTTTAAGGGTCGCCGTTCATTGGCGACGAGATGGGCAACGTTGGTGTGGGTGGCTAAAGGGTCTGGAGAGGTGTGCTGCAGTTTCACTTAAACGCTACTCCCGGCGTTATGCCCTTTAACTCTTCCACCCTTGGAGCTTAGTTCTTAGCTCTTGCATCTTCAACCCCGGACGGCCAGTTAAAGCAAGCCAGGGGTCTCATTTAGCCCCAGGGAGAATATCGGGGTAGATACGCATCGTCGACTCGCGACAAAGTCGACCCCGGGCCTTATTATTATTAATGATAATATTCCAATATTAACACAGCGGAACAGACTGCTACATAAGTTATGCAGGATTTGTTAAAAACATCAAAGTGCTGTACCTGTGTGGCGACATATCAAGGCTACTGTCGGGGGTAGTGGGCGGAGTGTTGTCAACAAGCGCGCGCGGGCGGCCCCACCCCGCGCCGCCCTCCGCTCCGCCGCCGCCCGCCCCGACCACGCGCGAACTGCCCTCCCCGCGACGGTCGTCTGTCCAATGAGAACCTTCATTAATAGTAGAAATAATAAAATTAAAATTATTTATTTCCGGCTTAGTCAAAATACAATCAAATAATTATATAACTATCAACCACTAAGCAGCACTGCTAGAAAACCTTCTTTCAAACAAATCCTTCATTCAACACATCCAAATCGGTTCACCCGTTTAAGTTAAGAGCTTCGGTGCCACAGACAGACGCACAGTGATCAAACTTATAACACCCCTCCTTTTTCCGTCGGGGGTTAAAAAAGAAACGCGCGGCTTACCTTTGGCGAGGTTGTGATGATGCGGCAGCGCAGACGCAAAAGGCATGTGATGCCTCGCGCGCGGCGGCGCCGGCTCGGCGTCGGGCGCCGGCGAGCCCGGGATCGTCTCCTCGCACAGCAACAGCGATATATTGCTGTCCTCCTCTGCCGGCGGCGCGCACGCCGCGCCCGCCGCCGCCGGCGCGCGCCCGCTGCCCGCCACTACTACCGACGCACCTGTAAACATCATTTTAAGTACCTTTTTTCCATGCGGGGGAAATCTCATGGAAACCCGGGAAGAGAGGGCCTGGGTAGTGCCAGACTTGGCCTAAGCCACCTACTGGCTAAAACCCCCTCATACTTATGTAAAATGAGTCTAAACAAACATAGATGATGTTTAGTGAAAATTCTACTTTCAATGTCGCGGTGACGTCGATACGTGTCTTGACCGTATTTTGGCTGTTGTTGAAGTAAATAAAACCATTAGCTATTGTTAAATAGAAATCGCACTCCGTCACATATAGGAGTTGAAATGGGTTGGTCAGCTAGAAAGTTAGAGAGCAAACGATCGAGCGATCCATACTATGCTTCCTCTCGTTCTTGCAGGCGTCTTTCTGGCAAGCGTTCGTATGCTTTAATAAAAAGTTAGAAAACGAATGAAACAAAAGATGCTTACTATGCTTCCTCTCGTTCTTGCATGCGTCTTCGAGCATGAGTAGCGACTCGCCGGCGCTCCATTCGCCGGCGGACTTCTCGGCGTGCAGCGCGCGCAGGCCAGCCGCCGCACCCGCCGCCGCCGCGCGGGACGCCTCCGAGCTACCGCCGCTGCCCCACTCCTCTATCGACACCTTGTCGATTATTAGCCTGGGGGTTTATACCACGAATGTTCATCATATTCACGACTTGACATGATTATCATATATATAATTTGAAGGATATTCGAATTAAATTACCGAAATTGTATGTACAGAATTTTGAAAGAAGGTGACAAAATCGCCTAAAAGATATTCGAAGTGGCTAATACCTGCAAATTGTAGTAACATAGTGCAATATTTTAGATGTAAAATGTTCGTACCTTCGATCAGAGTCATCCGAGTCGCTAGTCTCGCTCTCCCTGTCTTCAGCCGGGAACGACGGCAGCGGGACGGGCACGGGCGCGGGCGCGGGCGCGGCCGCCGCTGCCGCCTGATTGATCTGACTCGACAGTTTCTGTATCGTATCACTCAACACTTTATTATTCTTCCCGGGAACGTTCAGCGACATATCAGCTACGCTCTTCCGCCTTTCCAGAATATTCAACGGACTCTGCAACCTAGGACTTTGTAGTCTCGGCGGTGTACGCTCTTCAGATTTCTTCTTGATATCCAATACGTCCCGTTTCACGTCCAACAAATTAACCGGCTCCCCGAATATAGAATCTTCAGTCTTTTTCGCAGGTTCCGTAATCTTTACTACGGGTTTGATCGGTTCAGGTTTCAGTATGCTAGTTCTTGGTTCGGGAGAAATAGGCGACAGTTTGGTTTCTGGCTTGGTGACTTTGAGCGAGTCGGTTTTTGGTGTTTCTGGACGTTTTTCTACGGGCGGAGGCGACATGGAAAGCCTCTTAGCGCTGCTAATGGCTTTAAGAAGTTTCTCGGCTATCTTGGGACCTTCGGATTGGAGTAGGAAGCCTGGTGGAGGTTCTGGAACGACGTCGATTCGAGCCGGACTGTCAGGTTCAGACTTATCTTCTTCTGTATCAATGAGGGGACTCGAAGGAGGTTCAAGTATCGTCTTGACAGGTTCAGGATCCAATTTCTCTATTTTCTTCGGAGTAGCAATCTTCAGAATACTTTCTTTTGGCTCTGAAGACGGGAGCGGTATCGACATAAGTTTAATTTGTTCGTCTTCCTTGGTTTCCAATTTGATTTTTTCATTAGCTTCTGATGCTGCAGTGGTTGTGCTAGGGTTAGCTGTTACGGGTGGAACAATACTGGTTTTAGGCAATTCTAATTTTGGTTTGGGCACTTCTATTTTTGGTTTTGGGAGCTCAATTTTCTTTGTTACTTCTACCTTTTTAGGAACTTCAATCTTTTTAGGCTGTTCGATTTTTTTGGGTTGTTCTATCTTCTTCAGTTGTTCTGTCTTTTTCGGTTGTTCTATCTTCTTCGGTTGTTCTATCTTCTTCGGTGGATCTATTTTTTTGGGCTGTTCAATCTTCTTTACTTCTATTTTCTTGGGTTGTTCAATCTTTTTAGGTGGATCTATCTTCTTAGGCGGTTCAACCTTTTTGACCGGTTCTATCTTAGGTACTTCAATTTTCTTTGGGAGCTCAATTTTCTTGAGGAATTCCGGGTCAAGTTGCGGCGATGGCGGAGTCGTAGGCGGTTTTGGGATGTTAAGAATTTCCTCAGGTATTTCATGGATCATAGTCTTTTCTGTAATTTCATTTGTTTCCTTCGGTTCTTTGACCTCTTCTTTGTTATCACTTTTTGGAGATTTCGTTTCCTCAGCGCTGGGTAATACTGGAGTCGGTTCTCTTTCTTCATCATCTTCTTCTTTCATCGACACATCGTTTTCATCATCATCATCATCAGAGGACTGCTCGTCGTCGGCCGGACTGTCGGGTGAGTCATCTATAAGTTTACGTAGCTTTGAAACCTTGCTCTTCTTTGAATACGTTTCTTGGTTCTTTGCCGGGGTAAAACCTTCGAAAGTGGGACCAGAACTGCCGTCTCCTTGGAACGAATCATCATCTAACGAGAATAAGCCATCTTTAGAATCGTCTTCAGGACTCTGTCGTCCCGTTTCACGCGTTCCACCGAAGTCTCTGAACGGAGACAAGGATGGAGACCGCAGAGTCGACGGTCGCGGCCTCATCGGGTCTTCGTTGATTTCTTCGCTTAGAGACTTCGAGAGCGCCGATGTGTATTTGCTTGGAGATATATCGTCGAAGATGCGATGAGTTCGCTTTTTCTTTTCATCGTGCAGTTCTAGTTCAAACGGTTCGGGTTCTTTGAACTCGTAGACGTCTTCCGCTTGTTTTTCTGGTTGAGGAGGTTCGGGAGGTGGGGCGGCGGGGAGGGGGATAGCCGCCATCGCAGCGTCTTTATCTATAGGCTCTTGTTTAATATCCTCTGGTTCTTGTTTGACCGTGTTGAAGCCTTTCAGTTCGGATCTGATTTCGTTGAGATCGTAGTCGCGTCCTTGGTGGCTACTCGTACTGGGGCGGGGTTTTTTAGCGGGAGATATATTGGTAGGGGTGGATATAGTTCGTACGGGCCTTTTTCGGGGCTTGCTGGAACTGCTGCTGTCGCTTGATTTGGCGTCTTTAGATCTGGGAGCTGTAATACAAATACTGTTTTTAATATCTTCCTAACTTGAATGCTAAATTTGGTCTAAAATTAATATTGTTTTTTTTACTTACTTTTAGGGTCCGATTTATCATCTGGAGATTTCTTTGGAGGCCGTTTGACTTCCTCGTCACTGTCTGAAGTATCGGAATCCGACCGCGCTGACGATTCTGTAAACAGAACAATATGTTTAATTCTATTACTGGCGGGTAGGCCTATAATTTTTAGAAAATAGATGAAGTCGAATCAATAAACTTTTTAGGAATAAACTTGGATAGACACCTGAACTGGAAAGTTCATGTTAAGGTGGTATGTCCGACTTTAATAAAATGTATAAAAAGCGTGAACCTGTTATTGGCAGTATGAGTAGCTTAATATGCAATGTTATTATTTTCTTTAAGTGCTGTTGGTTCTATGACAAATAAATTAAAAAAAAAAATGTCAAAAACTATGTAGGTTTGTATTTGCCTTAAAGAAAGTTAGACAGAATGTTTCTGTGGAAGCTGCCTTAGCAGCATATCATGATTATGTTTCATCAGTTCTTGGTTATGGGCTCATTATGTGGGGGAATTCTACACGCAGCGTGACGCAGCTTTTAAGATACAAAAAAGATGTGTCCGAGTAATAAATAAAGCATGGTTTTTGGATAGTTGCAAGCCGCTGTTTAAGAAATGATTAAGAATTTTCGTAAAAGCCCACCCCGATTACTTCAAAAAACGAAAAGATGTTGTGCGTAGACAATAAATTATTTTTCAAAAAAAAACTAAACCGACTTCAAAACCACAAATGGCACTCAAAAGTAAAAAATAAATTAATATAATTATCATAAGCGCTACCCACTCATATATTTGAAGTCGGTGCCAGCCAAGTCTAATAGGTAGCAGATAAATACTATGTATATAGTAAGCACTACTTGTAGGTAGTATCTATCTACTACCTTTTAGACTTTTTGATTTTTTACTTTTGAGTGCCATTTGTGGTTTTGAAGTCGGTTTAGTTTTTTTTGAAAAATAATTTATTTTACCCTTTTTAGTGAAAAACAAGTTTTAATTAAATTAATTCAAAAAGTTTTTAAAGCTTTTATGATCTAGAAGCCACATCATGACAAAGTTTAAAACGGGCTATCACAATTAAATGCATGTACAAAAAAATTTCATGTCTGTCCTATATCTCTGTTGAAGAGTTCCCTCGCCGGAAGTCAATCCTGGGTGTATCAGCCATGTCATGATGGAATGTAGAACAGGCTATTATGGTTAAATCCATTTACGAAATGTTGTGTCTGTACTATTCACCGTTGAGGAGTTCCCTCACCGGAAGTCAACCCTGGGTGAAGCAGGTGAAGCAGTCGAATACAAACCTCCACCTTTAGAAAGTTGGTTACGAAAAAAACAAGAACCGACTTGAAGATTAAACTTATATTTTTTGTTTTTGCTATTTTTTTCAAAAACTACTGAATGAATTTCGATAAAATTTATATGGGACCACCTTTGAAGTATTACCTACCAATCAAAAAAAGAATCATCGAAATCAATGCATAATTGGCGGAGTAATCGCGTAACAAACACAAAAAAAAAACAAAAAAAAAAAAACATACCGTCGAATTGTAAACCTCCTCCTTTTTGAAGTCGGTTAAAAAAGGTCTAAGTTCGAGAACCTACTTTATCAACCTCAATGCCATAAAGATATATACAAAATAAATGTGTACCACATGTGTATTGTAACTTATAATAAACTACCCGAGGATCTTAAGCTGTTGCAGGGAAATGTATTTAAAAATAAGCTGACTAACTGGCTATTGGACAAATGTTTTTATAGTTATAAAGAATTTTTGACATCCTAGATTTTAACAAAATATTTATGACGGACTACCTTATTCTAATTATATATAATTTCATTTTTTATTTATTTAGAAAGATAAATTGTTAATTTTAATATGTTGACATGTATGAATTAAATGATTATATTTAAATATTTGCACGCTTGCATGCAGGCTGAATACAGTGACATTAATAATGTAAGACCTACAATTAATTGTAAATAATAATGTATTCTGGCAAATAAATACTTGATTTGATTTGATTTGATTTGACATTATGTTACCTTCGATCCTCTTGGCTCTGACCCTTCTGTTCATACTTGAGCCCTGCAAGACATAAATTGTGTGAGTTCCTTAGTTAATAATGTTTCTTTACTGGTACGACTGATTCTATTAATGCATATCCGGAATGACCTTTTTATTTCTATTTTCATGTTGCGACACGTTTACTGCGATCCTCTGAGGCTTGATCCATTCATCGTAGCGCGTGTTCCACCCAGTATAGTGCACTCGGAGCATACCCTCAGCGGATATCTCGATGACCTTGGCCTCGTACGTGACCTGGCAAGAGAGCTAAAGTTTAATAAGAAGACTGGTCACACCCAGGTTACAGGTTTAGAGACTTACGATCTTCATGTCTCGGAGTAACGAACGCAATGCAGTACCGCGTAGAAGATTTCGAAATGTTCTAGGTGGCACTGCACTTCTAGGCAAGGCTGACCTCTTGCCAGTTCGTAGCTTAGTAACATAAAAAAAATGAAAAAATTAAATTTGCAATGCTTAATAGTTAAATCAAAATATAAACACATATTTGGGATTCATTATATTTATAGTCGATGATGATCGCTTACCATAAGGCTGATCTATGTATAAGAAAGAGTTTAGTGCCATACTGCGCAAGCACAACTCTTCCATTTAATGATTTCTTTATGTACTGCAGTGTTCTTTTTCATCAAGCGAAAGTTAATGTCATGAATCTAGAGATAACAACTTGTTTGAAATCCACTACATACCGACAATAGATAAACAAAGCTAATCTAATTCAGGCGTTGACTGGACATGATTTTATATTCATGAATTGCAAAGTAATAACATAATTTTACTGCAGTAAAATGTAAAAGAACAATAAAGAAGAAGAAAGCTTATTTATAATAATAGTAAATATTGTTCATACATACAGAATTTACCTTAGATTCAGACTGGGTCGGACCGTAGTAGACTTTTAACTTGTCGCCCACTTGAGCCTTCACATTGGACACGCCTCTTGCGGGCTCATTTGTGGAAGGCCTGGTAAATAACAACAAACTTAATATAAAAATAGTCGAATTTAATCGATCGCTGATGTTTCTGCAATTCTATTGTAGTTGGCAGTTACTAAACTTCTGACTCCTTGAACTGTATCACATACCGATAAATAATTGCTCAATTTAAATCACCGATAAATCTTGGCGCAGTCTGTAGGATTCAAAAGGAAGTTATGTAAAAAATACGAATTCTTCGTTTTATATAGCAAAGATTATTCTTAGAGCACTTACTCTGTATTCTTTCTTTTTCGCGGTCTCTTACTGCTATTTGAAGCGATCGTGTTGCCGCTACTTGCTGAGTTAGCACTTTGACTGCGACGACTCTGCAGCTTTTTTGTGAAGCCAGATCTGGTATCCAAAGTAACATTGGTTAGATCATTGGAGACAATAAAATGTGTTTTTGTACGTAAACTGTAAGTAAGGTAATAATAAAATAATATAGAATATAGAAGGCAGTACTCCATAACACAGCACATATTTCAGGAGGTTCCTCACTCGGCAGTCCTTACCACCGTTAGTTTGGGCCCACCCCCGCTGCCACCGGCATACTAGGTTTATGTTTATAGTAATATTTATTCTGGATTTTTATAGTATATATATTCTATAGATTTAAAAAAAACTTAGATTTTATGAAGTAAATTAATAACGTAAATAAGTATTTTTTTGGATAATGTAATAGACTAGAGTAGATAATGATTATACATTTTTTTAATATGAAATTTGAATATTCATTTATTCATTTATAGAAGAACCAACAGCTGTTTACAATAAAAAATATACAGTAGGATAGTTGATAGGAAGCCAATTACAGGTTCTCACGAATAGATATTAAATAGATACACATATTTGAGCACTGAGAAACACTGAAGTAGGATAGAGACTAAGGTGGAATAATAAGATGGAAAATGTACAAGTATAAATTACAGGGTAAATACGTATTACTTAAAATGATGGTCAACAAACTACGGCCGCTAGTCGTCTTCTAAGAAGAATTCTCTGCTCAGCCGCCGCCTTGCCGATACAATGTTTTCGCTCCAGTCAAAAAATGAACGGGGCTTACAGGAAGCACTCTCCAACTGAGCCAGCAGAGCAGGTACCGAAATACTTGCATTCCTTTACTTAGTAACTTTTATACAATGGGGACTCACGTAGTTTTTGGCGATTTCTCGAGCGGGTTTCGAGCACGCGCGATGCTCTTCATTAGCGGCGAATTCACGCAGCGCGCGCGCGCCGTCGCCGGCGAGTGCGACCGACTATTAGAGAAATCAACAAAAACTGTAAGACCTGCCACGACTTTCTAAAACCTTTATTGTTGTCCCTCTCTGTATGTAGTTGTTCGTGACAGCTATACTTTATTGATAAGGTTCTCAGAAAGCCGCATTTAGTCGAAAAGTGGCCCTAATTCTACTGCTGCATTCTCTAAACCTAATTTTCACTAAGTTAGAATTAGATGTGTCAAACACAATTTCGTATTATGACGCGCACGCTATCTCTAAACTTGAGAATAAATTGAGAATCCGTATTCTGCGCGACCTCGTGATCTGTCATTTTGACGTAAGTTTAAGTAAAAATACAAAAGTCGTCAAAAGTAATTTAAATTTAGAGAACGCGGAAACCTTTTGGAATGGCAGGCTCTGGCCGTGGTTGTAATACCACCCACCGAACAAAGCCATCAAGCGACCTAGTCGTGTTTCGGGATGATGTTCGGTGAACCATCGGGGAGATGGGTCTGAGCAGCCGCTCAACTGCCGCCTCTCTCTAGATCTATGTGCTCCATCTTAGGCCACATCATCGCTTCACATCAGGCGAGATAGTAGCCAAACATAGAACTATAAAGTGTAAAAAAAAAACTATACCAAATACATTTAATTTTAATTAATTTATACTTCAATTTAGAGAATGCAATACAGAATCGACCCTAATGTCTGTGTAGTTATGCGACTAACCTCGAAGCTCGTCCGGAGCTATCGCTGTCTGTAGACACGTGTGGTCTTCTCGAAGCTCGTGATGTACTTGTACTTGCACTCTCACCTGTAGATAACAAATCATTTTACATTTATTTAACCTGCAATGTTTGGGTCAAAACTCAAAAGTTGAATCAGAACCACTTCCTATGGAGTTAAAATTTTGCATACTTGTCAAAGTCCGATGACATTGCAATACTATGGTGGCAGCAAGCTGATCTGATGATGGAGACGGAAGGTGGGTAATGGAACTCGTTGATGGATAATCATAAACTTCTAGTGTTTAGGCTCATTTTAATCTGCCCGCGGTTCCGATTACGAATTTGTTAAAATTTGTCTTTAAAAATATATTTTTCTTAAAAACTATATGTACTTATTAGAGTCTTTTATTGTTAAACTAGCCGATACCCACGACTGAGTCCGCGTATATTTAAGTTTAAAGTTGTTCAGGGAACAGTTTTTTTTCCGGGAGGATGGTATCCTCGTCCTTAATACCCGCATCAGATATTGCCCAGTAATTTCACTGGCTACAATGCCTGTTTTTTTATGGAACTGAGTGACGAGACGAGCTGGTCGTTTGCCTGATGGTAAGCAATACGCCAGCCCATAACAATAACAGCACCACCCAGAACATTGTATTGCAAAATCCTGCACTCGTCACCCTGAGACAATTCGCTGTTAAGTCTCATAATGCCCAGTAAATTCGCTGGCTACAATGCCCTACAAACCGGAACACAGTAATGATTGCGCACTACTGCTTGGCGGCAGAATAACTGGCAAAGCGGTGGTACCCACCCAGATGGCCTCTCGCATACGAGAAACCTACCACCAGTAATGTAGCGGTTGGACTTACTTTTGGAAGACAGAGGCCTCCGTTTCAGAGTCCGTTCAGTTTTGAGCGGAGTGACGGCGCGTCCCTTGGACTGCGAGCGAGGTTTGACGACGGCCGCCTTCTCTTCGCTAGTCGTCGTAGAAGTGGTGCTTTTCTCGCGTTCTTTGTCCTTTTCTTTCTCCTTTTCCTTCTCTATCACCCTGTTTGGTACAAATAACGTGTAGATAACAACTCTATAGTAGATAACCATAGATTAAAAAAATTAAAAAAAAGGTCAACCACTAAAAAACTTGCTTACAAATAAAAAGAACCGCATCCAAATCGGTTCACCCGATTAAGAGCTAAGGTGCCACAATGTTGTTATAACAGCAATCCTTTTTGCGTGGGGGGTTAAAAACCGAAACAGATGACGAAAGATCATCACAGACAAAGTGGTACCATCTATTTTTTCTTTACTGAGACTTACTTGGTACTGAGTGAGACGAGCAAGTCGCTTGCTTGATGGTGAGCGCCACGCCTGCCCACAACAATTTCAGTGCCACCCAGAACTTATAATACCATAAAAAGCACTGCATATAGCACTGGATAGCGCTCATCACCCCGACACATCAGATATTAAGTCTCATATGCCCAGTAATTTCGCTGGCTACATAAGACCATACCATGCTTATCATCATTAAAAATACGACACAAAGAGATAACTTACTTAGACATAGACCATCAAATAATGTACGCTCCAAACAGAACTTAAAGCCGCGGTTCCATTGCTGCGCACAGACACGCGATACAGTTGTCCTTAGCTTCGCTTTGTATGTAAATGTAGGCGGATCAATCCACTGCGATCCACAGCCACGCTATGTACGGATGCGAAAACACGTGGCTCGGAATCGTCGCCCACACAGCTGCAGCGCGTCCACCAATCAGCGTTTGACTGCGTGCGCCGCATGTGTTGCAGTGGAAAGGTACACGCAGGCAGACTCTTTGTGACCCACAGTTCTTTCTGACCCACGCAGTCGTTGCGTGCACATACTACGCAGCAATGGATCCGCGGTTTAAATGGCGCATGGCTAGACAAAAAGTCAGTAATAATAAATCAAAATAAAGTTAAAGAATATTTACGTACTTCGGCGCAGCAGTAGCTATAAGCGGTTGATTGTCAGCGCTGTCCTCTTCGTCGCTTTCAATTTTCTCCTTCTTGTCTCCTTTCTCAGATTTGTCATCCTTTTCACTCTTGTCTGTCTCACTCTTGTCGGAATCCTTGTCTTTACCGCGCTGTAACAATAGGTTAGAAGTATGTATGCACACAAGTTATATAAGTAAAATCTCAAGGTCGAGACTAATTCCACTCTATGTATAACTCTACCTTCAGCCGGGACTAAAAGCATATTGATTATAGTTTGGTACTATACATTTTTTTTAATGATACTGAGTATTGAGACAAGCCATCTATCTGATATAAGCGCCACGCTTGCCCATAATAGTTGCAGTGTCCCTAAGAATTTTTAATTCTATAAAAAGTACTGCATGCACCGCATTGCGCTCATCACCCCGAGACATCAGATATTAAGTCTCAGTCTTAAAACAGTGGTACCTACCAGACGGCCTCCCGCATACGAGACCTACCACGAGTACACAAGCCACGTAGACCGCCACGTGTGCCCTTACCTGCGTGGGTGGGCCGGTGGGCGTGGAGCAGGCGGAGGAGGAGGCGGGGGGCTGCTTGTCGCGGTCGCGGATGAGCGAGCGGCCGGCGGGCGGCGTGCGCGCGCCGCGCGGGTGCGCCACCAGCGTCACGCCTAACTTGCGGTAGAAGTCTTCGAAGCTGTGCAGGAATCTACGGACCAATCAATGACTAGTTTACACCTATGACCTTGAGCATACGCCATTTAGCGATGAACATCCGCACTCTTTAAATCGAGACAAAGAATATAAAAATTGACTACCAGATGAATAGTTTTTACAATAACAAATGTTTTTACCTGGTGCCTTTCTGAGTATTTATTTTTATTCTATTATATATAATTAAAAGACCACTGACTGACTGACATATTGACAGAATTGATCTCCCACTTGCCGTTATGGTGGAGGGGAGTGTTTGGTACCGTTGGATAGAGGATGTTTTGAAACCAACCAGAAAAATCCGAAATCACCAGAAAGTGGTTTCCTTGATGGAACTGCTCAGGGGATCTCGGAAACTATAAATCGGATGGGGGTACCGCTTGAACTAAATATGCCCCAAAACCTAGGCCATTTTTGAAAATTTGAAAAAAAAGATGGCCGCCATACAAAAAAACATGGCCGCCATACAAAATAAAAATGCAAATAACTTTTAAACGGTAAGAGATAGATATAGAGTGCTCGACCAAATGTCATAGAGGGCGATGGGGGAAATTTGGAAAAGTTGGAAAAATTTAAAAAAAAGAAAAAAAAATGGCGGCCATTTTGAAAGTTGCTCCGATCCGACTGAAATTTTGCATCGGGGGGCTTTCTGGGTCGAAGATTACAATTATGAAAAAAAATTTTGGATTCCGCCATTTTTCAAGATGGCTGCCATACAAAAGTTTTTTTTCCGGAAAAATAAGCCAAGCAAAACTTTTGAACCGTAGTCGATAGGAAGTGTCTATAAAAAAAAAGCAACACCCCCCCACGCGAGCTGCTTTAGCAGCTCGCGCACGCCACAAAATCACTTGGATTTCGCCATTTTTCAAGATGGCCGCCATACAAAAGTCTTTTTTTCAGAACAACTGAACTTAAATAACTTTGAAACCGTAATCGATAGGGAGCTTTTATAAAAAAAAGCAAAACCGCCCCACGCGAGCTGCTTTAGCAGCTCGCGCACGCCACACAATCACTTGAAATCCAGCTTTTTTTCAAGATGGCCGCCATACAAAAGTTTGTTTTCAGAACAAAAAGGGTAAACAAAACTTTAGAACCGTAATCGATAGGAAGCTTTTAAAAAAAAACCGCAGCCACCCCCCCACGCGAGCTGCTTTAGCAGCTCGCGCACGCGGCGAAATACTAGTCTTATTATAACCTTAAAATATTACTTAACAGACGTTCTAGGGGCTTAAAAGAGTTTAAAGAGTTTTAATAAAGGCCTTCCTTTTGGTGTAAGAATCAGTTGAAGCGCATTTGTTGCTACCGAGAGAATTTCAGTAAGAGAAAAAATATAGGCGCTCAAATATATTTATTTATGAATAATACCTCTAACAAGAGCATACGCCATAAAATTAAAGTTGCATAGAGGACTATGGAGCGGGCTATGCTAGGCATATCTCTAGTAGATCGCATACCCAACATAGAAATTAGACAGCATACAAAGGTCGAAGATGTGGGTATACCAATAGCGAGGCTAAAGTGGAGGAGAGCGGGACATCTGGCTAGAAAAGAGGACGGTAGATGGACCAGGGCAGTTACAGAATGGTGGCCAAGAGACGGACGAAGACTGGTAGGCAGACCACCGGTCAGATGGTCCGATGATATAATGAAGGGGGTGGGAAACTTATGGATGCGGCATGCACAGGACCGGAACAAATGGCGTGAGGGAGAGGCCTATACTCAGCAGTGGGTGGACACGGGCTGAAATGATGATGATGATGATGAATAATACAGTACACAAATCGTGAAATTGCAGTAATAATACTCACTTTTTATACGCCTGTTTGCACAGATTTGTAATGCTCGCTGTTACTGGATGGAATCCCATTTTATCAGCGATTGTCTTCCATTGATTTTGATTTGTGACCCTGTTGTAGCCACCGAGTTTTTGAACCACCTAAAAGATTTATCATATCACCAATCAGATATTAAATACGGATAAATTAATATATATGAGGTTTGTTACCTGAATTGTCGTATATTTAGACTAATAAACAATTACGATATTTTTTGTCTAAACAGTTTACCTGATGCATGAATATATTTTATTCGTAATAATTACATTTCATTGTTATAAAATGAAGACGGGTAAACTGTTCAGTATGTCCTGTACAATTGATTGATCTACTTTTTATTTATCACCGCAACTGAAGAGAAACAGTGACAAAAACCAAAATAAATTTAATGGTAGTTTCAGACATTAACTTCTATAGTACTACTAGCTGACCCGGCAAACGTAGTTTTGCCATATAAATTTAAAAAAAAATGTTAAGGGTGAACAACCCTTATCACTTGGGGTATGAAAAATAGATATAAATATGCATATAAAATTTGGTAAAAATCAGTAAAGCCGTTTCGGAGGAGTAAGGTAACTAACATTGTGACACGAGAATTTTATATATAAGATAAAAATTGAACTAACCCAATTCTGTACATAGAAGATATTTTTGAAAAACCAACTGGGATCGACTATTTAGAGGGTACTGAACACATAATCAGGCCGCGCATTGTAACACTTTCTTTAATTATTTTATGTAATGTCTTTAATTTAATTTTTGCAATAAAGCGTTCATCTATCTATCTAATAACGATTTTTAAAATTGTCGCCTGTTTGTTTGTGTGTTTGTTATCTATAGTCTCGGAAACTGCTGAACGGATATAAATGTGGTTTTCAGGGTTTGGTAGCATTATTTCCAACTTAGATTTTAGGGTATTTTACATCGAAATCGGTTGGGTGACTACTACTATAGCTTGACCTCTTCGTAACACGCGCTACTATACACTGGGGAGGTCTTGTTATATTTAATATTCTTGGAAAATATACGAATATGGGCTTACTATCGTTCACGCGGAGGAGTCGCGGGGAAAATATAGTAAGAATTATAATTATTTAGAAACAGATCTTAGTTTGTATATATAGTTAGTCCAAACATGCGTTTGGTAGTTACAGCACGCAAATTTCAAAAATTGGAGGAAGAATAATTTATTGTAATGAAATAATTAATTTTTAGAAAAAAACAAAAACCGACTTTTATGTATCTTCGAAGTCCAACAACATATCGATGAAATTTATATGGGACCACTTCGTAGCTATACTGAACCCGACGCAAAAAGAATTTTTCAAATCGGTTCATAAATGACGGAGATCTGAGGTAACAAACATAAAAAAAAGTACAATCAAACAGAGAACCTCCTCTTTTTTTGAAGTCGGTTAATGAAATAACTCTTTATTGAAACACACACATAAAATTATGAATGATAAAAACAACGTAACAAAAGTGTAACAATTGGCGGTCTTATCGCTTAAAGCGAATATTAAGCGATTATTAATTATGAATATTTACCCTGAACAATCTGTACAAATCGATGTCTCTGTTCGCGATCGTCGGGTTCCTGTTGAGTGGCGTCCCGCGGTCGTCCATGAACTTGTACAGTTGTGCGACGAAATGATCCTTCTCTTCTCGTGGCTCGTCGTCAGAACTCTGAACATAAACTTATATGTGATGTACCAACTAGCTTGATTTATAATAAACATAAACATAAAACATAAAAATTTATTTATTGACATAGTAAGTGTTACAAAATTATGATTGAAGTCTCTAGCCCTCGACGTAGCTTGACGCTGTGTTTCAAGGACTAGCTCCTTCCAATTTAGATATATAAAAATGCCAAAAATGAATACATAGTTAAATAGACAAAAAGAAAATTAAGAATACTATTTAATAGTATTATAGATCAAGCTAGTTGGTAAGGTTGGTCGGGAGATTTTAATTTTTTTTAATTATAATATTTACTATTATAATTTAAATAAATTAAAACCTCCCGACACAATAAAATATGTCTAAAAACCACCGCTAGAAATCCTGCTTTCAAATTACAAAAACCGCATCCAAATGGTTTCACCCGTTTGAGAGCTACGGTGCCACAGACAGACACACGCAAAAATGATATTTGAAAGGTTTTCCAGTAGTGGTTCTTAGACATGTTTTATCAAATGTCAGGGGTGTTTTAAATTTTTGATTTATATTAATAATTTTATATTATGTGTATATACCGTTTATTATTTTTAATATTGTTAATACACTAGCAGCTTAAAGCTGATGCGAGTATGTCACTTCAGTGCACTTGTCCAATATTACATTTATCAATCTATTTTTAAAAGAGTTCACAGTAGGAGCACTTATTACTGTCTCTGGAAGCTTGTTCCACGCACTCACTACACGGTTCGGCAGGAAGTGTTTTCTTGGATTGCTTTTACTTGGGTGCATTACCAGTTTCAGTGAGTGCCCTTTCAGTGCCTTATTGTTATTGAGTTTGTATAATATCTTTGAAAGGAAAGTGAATTTTTAAAAGTGATTTATTAATTTATTCATTGCATTCATGTACATTTATTTATCATACATAGGTAGGTCTTAATTTATATGTTTGGTTAGTATATGAGCCCTGTAAGGGCGTTTGTATGTCAGTGCGAGAGTACATTTAGTCATTTTAATTTATATTTATTTGTTTTATTAAAGTCAGTATATTGTAAGTGTCACGGAATTGAGTCATTTTTTTCCACATGCTTGTCAGTTTTGAATTCATCTACGGAATAATAACATTTTTTTAATTAGACAAGTTTTCTGCAGATTTAGGTTTTTCACTGGTGGTAGGTTTCTCGTATGCGAGAGGCCGTCTGGGTGGGTACCACCGCTTTGCCAGTTATTCAGCCGCCAAGCGGTAGTGCGCAAGCATTACTGTGTTCCGGCTTGAAGGGCATTGTAGCCAGCGAAATTACTGGGCATTATGAGAATCAACAGGTAATTGTCTCAGAGTGACGAGCGCAGTACAGCGCCGCGCAGGATTTTGCAAAACAAAGTTCTGGGTGGTGCTGTTATTGTTATGGGCTGGCGTATTGCTTACCATCAGGCAAACGACCAGCTCGTCTCGTCATTAAGTTACATGAAAAAAAAAATACGTTGTATCTAATTTCATTTTTTAGGTATTTTTTTGCATCTTTTAACAGTATAGGTTTGAAAAAATATGTGTGTTGTGTAACGTACGTCGTCGGAGGTATTCCTGGGCTCGTTGAAGAGCGCGGCGCGGTCCCAGTGCGGCGGCAGCACGCCGCTGCCGAGGAACTGCAGCGCCGCCTCCACGCCGCACCACTCTAGCGGCGCCGAGCCCGCGCGGAACTCGCGCGCTTCTTTCTTCGGGACCGTGTAACTGCAACGTTACATTTGTCAACTTCGAGGCATCGAGGTACTTGAGGGTGTGATCTCTTAAGAAGGATCAGTTCCCGACGTTTGAATAAATTCTTTTTTTTTTTACACATTAGTAGATCTTGGCCCGTAACGAGGATTCCCTGTATCTAGGGAACCAGGAACTAAGAGTACCATGTTCCATAAAACCCAGACACGAAACGAATGCTTGAGAAATGAGATGTGCTGCAGTTTCACTAAGCGCTATTCTAGGTAATTTGTGCTGAGTGAAAACCCTTTTTGGCACCACATAGGTAAGTAGTCACTTAAGCATAATTATCTCGTTATACTGTTTATATATACAGGGAATAACATTAATGTGTAGTAATACTGAAAGGTGTGTATGGGTATCTAGTCATGAATCATCGGGCAGAATATACAACCAAAAAAACACTATTATATTTTCCATACAAAGTTTAAAAATTATTTATTTGCATTATTTTGGACAATCCTAACAAGCTGTGGCCTAGTCGCGGTAGTACGGGTCATTGACCGAGCTACTTTGTGCCTAGGCACAAAACAGATTAGTACAGAAATCTACATACAAAGTGCGCTCGAGCAACACACATATAGACACCGCTCACAGACACGATATCTGGGCACAGTTGGGATGCGAGCGCGAGTGCCATCCGCTTGAGACACGCGTCTGTGAACTTTTTTGTGCAAAAATGGAGCAACGAAAAATAGGTTATTATAACTGTTTGGTGGACGGTTGTTTAAATTCAACATTAAACGGTGAATTGTCGTTTTTTAAGCTACCAGTTGTTTCAGAGAGGTAAGTAGGTATTTGCTTGTATTTTGATGGTTCGTTTTCACGTAACACAAAATAGTTAGGTAGGTAGGTAAGCGCCCCAGCCCCCGGCCCTGCGCCGAACAAGCGAACATGACTTTGTGGCCTTGTCATATTTTTACAATTTAAAATTAGATATTTATTGTAGTATAAGTTGTGTTAGCCTTGTGTTCAATAATCTAAGAAGGAAAACTAACCTTGTGTTCAATAATCTAGGAAGATGTTAATGTAAACTAATCGCATTTGTTTTGTCTTCAAAAAAACTTTATTCAGTTATAATAGTAACTGCGAAAAAATTATGTCGATATCGTGTACAGTTATTTTTTTTAAATCAATCAATTTTTCTCCCAAAAACTTCCTGCGCCGTCCGGTATGAAATGTATGAAAAGTACATACATGAGATTAACTTCTGTATTTATCTGTTTTGTGGCCTAGGCGCTCTGTCTTTGAAAACGCCGAACATTTTACAAGGGCTTGATTTCGAGTCTCAAATACCGGAATTTCATACTGAATGGATCTTCGGACTCGGTCGGTTCCGTTCCGGAACCCACTCGTAAAAAAGGGTATTTCCACATTTTTACACGACTGCCTAAAAAGGAGTATTTCAGGGTTTACGTATGTATGTATTTATTTATTCCACTATTACTTCTTATTGCCTGGACAGATTTGAATGCATTAAAACCATAATAAAAACATAGGTTTAAGTTTTTTTTACCATAGTTTTTTTTGCATGTTCCGGAACCGGTATACAAAAAAATCTCCGCGAACGTACCCGACTTAGCCTTGCCTTGATCAGTTTCAACTTTTTATCCAACTTGACGTCTTAGAATTCATGTTCAGAAATAACCTAAAAAGAATTTCCGAAACGAAAACGGTCCTTTTCGGTGGAGTTTTATAGGGCGGCGTTAGAAGGTAACTTTGTTTGTGCCGCTCGACCAATGAGGAGCAGCGGCTATTATTTATTAGGATTACATCTTTATGATTGGTGCAATACGAAACAAGGCTAGCGAATCATGAAGCGGCGGCGAATGTTTGATAGCTTTAGTGTTTGCCGCGTTTTGTCAAAGATTAAACAGGTTTATTTCTGAAAACTGACTAAGTAAAGACGCTTTATTGATTACTGACTTACGAACACTCTTTTACTATGCAATGAAATCAAATGTTGGAAATGTCTTAACCATCATTATCAGCCTATTACATTCCTACTGTTGAAATTCATGCATGATGTTTTTTACATCCTATTCCTACGGTGCTTGGTGACCTCACGTATTTTTTAAGATCATCAGCCATGCTCGCTCTTATTAGGCGTTTACACTGATTAGATCCTTATTCCTGAATGTTAATTGGAGCGATGATGTTTAATGCTGTAATTAATAAGTAAGCATTAATAAAAATAAAAAAAATACCCTGCCAAAAACATTATAGCCTATGTCACTTGGGATGATTTAAGGATTCCGAGGATACCCCATACATCCAAATCTGTTGAGGCATTTATTGTGTAATAAAAAAACGCACATACATTAACCCCGAAAACATTACATTCCTTTTTTGGGGAGTCGCGTAAAAAGCAGTTTGCTTGAAAGTTAGTTGTAAAGTAAGGTTGGTAGGACTTTGCTAACTGAAGATAAAATTTGTTTGTCAGATCTGTACACGCGGCGCACTAATATTCTTTGACACAAGTTCATTGCTCTTTATCAGCTGATTGTTAGGGTTGAAATGAACTTGATTACCAGAAATGTTTAAATTATCATATCTTGTGATTTTAAAAAGTTTCTGGTGATTTGCACTTGGACTTGAATTATTAAAAAGCTTTATATGCGTGGTTTAATTATTACTACACATTTATGTTACACGTTGTATAAATATTACTTTTTCTTTTTGTAATTATGTTTTCTTTTCTTTCTTTATTTTGTAAGTGTATGACTGTGGTCGTCAAATAAATTTGAAGTTTTTTCTTTCTTCTTTCTTTCTTTTCTAGGTGTTATGTCCTTTAACATTTTTATCCTTGGAGTTTAGATTCTCCCCTGACGGCCAGTTAAGGCAAGCCAGGGGTTAGGGCTTTAATTTAGTCAAAGGGGTGTCAATGTCGTCACGCACCATCAGCTCGGCACAACTGCAGGGGAATCATCTAACTAGAATACTGATCCCGATTGCTTACAATTTAAAATTTGGAAGGTTTTAGCATCCTTCAAACTGTGATATCGATCATTTTTAGCGATTGGGATTGGTACGCGGACAATGAGTAGAAAAGTTAGAAATTCCACAGACAATAGGGAATATGCATGTATTTTTTTTATTGAATACTATTGATGAAACAAAAGGTTAAAAATTTTACAGAATCATTCGTCGATAAAATAATTAAATGAAAACTTGAATAAATTTAAATCAACATAAACGCGCCATTTGCGTGTACCGTCATATCATGGGGATCTCCTCATTGGTCCATCTATGCTACATGTGTGTGTGCATCAATAATTTACCAATAGGGCGGGCTCTATGTCAAAAATTTAACAATAAGCAGCGAGGCGCGTGACGTCAAAACGTGGTTGCACGTACTCAAGCGTTTTGCGATTACGATCCGTTTCTCCAAAAATATAAATAAAGAAACATTGAAATACAAAAAAAACTACGCAGTTATTAATAATAATTATATCAGTACTAAATGTTTACAGGATAATAATATATCTATATAATAATAATATATCGTAAAAAGTAATTTCCAGATTTTTCGACAACTACTATTATCACGAGATATCTTTGAAAGCGATCGGGATGGATGTTAGAGTAGACGATTCCCCTGCTGGTCTATTATTACTACTTACTATCTCCCATCCTTAAAGGAGCGCACCAAATAGTCCTCCTTGACTTTGATCTGCGCAGTGGGCGCGACGACGAGCGCAGGGAAGGCGGGTTGGTGGGGGCGCCGGCGCTCTGCGCCACTAGCTGCCTCCACCAACACCACGCGACCTACGTGCGGCTCGCGCTCCGCACTGTCCGCCTTCACGGGCCGCGAGGGGCCTTCGCCATCGCTGTCTTCGGACCTGTGATAATAGAATGCATCAAAAGATAGACAATTCATTTATTTATGGACCTTCAATGTTGCTACGTGATAATTTTACGACAAAAGTATGACTTAGGGTCATGACTTACACAGCCATAGAATAAATAATAGTACTATGTAAAGAAAGAAAGAAATAGGTTTATTGTGGCAAAAAAATACTAATAATAAAAACAGAAACATGAATGCACTATATTACAATTACTTTAAATCTAAAATATACACTAATCTAAAAAAATATTAAAATTCATAAATTAACTTTTGCCACAATACGGCCACCACTCAGCAAAATGCTGGTTGTAGCAACCAGCGCTGATCTTCCGTAGAAGCCGCCCGGTGACATCACGGATACACAAAATATTTTTTATAGTTGGCAACATCACAAAAATACAAACACATTATTATAATTTTACACAAATAAATAAATAAAGAGACCAACTAAAAAGACAGAAGACAAAAAAGAGAATAAAGTTAATATACAGTGTACACATAGCTGTAATTATAGATGGCCACAGTATGCGCACATAAAAAGACATCTACAATATTGTTCTCTTTTTAATAAGTTAGAAAGGTTTTCATACAAATTAAACCAAACGTCAAAAATAAAAATAAACTTCGATAAAAGTTGTACTATTAAGTCTTGTTGCATTATCATTATCAATTTATCAGTTATGAATAAGATATTTTTAGAAAAATGGAAATCACACTTGTGGACACTTGTAACCAAACTTCTAGGCAGTTTTTATGCAACTGAGCAATGAGACAAGTGAGTCGTTCGCCTAATAGTAAGCGCCATGCTTGCCCATAGAAATTGGAGTGCCAATGTATTTAGCGCAGTCAAGTTCAGAGCCAAGTTCTGGCCTTTCTGAATGACATCGGGTGGCTGGAGTAGCTGCCGCCACCTCATCACGCAAAAAGGGCCGATTCACGGCCTAGTTGCGGAAAACTGCCCGCCCAACAAGTAACAAGTCAGCGCAGCCAACAGCATTGCAGTTTAAGTGTTGAAATTGTAACCGAAACTCTACAATTTATTATAACAAAATCATAATTATTAAAATGTTATCTATACAAATCAACATCGACTTAAAAGGAAATCAGCAATGCGACAATGAATTTAATGAGATATTGAAGTACTCACTGAGCTCTCCCCCTGCGCCCCCTTCGCCCTGCAATCACCGGAGTTGAGAAATGCTCCGGATGCGTTAACGGCAGCTGATCCAATGTTTCACTTTCATTGAAATGACGCCCACTTTTGAGACACAGTGCAGACCTTCGAAGCGTGGTTATGTCACCGTCATCAAATACTGAAATAAGACAATGTGACATAGTATGTATGGTACATGAGAGAATTTTAATTTCAGTATACAAAGTGGCATGAACTCTAATCTAGGTCAGACTATGTCTATAAATATTACTTTTCAGGTCAGAAGTGTATTTTTCATGATTAATTTTTTAATAGGTAGTTTAACTAACTCAGACTTTGAGATTACGAATTATTGTTACGCTAGTGGCTAAAAATAGATAAACTAAATGAAATAAATAAAATTTGAGATGCTGATTTTTTTTTCTTGTATTTGCTTTCATTCTAAAGAAAAGTATGATTTCCTGTTACTAACCCACAGTATACTGGCTGCAGTCTTGTATCTTAGTGATGATGGCCTCAATGGCATCTTTCTTGGGGTCCTGTTTAACTTCAACCGTGCTGCCAACACGTAGTGTGCCTTTGATCACATCATCATTGACTGTGATGGTGCCGCCAGCTTTAAGAGAAACCTGAAAATTATAAACATTAGTAGGTACTAATAACTAGGCAATATAAACAACAAGTTACTAATATACAGTATAGTTATAGACTCAAGACTAATAGAACTATCCTTTTTCTTTTTAAATAAATACGCCCAACAATCACATAAAACAAACGCTTGTGCTTCTGTCACAAAGATTTGTCCCGTCACAGGAATTGAACCCGCAACCTTGATGGTGTACGAGATTTGAGCCAACCTGCCCATCCATCACATCACAGAGGCTGCCTTGCAAGTCGCACAAGATATTCTGAAGTTTGCTTAAAGCAGGCTTTCTCTGACAAATGAGTCCACTACATTTTTAGAAAGCCAAACATAAAAACTAATAAGGTAACTAAGTATGGTAAGTATAAGTTAGATTTAGTCTTTTATATAATACTTATTGGAATGTCATTAAAGAGCATTTGTAACACTGTTTGTTGGGAATGTTTGTGAAAGCATATTGCACCTTCGGTGCTACAAAGTCACAACAGCTCAGTTTTGAATTTTACAGGAGAGGACTTTGAAGATTTTTTTCGCATTTATTGCATTATTACTGGATGTCTAATTGTAGTAGGTTTAAAATCTTTATAAAATTGATGCTTTATTGTGTTTTCTATAGTTTCATGTCAAAAGTTTTAATTCAAATTACTAAAATTATTCTAATAAAACGCAAAACAAAAAAGTGTCCTGAATTGTGACTTTGTTGCACCATGAACTATTTAGTTAAATGAGTTATGCCTTATTATTTAGGCATTTCAGTCAGGCTTTTTGCACTCGTCTACATCATTTGTGTCGCTTTAGCTCCAACACACGTCATAATCTCGCAGGTGCAGGGGCACAACTGTCTAATCAAACTTTGTTGGCCCAAAACGAATGGAAAAAAGCACCAATAACCACAAAGGCACTCGCGCCATTTAGTAGATTTTTGCGATACTTTCGCGGGTGTTTTTGTTGCCCCAATATAGGAATGGCTCTAAGACAATTTGGCATACTTAACTCAATTTTGCAGTTTTGGCTATTTGTGACTTTGTTGCACTGAAGGTGCGATATGTGTCTCTAAATTAATAATATGGTCATTTTAACAAATATTAGTTGTTTTAGATAAATTATGAATGGTGCTTGAATAGTTAGAGTAAAATGTCAATGGTATTAATTATGATGACCAATCAGTAATAAGTTGATGCCTGTCTAATTAAAAATATAGATATGTTTACTCACTTTACATTTGATGTTCCTTACAACTTTCTTGACTTTGGCTTCACAGAAAGCTCCCTTGTACTTGGCACTGACATCAGTGCCAACTGGCAAGTAGGGAGGGTCATCACCCTGCTGTGAACACATATATATATTTGTGAATTTCTGAGTGCTTTGAACCATAAATTTTCGCATTATCTAACCACATAACATGGAATTTGTGATCAGTACTATGTGCAATTGTGCATAATATGATTATAGGGTGTACATTTATGTATACATAAAAGGGTAAGTTTTAGAAAGTTTAAGTCAGGAGTAGGCCAAATTCGCAAGTATTCAAGGTACTTAACAACTAAAATATTAATTAAAAATCTAAGATTGATGTTGTATATAAAAAATTAGCATTATAATTTAGAAATGATGTGAAGGTTATAATTGTAACATGACCACAGAACTATCTGTTCTGTGAACATGACTGTGAGTATGAGAAACTGTAAAATAATAAATGAATTAATTATAAAACTCACCATTTTCTCAAATGAAACTCCTTTGCTTATCCAGAGAGAGTTATCTAAAAAGAGTAAAACGATATTATTTTCTACCAATTAGATTTGTAGGTAGGGATAAGCAGTGATTGTGTTATCATTTAAATTGAAGCAAAACTCAAGCTATGATGCATACTAACAATGGGGCTAATAGCTGTATACCTATATACACCCTACCTACACTACTGAAACTTTCTAGAAGGGTAATGAATTTTATGAAATCCACATGCATTTCATTAAAGCACATCTGTGTTTACAATAAAATGCATTCTTTTAAAACAACAACAAGCATAATTGAAAAAAGAAAGTCGATTGCGCGGCAAAGGCAGGACGCAGATATCAAAATAATATCTTACCAGACACGTTTCATATGAAGAAATTGATCAAGGCACGTAGTGAAAAAACGTATAAGCCCACGAAAACTATTTACATTGAAAATTCGTCAAATGAAATTAAAACTCCGCTGGGTGATAAATACAACTATACAACACGACAACCATTTTCGTTTTTCACGAAACTGACATCTGAAATGTTAATGTCAGTGTTGCATTGATAAAGAGGAGTTAAAATGAAATTTTTCACACTTGCTACATTGTATTTGACTTTGATTTTGAGAATGACCACAGATGATAAATACCAATTTACCATTGAGGAATGACTCAATGTTTACACGTTACTTTTCACTTCTAAGGCCGCGTTCAGGAATGGGTAAATGTTCACGAGTGAATACTTGTCAGTTAATCTCAGTGATATACCAAGTTAAAAATTAACTAACCTATCTGAACGGGCATCGAGTAATACCAGCCAATCAAAACCAATCATTTTCAAGACCGAGATTTCCCGCGCTTTTGTTTATCAGATTTAACTGCGTTATTTTAGCTAATATCGGAATTTTGCCTTATATTTTGCTTCAAATACACGAATCGCTTACCTATTTATATGTACAAAAAATCAATGCAAAAATATTGCAAAATGTAAAGGAAAATGACAACTGACAACTATTACCTGACAGGTGAGAATCGTAACCCGCTTTTTTTATCGGTAAATATTTTCACCTGTCAGGTGAACTTTTACTCTCCCCAATTGGTTTTCTGAACGGCTCTGGGTAAATGTCAAAGTTCACCTGAGTCATTTCTGAACGGCGTACATTAACTGGGTGATTTTTGAACGCAGCTTAAATAACCCTGAAATATTATAATCTGTGGACTCTGAAGATTGAGGATGAACGACACTGTGACATTTGATGACAAATTAACATTGAACACGTCAAAATTTAGTTTTTTTCTGGAGAAGACACGAAAAGATGTTTTGAAAATGTATTTATTGAAGTTTACGCGATATAGGATTGCATAAAAATATCTAGATTTTAGAGTTTAAAGTTTTAGTGCGTGTGTAAAGATACCCTTCATCAAAATGAAGGCAATAGTAGCAACAGTAATCAGTCTAGCTCTTACGACGGTGGTCATCGGCAATGCCTATTACCAGAAAAAGCAGTTCTATCCCTCGATAGTATACCTAACAAATTCCAATCCCAGCATGGCTGTAAGTATATGAGGCATATTGACTACACAAAACCTATTGACTTCTCAAATCCTATTGTCAATTTATGTTGGCAACTTTACCTATTTTTGTAACTCCTGTACATTTTGCTCTGTAGGATCTTATCATCATTTGAGACGACGTGTTGTGGGATTTGTAGTTGAACCTGTTACATCTGGTAGCAAATATTACGAACACGGCCCTGTTTCACAAATATTACAATTTGAAAATTGTCGGATTTAACGACAAATTGTCGAAATGTATGGTAAAATTGGTAAATAGCGTTTCACAAAATGATGAAAAATTTCTCAAAGTTCACTACAGTAAACAGCAGTAGAATTGCAACACTTGTGTTCCACAAAAATTTACTACTTGTCGGGTGATTTACAAACATTCATGTTAGATTTAGAGTAACTATATATCACAATTAAAGTTAGTAGCAATCAGTGTTTATTTATTTATGAATATGGTTACAAATTTGAAAAATTGTTAATTATAGCGACAATTTGACATATTCATACAAAATTTTCCGATAACAATTATGTAACTTGTAAAATCTTTGTGCAAAATTGTAGTGCTTACAAAATTGTCCCCTGTCGCTTGTCATAGTGATTTTTGTGAACCAGGGGCCTGAATAGGTGTCACACGACTCACAAATGATGAATGTATAGTCTAGATTATTCATGTAAGATTCCTATAGATAATAAGCCTAATATAGAATGTTTAGAGTAGGTAGTCCCATGTTACTATTATAGCTTTATATCGCTATCATAATATGATATCTTAATTACGATCACAGTGGCATTACAACATGACCATCAGATAATATGTTGAAATTAGCTAAAGTTTACCATACTGTATTAATGCCTGACTTACTTAATAACTAAGCTACGCGATGTGCCTCTGACGCGCGCACTCTGCACTCTTAACATGATAGCAATTGAAGTAGACCTATTTTCTTGTTCTCCGAATGAATTCACACAGATAGCATTATGAATTTTGTGTTTTATAAATATATAGGTAATATAGCTTCACTATCGCATTAGGTATATTCCTGTAATGATAGATGTAAGAAGAAAGAAAGAAATAAATAAACTATAATAGTTTAAATATGAACATGTTAAATTGCAGGTCCTAACAATACTATTAGGTGGACAACCCTAAACTGCCACTCTCATAACAAAATGTGAAAATTAATTGAATATTCATTTAATTTAATAGTCACACTTACATACAATAGCTATTGTTTCTTTGAGAATATTATTATATTATTTAAAAACAAATGTTAAAACACATGTTCATCAACAAATTATGAATCAATTATAAAAAGTAATAAAACTGTTTATAATCCACCACATATATTCAGGTGTGGTAGTTGTCAAGTGTGAGCTTATATGATACAAAATTTAAAACCAGTTTTAACTACTTGAAATTAAAGTTCTATTTCTTTTGTTCCAGGTAATGTACTTGCAGGCTTTTATTTTAGTGTTACTAATTGGTAAACTGTTGAGGAAAATATTCTTTGGACAACTGCGACCTGCCGAATTTGAGGTAAGGAAACCTAAATATTTTATGTAAAATGTGTTTTCAATTTAATGCATCTAGTCATTATTATTTTTGTATGTATTTTCCTACTTTGATGTTGTAGGTATAATAAACAAGTAAAAGGCAAATCTAATTAGAATTTTCTATGTTAACAAAAATTATCGATGTTTATCTTGATTTATAATGTAAGAATAAACTTGAATCATGTAACAAGTACGATAGATAGTGTGACCACTTAATTGCATCACTACTAAAGAGTAGCTTGGGGGAATTCCTATATACCATTATGAATTCCATCCTCTGAGAAAATTAGTTTAGTACATTTACTGGTTTGGAGTTTAATTTTTTATACACACAGGTAAAATACAGAAAAATTGAGAACATAAACAGAACATGATTCTTTCTTGCATATTTGATATTCAGCATTATTATTATTTTATACTCTATGAGTGAAGGCCCGTGTCCCAGCAGTGGGAACATGTTGAGCTAATGATGATGATGATGATGATGATTATTTTTTAATGTAACTAATACTTTGTTATTTCCAGCATTTGATAGAAAGATCTTGGTATGCAATAACTGAGACTTGTTTGGCGTTCACTGTATTCAGAGATGACTTTAATCCAAAGTTCATAGCTCTGTTTACACTCCTGCTATTTCTCAAAGCATTCCATTGGTTAGCTGAAGATAGAGTGGATTATGTGAGTATTTTAATAAAACAACATTATTTGATATTAATAACTTGGGGAGTCCTATTTAGACTTCCCAACTCGCTAAGTAGTGTAACTATTTGTAAGTCACTATTTCATTTAATTTTTTGTTAGTAAAATGAAATGCAACACTATAGGGAGGTGATTTTCAATAAAACCTGATCCCTGTAATGGTTATTTTAACAGCAAACTATTAAATATATATGTATACATATCTATTGTTTTAGCTAAAAAATTCCCACAAATAAAAGATTTTGTTAGAGTTACTCATTCTTTTGTTTTTAAAGCTAGAGTTACTCATTCTTTTTACCGACTTCAAAAAGGAGGAGGCTCTATGTTCCACTGTATATATATGTTTCTTATGTATGTATGCACACCAATTTCTCCACCAACTGATTGACTGATTTCAAAATTCTTCTTGCGTTCAGTTAAGTATAGCTACGAAGTAAAGTACTGAAGATGTCCTTACTTGTAGATGGAGAGAAGTCCAGTAATAGGCTGGCTGTTCCACATAAGAATCCTGACGCTACTGATGCTGTTAGCGCACGCCGATTTCTACTTCATCCACCACGCGTACCAGTTCACTGCGTCCAAGGGACCATCGGTGCAACTGGTGTTCGGCTTCGAGTACAGCATATTGATAATTATGATTGTCAATATTTTGATCAAGGTATTTTAGTATAATTATTGCAGATATTACTGTTTTTGCTTCCTCCTTTACATATAATTTTGAGATCCATTCATTTTTAACCCTCAATGCAAAAAGGATGTTATAAGTTTGTTTGTGTGTCTGTTTGTGGCATCATAGCAGCCGCTCAACTACCATCTCTCTCTAGATCTATGTGCTCCATTTTTTTTTTTATTTTTTTTACGTCTGTGTCAGCGTTTGACCACGATTTCACCTGATGGGAAGCGACGATGTGGTCGAAGATGTAGCACGCTTACCCAGTAAGTACTTGTTCACTCTTCCATCCTCCTCCATCTTTCATCTTCATTCCATCTTCTCCATCCTCCTCCTCCTCTTCCATTAGGCCACATCATCGCTTCACATCAGGCGAGATAGTGGCCAAACATAGATCTATTGAGCGTAAAAAAAACTTGTTTCAAAACATTTTTGGTTGCAGTACGCTCTACACGCGATTGACTCGCGTTGGGAGGCGCCGTGGGAGAGCAAAGCGGCGGTTCTTCTCTACACAGAGTTGGCTATCAACTTCTTCAAAGTACTTCTCTACATCGGCTTCGTAGCAGTCATGGTTCGGATATACACTCTGCCGTTGTTCGCTTTCCGGCCGATGTATGAAACAATGAGGTAAAATTTATTCTAGGTAAATTCTACTAATCATCATCATCAGCCTATCACGTTCCCACTGCTGGGACTCGGGCCTTCCCTCGTAGAGAGAGTATGTATCCACCACGCTGGTAATTTTTGTGATCAATTCTTGGACATGCCGGTTTCCTCACGATGTTTTCCACCGTTTTTAGAGCGAGTGTTAGTCAGTGGTGTGGGGACAGTGGGGTTCGAACTCGGGTGCGTCGGATCGAAAGTCACACGTCTACTACAGAGCCACACTCGCTCTCTTACCTCCTAATACCATATATGCGAAAGTTTGTAAGGATTGATGGTTGGATGGTTGTTTGTTACGAAAAGACCGCCCATATATATGCTTTTTTTCTTTTGTTCAATTTTAAAAATGTATTTTGTTGTATTGTATTGTATTGTAAACCTTACAGGAGTTTCAAGAAGGCGTACAACGATGTGGTCCTATCTCGGCGCGCGATCCGCAACATGAACACCCTGTACCCGGACGCCACTCCGGCGGAGCTCGCCGCGGCCGACAACGAATGCATCATCTGCCGGGAGGAGATGCATACTGGTTTGTTTGTTTGCCTATTGATCCCGTTAGATGAGATAACGATAGAAGTTACTACCTACCCATTGACCCCGTTAGATGAGATAACGATAGAAGTTACTACCTACCCATTGACCCCGTTAGATGAGATAACGATAGAAGTTACTACCTACCCATTGAACCCGTTAGATGAGATAACGATAGAAGTTACTACCTACCCATTGACCCCGTTAGATGAGATAACGATAGAAGTTACTACCTACCCATTGACCCCGTTAGATGAGATAACGATAGAAGTTACTACCTACCCATTGACCCCGTTAGATGAGATAACGATAGAAGTTACTACCTACCCATTGACCACGTTAGATGAGATAACGATAGAAGTTACTACCTACCCATTGACCCCGTAAGATGAAATAACGATAGAAGTTACTACCTACCCATTGACCCCGTAAGATGAGATAACGATAGAAGTTACTAACTACCCATTGACCACGTTAGATGAGATAACGATAGAAGTTACTACCTACCCATTGACCCCGTAAGATAAGATAACGATAGAAGTTACTAACTACCCATTGACCCCGTAAGATGAGATAACGATAGAAGTTACTACCTACCCATTGACCCCGTAAGATGAGATAACGATAGAAGTTACTAACTACCCATTGATCCCGTTAGATGAGATAACGATAGAAGTTACTACCTACCCATTGACCCCGTTAGATGAGATAACGATAGAAGTTACTACCTACCCATTGACCCCGTAAGATGGGATTAAAACGATAGAAGTTTGATCGTTCGAGCAGTGGTAAAAACTAGATGGATTTCTATCTCTAACAGTTAGGGTCGTTTCCATGGGGATCCCTGTTCAAAAAATGAGTTTAGTCGTGTTCCGGGATGATGTTTGGTGAACCATCAAAAATGCCTGAGTAGCCACATAATGCGTCTTTACTTAGATGTGCTTCATTTCGGCCACATCTACGCTTAACATCAGGCGAGATAGTTGGCAAACATTTTTTTTACATCTGACTGGGTCGGCGTTTGAGCACGATCTCACCTGATGGGAAGCGACGATTGGTCGAAGATGTAGCACGCTATCAACATAGTACCTGTTCACTCGTGACTTGAATACTCCAAGATTCAACTATCGGGAAAGACAGACTCCATCAGGGAGTTCCAACCTTTGGCTTTGCGTAGTTAATATCTAAAAGTGTTATAGGCATATTTTTTTAATAAACTGTTTCGATCTATCATCTCGAAATTCCGCCTAGCTAAGATTCGGGTCACACTTGCTATAAATCGGTTCTTCAGCGTTGCTTATGCCATAAGTTTCGTATTTCTTACAATATTACTATTATTCATATTACTGGTAGATTTCTCGTACGCGAGAGGCCCTCTGGGTGGGTACCACCGCTTTGCCAGTTATTAAGTACGCCAAGCAGTAGTGCGCAAGCATTACTGTGTTCCGGTTTGAAGGGCATTGTAGCCAGCGAATTTACTGGGCATTATGAGACACAAAAGCTAATTGTCTCAGGGTGACGAGCGTAGTGCAGCGCTGCGCAGGATTTTGCAAAACAAAGTTCTGGGTGGTGCTGTTATTGATATGGGCTGGCATATTGCTTACCATCAGGCAAACGACCAGCTCGTCTCGTCACTCAGTAAAATAAAAAAAATAAAAAATCTAACTGTTATAGGTAGGTGCCGCTTATCATCTACTACTTCAGACTTCGTCCGCCTTTTTATTTATTTACCTAAATAAAAGAAAAAAACATCTTGCAAAGTAGGTTCGTAGCTTATCATCACTATTCTATCAATTAAAATTGTAAAAACTTATTGTTTCAAGTAAATATTTAGCATTTTGAACCGCTAATCGAACACTGACGCTGATAAAGTACAAGGTCAGTGAAACTAACATCGACCTGGTTCAACAAATAACACGTAAGGTTTATTAATTTATTATTAAACGAATTATTATGTAACGTAGTCGCAACCTGTGTACTTTTGTATATAATACCTAACCTGTGATATTTTATCTTCTATGTAAAATGTTGACCATACTTTTTAAGGCGCCGATCCCACAGCAAGAGTTCTGAGTTCCGCGGTCACTAATCTGTACGACGCCACAGAATAATAAGAATAGATAATATGTAGTACAACTGTGTGTGCTGTTTGTGAGGGTGTGTGTGTAGTCTGTAAGTTGTTTTCATGTTCCCTCAGTGTCGGGTACGGAGCGAGTTTGCGGTGAATTTAATAAAAAACTGTTTATATGTTCATAACTAATTTATTGTTCTATTTAAAATGTTCTTAAAATACTTAAATGTTTATGAAATTTTAATGTTTGAATGCACCCGGGTGACGCGCTAGCCGATTATGCACTGACGGCAAAACTGCCAATTAATAATTAGGTGAACGCGTCACGCGACTATTGCAACATAAAGTGTTCGGTGACAAAACTCCGAACACTCAGCGACATAAGTAGCTGAACTTTTACAATCTTTCAATTGTCAATAGCACTGAAAATATATAAATTACATGAATTTTTTTGCAAACAGACTTTTTAAATGCAACATTCAGTGAAATTAGACAAATATTTAAGGTCAATCAAAGATTCACAAATGTTCAGCTACGTTTGTCGCTGACTATACATACTCATTCCTTTGTTTCGTACTATATATTATTTATTCTGTGGCCTTGAACTGCGACGAGAACTCCAGAAATTAGAACTTTCGCTGTGCGATCCGTGCTTAAAATCCTTAAATTAAACTACAATATTATGATGATGAAAACGAATGAATGATTTGCATAAACCGTATAATCGCAACGCGTACAACGCGTTCTAATTTGAATATACGTTTGAATAACAACTTTGATGAAATGAATATTTATTGCAGAAATTGTAATAAATTGGTGTAAAAATTGCATTATGCTATAGTGCAATTTATCCATGACAAACGTACAATATTTTAACAATGAAAGTAATGAATATTATTATTTACAAGAAGTTTAGACCAAATGTCAAGATAGGAAATAGGAAATACACAATAAAATATTTTATTAAACATGTCATAGAGATAATAATTCGAATAATTGCATATTAAAACATAAAAAAAAACATTACAGTTTTGGAATTTTTGCTGTACACATCAAATAATAATATATTAATTATTAATAATAATATATATATATTTTTTTACACTTAATAGATCTATGTTTGGCCACTATCTCGCCTGATGTGAAGCGATGATGTGGCCTAAGATGGAGCACATAGATCTAGAAAGAGACGGTAGTTGAGCGGCTGCTCAGATCCGTCTCCCCGATGGTTCACCGAACATTATCCCGAAACACGACTAGGTCGCTTGACGGCATGGCTTGTTCGGTGGGTGGTATTACAACCACGGCCAGAGCCTACCACTCCAAAGCGAGTAAGCGGTCATTGGTGCAGGGCCGACTCGGGATTCGAACCCAGGTGCGTCGGATTGAAAGGCGCACGAGTTCCCGCTGAGCCACACTCGCTCTCAATATAATATATTATATTTTCTATGACTAGTGGAAAATGCTTTTGCGTTAAGTTCAGTTAATACTTTCTTGTCCATTAGATGAAGTATAAAATAACTATGAAACTATTCGAATTCAACTATGTATTTCATTTTGCTACATGCTACCAGCTGTACAAATAGCGACGAGCAAACCGTATCATAATAGACTAAATTGTTGACTTCTCCAGTTACCATATCATATTTTATATACCTTTTACTATTATACTTATAATATAATAATTAATTTATATAATAATTGTAATTAATTTTATATTTATTTTATTATATATTATTACTATTTATTTATACTATTGTTATTAATTTTACATGATTGTTTATTATTTAATACTTTCTTTTGTTCTTTTTTCCTTTAAAAGTGCATTTTTTTGCCTATTTGTATAGTATATGTAAGGTGTATGTGTGAGGAGGAGGTTCTATATTCCACTGTATTTTTTTATGTATGTTCACCGATTTTTCGCCAACTGTTGACCGATTTCAAAAAATCTTTTTGTGTTTAGTTCAGTAGGTATAGCTAAGAAGTCTCATATACATTTCATCGATATTTGAGCTTGGACTTCGGAAACACATTGAAGTCGGTTTCTTTTGGTTAATTATATTTGTACTACAATTCGGTTAAAACGTATGATTCCAGGCGCGAAGAAATTGCCGTGCAACCACATATTCCACGCGGCGTGCCTGCGGCTGTGGTTCCAGCGGCAGCAGACGTGCCCTACGTGCCGGCTCAACGTGCTGCGCGCGCCGGCGCCCGAGCCCGCCGCGCCGCCGCCGCCCGGCGCGCAGCCGCCGCCCGCGCACGCCGCTGCCGCTGCCGCCGCCGCTGCCGTTG
This sequence comes from Petrophora chlorosata, assembly GCA_951640565.1. Lineage (NCBI taxonomy): Eukaryota > Metazoa > Arthropoda > Insecta > Lepidoptera > Geometridae > Petrophora > Petrophora chlorosata. Next base: position 9,667,078 of record OX621207.1, on the reverse strand, counting down.
CCGCCGCCGCCACCGCGCCGCCGCCTTTCCCCAACATGCCGCCGCCGCCGCGTAAGTACCTACACCACTAAATTCAAAATTCATATATTTGCATAAACATAGGTAAAATTACAATTGTATAGGTTTTTAAATAATATCATAGATCGCTATGTTATGACCGTCAGGTCTGCAAATTTTTATCACAATATATTTAAATATATAGTATTTAAAAATATAATCAAATATAAATATAAAATTCCAAACTTAATTTTCATTTAACAAATAGCAATATTTATGAGAATTAATAAATTTAAAATATCAATAATAAATTAGGTACATACATGTCATGTACTAGCTACAGTATAGGAACACCTAATAGAGTTAAGCTGATTTCACCGTCACATTTCTATTGCCACGGATGATAGAATAGAATATATATTTTTATCATAAAGTTGCACATTGCATTATATGTACGTCCTATCCTATTAATATTATAAATGCGAAAGTTTGAACGGTAAAAGGTACTTTTTATCCCGGGAGAGCGCGAGGCGCAGCTAGTCTACTATAAGTAACTCGTAGTTATGTTATCTGTATTCCAGCTATGGGCATGGCGTGGGGTATGGGGATCCCCCCGCCGCCGCCGCCGCGGCCCGCCTCGCTCGCCAACCTCACCACCGCCGAGCTGCAGCGCATGGAGGGAACCGAGCGCAGGAACATCGAAGCGCGATTACAGGTACCTTACAATCATTTTATTTTTTTCTTTTTATACCAACTATTACATACATAGATCCTGGTCCCTAACTAGGATTCCTTGTATCTACCAGGAGCTATGAGGACCATGATGGTCCTCATAGCTCCGGGTTCCCACAACACAGACGACTCCGCTCAACTACCGTCTCTCTCTAGATCTATGTGCTCCATCTTAGGCCACATCATCGCTTCACATCAGGCGAGATAGTAGCCAAACATAGATCTAATAAGGGTAAAAATAAACACCCAGACACGAAAAGACGGTGGTGTGCAATTTGATTACAATAATAAATACCTGCATACTTAAACATACATTCCAATACATATATAAACTTTACTCGGTCTTTTTTTGACAATCTACGTTTGGATTCACGCAAAGCACGTAATAATTTTAGTCTACCCCCTGATTTTTCTTACAATTTTGCAACTTTCAATAAGCACTCTTTTCCGATGATGATGTCCGTTTTGATCGGCGATTCCAGATTTCCATTGTCAAACACTGCATGTCTTGGCACGCATTCGCATACAAAATGAAAAACATCATGTTAAACATTGTTATACTTATTTTATGTTGGAGTGGAGAGGAGACGTTAGGATAGGAATCTCCACCTCCAGCATTTTTTTTAGAAAACATTTATTTTGACAAAACTGCACACGGTACAACAATGATCAAACACATGAGAACAAAAAAAAAACAATAAATAAATGAAATACGATGTGCTTGTGTACGAGAATCTCTGCCGTGCACAGTGACGTTAAAAAGGTCTGAACTCAGCATAATGCCGTGGATAAATCCACAACGCTGGTTTACAGCTCAAACCTCTGGTGACGCACGTGAAAAACGTAAAGAAAATAAACAATTTATATAGTCACATACAGTAAAGAATAATAAATAAAACAGACTTACATTTTAATAATTAATTAAGTACCAAGTACTTAAGAAAAAGGTAACTGACCAACATGTTGTCACTGAAATTTGTGATAGAACATGTTTATAAAAATAGATTAAGATATTCATTTATACAATAATCGTCAAACAGCTCTGCCAAATCAACGAACAAAGTGATGAAGAAAACGTTTGCGCGATCTATTTTTTCCTGTGGCGCCATCTAGTTTCATTTTAGGATAACTTGAATTTAATCAATAAGTACTTTAATACATTTATACATGTCTTTTTTAGTGCTGTAGTGGTTGAACGAGACAGTTGCGGGTTCGTTTGCCCCTACGGAACAAAATATGTGTTTAGAGAAGCTTAAGTATTAAATAATAACAAAGTTTGTTTATGTCTGGGTGTTGTGGTACCATGGTCCTCGTAATTCCTGAACCCACGATGGTTACTCAAGCAGTTAACTTGGAGGCCCAGTGGTTAAAGTGTCGGGACGGTATTCCGAAGACGTAGGTTTCATCCCTTCCCGAGCAATTTAATTTTTCTTCCTAATTATTTTATATCTTCTGATTTTTGCCTAGCATACGCTAATGCATTCAATATAAAAGTCCGAATTAGGTTTTTCTGGGAAGAAATCTGTCGGGTCAGCCAGTTATTAATAAAAACGTTTAATTTTTTACGTTACGGTACGTTTTTCATACACAAATTCAACCATTATTAACGTGTTCACTGAATAGTAGAAATGCCTAAATTTATGCGTGGTGAAATATTTACGGGTGGTCATTAATTGTACTGAGACCAGGGTTGGCCACACCACACACCCATACGAGAGAAGAATTGTACGATTTATGGTGCAATTTATATCAGAAACCGTAGGTGTTGATGTACGTAGGTAGTAAGGCTAAATTAAGAACAGTGGGCTTTATGATATTTTTAACCGACTTCACAAAAGGGGAAGGTTCTCTGTTCGATTGTTTTTTTTTATTGTTTGTTACCTCTGAATTCCGTCATTAATGAACCGATTTGGAAAATTCTTGGCGTTGGGTTCAGTATAGCTACGAAGTGGTCCCATATAAATTTCATCGATATTTGACCTTGGACTTCGAAGATACATTGGTCGGTTTTTGTTTTTTTGTAAAAAAGAATTATCACATGTTGCATTGATTTTCGAATGTATTCGATATGCGTTTCTGATGTACCATTAACATGTTATTTTTGTCGTCAGCTGCTCCGTGAGATTCAAGCCATGCTCGACGCGTCAGTTCTACTGATGCAGCAATACTGCGCCGTGGTATCAACACTGCCACAGAACTCTGCTACTATTGGCACTCAAACCGAGGCTGTGTAAGTATTTACAAAACATTATAGCAGGAAACATATCCCTAATGAATAGAATTCATATTTTTATCCCTCTCCATTGGGATCTCAGGCCAGTCACTCCGGAAAGCGTCCAAATCGTCCCGCCAACGATTTCTGGACTTTAACGGATTCTTTGGACCTTCCTCGGCGTCGACGCCCGATTTTGTAAACCTATTTTAGAATTTCAATAGCTTGTGAAGCCTGACTAAAGGTCCACTACTTTGCCGTAGCATAGGGGGGATGATTCCCCTCAGGAGTAGCTCACATATTATATATGTATATTCTATATTATATAAACGGAACTGAACCAATTCTGTACATTGAAGATATTTTTGAAAAATCAACTGGGATTGACTATGTAGAGGGTCGGAAGTAACTTTTTTTGTTTTTTCTTATCTATAGACTCAAAAACAACCAAACGGATCTTAATGCGGTTTTCAATGTTTGATAGCCTACATCTTAACTTAAAATGTGGTGTGTGTTTCAATGCTAAGATATCTTTAATGGGTTTTTAATTACCTGATTATAAATGAATTTGATTTAATTTACATTAGCGTACGAAGTCATGCAGGAAAAGCGAGTTCTCACATGTTTTGCTTCCGTAGCTGTTAACTAATTTCGAGTGGTCCACGCGAACGAAGTCGCGGGAAAAATCTAGTAATATACATATTTTTCGTGACCCTATCTGACTGCACAAGCTAGTACTCAGCAAGTTTATGTTATTTTCCAAGCAGCACAGTCACAGATCCCCTGACATCGCCTCCTAAGCCTAAGACCGAGCCGGACGTAGTGCCGACCACATCAACATCGAACTTCAACCCGACTCCATCCACGAGCAAGGCGAGTGTGGAGGAAGCGCAGCCCGGGCCCTCGACAGAAAGCGCTTCAACTTTAAATTCTAATAGGTGAGGAATAAGGTTTATAGTGAGCCCAAAATTAAAGTGAGAATGCTGTTCTCTAGCTATCTAAGCCAGATAGAAAATGGATGAATATAATGGCCATAATACTCAGAAATAATCAATGTACATTTTCTTTCTGCACATCTTATATTTCTGTTATCGTTGACTTTGCCACTTACTGTGGAGATGTAAGTGTTATTAAAACTCACATTAATAAATCAATAGAATGTACATACTGTAAATTTAGGTTGTACAAAAAAATGGAATCAGGCGTGACGTTGCGGAAATTCATCTCAAAACAAGCAATGAAAGCCAGGGAGAAAATGGATGAATATAATGGCCATAATACTCAGAAATATCAAATGTACATTTTCTTTCTGCACATCTCATATTTCTGTTATCGTTGACTATGGCACTTACTGTGGAGATGTAAGTGTTATTAAAACTCACATTAATAAACCAATAGAATGTACATACTGTAAATTTAGGTTGTACAAAAAATGGAATCAGGCGTGACGTTGCGGAAATTCATCTCAAAACTGTAACGCAATGAAAATATGTAGTGTAATTCCGCTGAATAAGATGTAGGCGTTTCAGTTTTTAAATCTTGCATATTGTATTGTTTGTGCACCCCTGTTATGTCAATTTGGTATCACACTTTTTCTACTGTTCACATCATCACTAATCCTAATATATATTTCCAGAGATAAGACTGATGCTGATGCCGAGGAACTAAGAAGACGTCGACTGCAAAAATTCACATTGGATAAATGAGTTTGCTGTTATCTTTTTCTTTCCATTTTTTTTCCTAACTTACTATTATTTAATGTACAAAGTGATTGGTACGTGTAAGCTTGTGTATTCTAATTCTAATCAGAAGAAGAAAGAAATGTGTTTATGTTCTTGTAAATATAATGGGATATACACATGAATACATTACATGGCTCTTTTGCTTTACCACACACATACGGATTAGGCTGTAAAATGATAAAATATAGGCTTTATAAATTATTTATTAAACTAATCTAAAACTATAAAGAGGTTTCAAATCTTACGAGTTATAAAATGCATTGATGTAACCATAGACCTTATTATTATAGTTTTCCAAAACAGGCATTCCACTGAAGTAGCGACTTGAACCGTACAATTTCATGTCGTTTTTGCAGTACCACACATTCTTAGTGCCTTCTGTTCCATCAACATTGAGAGTCTTCAGTTCTAAGACGCCGAAATGGTAGTTTTGTCCATCAGTCTGGATGCAGTTGATGTAAATTGGCTCTGGCAGGTCTTGCACTTCCTCCTGCAAAGCAAAAAAATATATATTATCTAACTTTGATCAGCATACTTAATTACCTTTATTTGTTACATAGATAGGCACTCTATTTAAGGTTGTTTGTTAACCTTAACACTGGAGCAGCTATGCCAGCGCCCCAAAGCCGCACTCTGTTACTTCAAGGAGTTGGGATGGCTTGGGTAGATGCTGGCGGGGGGGAATGCACAATACACCCCATGCGGGACGTCAGTGCAGGACTCATCGCCCCCTCATCGAATAAGAATAAGGCACTCTATTTATGTTTACTATCGAAATATGTTAATTCAATTTATAACATTTGCTGGAACAAGTTTACTTACCCCATGTAACTGCTTGGCATATGCTGAGGCGACAGTGAAAGCATGAACCAAGGACCTGCCAAGTATCTGCTCATGAGTAACAGGGGTCTCGAAGATGTTGCTCACTTCGGTACTGTTGTAGTGTAGCCAGGTAGTGTGTGGGTGCCTCAGGTTTACAGTTGAATGGATGGCTGTAAAATACAAACACTGTTCTGTATGTAGGACACTACCATATATTCAAAACTATATAGTTTTGATGATTGTGGGATTCATACTATGTTCCTATTTCTTAGCTAAATTCTTGAAAGGAAAATGCGAAGTTTACATCTTTACATAGTATAAAACAAAGTCAATAGTTATTCACAAATCTTTTAAAATACAATTGTGGCCATTAAATTTAACAAACACCGGTATTGAAGTGGTTTGTGTAAAGATTTTAAATTGCAAACATTTGGAATATATTGTATCTGTATATTGCCCACCATCTGTAAGTACTACACAATGTGATTGGGATTGTTTGTTTTCAAGATTTACACACAAGTCAATTGTAGCAGGAGACTTTAACGGACACCACACAAATTGGTCGAATAAAATTAATGCCCGGGGTTTACAGTTACTTGATGCGTCTCTGGATAGTAATTATGTTTATTTAAATAGTGGTGAACCGACTAGAACTAAGTTAGTCAATGGAATACTACAGGAATCTTCACCAGATGTGACTTTTGTGACGTCAGACATAGCTGTGTATTTTAGGTGGTGGGTAACAAATGAAAGCCTAGGCAGTGATCATTTGATTGTAAAATTTTCAATACAGTTTGATGATACATATAGATTTAGGCGACGACGTCGTAACTTTAGATTGGCTGACTGGTCATTATACCGTGACACGTTAAGAGAAAACCTATGCGATCCTATCTGTGATGGAAATATACAAACATTGTATAATAATTTTGTGGAACATATAAATAATGCCGCTGACAAAAGTATACCTTCTACTAAAAATTGCACAAACCTAAATCCCTCTTTTGAGCCGAAACCCTATTGGAGTCCAGTAATATCTAAAATCATAGCTCAACGACGCTTGGCTCTTAAAAATTTTAGGCGCAACCCTATACCTGCTAACTTAGATAAACTTAATAGTAAAATTGATGAGGCTAAAAAGGCTATAGCCAGAGGCAGAGCTAGGACCTGGCAGAATTTTTGCAGTGAAGTGAATGAGACGACGAGTACGTCTGATATGTGGCGTAAAATGCGGTGGGTAAAGGGAATAAGAGGAGGAACTATCCAAGCGCCTGATGACACAAAGAAGGATCTTTTATGTTCCTTGACCCCAGACTTTGTGGAATCACCCGTACCGATATTTAATTCAGTGAATCCATCTCTCGAAAGTGAGTTTACCACACAGGAGCTAGTTAATTGCCTAAAAAAGAAGGATACTGCGCCAGGGGACGATGGTATAACGTATTCTATGATATATCATCTACCCGGTCATCATAAGTCAATATTGATTAAAATATACAATTTAATTTTCAAACATGCATGTGTACCAGAACAATGGCGCAGTATTAAAATTGTTCCTATACCTAAGCCTAATACTAATTCTAATGGTATACCTAAATTTAGACCTATCTCTTTGATGTCATGTTTATGTAAAATCTTTCATGCAATGCTAGCCAAGAGATTGGAATGGTTTACTGAACAAAACTGCATACTTGCGCCGACAGTTTCAGGTTTTCGAAGAAGTCAATCATGTATAGATTGTCTGGTCAGATTGGTTTCAAAAATACAAATTGGGTTCTCAAAGAACATTCCTACTTTAGCCTGCTTCTTAGACATTGAAAATGCCTATAACAATGTTGAAGTAAATCAATTAGTGTTGGTGCTTGATAAGTTAAACGTAGGATCTCAATTATGCAAATATCTATGGTCCTTCTTGTCCAAGAGGTACCTAAAAGTAAAAAAGAGCAGTGAAGATGACACTATTGTAAGATGGACTAATAGAGGATTGGCTCAAGGAGACCCGTTCTCTCCTCTCCTTTTTAATATAATGACATCTAAAATATGCACTGCAGTTAATAATATTGACACTTTACAATATGCAGACGATTTTGTATTTTATGCACAAAACGAAAATATAACAACCAGTATTAATAACATGCAAAATGCGTTAAACACAGTTGTAGAAATGCTCAAACAAATTGGCCTAGAAATTTCAGCAGAGAAGACTAAGTTTTGTATATTTGCCAGAAGGAGAAGGAGAGATCAGGTTTCGTTAAGGGTAAATAACAATGACATTACACCTGTCGATTGCATTAAATATTTAGGGATATGGTTGGACAAGTCCTTGTTATGGAATAGGCATATTCGCGAGACCCAGGAAAAAACCATGAAGATGATCAATTTATTAAAAGTTTTAGCAGGCTCTAATTGGGGTCTACACCCCAAACATCTCCGGAATTTATACATCTCGTTAGTTCGAAGTAAAATCGATTTTGCAAGCTTTGTATATGATAACGCAGCAAAAACACATGTAACGAAACTGGATAGGATTCAGAATATGGCCCTACGTGTTATGGGAGGATTCATACGAACCACGCCCATTCATGTAATGGAGTGCGAAATGTGTATCCCTCCTCTCCGCTTGAGACGGCGATATTTGGCAACAAAATATTGTTTAAGAGCTATGTCCTGGTCTAATAACTTGACAATTCATTTATTAAAAGAGCTTAATGGTCTTTGTGATCGGAGTTATTGGCAGCATAAAAAGAAACCTCTGCTAGTCTCTGTGTATACGGAAGTACATGACGAGCATGTTAAATCTAGTAAGATTCTTAAAATGTTCACGTTATCAACATGGGTATCTAATATTAATATAGGTTTTATTGCAACTGAAGTAGACGAAATAACACAATCTAAAAGCAGTTATGACAGTAGAGTACTTCGATATAACACATTACACATGATACACAATAAATACGAAAGTTGCCTTAAAGTGTACACAGACGGATCTAAAAGTCAAGATGGTGTGGGAGCAGCCTTTTACGATCCCACGCACAATGTAAGGGCATGTTATAACATTGTATCTGATGTGCAATCTATAATGATGGTTGAGTTGTTTGCAATCTCAGAGGCAGTGTCTTATATCGAATCTATGGGCTACAAAGATGTAGTTATTCTAACGGACAGTAGGTCCGCGTTGCAGCATATAGCTCGGTGCGCCTCTGGAATAAGAGGTGCAGCGATAGCTTATGCGATATTAGAGAAAATCAATAAATTACATTTAAATGACATGTCTCTGAGATTGCAATGGATTCCCTCTCATGTGGGCATTCATGGCAATGAGGAGGTTGATAAATTGGCCAGGGGTTCTGTCACAGCAGGAGCAGAAACACACATAATGACTGAATACACAGAGGTACTAACAAAATATAAAGGCCAAATTTTCATCGACTGGCAGAATCATTTTCTAAAAATATCTGAAGACAAAGGCATTTGGTATAGGACCATACAAAATGAACCTCCTCGGTTGCCATGGTTCCTGATGACAAATCTGAATAGGCAGATGATTGTTATGGCGTGTAGACTTCGCTCCGGGCATATCCCTCTCAATCAGTTTAAATACCTTATGAGGAAGGTAGATTCTCCGGATTGTGAGGTCTGCGGCAAGATAGAAGATACTCAACACTTTTTGATGGAATGTGCCCGGAGTGAATCTATTAGAGGTAAATTAAGAGATTTAGGATTAAATTATTTAGATGTAGGCATATTCCAGAGTGTGTTAGCAGTGTCTACGTCAGACATTGCTAAAACTCTTTTTGGTCTCTGTTACACAGTATTAAATAAATAAATTTGCATGTACCAATGGGGCTGGCATGGTCGTCTCGACTAAAAGTCCCTAAAAAATTGTAGAATAAAAAAAAAAAAAAAAAAAAACAAAGTCGCTTCCCAGCGTCTGTACGTTTAATCTATTAAACTATGCACTGGTTTCAATGCGGTTTTCATCAATAGACAGAGTGATTCAAGAGGAAGCTTTATATGTATAATACATGCATAGAAACCTTCCACTTCTTCCTTGCAGAGCCGGGGCGGGTTGCTAGTTTATAATACGAAGATGTAACATTAAACTGCTACCATCACTAATACTTAAAATACTTACGATATTTACTGGTTTCACTGTAAAAGTGTTCAGGAGGCAGAGTAACATTGTATTTCACAGGATACAGATCAGGTATTTCAACAAAAGGAATATCTTTCTCAGCATCATAATTAACAGGTTTGTTGCTAGTCACAAGGATGTTGGATACTTCTTGGAACTGTATTAAATCATCCTCCTTTGTGAATATTGTCTGGCTTTTCACATCATTCACTACATACTTGGTTTGTGTGACTTCAGTGTCGCTGCTCTTCTCAACTAGTTGCAGAAGTTTATTTGTAAGAATTTCACTGAAAATTATTATACAGTTGGTAAGTGAATGGTTTATGTACTTTATTTAAGGTTTTGTATTGAGAATGAAGAAATAAACTTACTTTCTCCTCCTGTCACTGATGCCCTGAACCCTTGCAAAGTTGTAAGCTGGTCTATTTGCATCTCTTAGCTTTGGCAATTTCTTTTGCTCACAATCAAACACATTGGCTGATAGTATAGCCTTTTTGATATTTTCGTGAATAGTTGTTGGTGCAGGCAGTGCTGCTAATTCCTCTATCTTTGAGGGCAGTTTGCCTTCTGCTATCACAGACTTGGTAAGGACTTGTGCCTGGTTGATTCCTTCGAGGAGCACGTTAGTGTTCTTGAGAGTATAACACGGACGTTCCTTATAGTCAGGATGATTCCCGTCTTTGGGAATGGGCAGTTCATATGGTCCAACTATGTTTATCCTGTATTAAGATTTTTATATTATGTGGTGTTCTTAGTACATTACACTAAGATTTTTACTATATATGCGTTAGTTTTCACATACCTTTCATATTCCAGTGGTTTTTGTTTAACAAATTCGACGGCATCTTCAATTTTGATTCCCTTTGCTTTCAGATAATCCTCTACACGGGTATCGATTGGCGTTCGTTTACCTTGCACTAGCCAATGTTTTTTGAACATAAAATCAATGTGTTGTCTATATAAAACCTGTGATAATCTCATTTTTATTTATTTTTCAGAACCTTTACTAACATGAAATTTGAAAACTGCAAAATAGAAATAACCTAAAAATTTGTGATCAGTGACGTTGACATACATACATGTAATGACACATGACACTGACATAGTATTTGACATTGAGTTATGTAATTGATGTTACCCAAATTGTTTTATACCAAAGATAAAAAAAAAAATCTTTGTTTTATACGGCCTCAGAGGAGAAACACTATCCTCGGAGTACGGCTTTGCACTCGCTCGATTTGTACATTTTACAAAACAAAAAGTATAATAAAATTTGAGAATTAAGCGAACTTACCTGTAAGTGAAGCTTGATTATAATTATAATGTCGTCTCGTCGAAGGATTAAAGATATGGCTGGCTCTGCAGAGTAGGCCGAATTTCCACTATTCCCAAGTCCAAATATAAAATAAAAAGTAGAAATTATCTATGGTTCGTGCCACCTATAATATACTCTCTGGTCTATAGCCATTCAGTTTAAAGTTCCCACTCACAACTTTTATGACGTTAAGAGGGGGGGAACACTTAGGCGACAGGTACCTATTTCAGGACAAGCCCCAGGGTGGGACTTAATCCTTCGACGAGACGACATTATAATTATAATCAAGCTTCACTTACAGGTAAGTTCGCTTAATTCTCAAATTATAATGTCGTCTCGTCTCTGGATTAAAGATATGGCGATGTTCAAAATAAAACATAAAAGTTGTGATGAACAATCAGTCCTTATTTTATGTACCATGTTACAAAACAACAATCAACTTGGAGTAGACACTAAGTAAATTATTCTAGTATCTAAATATAAAGTATATATGTTAGTTAGGTGGGTACATACAGGTTTCTCTAGCAAGGATTTACATAATTTAAAATTATGTAAGCAAACCTATGTAATAGAGTTAAAATCATGAGTATGTAACATGAACTGATTCCGTACAATTACGTTGTCTGAAAAACCCATAAAACAAAGGAGTCACTTACAATCTGCCTGTTATATAATTTAGCAAAAATCATATAAACCTTTAGTCCAACCTGCGGTAGAACGAATAACCTCAATATTAACAACCTTCATATAGGCTAAGCTAATAAAGTAGAGCATGTCTCGTGCTGTAGCTCTTGAATCCAGAAATATTTAAACACGACTTATGGAGAGTATCATAATAATATCGTAATATCAATTATCAATAATAATATAAAATTTGACTAATCTACTAAGGGTTTAAGTTGTAACTCTGTGATAGGAGTTTTTATGTCTAATAAAAAGATATGGTTCTGATCAACACTGATCAAACTCTAAGTGAAAACCAAATAGCCTACTATTAGCTAAGCTGGGCAAATAACCTATTAGAAAATATGGAAAATATCAAAGAGGGTTGTTTCCTATGCCAAAGTATATGGGTGTCTTTATACGGTTTAGAATTTTGATTTCTATTTGAGAGGGTGTTAACTTTATGTTGTCTAACTTGATTAAGGACAAAGTCTGAATTCTATGTGCTGTCGCTAAGGAAAGCAAAATGGCTGTCTTTTTTGACAAATTTTAGATAATTAAGAGCTATTTATGGGTTCCTTGTAACATATTTAGGAGTGAAATTATTCCTTTGAAAAAACCTAGTCACATTAATGTCTGACCCAACATGAGAACCCAGCAAAAGTTAACTTGCAGATCCGTCTCTGTTTTGCATCCTATAGGAGGCCACTTCGGTAAGAAAACAAAGGACCAATGCAGTGGTTGCAGTACCTATATGGGTTTATTATAAGGTCATCGTAATAGGCCCACCACTTACTGAGTGCTATGTCATGCTGCTTTATGCTAGATGGCGCGAGTGAAGCTAGGCTAGTTTCACTCGCGCCCTGACCATAACGCTAGCTTAGCTAGCGTTATGGTCAGGGCTGCGTCTGGCACGCCCCGCCGCGCCGTTTCTAACCCGTGATGATAGCCATCCTGCCACCAGGGTAACTTTGCTGTGAAGTAGAAGGGGGCTGTCTCTAGAAGGGGAGAGAAGTTATTCCTTACCTAGGTACAAAATTATCAGTTGGCTCACCAATAGTGACATATACACCGGATACCATGGTTATGTAGACCACTGTGGGACAATGACTGTACCTAGAGCCCTATCGGTTATTATTTTATTAAGACTTCTTTAGTTTGAGAGAATGGGAGGAATACATAGAACTCTAGGTCATGCCAATTTAAGGGAAAAACATCCACTGAAAAAACTTGCATCTGTATGCCATGACACATAGCAAGAGCACTTAGCATTAATGCGGGTTACAAACAAGTCTATGTTGGGAGCACCTAAGTTTAGGGCTATTTTACGAAATGCAATAGGATTCAACTATCATTCTGTCTAAACCTCTGGTTCTTCTAGATATCCTATCGGCTTCAGTATTGTTACTTGATTTCATGTAAGTAACATAAATATTCAAATGTTGATTCTCACACCAATCCCAAATCTCTGTAATCAAGGTGTTTAATTTGGGGAATTGAACACTACTCATTATATTCATATAAGCTAAGGCTGTAGAATTTTCTATTTAAATAGTATATTGCAATATCTTGAATATTTTAAACATAAAAACGGGCAGTTTTTAACTCGAAAAAGAAAATGTATACTGATTTTCTTCTCCATTTGTGTCCAGAAACTGTGCTGTAAGTTCTAAAAAGCTACACCCCATCCCGGTAGCGACACATATATAAATATATTATATCTATGGAGACGGTATCTTGTTTAATAAAATTTTTACCAAAAAATGGTATTATTTTTCCATCAATTTAAATCTTCAAGAACAATATTAGGAATTTTTATTACTACATCATAATTGCCGTGACTAACTTGGAGTGCTAAGAATTTAGACCTCTCCAATAGCTTTGTGTGAAACATGTCATAGACAATACCAGGTCAAATGGATATTAACTGTCCTACAATATGGGCGAATTGTCTAATTGAACATGATTTCATTATATATAGCATAAGACGCTTTTCATCCTTTTAGTCAGGGTCATCTGACTGGATTCAATTAGAAGCCCTAAGAAGGTACATATTGGATGGACCGATACAATTCTTCTTATTATTTTTGACAAAACCTAAGTTTCCTAAGACCTCCGTAGTCTAATGAATATTTTGTTTATAAAGATCATAACTGTGACCTAGGCATTAGAAATTATTTAATTGATTAACAGAAACAAGCCCTAGTGATCTAAGGTTTGCTAGAACTTGTCTAAGCAACTTTGTAAAGATAAAGGGTGCTGTGTTTAGCCCAAAAGGTAAATCTTGGAATTCATAGATAACACCCCGAAGGAGAAATCTATGATGCCTCTATGTATATTTACCAAATTGATTGCTGTCCTGATATCCTCTAACAATACACTTATTTAAGGCTTTATGGTTGAGAATTCACCTGTAGGAACCACCTGGTTCCTTAACTAAAAATATGGTGGACAGAAATGTATCAATACATGTTTCAACAACTTTGATCACACCCTGATCCTGTAACAGCTTGAACTCTACAATTACATCTAGAAATGTTGGTTTCTTCTTTGGAAGAAAACTTGTTGTTTTCCGGTGTGCTCATGTTGGGTGAATGGAATGTTATAACCCTGTATACAATTTACAATGTAAGGATCTCCAGTTAGTAGCTTCCAATTGCCAGGCCAGTATCGGAGGCAACCAGTATGTGATAATTTATCAAAGTTACCTGAAAGGGTATTAATGTTTCTTGGATGTTTGATTTGAGCACTGGAATTACGTTCTGGGCTTGTACTGCGGTTTGCCTGAGAATTTCACTACTCTCCTTCGCCGAAAATTCCTTTTCTCTCTTTTGAAATTGCCCTGAGGTAGGGAATGGAGAGAGGCTTGAAAGTTTGTTGATCTAGATGTGGTAGCCTTCAGATCCTTGGCAGTCCTCTCAACTGCCTTTACCTTTTCATACAAAGTTCCTCATAGAGAAAAATATCCATTGGTTGGTCTTTAGATAATATTTGTACTGCTGGGGCAAGAGCACGTAGTAGGAGAGATTCCTCCTGGAGAGAGATATCTTTTAGAAAAGATGCAATAACAACCTTGATGCGTCACTGAAGGATTTGATTAACTTCAGGTCTTAACCTTTCTAAAAAGCCAAAATCAGGCCCGATTCCACCGCAGACATAAACTCTTGTCTTTCCTTTAACTTTTTGTATCTCGACTGTAAAGTATTAGAAAAGGAAGTGGCCATTTCGAAATTTAGTTTTGGTGCTTATAAAACACAATTCTCAGGAGAGGGATGTTCTTTTAAATTGTGTAGGACAACTTCCATGGTAAGACAGTTCCTTATGTAATTTAGCTTGTGGGCTAATTCTGAGTGTGTAGCTGGACGTTTCTTATCAATGTTGATTAGGTCATCTAAAATATTTAGAATTTTGGGGTCCAGAGGTTTCTGAGATTCTACCTTAATTATAAAAAGTTTAACTGCATCCTCAGAATCTTTTAATATATCGAGTTTATATATACGTGTTTGTTTTGGGCGTAACCCCAAATATCAGGGTCTAAGAACTCCACCTCCTGAACAATTTCTTTATCACCTGAAGTAGCGGAAAAAGCAGCGGATCAGGCAACAGTCTTTCCGAACAATGGAGCTTCGCAATCTGGGGGTGTATGGGATTATATGCCGCCCCCCCCCTTCTGTTTTACGCAATGTATTTGGCTAAAATCAAGCCATGCATCTGGATTTTAAATCCAAAGATATACACGTAATTACGTATTACGCGTCAGTCCCATAAGATTCATGTAAAATGTATCGGTGAAACTAGGATAACGGCATGCATATGCCAGCATCGTGGGCCCTTTTTCGATTAGAAAAAGACATGGCGCCAACGAGTATTATCCAAAGAGGAGGCGGCGTAAACTGGCACGGTTAGGTACTATGGTTAATGGAATATTAATCCAATAGTAGGGCATGCATATGCCAGCGCCGAAGGGACCTCTAACTGTGTCATCACAGAGTGTGTCACCAACGGTAAAACATGGTTCTAAAAGAACCAAGCGTGCCAGTTATCTGATTCGTCATCTTCAGAAAAATGTGATTCTTCCGGCTTCCGTCGTCTAATTAAACGAAGTTCTTCTTCTAGTTTTCTCATTTCTTGCTTAATTTCTTCTTCTCGTACTCTTTTCATGATGAAATTCAATCCTGAAAAAAATTAATGTGGTTTTTACGGCACTAATTTGCAGAATGGCTATAGACCAGAGAGTATATTATAGGTGGCACGAACCATAGATAATTTCTACTTTTTATTTTATATTTGGACTTGGGAATAGTGGAAATTCGGCCTACTCTGCAGAGCCAGCCATATCTTTAATCCAGAGACGAGACGACATTATAATGGAATATTAAACTATCAAATAAAAACTACGTAAGACATGGCGGTATGGTCCTAGAGACTTTAGCCTGCCCATACGGGCAAACTTAAAAAAAAATAAAAGCTAGTACCTACATGATGGGATTTCGCGCATTTGGCTTTTCGATGGAATGCCCTAGAGATAAAATAACCTATCGATTAAATAACTTTACGATGAATTGGCATTTAAATGGGCTTGGCTGAAATGTCTTTCGAAACTGAGTACGAAACCCCCTCTAGCAGCGAACGGAATGTTTCTTTCCGTTCACTGCCCTCTAGCGGCGTATGTATTTGAAGAATATGAAGGGAAATAGCCGCAGATGAAATAAAACAGTTCCTTCGAGTAGCGCGTTTATTGCGAAATAAAAACTCAAGCTTGAACACGCCCGGACAGGACCCACGTACTAAACGATAATTACCCTACATTACAGTATTGTATTGTTTTTTATACGGCTAGGACGAGGATAGACACGCGAGAATAAGCACAACTAACAGGCAGGATGTTTGGAAATCAACCCTCTAGAAATAAAATGTAATTGGTTAAAATAATTACTTATTGAATTCACTTTTTATCAGGGTAAAATGATACTATAGGAAAGCAAAAACATTCGTGTTAAATATAAATATTTAGCTCGTAACTCTTGTCTAGTCACTAGATTTAGATATTTCTTTGTACTAGGTAGGTATATTATAGTTCAATGTGAGATGTTAGCATACCTACGTAGGTACTAGATTTTCATGTATCAGTGACTTATTTAGTATATACTTATACCTTTTATTTGTTGCGATATCAGGAAACTCCTATACGTTCTTATGGTTGAAAATTGCTATCTATATTTATGAAATAAGTAGCTTTTTTTTACGCTTAATAGATCTACGTTTGGCCACTATCTCGCCTGATGTGAAGCGATGATGTGGCCTATGATGGAGCACATAGATCTAGAGAGAGACGGCAGTTGAGCGGCTGCTAAGACCCGTCTCCCCGATGGTTCACCGAACATCATCCCGAAACACGACTAGGTCGCTTGACGGCATGGCAATATTACGTCAATATTTACCTAGGTGATGTTTTATACATGTAGTTATTTTTATCTATTGTTTTCTTTTACTAAAATTAAGCTCAGTCAGTACCTAACGGTAATAAATGAAAAACAGAAAAATTTCGTAAATATATATATTTAAATTTATATCTTCCATCAATACATACAACGACACTTATACACCCAAAAATTTGGCCATAACTACAAATAGGTCTCACTTTATAATGGCGGTCGCTTACAGCTTATATCGTAATCAGTGGCGTAGCTACCGGGGGGCTAGACGGGGCAGTGCCCCGGGGCCCCCAAGCTCAGGGGGCCCTCGGACACGCTTTACGGATTTACGACAAATCTGGAGTGCGTCAAATTCGGAACACGACAAATACGGAGCAAACTATTTTAAATAGTTTAGTTGGGGCCCTAGTTTACTTTTTTCCCCAGGGCTTTTGGTTACCTAGCTACGCCACTGATCGTAATAACAACATTACAATACGTTTTATCCAGATACCTACAGATATTGTAAAACAGCTGTTTAGACTTTATACTAAGGTAGACAATGGTCCAAGAATTATATAAACGTAGTAACATTTCGTCAAATTGGCAAAAAACTAAATACAATGTGAAGAGCCAGTGGACAACTGCTTTTATTTTTGAAGCAGTCGATTACCGTTAAGCGTGTGTTAATTATACGATTTCTCAGAGTTTGTCACCGTGTTATCACCCACAATGGGCCCGTTCCACCTATAAGAATACACAGTCAGACCTAAAATTTGGTAAGGCGGGGAAGACATTAAGTAGTTTTTCCTGTTCCATTAAATCAAACAGCACCGTTGAAGTACCCCCAAAGAGTCTACTTTTTTTTCACATTGCACGAAATAAAAAAGTAAAGTATGATATTGATGGAGGAAAAATACTTTACAAAATAAACTTATCGAAATATCTTCGGTGTATGCTAGGAGCTATAAAAATTGAAAATAATACAACTAATTTAATTTCATAACTAGTAAGACATTACAATCCCTTACCACGAGATCAGCGACATGATGACGTCACCAGGTGTATTATCGAAAAAATATATAGTGTTAAGAAGTTCCGTAATGTCTAGTTATAGGCGACTTGTGTACGCTGATCTAAAACGATGATAATTTGAGTTTATTGAAAGTGCAGCATTTTAGTCCTTATCGCAAAGAAGTAAGGTTCAAGAAATGAAACGTCTCATTCAGTTGTAAAGTTCATTGCAACAAGTTGATGTAACTAGACACACGAGAAGTCCCTTGGTAGTTTTTAACAGTATTTTTACCAATTGGTGGGAATTTAGATTTAAACATCTTTGGACTAAACTTTTTGTATCATATAAAAACTTTTTTGTCCCCATACACATTCTGACTATGCATTAATTTAATCGCATATTGCAACAATTTGCGAATCAAACATACAACACTTAATACCTACTATAATAATACCTAATTATTTTATAAAGTAACAAAATTAACTTATATTTACAGTTATCGTTATAATTATAGCAGAATTTTACTATTTTAGCACTAAAGATTTCATTTTCATATATTTAATTTTCCACGAATATTTCTGGAGAAGAGATGATAGAACCAAATGTTACTATCACAAACATTGATTTATATAAGATTTATATTTATAATACATAGTGCCGTGACCAATTTAATACTGGCGGTGAAATGGACATATGGAAATAATAATAATAAACAACATGCGATACGTAAGGCACCATTGGTTTGGTACTTAACAATTATGTAGAATTAATGTAAGAACCTTGATTGTTAACCTTCGTTAGTTATATTACACTGGTGGCTGTTTATGAGATCAAATCCGACAAGTGAACAAAGCTAGAGATGTTTGCAGCCAGCTAACTTCCAATCGAAACTGTAATACATGTAACGGCTCATAAAAATCTTAAAAAAGGCTGCACATGTCTAAATTGCTGAATTATATCCATCTAGTACTAGCAACGCAAAGGGAACATAATCATGTTTACTAAATCTTCCCAATTTAGTTAAAAAACCAAACTAAAACTGGAAGAACACAATTATAAATCTTGTTTTTATTTATTTAGCTAGCGTTAGAAAAAAAAAATTCAGCCTAAAGCGAGTGAACATAAATCTATTGCGAATACAAAAATCAAACTAATTGTGGGTAGTTGTGAGTTGGCGGTTCCAGTTCGGAGCGCAACTGTTGTTCGCGTTCGCGAGCGACGGTCGCTGCGTGAGTTGCGGTCGAGACGCGATCGAGTCGGGTTCAGTCGTCGTCTTTCTTCTCCATCTTGGGCTCATACATTGCGTGCAGTTGTTCCGGTGATATACTGGAAAATTTAATTTAATGTTAGTTTACAGTATTGCAGGTTCAACATAGGTGTTATCGAATGGTATGACGTCAATTTCGATTCGATTACTATATGACAAATTGGTCTTGATTCGATTATTGTGAATAAAAAATGTATTGAATCGAATGATATTGAAATGTAAGACAATTTCACAGGCAAATACTGATTACGACATATTATTGAAGCCTCCCCCCCTGCAGGTCTTTTAGGAAATAATTTTACATGTTTGGTGGTGTCGCGCAAACCTTTGATAAGTGTGATGTAGTGCTTTTTAGTATGAAAATCTCATCATCTCATCCAAGTTCAAAATGATCAAAAACGCGCTGCAACGGCTAAACAATGTTAAATGAAATGAAATGAAATAAAAAAGACAATACATTTTAAAGAAAACTGATCCTGCCTCCTAACTATATGCCCTGTATCTAGGGAACCAGGAACTACGAGACCCTTGCTCTCAACACCTAGACACGAAACAAATGCTTGCGCTTTCAATAAAAATATGGAGTAACGAAGTATTATAAACAGTTCCACGGAGTCGCGAGTTTAAGGATGACAATACTCACCCAAGCAAGCTCTGCAGGTCGCAGACGAAGCGGTACACGTAGCGCTTGCCGGCGGTCTTGTGGATGATGTTTTTGTCGTAGTAGTAGCGCAGCCCGCGGGATAACTTCTCGTAGTTCATCTTGGGCTTGTTCTTACGGATGCCCCAGCGTCTGGCCACCTGGAACACATAATTGTGGTTAAATGTGAAGTTGAGTGAAATATAGTTATTTTTCTTAAAAGTTTGTTTACTAGTATAGGTATTTATTAGTAGCACTTTCTAGCATCAGGCTATAGGTAAAGTATCAAAATGAAATGTGCTTATTAAGTGATCAAATCATTTCGAAAAATCAACATTTTTAATACCCTTAATTCAAATTAAATCAATTATATAAAAAAATGTCCATGTCTTGTCGAAGCTGTAGGTGACAAGAGGGCTGGCTCATTCCTGGCTCAAAGATGAGCGTTAGCCATTCAACGCGGGAATGCAGTCAGCGTTCTTGGCACCTTACCGCATGAACACCACTTTTATATAGTATTTAGTCCTGTAATTTTATTTTATTACAATACTAAGAAAATTTGTATTTAATATTTTTTATATTTAATCAGATCGGGGTCTTCCCAGTGTAAAATCTTTCCAGAGATTCCTCAATCTTCAATGCGATTTTGTAAGACACTAGGGACAGACAGATTACTAGATAAAATGTATGTAAAAAGTAAGAAGTTACCTCATCCGGGTCCGTAAGCTTGAACTCCCAGCCGTCCCCGGTCCAGGAGATGAAGCCCTGGCAGCTCTTGTCTGTCAGAAGCTCCAGCAGGAACTGCCACAGCTGGATGGGGCCTGAACCTGCGCAGTAGCACCCACTTGCTTTACGATGTACAACATTATAGGGGGGAAAGGGGACGATTATGGTAAAATAAGAATGTGTATGCAAATAGAAACGTGCAAATATGTACCATTCAACAGACTTTTTGTGTGTTTTACGTGTAACAGTTATTTAATTTATATCTCATTTTCGTAGAGGGCTACGAATGATTGACAACACGTTTTAAAAAGACTTCAACGCGCTTCGACTTCGTTTCATTGGTTGTAATAAATGGTTTGTTTCTGAAATACATACATGATCATTCTCCTAGAATGTATTGACAAAATAAGTCTTTATTATTACACTATAGAGAGAATCTATCTTTTCAAGCCATTTCATTTCGCCGCGCCTTATTCTTGTATTTGGGCACAAAAATGGACTTTTATTGTGTTTGTTATCCTATGGAGCTATTGCCGCTAAGACATATGGTGGACATTCCTCCTGCGCGCACTAAGCGTTTCGCTTCCACTTTCATTATGCGAATCGCTAACGAGTGGAACTCCCTGCCGGGGTCAGTCTTTCCCGAGATTTACAATCTAGGAATCTTCAAATCTCGAGTGAACAGGTACTATATATATATCATGGCAAGCGTGCTACATCGTCGCTTACCATCAGGGCCTCAATGCACTATGACAACTTGGCGATTCCTTGCTTCGAAGAAACGTCGATTCCTTCATTAATAAACGACATCTGCGAAATTTGTATTCTCCATGACGCGTCATATATATGAATGCGTCATAGATATGTCGTTTATTAATGAAGGAATCGATGTGATTTCGAAGCAAGGAATCGCCAAGTTGTCATAGTGAATTGGGGTCCTGGTGAGATATTGGTCATACGCAAGCCAAAAAGGAATAAAAAAATAACCCACGTACCGGTGAAGCAGGGTCCGGAGGCGGGGTAGGCCAGCTTGTCCTGCGGGATGAGCGCGTGCTGCTCGCCCGGCCACTCGTTCCACTCCGTGCATGCGCCGCCGTACTCCGGCGCGTAGCTCTCGCCGTAGCCGTCTCCGCCGTACCTGCCGCCGCCACCTGGAACAACCAGCTTTATTACTTAAAATCACTTCTATTGACAGACTCCGAAAACTTCGATTAAGTGACGACACGAGTAGGTCATTCAGATGATAATAAGCAACATCATCAATGCACCAGCAATGATGGTAAGCGCGCAGCATCACTCAGAACTTTTTTAGCAATATGCGCGGAACTGCACTGCGTTCATCATCCTGAGACGCTAGCTCTTATGTGTCATAATGGCCACTATTTTGCTGGCTATACCCTTCAAACTGGAATATAGTAATTGTTGCGCACTACTGCTTGGCGGCAGAGTAACTGACAAAGCAGTGGTACCAATCCAGATGACCTCTCGCAACTTACCACCTAGTGATAGATAGTAGGAAGCATAGATCTAGTAATCCTGCGTTTTAATAGCAAGCTCAAGAATGAACAATTGATTTAGGTAGAAGTCTGGAAGAGTGCTGTGAACTAACCTATAAATATAATAAATAAAATATTCATGAAAAAGTGCTGCTATCTCCATCAGCGGTTTTGTTTTGTCAATGCCAATTTTGTGAAGCATCTAAAATTGGTTTCATTGACGATAGTAAATATATAATTAAAAAAGTGTGTCTAGCAAAGTACGTTTTTAATTCTAAATGAAATACACACTCCCAGCTAAATACAACTAATAAAATTATGCTTTTATTAGCTTTGCAGTCAACCATTTGATAATTCAACAAAGAAAATAATTAACTTTTTCCGTGTAACGACTAGTTCCAAAGTTTAAAACTGCTTTGTTTACAAGAAAGATGACACAGTAGCCCTTTTGTGGCAAAATGAAAACAAACTAAAAGTTGCCAATTAGTGCTCCCATCAACACATATAAAAATACCCTTGGAGAACCCGATACCCTCAGAACTAACGAGCCAGACGAGGGATTCGACGCTGACGACTTTGTATCTTGAAATTGAATAGCTTCATTAATTTATAGCTGACCAAGTCCCTTCTAATTGTTGCCTTGTGATCTCTTATAATGAAGTCGCTTGTGGTTTTTGTTTCTTTTTATTTTTTTCATTTCCAAAGTGATTTATGTGCTGGTCGTTATAAAATTGTGGATATGAAAGGTACAGTTTTTGACTAATTCGGCGAAAATAGGTGAAGATTTATATCCGAGTGAAGAAAGCTTCCTAGTTGGCACAATATTTGTTATAGTTCGTTTCCTGTCTTTCTGGATGTCAATTTCTTATAGGTTTTACGAGTTGGATGTGTTCCAAGCTTTTGAGTTTCCGTAAAAGGCTAGATTTGGGCCACATTACTGCGATGGCTAAAAGCTGTATGTAGATACTATCGAAAAACATATTGTCAGTCATAGGTTGCATTGAAGCAGTAGTAGGTAGCAGTGACACTACCTATAAGGGCGCATATGCTATAGAAGTATCATTGATGTAACGGTTATCAGAGTTGGTAGCGCTCGTAGCTTAGCATGAGTAGACGGCCGTAACAGAACTGCAAGTTAAGCAACGTTCATCGCAGTCACCACCTGGATGGGTGGCCGTTTCTGAGGACATACTGCCGTCGGCCCCGGTTACCGTCTTAGAACAAATATAGTCATTAGGCCATGTCGAAGGCCTTCGGCTGACATCAGAGTTGGCTACACGTGTGCGTACACGAAAAGCTGTTGTATGAGTAGTGTGGGTGCTTACCTCTGGGATATGGTTTCGTCGTGTAGGGATGTGGTTGGTACTTGGGCTCGTGTGTGAGCAGCGGTTGCGTGTGCGCGTGCGCGTGGTGGTAGTACTCCTCGAGGTAGGGCTGCGCGTTGGGCGCGGGCGGCGCGGGGGGGTACTCCGGCTGGTAGTACTCGTCCAGGGGCGAGGGGGCGGAGGGCGCGGGCGCCGCGGGAGCCGCCGCGCCTCCACTACCCTCCGAGTAGCTGTATGTATTGTCGCGAGGGCCGCCTGTCGTGTAGCCGCCTAGAAGGAAAAGAGAACTTGTTAGATATGCTGAAAGTGGTGCTTGTCAATAACATTCAAGCACGGGCAGCAGTAAATTCCGAATCTAAAAGGGTGTTTATGTGTTTTGTCTCATTTCCAATAGAAGCAGATATATATCCTTTGCAGGGTCTTGTTTCTTCCTACATAAACTATGTAGGCTATGTAAATCTTATTGTTAACCAATATTGAGCTATTTTAAAATAAATATGTGTTAACGTCATTTCAAACAGACAAAGGATTTATAACTCGAATTTCCATAAACTTAATAAAAAATTGCACCACAAATTCTTCGAAGTCCCAGATTATATCACGGCAAAACCAATTTCGTAAAAAAAATCAGGCCCGACGCATATGCGAGCGTGTGCGCGGCGGCGGAGCGCGGTGCGGCGCGGCGCACGGCGGCGGCGGAGCGCGACCGACGCGGTTCACGGCGCGCCCTTTGTTCTGCGCGTGCTGGACGGACCCACACCTCGACAGACAAGCTAGACTATACGGTTATAACAGTGTCATAGTTTTGTCTAGTCGAAAAAGCTCGGTTACAATTCTGTGGCTCAAGCCGTATTATTGTATTCTTTTTGGCTCTAGCCATAAAATTCTACGCATCCTTCTTGAGAGCTTGTTTACCTTATAACTTAGGTATTCAAAAACAGCGAATCCAGCATCAATTGACGTTCGCTAATGTGTTGCAACTTATTTATAGGTACAAGTGCACATGTGCTGTTCGCGAGGGACCCCACTAATCTACACTTACCTTGAGCCCTTGTTTCAGTCATCTACGTTATGAACT
The DNA here is from genome assembly GCA_951640565.1 of Petrophora chlorosata. NCBI lineage: Eukaryota > Metazoa > Arthropoda > Insecta > Lepidoptera > Geometridae > Petrophora > Petrophora chlorosata. The sequence continues at coordinate 9,642,499 of OX621207.1, read as the reverse complement.
CGTGCATGAGCAGCAATTAAGATGATGACAGAATTATATAAGACTTGTATATACGTTGAAAAGTCACTCTATATGCATCTCGGCTATAAACTCATTAGACCTACATGTCTTTATTTTAAAGTACTACAAAGCAAGCAGAGTTACAGTACTGTTCTCATGATCAATTGACTTCACGCCCCGCTTGCCCGCTTCTCCGCGCAAACGGGGGTGGTGGTGGGCACTCTCGCCAAATCACACATGCGGTTGACCAGACAATTTGGACCTGAACGCGCAACGATCGACGAGATAATAAAATTGTCACTTTGTCATAACTTGTTACGCTTTCATCTCAGAGGAATAACTCTATATTCCTCTGAGGCTTTCATGTAAGCCGGGAGACATCTAATATAACCTTACCAAACCTTTTTTTTTTTTTTTTTTTTTATATTATTGACTGACGAGACGAGCTGGTCGTTTGCCTGATGGTAAGCAATACGCCAGCCCATAACAATAACAGCGCCACCCAGAACTTTGTTTTGCAAAATCCTGCGCGGCGCTGCACTGCGCTCGTCGCCCTGAGACAATTAGCTGTAAACCTCTACAAAGAGTATGCATGAGAAGGTAACATTTATTATCTACAGCTCGGTTGGTATAACACCGCTTTCCAGACTTTTTGGCGGGAAGTGAAAAGTGATACAGTTCCATTTTGTTTTATTTTCCGAAACAAGTGTTATTTCGAGTGATCATGTCTAATATCGGTGGAATATTAACCATTATGAGTTCGTAAACGTGCACGAGTGTAGGCAACTGAAACAAAATAGAGAAAAACATTGCTCTCTATGTTCTCCCAAAAAGTCTATGGAAAGCTTGAATAAAGTTCCACCACTTTATTGAAGCACTAGGAGAGGGTCCGGATTGTTGCTGATGACCCTCATACGATGATATACGAAAGAAAAAGTTGTAATTTTTTCAAACTATCATATCATCATCATCATCATCATCAGCCCATCACATTCCCACTGCTGGGACACGGGCCTTCTCTCATAGAGAGAGTATGGGCCACAATCCACCACGCTGGCCCAGTGCGGGTTGGTGGGAAACTATCATATAAAAACTACGAAAGACATGATGATATGGTCATAGAGACTTTAGCGTGCCCTAACGGGCGAATTAAAAAAACCGCTTTTCTGAGATCGATACTCAAAATAAAAATAAAAACTACGTAGCACTTTCGTAGCTCTACGCCGTAGCCTTGACATTGGATTTAATTAGTCGTCTTCGCTTATAATTACTCTAGTGCAAACTCAACTAGGTATGTAGAGTGTGAAAAGTAAGGCCGGCCTTCGAATTAACATACACGTGCGAGACCCGGTAACACTGAGCACTCGTACTACTAGTCTTAACCACGTCAGTGTTCTTTCAATGAGATCTTGAATGGGAGGATTAAATTAATTCTATTTTCCTACATTTTTATAATGATAGGATTTGCTACTTTTAATTTGAACTCGTATTCAATACTGATTAATTAATTTCGGTAGCGTCCACATAAGTTATTAGTTCCTTGCATTTTTCACTAAACTTGTCTTCGGTCCTGCGTAGTATTTTTTCAGTAGGCATATATCTATTATGAATATGAGGTTCATAGCGGTATCATTGCTTTCTACTGGTACAATTCATCTGAAAACGCTCCTTGCCTTTCAAGGAGCACTTGACCGGAGCTTGAACGAGTTCTATTGAATGACTAAAGGTAGTACTGCGTGTGATTGAATCGAACAATTTAACAATAGAGTGATGTTTTATTGACCGTATGTACATGTAGCGCGGTGGCGGGGTCAGTAGTCGTACGCTCATTGTGTCTCACAACTTCTGAATTGATATTTGAATATTTAACGTAGGTACTGGTAAGCACGGGTATTTAAAATCAGAAATGGACTGGTGGGTTTTGGAAATGGTTACTTTATATTATGTAAATTATATTTGTATTATTATCATAACAAATAAGTAAAGGACATTTCGTGACCTAATTAATTTCCCCAAATAAAGATTTAGTGGACTGAATATGTGGAAGCAGTTACCTATCGCTCCAAGACAGCCATCCAAACAGGGCCCTAATTCATTATGACAACTTAGCGATTCCTTAGGAAACGTCGATTTCTTTATTAATAAACGACATCTGCGAAATTTGTATTCTCTATGAGGCGTCATGTATATGAATATATGAATGCGTCATAGAGTTGTCGTTTATTAATGAAGGAATCGACGTGATTTCGAAGCAAGGAATCCGCAAGTTGTCATATTGAATTAGGGCAAACAAAATGAGTCGGATGACTCATTTTGTTATATTTTACTCGACATTCATGAATCCCCTTTTCCCTTAAAGATTAACATTATATGAGCTTGAATAAACATAAATAGTCATTTTTACTCAGAGAAAATCACTCGGTGACAAAAAAAATGGCTAAAACGGTATATTATTTCTATGCTCTAAGTGTAATGTGTATTTGAACTGTGTTCCATTGTCGCGCGTCGATTCATGACGACCGTTGACCGTCTGCATATGCCTATGTACCCACAGATTTATAACTCAGTACGCGACCGTCTGTCCAAGCTTAGTACCACAGATTACTGCACAGCTAGTACCAGCGCGTACCCACAGAATATTGCACAGTCTGTAGCATCGTGATAATACGCTCTCACGACCATTGTGCGTGATATATTATGTAGTTATATGTAGTATGTGTTGTACGTTATATCCATCGCTGCGGTGTGTTCAAAACTTGTCACGCATGCGCACGTGTTGTTTTATTTTGCGGTGAATGTCGGTTTATGAAATTTTGACAAACTAGAGCCTATTTTCTATCTATTTTATGCTACTGAGTGATGAGACGAGCAAGTAGTTCGCCTGATGGTAAGCGCCACGTCTGCCAATAACAATTGCAGTGCCACCCAGAACTTTTAATACCATAAAAAGCACTGCGTAGCACTGCACTTCGCTCATCGCTTCAAAACATCAGATATAGTCTCATATGCCCAGTAATTGCACTGGTTACAATGCCCTTCAAACCGGAACACAGTTATGCTTGCGCACTACTGCAAGGCGGAGTAACAGGCAAAGCTGCGATATGAAAATTAAAAGAAAAGACGATCAAGCAAAAATATACCTACCTAAATACAAGTAACACGTAAATAACGATGTCCTCTTGCCAGTACAGACAGACATTAAATTTACTCACATAAAAAGGTCTCACAGCAAACAAGTCGAAATATTAATGTTCGCTTAGGGGAAGACAAACCTATTGGAATGTCCGCATTGTACATTTTTACAAGCCCCTTTTAAAGAACAAAATGTGTAAACAAATCACCGCATGCTGTCAACTCGACAAATACAACTATTTTAATGAACGAATAGAAGCCAATTACAATTCCCTTGTGTTTCTAAAATAGCACTAATGAATCCGGAGGAAAAAAGCAGAATCACGTAAAGAATCCTCAAAAGACTGACCCCTGACACCCATTACTCTCTTTCAGACAAGTTGGGTAACATTCCAGTAGGTAGGAACTTGGTTAGAACCTTCATGTGTTAAAACATCTTTATTTTTCAGTTGCAAGTGCAATGCACTTTGTATGGTGCATTGTGCTGCACAATGATGAATTTTAATTAGGCATTTTATTTGAATTGTTGTAAATATATCTTTTTAGTAACGTTTTGGAGAATTTCAAGCAGCTTACTTAAGTAGGTAAGTAGATATTTTTTTATGGAACTGAGTGATGAGACGAGCAAGCCGTTCGCCTGATGGTAAGCGCCACGCCTGCCCATAACAATTGCATTGCCACCCGGAACTTTTAATTAGGTACCTACCTACGTAGCACTTCATTGCGCTCATCACCCCGAGACATCAGATATTAAGTCTCATATGCCCAGTTCGCAGTAATTTCGCTGGCTACAATGCCCTTCAAACCGGAACACAGTAATGCTTGCACACTACTACGTGGCGGCAGAATAACTGGCAAAGCTGTGGTACCTACCCAGACGGCCTCCCGCATACGAGAGACCTACCACAAGTAGGTACTTTATTTAAAGTAAGTATTATTTACTTCTTTACATTCAGTGTTTTAGAACGAAAGTAGAAAATCTAAGCTAAGTTGATTAAATTGTAAGTCATGGGTAGCATTAGCCATGTTGGAAATCAAACTCGAATTCATCTGATCGAAGTAGCGCTAGCTACCAGCTCATCCTCACTCGTTTATTTAATAAATTACTTTTGTTATATGTATAGTATTAAATATATTATTGAGTAACTAATGTGTTTTGTGAAACGCATGTGTCAATATTTAATTTCTAGAGAGTTTGCCCAGTTTTTTTGGCAGCAGCACTTGCCATTTATTAAAATAAATCATTCGAAATATGAAGTGTGTCGGGTGTGTCAGTCAAACAAAAGAGTTTTTGTATTATTTCAGCGTACAAAAGCGCAAAGAGCGATCGGCTTTTGAATCTTTTGATTTTTCATCAGTGATCTCGCGTGGGGGGCGTGTGGAGGGGCGGAGCGAGCCAATCGAGCGCGGCCACGCCTCGCGCGGAGCGCGGCGGCGCGTCGCCCGCCACCGCCGGGTTGAAAGGTCGCCTCTCTCCGCGACCATTGGCGCAGAACCGCACAAACGCGCAGCTAGCAGATCGAATATACCCAGATTTATTCTCCATCGAACTGAGTTGAGCGCTGTCGACCCACTATTTACCTCTAGTCTTGCGACAGTTGCTGTTTGAAGGCTGTGTCTACTAATGAGATTGATTCAACTCTCATAAAATTTATTATAATTGGTATTTTTATCATGTGTTTGGTAATAGGTATAAAATATGAATTAATTATTGATTTATGTATTCGCTTGGTATGTATAAATAAGTAAAGATATGTTCAACGGACAGACAAAAAGAAACTGGCCCCCAATTAAAATTATATCCCTAAGGAGCTAGGAACTATGAGAGCACGAGGATTTTTTTCCTGTGAATATTACGATATATTGTCCAGAATCGAACCCGCGTATTTTGAGTCAAACTGCTGAGCTATATCGAGGCAGCAATCAGTCAGTCAACATTCGAAATTCGAAAATACAATCCATAAATTAATAACCTTAAGCTTGGCGTGTCGCATCTTAAGTCTAGAATGTCCCGGCACATGCGAGGGTAACCTAAGACCCCGAAACAGCTGCTCTGAGCCAAACTCCACGTTTTTTACTTATTATCTTCGACGTAACTCGAAACCCGCGAAAATGTTCGTGGTGTTATTTTTTTTTGTTGATGAGCAAGCACGCGCTAAGCCGCCATATGGTGTCGCCATGATGACAGGAATATTTTTTGCTGGTAACATTTTTCGCAACAGTACATTATTCATATTAGAGCTGGCGCTAACTTTGCATGCCTGAAGGAGGAAAAAATCAATAAATATTACGTATATATTTTATAATAATATCGGTTTATTATTTAGGAGGAAAAACTTTCATATTTTTTGAAATATAGCATTCAAGTTTAATGACAAATATAATGTGAGTCATAAAATAAATTACAGGTAAAATCAATTGTGCGTGCAATAACCTATTCCCTGAAATCTACGATCATTAAGAAGTTTAAGAAATATAATGTTGCGTCGAGCTCGGTTTAGTCGACGCTTATAACGCGCCAATTCCCATTCGGGAACGGAAGTCGAAAATATGATTTTTAAAATTAGACGCAATGCCGGCAGGTGAGCGCTGGGTGACAGCGCGCCGACATCATTATTGCTGCACGTCCAAACCTATGCACGAACTGACATAAATACGCTCTCGCTCTATTAATTAATTATATATTTGGATTTAGCTAATTAAATTTACAACACCAATGACCCAAATAAATTATATTTGTCACAAATTAAATGCAAATCCATCATTATAATTAATGTAAAACCTACAAAGACAGGTGTAGCTACGAAAGTATCTTTATTTGTCAAATGAAAATACTTGAAAATTATAAAACATGAAAAATAATCGCGAGAAAAACGACGAGATAAAAGGAAATTGCTGTCAACGAGCGGTGTTAAATCAAATTCGAAATTGGAACATCTTTCGACAGGAAGTGTTAAATATTTTAAAAAGTCACGTGTCACTGGCGGGCTTTGTGTCGTTTTATTACTTTAGAAAATAATTCACATAATAAAATGTCAGTAAATCTCTGTTGATATTTAAAATATAACCATCATAATACTATTCATCTAGATATATGAATATAGATATCCTCCTTATTTAAAAGTCATATCATTACATCTATTTTGTCTCTCTTCAACTTTCTGACCCTGCTGTGTTTTTCTGTAATAAAGGTAGGTTACAGTTTAAAAATAATAAGACTAGAATTCATACCAGTTAGACGCGAAACTAAACACCAGATCCGCCGATATTTATTGCCCATAAAATAGCACATTGCCGATAATTACGCACACCAACTTTTTATTTCACCAACAAACAATTTACATGGAAAATATCAAAGCTATCATGAATATCTCAAATAATGTTCTAACTAACAATAATATCCGTTATACATTAATTAACAAACATGCTGTCGTCGCAGATGTTAATAAAATAATTCATAATAATCATAATTTAGATTCTAACAACAATAACCAGTCGTTCGATTAGCGCAGACATTGAATCAAGCGATTGGATAAAAACGTGGAATTGATTGAATAATGCTCGCACATGCCTATTGCTGGCCGTAAACGGTTCCCGGGAATCCGCTAGTAGTCCAATAAAACCTTTGCCTGTGCTGGGCAAATCGTTCAGCTATTACATTGTCTAGACCTAATAAAATGTAGAGTTGGGAAGCGGTAGACGCGAGCATGCTAATTGGGAAGCGGTCGATCTGGTACGTTATTTTTTTTGTAAAATACAGTTAGTAATTCTTACCTTATTGATGCTAGTTCTAGGTATTTCAAATATCACTATTTATATATTAAAAACTTATATACTATAAATGTATACTTATAACGAATCACGCATATGTATAATGTTTTTTGCACTGTGTGTTACGAACCAACTATGGTGATGTAGGTATTGCGTCAACAGCCTAATAAAGTTGACATTAAAATGGTTAATCGCGTGCACTATGCCGTGTCTGAGCGTTAGTCGGCGGTATGCGAGGCAGGTGCGGTGCCACCTGCGCACGCGCCGCGCTCGTTACAAAAACCATGCGAGGGGCGGTTAGGGCTGCCATGTCTAAATTGTTATAACACTAACTTAACGTCATTTTTGAAAATGTGTACATATCTACGTCTGACGTAAATATACGTAATATACGTATGCGCCATCAGTCAAACTTTGAGTTATTGTTAAAATTATTTTGTATTTGCTGTGCCCCGCGGTTTCGACCGCGTTTTCCGCGGCGATATGTTAATCCAGAGTGTATGCCATCTTCATTCTAGATTTCATTTAAATCTTCAAGTCGTTACAGCCAGCGTAGAAGTAAATACACTTTAAGGTAAAAACTTTCGCGTTTATAATATTAGTGTGTTGAAGTAAACAAGTTTATGATAGTTCTACCTACCATGACATTTTATAAACCAATAGGCAAATTGAAATAATAGATGAATCTGAAACGGTTTAATGTACATTTTACGTACGACATATATAATTATTACGCGTTAAACTGAGCTGAAAATCTTCTTTAGTAATAGCCTATAGAGATGACAGGCGCAGTGCAGTGCCACGCAGGATTTTGCAAAACAAAGTTGCTGCAACTGTTGGGCAGGCGTATTGGCGAACGATATGCTTGTCTCATCAATGAGTTACATGAAAAAGCGTTATTAGTTTTTTTTAAGGTAAGTACCTTACGCTAGGCATGCTAGTTCTAGTATGACACTGGCAACTCAAATACACTGAACAAGTCACTGCTACCCCTGACCACTGATACCCTCACGGTTTAGTCCGGTCGTCATACTTCCAGGATAGCTGATATAAGGGAAACCATTAAACCTCATCTGTTATTAAAATATAATCTTTGATCGTTTTAAGCCGATTTAGAATTAAAGGGTCGGAAAATATAATGTTACTGCTATGTCCAACAGGATATGAAGGATATCCAATTTAATGTCTTTATTAATATGTTTTTAAACGAAAAGCGAAATATAACAACTTCAGAAACCTGCCTAAACTGTAATTTGATACAGTAACTGAGCCTGCAGAATTTCGCTAGATATGTTATAAGATGTCGGAAATAGGAGTATTAAATCCAAATTGTATTATTTGGCGAGTTTCATTGTTAGAAACACCGTGTATATATGTTACTAATGAAAATCTGACTGTGGACTGGGACGAATAGAGACAAAGATCTGACCAGGCTCTGGTAAGATGAAAAATATTGTATGACTGTGTTCAACCCATGTTCAACGTTTTCGCTGCCAACCCTCATTCAATAAGACGGTGATTTAGCTGATCTTTGTATTTTTCAGTTTTCGAAGATAGACGTCATAGTAGGGTAATATCCACATGTTGTTAAGTCACACCCGTCAACGACACGTAGTGCCGCCGTCCATTCATAAAACGAATATGGCCACTTCCGGCCGCGCCGCCTCGCCCGCGGTAATCCAGACGAAAAGTTTAATCGCTTCCCGTGCAACCGCGCCTTTGACCGTTCTACCACTTGTTATTATGTAACTGTTACTTAACCGCAATCTCTCTTTTTGTTTGTTCTAGGCAAAATTAATATTAAATGTAGCAAAGAATAGGTTAAGGTCAATTTATTAACTAAAAACTATAAAGCCCGACTTCTTTTTAACTTGATTTTAATAAGGAAATTTTACATGACAAATTTAAAAAATAGTGCGTGTCAAAGAGAAACGTTTTTTTTTATCGATCATTGACATTGGCAAAGCCCAAAGTTTACATTCATACGTAAGATCTCGTGGACATTCTCACGCTCGTGATTTCGGAAACAGGTTCCGTCGTAATTAAGAAAGAAATACGAGGAGAATGAACGGAACATGTTTAGCAAAACGAACTTTTACATATTGGCGAAAGTATTTGTGTGTCGTTAATTTGTGACAATTTGAATAAATAGCTCCTAATATCGCAGATTCACAACGGGGTTCCATGGGAACTTAATCGAGATTAATATTACTCTACTTTTTATATCTCTACAAACAAAGTAATTATGAAGTGTTACAAGAATAAAAGTCACATCGTTTTAATTATTTAAATAAGTACTCTAAAACATTTTGTGAAATTTTCACTAGAGTTACATAATTTCATATGACACACAGTGAACTTCAGTGAAGTTGAATGAGTGACGTCACATTTACGTGGAGTCATTGATGCGCCCGCGCCGCTCGCTTCCGTCCTCCGTAGCGCCAGAACTTCCTGTTTGCTGGTTTATGTTCAAAGACGTTGTAAACTTGTGAGAGAGTCAAGATTTTGTTGAGTAACCTTTGTGATGTGTTACAATGAATGCATTATGGAATTGAGATGATGGTGTCATGTATAATGATGAAACTAATAGATACCTCATAAGAGTAGTAAGACATTGAGTCACCTCCTACCTATGTACTTATATCAACTTTTTAAAGACATTTAGACGGAAGAAAATCTCTGTAGATTTTCTAGATTAGTTTCGGAGATTTCGTGCTGCACTAACCATAATATAAAATAAAAATATATAATTTATTTACACCGCCGACCTCTTTCTCTCTATTGGTTCTTTCCATTCAAAGATTGACTGGAAGAGATCAGTTTTAGCGATAAGTCCGCCCCATTGATCTATAGTTTATAAGTCTTTCCTGTACCATTTTAATATCTTGTTTGGTGTACAATAAGCATTATTGTATTATATTGTATTGTGATGGCGTGTTTCGGCTTTTAGGTGCTCGTAAAGAAGAAAATTTCCCAAACTAACTTCCATGGGAAAATGGGAAATCACAGGCAAAGCCACGAGGCGTAAAACTAGTTAAAATATAGCGAGCATAATTTACATGCATGGTACTGGACATTTTTTGTAACAGTCACTTCGTAGCAAGGTACAAGAGTCCATAAATAGCAAAACATTTAGATCAAGCTTAATTAAGAACTTTTATTCAGTATTTAGACATTTAATTTCCACTTTATGTCAACCTACTACATTGAAACGCAGCGGTTAGATAACGTAGTGTCACAAGCCACCGACTGTACCGATGGAATCGACTAATGAGAAGAAAAATATGGAGTCCATTAGAATACCTAACTGATAAAGCTAGCTAGTTCTTTTTTGTTTATGTACTGGGCACATGTCCGCGCGCTCATCTGCGCGACATCTGTTGTTAGACAGGTGGTTCTAACGCCTGTTTTAATCGCGTGATATGACGATATCAATATCTTGTACATTTTAATATCTTTGTTAGCTCATTAACATAGTTGAGCTATTTTTGGTTTTGTCGCATGTGGAAGTTTATATTGGGTGGTTTTATTAATTAGAATTTGGATCCGTAGTATAAATAGTTAGTGCTACTCGTAAAGAACACTAGAACATAGGGACTTCGCCTCAATAGGCAATAGGAAAAGTGTTGATACGAGTAGACATATTCTTAGTTATACTCTACCTAGCAGTTTAAGTTAAATTATAAAAAATAAATAAATAACGCCCAACGATCACATACATAGATCCTGGCCCCTAACTGGAATTCACTGTATTTACGGAACCTGGAACTATGAGCACCATGATCCCACAACACCCAGACACAAAACAAATGTTTACGCTTTTTTTTCCTGTGCACAAACATTTGTCCCGTCGCGGGAATCGAACCCGCAACCTCAGTGGTGTATGAGATTTGAGCCAACCTGCCCAACCACTATACCACAGAGGCGACAATTTTACATTACTTATTAGTCTCCAGTCTTTCTCTCCATCCAAAGGTTGCCTGGACGAGATCGCTTTAAGCGATAAGACCGCCCATTGTTACACCACTGTAAACATTTGACTTGTACTTTATCTCTATTTGTAAGGTGAATAATAAAGTGTTTATCTATCTATCTATCTATCTAGTCTTATTAGACTAGATTGATATTCTAATGACGGGTCTTTATTTGAGTCAAGTCAAATTTGGATGTTATGGACATCGCATCTGTCTATGTTCTCTATTTTTGAGAATTAGTTTAGTAGTGTAAGAGTTTGAAAATGTAAATTACTATTTTTAAGTTTGAAGGAGCAATAAAGATTTAATAATATTATTATTATTACATCTATGATAGATGATTTAATACAGGCATTATACCTATAGGTAATTATGTATATGGAAGATTATGTTTCCAGCATTTCCATTAATTTGAATAGACCTTTAATGTCTATTAAAATATTCAACACCGATAACAGATCAGCTGTAGACGTAACATTCAATTTAATAATATATGTATCATATGTATGTACAGATGATACATATATAATTGAAATAAAGAAAAAGTATTTTAATTTAAATTAATCAGCGAAGTGAGATATACTCAAGAACAATGACGGTTGGCATTTAAATCTATGCCCAAGAAGGTTGGACCCTTGAAGGTCATGTCATATAATATGTACCAATTCGTAATGAGACAGTCAAAGCAAAGTCCTGAAAAACTTTTCTTTAAAACCTTCATAGTTGTTCTGACTGGAACAAAAGTACCTAATCTTATATCCTCTAATTGGAAAGAAAATTTATTAATTGGTAGTTTTATATGCAGGTACAAATAAAGCAATTACTTTACGACTATTGGTCCAAATGCCATCGAAAATTAGGTACCTACCAAATAGTAAAGATGACAAACTCGTTACATATAACCCGGAGGCACAAGCCAGTTTCTAATAACCACAATTTACGATGCCAACGACCTGTCAATCTGAATTTCTTTAAGGCTTTGACTCACTGCAAGATCCGAAGCCATTAAAAATCGATGTAAAATCGATACGATAAAATTAATAATTATTAGTAAATCGCGGATTGCGATCACGTAAACCATGGGATTTGCGATTGCTGTATAAGGAAGGAAACGATTACTAAGAGGTGAGCGACCGTGCACCGTTACCTCTAGCCTCCGAATGGTCACCATTTATGACCGTTCGCCACCATTTGCCAGTTACCATTGAGTAGCAGACACGGGTCGACAGCGATTACATCTGGAGGAATAGTATGAATATTCATACACACCATACGTGCACCGATTTTAAATGAAATACAGCAAATCAAATTAAAAATAATATAAAAATAAGTCGCTGCTTTAGACAACTAATTGTTCTTGCACGTTTGTAGAATATGCTCTGATTCCAGTCCGCTATTAATAAACCATTTGTTGAATAAAATATTAGACGTATCTAAGCTGTTAAGCCGATACAGATTTTCTAATTAGCCAGGTGGCGAACTTAATTAACTTTTATTGTTTTTTGCTCTACGTGTTAAGATGACAAATGTGGCTTTAAGGATGAACAAAATATAGCATTTGTGTATTTAGGGTTTATAGCTCTTATTTTAATGTTTTTTTTATATTTGCTAAGCTTCAAGAGCAAGCCATTTCAATATAATGATGGTTTATTGTTAATCCATGCATCATTCTTATTCTTCCTGCGAATTGTATCAATGCTTGAGGTGCGTTTACATTAGTTTCACGTAAGCTATGTATGCAAATGTAAGCTATGTGACAATACTGCAAAGCTGGTGTGCGCGTCACGCGGCGGAAGCGGCGCGAGGTGCGCCCGCGCAGCCCCCGCCGCCGGATCCAACATGGCGGCGGCGAAAGTGCTTCCGCTCCAGAGCTTGAGAGTTCTCAATGGAGCGCTGCTTATTTATAACTTGAATGGGCTATTTATTAAATTATTTTAAATACTTTATTCTCCATACATGACCACGTAAAATGAAATTTTCAGAATTTTTAGTAGTTTTCAGCATTTAAGGGATATTTTAGTATTTTATGCAAACTATAAAATGGATGCTCATTTATGACATGGGCAAATATTAAAATCTGTATCAAATCTGCCAGATTTTTAAAATGTAACAAAATTAATGTTTTTATTTTACAAGATCATGGTAAAATGTATTTTTTATAACGTCAATAAATAGGCTCTGAAAATCAGCTCAATTTCACCTTACCCTAGGCTTCAGGAATACCTATCTCAAAACATTATAAATTAATACCTATCACTATACATAACTGGATTAATTAATATATCTGACGTCCATTGTAGTTGTGTACAATGCCGATAAGTTTTAAGGAATATTTATATTATTTATAATGTTAGTAGAGTATAGGTAAAGTCTATAGGGAAAACTCTTTTTAATACATACATAGCCTTGTAATTAAATTTGCTAATAATTATTCATTAGTGTAATGCCTGTTTAGAAACAATAACAAATTTTTATTTGAAGTTGCTATAAGCATTAACTTTAAAAATAGAAAATAATATTTGTATTGGTTGCGCAAAATATATGGCACTGGGACGGGAATTAAATCCTGCATCATCATTATGGTAATATTTAATTGAAACCTGTAGGTGTACAATTTAAGTACATTTTATAGTAAGATGGGATTTGTCTTAAACTTTGGAATATAAATAAAGTGAAATAAAGCAGGTCGGGTCTCCCACGGCTCAATGGTTAAAGAGTTTGCCAGATGTAGGCAATAGCGACAGCTAAAAGTCGTGAAAACTTGCACAGTAACATTTAAGTGAAACCTACATAATAGTAGTACGATCTAACCAAAACGAACCACCAGCAAACACCAGCCAACAAGCCAAGCAAAAAAAACAAACTAACAAAAAAAAATGATGAAATGATGGTTGGCAAGCATGCCAGCAAGTAACGAAGTACACCAGCGAAAAAAGTATCTAAAACCGATCTATCTATTTTAACATATTGTCAATTGAGTTATTGAATTTTATTTAAAAGTAGATTTTAACTACAGAAAAATAATAATAACGGATAAATTTTGTACTAACCTGTCATATATGAAGGATCGCACATGGGGTCCATAGATGGATCAAACGCGAGCCTATTTTGTTCAACATAATGCAGTTTGCCGTTATTCGTCACTGACTGCTCATAGTTCAACCGCGCTACACTCGCGAGGGCCTGCTCGTAGTTGAGCCTAGAATCAATGTCTCTCGCCTCCGTCGGGGAATCCGCATAGTTCTTGTTCACTTTAACACTATAGTCTGTGAAGTTGAGCTTCGTGAGGGTGGACATCGGGATGTCTAAGGGCGCCGCGCACGGCGGCACGGCGGCTTCGCGTGGCGCCTCCACCAGCAGCATCGCGGACGGAGGACTGTCTCCAGTCCCCGACCGGACCACTTTTAGACTTTTATCACCACATCATTTGGAACCACTAATTATAATATTGCAACAATTCGAAATATTTATTTAAAAAAAAGAAACTGACAACTAAACAAACTTCGATTCAAAGTTAAAAATAAAATTTGATGGCAGGCGTAGTCGGTACGTGTTGGAAGCTTTCGATCGCGGAGCCAAGTCTGTAGCACCAGTCCGCGGCGCGCGTAATCAACGACTGCGAGCTTTCGGGCGGGCCGAGAGGGCGGCGAGGCCCGCGCCGAGCGCCGCCGAGCGGGGCTGAGCGGGGACGAGGGGAGCCAACGCCGCGACCGGCGACCTGTCGGCCTGTCGCGCCACCTGCTGCTACGACCACCGCCACCAACTGTTGCGCGACCGTTGATTTTTTGCCAAACCTGCACCCCCCACAACTGATAGAGATCATGAAAATTAGCACAGCACCTCCAAACATTTTCTATTTTATGTATTTTTAAGGAGAATACTGAAAGTCTTTTTAAAATTATATTTTCTGTAGGTGCATGTTTAATCATTTTGATAAGCACTCGTCAGTCACTTGCAAAAGTGTTAATTATTTTGTTGGATTGATACATTAACATATTTTCCTTTAGCGTTATCATATAAGTATTTATGCGTAGTAAACTCAAACAAGGTACAACAAGCTTACCTTGTACTACAAAATACACACCATTTTTAAGTTTTAAACAGTATTTATAAAAAACGCAATTCCAGTAATATTTAGTTGACAAACTTGCTAACACATATAAGTTGTTGGCTTTATAATATATTCATATATTTGTAAATTAATCATAATTAACTTAACATTAACAGGGTATTGAAAGTTTGATATTACGAAGAGTAATTCGCGATCATGGGGTTGCAAGCGCCGAAATTAATTCTGATGTAAGACCAATTATAGTTTAAAAACTTATTTTTTAAGGTCGATTTGTTTAAACTGAAATAGTATAAAAATATAACTTAAATTATACATAGAGCGTAAATCCGTTATTGGCTAAATGTGTAGAAATATGTATAAAATATTTTTGATAGAGTGAGAGTTCTGGATTTAGTAAAAAAAAATACCTAAATAAACATATTGAAGCTGGCAACATGGTTTTCATTTTAAAGCAACATTGCAAAGTGATTTATGCACTGCTACTAACTTCAACTTCATTCTGTTGGAACGACTCGAACCTACCTGCCATTGTTTCTCTAGAGCATATAAAACAAAACGATTAAATTGTCAAGAACGATGTCTTGGTAGATAAATAAATGGCAATGATCACAAACATAGATCCTGGGCCATAACTAGAATTCCCTGTACCTATCTAAGGAACCAGGAATTACGAGGATTATGGTTCCACAACACCCAGACGCGAAACAAATGCTTATTTTTTTCTGTGCACAACGATTTGTCCAATCGCGGGAATCGAAACCGCAACCACAATGTATGTGATTTGAGCCAACCTGCACAACCTCTACACCACAGAGGCTGAAAGCGCGAGGCGCAGGTAGTAACTTAGAAAATTTATATTCTATTTTTCTTACTCTACTCAATGCTTCATCACCAAAGGAAATGAAACGGATTGCTTTACAAAAATGTATAAAATCATTATTATTTTGTAACATACGTTTAATTTTTTTGGTTTTTAAGTATCACACAATAATACTTTTAGATATAATGGAAACTATTTAAAACCTAAAACCATGGAAGTAGAAAAATGTCATTCAAAACACGGATATTATATCTAAAAGTATTATTCCGAACACCACACAAAATTGACATGTTTCCAGATTTCTTCACCAAATTTTTGTTTTGATTTATACGCGCTAAGACAATTAAAACAATTTTAACAAACCATGTCAGGCCAACAAAAAAGCTGCAGAAAAAAAAAGAAAAAAATGGATTATAATTTGAATTCAAATCTCCAATTATGAGACAAGTAGGCATAAAGATACAGGCTTTAGTATTTGTTAAAAATAGAATAAAATAAAAATGGAGGCATGCAAATGATTGTTTCGCAAAATTCACGTGGTGGCGGCGACGTAGATAATAATTACGTTATAATATAATGGCCGTGACGGCACGACCTTGAGGCCGATTCCTATTGTTTCATAGTGGTAGGGTTACCTACTAGGAGATAAAAATACTTTTTGAGTATAACGACACCCGATAGACAAAAATCACAAATAAGTACCCACTTAAATATTCTAACTAATGAAAGTTGAAATCTGCGCAGCTTGAAACTGAAAGTTTCAAAAGTAACAGTGAAGTTCTTCATAATATATTCGACTTACATAATAATAGATCGAAATCGATTATGAAGATCTAACAATTTCTCCTATATCTGTCTTTGTGTCCATAAAAGAGGGTGAGTCAACCCTAAAAGGTAAGCCAGCCTGCGTTTCGCTGTGGCACCCACTAGAATTTTAAATTTAGTTACATTCGCATCGTTACCGAGTAACAATAGCGTTTACCGCTAATGTAACAATAATGTACGAGCCACTAGCAATGACCTTTTGCTCTTCACATAATGAGGTTTGGAAAAGAAGTCTCGTGTTCGCGAACTTGGTAATTGTTGTACTAAAGTAGAGTGTATGCTGCAGTAGAGTTTTTTAACGCTTTATTGATCTATGTTTGGCCACTATCTCGCCTGATATTAAGCGATGATGTGGCTTAAGCGTAGTTAATGAGTCATCTTTGAACTTGAATTTATGTCAGATTGAAATAATAATAATAAATTCATTTATTTCAGGCAATAATACAGTTAACAAATTAAAAACACCAGAACACTAACACTAGGATAAGGGGTATTTCGGTTTAGTCTCTCTGCAGAGTCGGAACACTATTCCTTTGGGCCAAAACACAAAGAATAAAGAGTAAAGGGCAAATACGTTTCAGCTCACAAAAGTGTTGAGCTATCGGGGCCGAGACATAAGGCAAAGAAAGAATACAAATTGTAAAGGTTTTCATTGCGCAGTTGCTAGTTCTCTGTTTGATGCGATTTGAGCCTAATCCAGATATAGTGACAGTTCCAGGATGTTGACAATGATCTTAACTAAATCGAGCCAGATGTCCCGATATCAATTTCAGATACATCGACTGTTAAGGACGTTGGGAGGGCGGGCACGAGCTTAAGGGCGGAGAACCGGGTCAAGTTACTAGGGGGTGGGCAGGGTACTGGGTCACAATGAAGGCTGGCAGAATGCAGGATAATAGCCACCTGAGCACGTGTGCCACCGGATATAGAGGGCTATTGTCTACCGGAGGAAGCGATTTCGACGCCGACGGAAAATAAGACGCCGATTTTTTAGTAGGCTGTGTCTACAGGTATATAAAATGGGGAGTTACGTGTGTGGTACGTTTGAAGTGTGACGTTGGATGAGTAATAAATTATACTTTTAAATTAATTTTCATAAGAAAGAGTCTCTGTATGACTAAAGCATCGTGTGCCTATTTAAGATATACATCCGGTCTAAAGAAAACTAAGTCTAATTGTGGAAATTGTGAAGCTTTTCATTGTGTCTTTAAAAATACATTACCAAAATTGTAACAGACCAAAGTCGATCACATAAACTTTACTGACACACAAAATCAATAACTCGAACTTTCCGGGCACAAAACGAAGTGCACACTGTTTACTAATGAAGTTGCAGCCACCGAGGCCTAAACAAGTGTATGGAACTATAGAAGATGTCGACGCAACGTACGCGACGACAACGTAATTAGTGAGGCGGGCGCGGGAAGCCTCACGGGAAATAGCAAGGGAAATGAGTTTTCCATATTTGAATAAATGTGCGAGGAAATAAACACGCGCGGATATTGTCTCCGATAGAAAACTATTGGAACTGTGGAACAATCTCCTCGGTGACATAACTGTGCCATCTGCATTAGGGAAATGGGACTGTCGATGATGCGAAGAAGATATGTTGATGAATATACATAATATTTTTTTTTTGTTGAACTAGTGATGCGCGAGCATGTCGTTCGCCTGATGGTAAGCGCGACGCCTGCACATAACAATTGCAGTGCCACACAGAAGTTGTAACACCATAAAAGCAATTAGGACTGCATTGCGCGCATCACCCCGTGACATCAGATATTAAGTCTCATATATTATGCCCAGTAATTTCGCTGGCTACAATGCCCTTCAAACCGGAACACAGTAATGTTTGCGCACTACTGCTTGGCGGCAGAATAATTATAGGCGAAGGCCTTCGAAACGCTCTATATACATATAAAAGTATATAGAGCGTTTCGAAGGCCGGGCGGTCTAACATACACCCATAATATGAAAATGGAGAAAAAAAATTAAATAAACACATAGATGTCTTTTTACTTACTTTTTAGGTCTTTGGACTTGTTTAAAACGCTACAGTAGGTATTTGACAAAGTATATTAAAGCAGACGTCGTTCGTCACGGTCATCAAACACGCCAGAACGTAGATGGAGGTTTTTTTATAACTGTAATCAACTAGTAGCGTCGCGGTGCCAGTACCGCACAGAACGATAACAAAGTAACATAAATTACACAGTTTTTCTAATTTCCACTGAACTGTGACGGTCAAACATTCGCTGTAATACTAGATGGTGTTCAAAGATATCATGCATAAAAGCGCCGGCTTGCTAAAGAGGTCCATTACGTATGGCATCGGCGTAAAATCGATCGCGAAACGTAAAAAGATAGAAATAAACCGGCGGCGATCGATATTCACAAAGTAAACTGCCACCGTTTCCATCGCACGTTTAAATTTAAAAACACAATTTACCGAGGAATTCCCTGCTTTGAATTACATTAAGTGTAAACAATAAAGTGTTAGCGAGCGTATCGGCTGCGACAGGCGACCGACGGAAGTACCAGATAAACAATCTTTTTTAGATAAAACACTGAAAACGGTCCATAAATCTGTACAACGACTCGGGAACACTTCATCCAGAACTGTCAAAGCGGTGAGACCGATGGGCTTTATGAGTATAAATAGGTACCTAACGGTTGCATATAATTACACGCATCCGATCATTGACAACATAAAAGCTTTTTTTGGGTTAACGCTCATAACCTTTGCAATAATTAAAAAAAGCTCAGCGCATCCGGTGCTGTCGATTATACAAACTGATTGAATTCTAATTTGAAATTCTGTTTTGTATTCTCTATGAGTCTTGGGTATACATTTTTTATTTCCTGTAAATTAAGGATACGATATATTATTGTGACATTAATTAACCTCAATTTTGTTTTTGCTTGAAAATAAAAATTGAATTCTGAGCGAGTTGAACGGCTTTCTGATGGGTATATATGAAGAGAACGTCTGTGTTCGTGCGCCCAGTAGCAGTGGCTAGTGGCATGAGTATCTCGCGCAGCTCGCGACGTGTGTTTTAAATTGGAGCGTGCCCGGGACGTCACTTCCGGTGCCAATAATTTATATCTCTCGGCCTCCGTCATCTGTCGAGATGGCGCGAGATACGACATTTATCCACGTTTAAATTTGGAACGATTTCTAAGAACATTATGATTGTGACATATTCTTGTTTTGAAGTAGAACTTACTGTAGGTTATATCGCTTTTGCGTTGCACTATAATGCCAGTGCTTCATTACCCAACCCAATAGAACAATAATCTGTAGTACATATGCAACTAGTTATCTAAAAGTTATCTATTAGTTAATTATATTTTCAACGTTCGTACAAAATGTCAATCAAGCTATATTATCAGACAAAAAAATGGTCAAATAACAAACACTGGCAGCTAACAACAAGAAAAAAATGGTAGAAAAAAATGTAATATGGTTGATTATGATTTGTGCGATATAAAAAATGCGAAAGATGAATGGGACAATGTTGTGACATGTTATCTCAGGGGCAGTTCCGAAGGACAATCACTACCCACGCCTTCCTGCCCCCTCCACCCCGCGCACACCCCGCGGCTCGCGAACCGCGCAGCCTGCGATAGTGTATCGGGGACAATAATAATTAACATTGTATTATCGTCGCATTTAAAAACAAGTTTTTAGGACTATAATAGGGGACTGATAAGAAATTAGTGGATTTTATTATGATATGAAGTGAACGATCTTCTATTCTAAAAAGCTTATAAATACATATTATATTATATCTCGATAACTCTCTTCTCGATATACAAGCTTGACGAATCACATTAAACTATTGTTATATAGGTATGCGAAAGTAAGTGTGTTTAGTCCCTCTTCACGCCTCAAAAACTCAATGGATTTTGATTAAATTAGGTAAAGTAATGTAGAATACTCTAGGTCCTAAAACAATATGTAAAGCACTTTCATCCGCAGGTAAAACCGCGGTACGCAGCTAGTAACTAATTAAAAATAACATAGTATATCAAATTTTTTCTAGAAATTCGCAAATGTTAACATCCATGATCCACCGAGGGATGAAAATTGGTGGAAGAAGCTGGGCAGCTATTATGATTTCAGCTGACGTTAATCAAAAAGCTAGTGCTTTATTAAAGGGCAGTTTTAGAGAGAGGGGTAACCGTCTATTACAAACGAATGCTCTAAGTGAGATTGAGGAACAATTAAAACGCGCGCAAACTAATAACGGATAATGAAGTCTCGGCAAATATTTGTTTTTGCGGGAGATTCTGCACCAAGCGTAGCAGCGCAAATACGGCAATTAATTGAATTCGGTTACTTCAAAGCACCGCCGCGGGCTTTGTCGGCGTTGCATTTGTAATCCGACACTTGTATTGAACGTGTAGAAGATCGGCGTCATTGAAGCAGGTTGCAATCCGCGAAACTCCCGAAGTAAAGTTCTCACAGTAATAGACAAAGGTGTAAAGAGGTGCGTTCAAAACACCTGCGGAATTGCGAAATTATCGTATTTCAAAGACTTTATAACGCCATGAAAGAAGCATGTAGGTACCTACGTATGTTATGTATGTAGGTGATAAAGTAAAACCCCGTTTATCATGACTTCATTTGCAGTTACGCAAATAAAATGATGAAAATAATAAAATTCCGGCATTATCAAATGTTAAGTACAATGTATACCATATGTACGATTCCATGAACCCACATTGCTGATTATACACACAACTTAAATACCTACTAAATAAATGTTCCACCATAACACTATGAACACGTATTTTTGTGGTTTTATATTCCAGCTACTGGTATAGTGGTATCAACGTATGCCTATTTATATTAAACACGATAAGATGCCTACTTCAAGTTGATGTATATCGCTTCATTTCCATTTAATAAGCCCAACAATCCTTTATAACGTCCATGAACGTTTATCAATGCATTTTGATGAGTTCGATATTAAAATAGCTGTAAAGTGACGATAAGGCCCCCATTTTGAAAGAGGCCTTTGTGAGTTTTGACCCTTACCCTTTATTCGAACATAACAACATTGACAAGCAAATCCGATTCGGAATTCGAAAACACGAATCAAGGACACCTGAATTTCTTCAACTAGGTGAAGAAAAAAGACTGATTGAATGGGCACTTCGCGAGGGCCCTTGTTAAGCTTATTGGGGCACAAGGGGCCCTCAGGGTCGAGTTTGCGAGCACCCTAGTAATACGCATATCAAAGGAACCCCTTGCTCTTTTCGTGTGCCAACCCTTGAGGGTTGGGCTTTTTTAACATTTACCTGCCTTTGGTTGTCTGTGGCAATGTCTTTTATCTATTGTTCGTCTTGTACAAGAGTCTCAGATTATGTACTGGGTAGTGCATAATTCTAAGTTTATGTAACCTTTACGCTATAAATAACTCAATAATGTATTATTATCGTCAACAATGATGAATAAAATGTCAGTATATCTATTTCATCAATCAGTGACTTATGAATATTTTCAGAAGATTGCACACCATGTAAAAATATTAAAAGTAGGTATGTCTCAAAAATTTGTCATACTATTTATATTTTCAGTAGTTTATAAAAACGTTAATATCGTTATAATGTTCTACCCCTAACATAAGCTAACATCATTACCGGCATGCTTTGATTTCTTATCCTTCAAACATCCTTTATAGAAAAATCGTAGTTCGAAATTTGAAAAGGTTGCGCACGTGCGCAGGAGTGTGTATCGGGTTGCACCGGAAGCTCCCTGGTAAAAGCACAATGGCTGCCGGAAGTGGCCGCTCGAAACTAAATGACACGTATCTTTTTATTGATATCTTAGAAAGCTCAATATTTTTCATGTCTACACTTCAACCCCATTGACAGTTATTATGCATTGTATTGTAAATTACATTATTTTTATAATGTGATTATTTTTTAGTAATAGAATAACGGACGTCGCGCACATAAAGGAAATCACGTACTTAAAATGCTTTATATATCCCCATAATCCCCAAAATGTCATTCGTAATAAATTTAAGTGTTACATTTTATATCTTAATTATACCTCGATAGAGTTGTAATTGTAATTATCGTGTAACCGATATATGGTTTTGAATATCCAGTATTTATCGGATAATGTGGTCAATAAAAACACTGGCTATATGCGGTGCGGTGCGGATATCGGTGGCACGGGGCGGGGCCTCATTCAGCCACTGTTAAATGCCAAATCAGTGCTTGGTTCTACCATCATCATGTCATGGCTCTAAATGGCCGTGTATAAAGAAATAAATTATTATGATTGGCTGGCCCGTAACAGCCAGCCACGTAGGTATAAATATAAGCTAATGGGCTAGTCAGGATGCCCATGCAGTTTACTGCCGATACGGATTGTTAAATGATGTCATATTTTTCAAGTTCTCGAAACACTTTATTGCATTCAACATTTTAGAGGTATAATGACTAACGTTATTACGCTTAATGACGTATTTATAAATGAGATAAGTAGATCTTACGTGAAGATTACGATCCAAAATTGGTTATATTATTACGGAAATTTCCGACGATGATAGTTTGATGTTATAATTAGTTGTGATAAGTATCTCATTGATCAAACAGTATTAAGAATTATTGTAGGTAATCACGAAACTATAACACATTATAATTAGAAAATGCTACTCGGATTGCCTACGCAGAT
Organism: Petrophora chlorosata; assembly: GCA_951640565.1. Classification (NCBI taxonomy): domain Eukaryota; kingdom Metazoa; phylum Arthropoda; class Insecta; order Lepidoptera; family Geometridae; genus Petrophora; species Petrophora chlorosata. Next base: position 9,619,211 of record OX621207.1, on the reverse strand, counting down.
CGCGCACCGTCTACGGCGTAGCAGTAACGTCTTGGCCATTAAAATGTTCAGCAGCATTATTGTTTTCGATTTAGCAACTAGTTCCTCAGAGCAGGCGAGCAGGCGGCAGCAGCGGCGTGCACGTCCGGCGATTAGCGGCGAGTGCGCAACGCGAGGATGCGCCCGCGCCGCCTGCTGCCCCTTGCGACAGCGCGGATGCCACGGAATTGCACCAACACAACATTAACCATATAACTACACGCTTTATTAATACGACGTGCACTTGCAAAATATTGTGTTTTTGTGCGTTAACCTTCAGGTACGTCGGCCCACTTGCATTAGTTGGTAACGCTCGAGTTGACGCGAGGACGCGAGAAATTTAAACGTATGCTGATGCCATATGCGATGTCCCTGAACGCTCTTGATTGGGACTGACCTTGCAATTGATATAGTCAACCCAGATCAGATTTTATCTATAAACAAACTAACCACTTTTTAAAACTATATAATCCCGATTACAATTGAATTGAATGCCCTCGGATCAACCTGTATTTCAAAAGACAGGCCTGAATGTATGACACAAACTTACCCCGCCAAATCAATAAGGGGTCCAGGTCTGTTGACTCCCTAGACCAGGAGCTCGTATGAAGAAACATAGTTTATCCGGAGTCAATATCCGCCATATTGGACCATTCACATAAATCACTTGACACTTATCACCGCTTTCGTTAGGTGGCGCGAAGCCGGTTGCCCTATTAAAAATTAAAATATTTAAAGTATCTACTTATTAAAAATAAAAAATTGAATGAATAAATCTTTCAATCTACCCCTTATTAAATAAAATATATGTTACAAATACAGGCAGTTGTAATAAAATAGACACGACACAGAACTTTCAAGTGGTTGTAGTAAGATAGAACAATGGCAAAGATGAGTAACCAGCGTGCTCGTAGACTGGACACTGAGGTCATGCGCACATTCTACTGACGAAGGTGAGGGAACCAAATGGAAGGGGCGGTGTAATTCATCCATATGACTAATGAAAAAACCTGGGAGTATGGACGTACTGTGAAGATACTGAAGTTTGCACACCAATGCAATTGCTGGGATAAATAAGCGCAAGGACTTCATCAGTTCATGACACATAACATCTTCATCAGAAACGACGTGAGACTGATTTAAAGCATTCTCTATACGTACAGCTGCGTACCTGTTCCAGTGATTATTAAGGGAAAGCTCTAGCCAAGAGTTTGTTACTGACATAGCTATAGGCTGTAAAGTTATTAATACCATTAAAATAAGGGTAAAAGCGTAAATTTATATTTGCTAGCTTATTAATAACCCATGTATTACCAGATGCCTAAGTCTGGGCTCCACGCAACTGCCTAGCATGGGTACAACAGATGTTACTTGAAGCGTATAGTTGCAAGATATAAATAAAAACAGTACATTAACAGTACCTACAATACATTGTATTGCGCAAAACTTATTGAAGGCAGCAGGTGCTGTAAAGATAAGATTGAACTGTCGTAGAGTATCTTTATTAATATTTTTTTGTGGTGGTTTCGATGTCGCTTGATGTTGATTAATGGAAATATCATGGTTTGTATTATTGGCATGTGTCCTATCGTCGACATGGTGCTCCTGTTATGAAGTAGACAGAACAGTATACTTTACTAACTATACAATAAATCAATTTTGTAAGACATGATAGACATTCAGAATAGGAGTATAGTAATCTTATAGCTACATATACATATTATGATAGAAGTATAAGTACGATTACATCATTTACAGATTAGTTTATTTGTATTGGCAGGTGCTCTAGTGCAAGTCTGACTCGATAATTAGTTTAGCGACAATGAAGATAACACTCAGCAACAGTAGCAAAGGCTGAAGACGATTCAGCCAGACCTCGGATCAGCTGAAAGAGAGCGGAAAAACTGCGCCAAGGTCGGCCAGTTGCGCCACTAGCGCACCCGAGTGAAACGATGCGCCGCTAGATATGTGAACACTTATTTGATGCTTCAGTGAGAAATATGATTCTATGATAAACGTTTAATGTACTGTGAGGCTCTCAAGGACTATAATTAACATGGTTTTTGTAAAACACCAGAACAGACTTAGCAGGAGATCATATTTGTGGCGATCGCGGGTTAAAACTTCAGAAGTCACGATCTTTTATATGGAAACGTTATTTAGGTTTACCTAATTAAAACATTAAATATTTCATAAGTTAGACGGAAATTATAAAAAGAATCATTAGAAGTATACACTTATTAATCAGAGAAACAAGTGTCGAGTAGACGCGTTCCCCGGAAGAGCAAGTCTACGTGTAAATTGCTTGTCCAACTGTCCGCTGGCCGAGACCACCCGTGCTAACGACGCCGACGGAGAGGACATCTTGTCTCCTTGCTTAATTTATTATTTCGGTAGCGAGCGCGGCCAGTCAAAACATCCCACGAGAATGATTTACCACGCAATAAACACACGTTTTATATCTAATGGAAATGAGCTTTTATCCGTGAGATATCGCAGCTACCCCCATTATACCTCTAAACTTTGATTAATTATTATTATGTTAGGTACTGAACTGAGCAGGCTAACTATGGTCATTTAAATCCCTGTTAGTTGGATGAGACGGATGAGACGGCGTTCTTCAACGTTATATGTGTTTCCATGTTGAAATTTATGCAGCAATTAACCTGTGCCGTGAAGAGATTAACTCTTCACGTTACGGATTACTCCGCGTCGCATCCGCGATGATAAATCATGAGTATGTATATTAGCTGCTATACAATTTTTTTTGCTTAATAATCGTTGACATTTCCTTCGATGCTTGTATCATAAATGAGAACCTAATGGAATTATTTATATAATTATTATTTTTATGTGGCTACGTGTTTTTTTTACCGTAAAGCTATTTTATTAACTCTGCTAGCTAAACATGTTAAATCACGTTGTGTACCTACGTAGATAACTAAATTATTGTCTAGTTTGACCTATTTTAGCCTATGTCAAGGTACAATGATTTTCCTAATTGTGGGACAGAAACAATAGTCACACATAACTATTAATTTTTAATACATTATTAAAAGTATTGATTAATCATACACATATCTAAAAGTTTTGAATTATTTCGCCTTACATAAGCAGCAATTAAACTCATGTTTATGATATCTTTGAACCTATTCTAAAGTATTTACATAACATCACAATAATTAGCCCTACGTTCACGATATCCACTAATAGCCTATTCACCGTAAGCCGTAACATCAAGTTCATAATTGGCGGGTTATCGTCAATGGTAGTTTAACGAGACTCTTTACCGTCGTTGTGCCGTAGATAACCGATACCTTATCTTTATGACTCGATATACACTTGCGGGGGGAGATCGGCAACTGTGTCAAAACAAACAAGTTACATGTTGCAACTTACTTTCATAATGACCACTATAACAAATATTATGTTCTATTTTTTAACCGGCTTCTAAAAAGAGAAGGTTCTCTATGCGATTGTATTTTTTAAATTTTTTTATGTTTGTTACCTCAGTACTAAGAACTCCGTCATTCATGAACCGATTTGGAAAATTCTTTTTGCGTTGGGTTCAGTATAGCTACGAACCCAGACAGCACGTAAGCTTGCTGTAAGTTTGTTTCACCTTTGATATTGATTTGATAAGTCAAGTTTATTGTGGCAATGGAATGTAAGCTTGCTGCAAGTTTGATTTTCTTGCATACTAATTTGATACGTCAAGTTTGTCGCGGCAAAGGTATATAAGTTTGCTGCAAGTTTGTTTTTCTTCCCATATAAATTTCATCAATATTTGACCTTTGACTTCGAAGATACATTGAAGTCGGTTTTTTTGTTTAATAAAACGTATACTTGTTATCATCGGCTTAGTTTTACATCTTAACGTAACTTCTATAATAAGATTTATGTTAAAATTTTTGTTTTTCAAAACAATATTTTAATAAATTTCTAATCGAAACCACGAGTAGATAAAAATGAGCCTAAACACCAGTAGTTTACGATTATCCGTCAAGGAGTTCCATTGCCCACCTTCCGTCTCCATCATTAGATCAGCTAGCTGTGACCATAATATTGCCATTGTCATCGGACTTTGATAAGTATGCTAAATTTCAACTCCGTAGGATAAGAGGCCAAAGATTTGAGCCAAACATTGCAAGTTAAATAAAAGCTTGTAAAATATTTGATTTGGAAATACAAAGATCTGGAATTATGGAAGAAATACCGAAGCTGATTGTAATTAAATAAAGAAACAATAGGTAATTGTAATAAACTTCTTTTATGCTTGCTACGGTATTCTATACTTGTAGATGTTCGTAGACCTCCATAGACTAGACCTTACTGTGTGATGGGTATAGGAGATTAAACGTGGTATTGTTTTCAAGTACAATGTAAGAAAATTAACGACCGTAAACCTATGAATAAAGAAAAAGAATGGTTTTTAAAACATACGGAGCTTTTACGAGGCAATGGATTCTCAAACACTCAACATACTGGTAACATGAACTAGCTTAGCTTATGTTATGTAAAACAAATTTGATGCATACATATGACTACTTCTAGTTTATTCTTATTTGGTTTATTGCGGGACTGCGTTTCGTGCCACATCTTTCTTATTCCGAAGTATTCTGCAGTAGCACTACAGTTAGTTTGCAACACGTTGGGCGCCAAGTTTACAAACAACACTCCACAACATGACTTGTCAAGTATAAGTACTTACCAGTATTGTTGTTGTTGTTGTAGTGGTGCGCCGGAGGGATGTAGTCCGGCAGCTCGGGCAGGCACACGTTGCTCTCGTACATGTTGGGCGGCACGTTCGCGAGCAAAGATCGCTCTTTTTCTACATCTGTGAAAGATAACAGTTTAAGTTTGTTTGGTCCAGCAAGTTGATGAAGAACCACCAACATTTACGTTTTTTTTAAATAGATAATTATAAGATAATAGGTCTTATAATTTTTCAGTTCAGTAAACTGAAAATGATTTAATTTTGTGTCTTAATCAAAACCTTGTTTCAGTTAGCGGTAGCTAGCTAAATATTCATTAAACCTAAAAAAGCATACTATATAGCATTTTCATGCACTTATTACAAGACTTTTACATCACAACCATTCTCCAAGTTACCTTTCTGCAAGATCTCGAGGTGTTCCCAGAGGATGTCGCCCATGAACGCCGGCGCTCGCGCGACGAACTCCTCGCGGCCCATGGCACAGATGTCCTTGCCCTGCGCTCGCGCGAACTGTTGCAGCGCAACACCTTCCAGCGAGAACTCTCGCGCAGCCCAGCGCAACCACGCAGCCACGGCTGCTTCGCTCCATTGTCGCGGGTCTGGGGACAATTAATTACATTAATTCTCAATTTTGGAAATATCGATAAAGGATTTTTCAATACACGATTTGGGAAAAAAGACATTTTTTTCTAATTCTCGTGTTATTCACGAGATTGCAATTTCCTTCGGCAGAACACTTCGACTATCTATATAAAAGTAAATTATACACTCTTCTCTTACTTTTTCATGTCTGGACTTTACTAAGAAACGACTGGAATAATTTGAGTTTACACCGGAACTGTTAACGGCACAGAGGCATCCCTAATTAGAATTCCCTATAACACACAAGTAAAACAGTGGAGCGGATGGCAGGGCTGCAACATCAACAATTAGGCGGGCAGCGAACCGCGCGGTTGGCCAACGGCGGATCTTGCGCCACGCGCCGGAAGCCGCGCGACCTTGACGCCGAATGTATGCGCGGCAACTAATCGCGACTCTTTCTACAATTGATAAAAGGATTTCTAATGCTAAGTACTGTTTGTAGGTTTGTATTACGCGGGTGTTATCAGCTAAGAGCTCCTTGCGTTGATGTTTAGTTATCGCCTCACAGCGTGATAATGTCATACAGTTTCGTGGGAAAACGAACAAGCATGCCTGATTAAGTAACAACATTTTCCTCTACAGTCAGACTTTTATGCTAGCATGACTCACATAACATTTTCTCAACACAAACTAAACCGTTTAATCCACAAATTGAAGCTATTACCGCTCCAAAGAGGAAAACGTACCCGCGGATCAATCAAAGCCGCATATTCGATAATCACAGTCAGTCCTAGTGAGCTGGTCAGTCGCATGCTGAGAGTTTTCCTCTCAGTGGTCTGAGAAAAAGTAAATCGATACAAACAGAGTTATGGTGTTACGATGTCACAAATTGCCCCCAGACAGGGCACTTGAGTTTTTCCCGGCGAGAGCGGGCAATAATGAATAATTAGTTTAATTATGGCTTTTAGCCGGTGCCTGCCAGTGACCGGAGACGCCGCACAATGTTGCGTAAATCGATGACTGGGAAAAGACTCGTTTCCTGTACAAGGTGAGGGAAAAGGTATTGCTCTATCTATTATTTTTGCTGGGCTGTTTTTGTCGAATATTTTTGACATGGGGGAAGATTTCCCTTATTCTGTATTTTAGGTGATGTGGAATGTATTTATTATAACGTTTCCTGAAGATAAAATTAATAAACGACAGATCACACAACCAGTGCCAGTAATAAATAAATCTACCTAAGTTCGCTAACAAACATGAATTATATTATTCATTGCTTGATCCTACAAAATAGATCAAGTTTAACATCAACATAACAATACAACATTTACGTAAATCTATCAATATTAATTAGATAGCTATCCCAAAGGTAGCTCGTTCTTCTCCTCGAGTTATGTATAAGGCTGTGAGCAGACGAGACAATTTTATGTGTTAACAATCGCCATCGGGTAACCGGTCGAGAAGAGAACAACCACGGTTACGTGTCGTACGGTTTAAAGATCGCTTCTCTATGTAAATTTGGTTTGTTTATATTTAGAGTTAATTTAATTAACTCGCTATATATAAAATTAAAACAGTGAGGTGGCCCTAATGACAAGTTTTTTAAGTTATGCAAAAGGTTACAAAATAAGGTTCAGGCTGCGTGAGTTAGTTTTTAATTAAAACGTAACTGATCTATTTTGGATAGATGCGATCGTTTCTTGTTATTTGCTTGAAGAATTGAGATAACATTTATCTTGACTCTTCATTTTAGGCTACAGTGATTTGAAAGCGCTGACAGGAAAGTCAAATAACCGGGCTGTTTTTAAACAGTCGTAATGTTTATTTTAATAACACGTAACAGCATCGCTTACGCAAACAAAATAAAGTAATAATCATAAAGCGAAGTACTTCAGCGTACCATACCTCACGTTTCATTTAACTGCATTTCTTTATCGCGGAGCATCCACATTATTCTTACGACGACGGCTTCATTAAGCGCGCTGAAAGTCGACGTATTTAATTCATAGGACCAGTTTTTTAATCTGTTTATATATTATATGTTATCGTTTACCATTGTCTTTATCTAAACCACGTGATACTACAGTTGTGTAATACCACTTCGAATGAAATAAATAAACTTTAAACGAGCGCTATAGGAACTCGTTCCACTTTAGTCCGCACTAAGTTGTCAAACTCAAAAAGGAAATTAAGAAGAGCATGGTTTAATTGATGTTTTCCATTTGCTGTAGTGTGTTCGTCAAGCTTTATCAAATTCGGGTTTATTGCTAATTTTATAACGTTGAACAATTAAATCGAGTTCTACAACTCTTTGTTTATGGAAGCCTAAAGGCTTGTGATAAGGTAACAGTTATTTAACGAAGACGATGGGATGTATTTTATGTATTCGTAGTTTAGAATTAATTTGAGATACAAGGGCATATTAAACATAAAATTATATAGTCATCATCAAAGGCAATGTTGCTTACTTTAATTTTGATTGCATCTTAATGAAGACAGCGGTAGGTCGGTGCACCTCTAAACAACAAAATATGTTGTTCTGCATTGGAAATCTGTTGTAAACTCGTACATAATTCTAACATGTGCAGTTTACAGTGATGCGCGCGGGCACACCGGAAGCGCGAATAGACACGGCGCAGACGCACGCACTTCCGCGCGGCGGCCGTCGAACCCGCCACCTGTCGTGATCCTAGCGCAATCACAATCATGTTCATTACACTCCTCAATAATAGTAAAACTAGTTGAACTTCATGTTAAACAGGTCATTATTTAGTACACATGTTCGACTGTCTATGAAGCAGTATACTTAAAATATGGCATGAATGTTGTATGTAGGTACACTCTGTCAGTATTCTCTGCCTTCAGAAAAATCACCAAACGTTTTCAGCCTCAGTTTTGACTACATTATAAATATGAAATAATGGCATAAGGATTTGCTATCAAATCGCAGTAAAATCGAAACCTATATTAAATTAGCAGTTGTAAATAACGATTTAACAACCACATGACTAAACAGTGTCAATTGTTATCTATTTTTGCCTTCTCTTCACCGGTGGGCGACATATCGCAGCCAAGAAATTAGCATCATGCATCTATCTACCCAAGTTTCGATACAAATATCGCTTAAAGTTGGCAGTTGCCACCAACAAACAGTGCGGTGTGTGGCGCTGCGCCGGCGCAGGGCGGTCGGGACATGATCAGAGATGGACTAAGAGACCAACCAATGCAATTAAAAAATATTGTAGAGCCTTTTCTCTTCGTGAAACCGACTCAATGCTTATTACACCATTATCTTTTTAATTTTTACATTGAATACGACATGTCTACTTTGTAAGTTTTTACAGGATAATTTTCTCAAGGCCTGTGGACCTTAGTCCAGCACTGGCGTCGACGCGTCGACGCCGCCGTTGCATTACCATATGCAAATTCCGACTTGTATCGTACGCCTTGTGCACTCTACACTAACAGTTTTTGCTTGATCCACTGCATTGAGTGAGGAAAACAAAGCCCCTGTCGTCCTTACGCGTCGACTGACAATTTTGCCGTCAAGGACCAGCACCTTCAATTGTTTTGTATTATTCTTGGCAACATAACGCGCGGCAGATCACATCTGTTACTCCCAAGAAAAACATAACGAATACTAAATAAAACTGAAGCATCTTTACTCATCTCTCAGATCTCGAGCGACTGATGTCTTAAATTATATTAAATGTGGTTTTACGGCATTTTCTTCCTGACCATAAAGTGATATTGAAGAGCGCCTCCAATAAAACGAGCAAGTTTACATTTACACAAGTATAACATGAACCGTTGCTTTAATTTCTCTAAACAGTAAAATGATAATGACAGATATCGAGTGTGACTTTATCTAGGTAACTACTGAACCAAGAGGCTGTTAAGGTGTTTTATGCTAAAGGACATTAAGATTTAAATTAAAATAGTTATTAGGTATGCTGCGCATTTATTTTAATTATTGGATTATATAAATGCTTTAATCTTTAATGTACACGCGTACATACTGTAGGTAATATTGATATTTATTTTATTTATAGTACTTAATTAACACAACGAAGTATTTTTAACTGACTTCAAAAAAAGATGAGGTTGTAATTATTTTTTATTTATTGTATTTTTTTTAATTTGTTACCTCAGGCCTCCGTCATTTATAAACCGATATGGAAAATTCTTTGGAAAACTGTTTTGCACAGCAAAGGTTCAGTACAGCTACAAGGTGGTCCCATATAAATTTCATCGATCTTCGACTTTGGACTTCGAAGATACATCAGAATTGAAGCCGGTTTTTTTGTTATAATAAAATGTATAGGACTTGTTATAAAACCCAGTTTCCTTTAGACAAGTTTCTAAACGGTTTAATTACTGCAAATTGGTACTTATCTATAGGTATATGTATCACAGATGGGATAATCCTGTACATTGGTGGTTATAATAACGAAGTATTATTAAGGTGACGTGCGGAGTACGGATCCAGGACCTAGGGTTACTGTCCAGCCTGGAGTCAAAGAATTTCAAATCTTACGTGCCCTGGCTTACGGCAAAATATAATAAGAAGTTTGTGGTCAGGCGAAACCGAAACAAATTCCCTAGTCGTAATTTTTTGTTTTGAAATATTGTGTGTATAATAAAAAGTTTATATTTTTTCTTTATGGAACTGATTGATAATGCAAGTCGTTCGCCTGCCTATAACAATTGCCGTGCCACCCAAAACAATAGCTTTCTATTGTATTAAAAGTTCTGGGTACGTATGTTTTGGTTATACTGCGAAGCAGAGCATTGCGCTTATCACCCCAAAACATCAGATATTAAGTCTCATATGCCCAGTAATTTTGCTGCCAGATAAGGTATACCTATATTTTATTGTACTTTTGCTATGTTAACTGTGTTATTGCCTGTAACACATGATTTATTATTATTATTACAACTCGCTGGTAAAAAGTATATACCTACTGCTTTTACTGAAAGTTCGGAGATATAATATAAAACACGCGAATGTTTCGTGGGTAAGTGGGTACGGAATGCGCAGTCTATCTGGCTTACTCGTTTGTTACAGATAAAAGAAGGAAATAGTAAAACATCTCTTACCTTTTGGCACGCCGAGGCGCAGTTGCTCCTTCTCCCAGGAGGCGAAGGTGGCCTTCAGCGCCTCGGCCATCTTCTTGTTGGTGCCGGGCGTCAGCGGCGGCACCTGTGACGGGATGTCTGGAACAAACGGAGGTATACATTAGATACATAGATAGCGCTTTATTGATACACAATAACAGGAAATTATTACAATAAAGTGAAAACAATGCTTAAGCTAAAGTGCTACAATGGGCGATCTTATCGCTTATAGCGATCTCTTCCAGACAACCTTTGTGTGGAGACCTTTAATGATAATAGTAAAGGGAAATGTGTTGGCGTTTGTTATTTGCGATCTTCATCCCGCTCAAGTCATTCAGACCCACAGTCTACAAAAAATATGGTAATTAATTCAGTCACTGCAGAGGGGAAAGTCCGAACTTCTTTTTTTGTTTCAGCACGTATTATCTTATATCATCAGAAATATCAGCGTTCACACATATTGGTTTAAGAAAAATATGTGTCTAATGCCGACAAACAGAAATACTAAGAAAAGTAAGGGTAGTCGAGAAACTGGATACAACGCATATGTTCTACGCATATCAATTTGTCTTTCATCGCATCGATGAATGAAACATTATTCCATCGCATCCGCATACTTCATTGATTACTACAGACATTATAAGGAAATTGGAGTTCATGATATTTGCAAAGGACACGTGACAAAATTTATTTTACGCACATTTCGTCAACGCTAGCGACTTCATGTATGTACGACAGCTCCAGAGCGTAACGACATGGGAAACTCATAGAGTAGCCAGCACTTTTCGGTTATGTAGTGCTGCTATTAAGCGAGATCATTATCATACGGATTAATTACTTTATCTACAGCATTTAAGCCGAGCACCGGGGAACAAATTAATAGCCGACTTTTTGATACTTGATAGTCTCGAATAAAATAAATCAGAGATAAACAAGCGAGATTTAACGTTGCGTGTGTGTGTATTATGTCCGCTGTCGATGCAGGCTTCATTCATAAGAGTGTCTGGTTTGGTGTGTAGGTGTGTGCGTGTGTGTCGGTGTGTGCGTGGTGGCTGTGCACCTGCCGACCAGTTCTGAGATGCGGAGATTTGTGCATTTCTCCCACGGTCGCTGCCCTGCCTTCTGATAGCTGCTCTAGCTCTACCATCGATATTATTTAAATTTCTAGTTTTTATTCATGGTTCGTAAACTATAAAACGATTAAAGGTACATTTCTAATCTGACTATATACGGTCAAATTATCAGAACCATCATTTATTTACCAAACAAATATGTTTTCTCTCATAATTTAGCAATTGCCAAAATCAAACTGACATTTACCGATTAAGTCGTAATTAAAACAACGTGAGCTTTGACACTTCCGCCCTTCATTCGCTCTTCAAGGGGTGTTCTAAGGGCGAATTAATAAACATTAGGAGTATATACACCTGCACGGCTCGGCCAAGGTGCAACCTGAGGATCACGAGGTCATTTATTGCGATCAGCTTTGTGATTTACTCGCACTATATATCTCGCGCAGCTGCGCTTGACTCATGATTATTGCGAGAATACTCTTTTTGCAATTGATAAGTGTGAAATAAGCTTACAATGTGTTGGCTTTCGTGTAACATACTTTTAAAGTTTTAGTGGAAACCACTTTTTATAACGGGCTTGTTGTTGCCTTATCTACTTATCAGCTAGTTGGGTGCATTCTATAAACTACAAGTGGCTGTTTTGTCAAAGCGCAACACGCACATGCAGTCTTTGTATCACTTTTATACTGTATGTATACTTAACCACACTTAAGTTTAAACACAAAAATCTACATCACATGCATCAATTACATGAGTACTCAACACCTGTTACTGCTCCACTAGCTGTTCTAAGCCTACATATTAATGATAAAACATGACTGAATCAGTTAAATATGTCTTTATACAAAAGAGGATTATCGTACGTCACGTCAATATATGAACCTCTCTGGTCATTGGAGAAATAAACGAATCTTCATTAATTTGTGAAGTGGACATTTGAAGAGGATCAAACGCGCTCTCTGGAAATTAAATTGTAATTTTGTTTACTAGCCTCAATAAATCTTGCGGGATCAAAGTTGCCGCTTATAATAAAATGTAATGTTGAAATTATAGAAAATTCGTGTCGTCAAAACGCTTTCATTGCTTTAGAAATATGCAGCCGCCCCCGTGCTCGGTAACTGCTTGAGTGTGTATGAGTGTATATGTCAAGGACAGATTTTATTTAAAGATGAAAGATGGTCCAATGAGCGGTCAGAGCATAATATTAAATTGTTTTCATAAAACAAACATCAGATATGAAAGAATGCAGATAATTTTTCTTGTGATCTCTAACCATCAAAATATGGTGACAGCGAATGTGAAATTGGTGTTTCATCGGAGTACTTTACTGCAAAGTAAAAGATAATAAATTGCAAAATTAGTGTAGTTTACTTTTGAAACGATGTCGCTGCTTAGTTCTGAAAGTGAAACGATTCTCGGAGCTTACAATTCTTGGCAGAGTTAATTGTTTGGACACGGATCGGTGTAATTATTCCAACGGGGATTTAATATTACTATGTACAGATGTTCATAAATTGTCCACGTGCTTGACATTAAGCTTTGGAATGGCATTTTTCGAGATCAAGCACAAAAAGCACAATCCAAGGCTTCCGTTTCCGTAATTAAAGTAATTAATCCCAAGTGAATTCGGTTTAATTGTCCCGTAAGTTTCCGCTGGATTCATCCGTCGGATCTAGACTGCTATTTTGATATGCATTCCCTTTTTCAGTGGACACCTGCTGACTTGGCATTTGTGTGAAGAATAAATCAACACAGTGGAGCAACATTGCAGCAAATGCTAGCTCTAGCATAATTATATAACATTACCACAAACTACATCATCAAGGAAATCAAATGAAAACCTAGGATTTAACCAGAAAAAATAACTAACAGTTTTCAAAAGTCGATTGTGAAGAATAGCGTAGAGCGCGAATAAGAATTGAGCATTGTTGAAGTAAAACAATCAAGTTACAATCTCCGATTGAGGTCTCGGGGCCTTTGAGGCCACGTAAGTAATGCGCCTTCGGAGTGGACCGAATCATGAATGGCGTAGATAACGGCACAAAGGACCGGAGATGCGCCCCGTGGATGCGGTGGTCGAATGTAGAAGGACACGCACCTTCCAATTGGTGATCTAGACTAAAATTATATTACCTGACTGCCCGAAAATGGTCTTTCACTTAAATAATTTCCAAGAATCTCCAACAATCTCCTTTCAGGAGGTTAGACATCTATCAACATTGTTCATGTCTTAGTATCATGATACTTAAAAAGATTACCTTGAAACTTAACAGTGTCATTGTTTGTAAAACTATAACTTGCTCTCGGTAATCTTATTTTTCTTATAACTTTACCTCGTAACTTTTCCTCTTAGATAAAGAAACTCCTTAAATGATTAGGACCGTACCATATATATATTTTGAACAGTAATATTAAAGGCATGAGCAAAGACTCTCGGACTGAACCGAAACGCGGACTGAATAGCGTGTTTTAATGTTTAATGTTATCAAGATTTTACCACGTGGAAAGCAACAATAATGCTTGCAAACTCGCAACACTTGTGCTCTCTAAAGTCCACATGCATTATGTTAGGTAACAGGTGGCTGTGGGGTGGCTTTCAAAGGGGAACGATATAATCGGCACTTGTTGCACAGAAACACGACGTTAATGTGTGTAATAGTTTCATTATGTCTACCGTACCTTTTAGACACATTAACGACTGAAACAGTGTGTCTTTTATGCAAAGCAAGGATTGAGGATTGAGAATCTCAGCTTGTTCTTTCAAGGATCCCAAGTCAGTTTGCAATACTCACTTCATTGGTTTGCCTTTTATAACGTAGTTTCCGTTGTTAAGGAACGGTCTCTCTGACAAGTTTTTGGCCGTCAGGATTCGTTATTGCTTGTGAGAAATTAATTTTTTCGTCTACATTTTAATTGATGGTTAATTTCGAGTTAGATCACCTCTTCCACGGCTAGTCGGCACAATGGCGAGCCAGAACAAAAGCTCGCGCCATTTTTACCGGCTCCATTGTTCGAGTTTGAACTTGGAACGTCGCGTGACGTAGTCGGCGCGTGCGTCGTTTCGCATTCAAATCGCCTTCTTTTATTGCTTATAATTACTCTAAACGATGCGCTGCTAACAATTTTTCAAAGAAAAACGAGACAGCAGCTGCGTATCATAATTTTAAAGAAAATCAATGTTTGAAAGTCTGTTAAAACTGATACACAATAAATATGGACTTTTGTGTCCATGTTCAGTTTCACAGTTGTAATCATGTGAAACCTATTTTAAACTTTTAGTAAATTGACTATTTGCGTACCGATGTCATATCACCCTTCCTCAACGGAGCATGGCGGACAGAGGGTTCTTTCATAATGCGGTAAAATGTTATTTTCAAACGGTCCCCTGCGCGCTGCTCGGTGACGCGGAAAATGAGCGTTTTGCGTACGAATTGAAGCCGGACGACGACGAATACATACTTACATTTATATTCGGCAGGCCTTTATTCTAGATTGCGAAATAGTCTATTGTCTTGAAGTCTATTAAATGAAGTTATATAAATATATACGAAGGTCATTGTATATAACGTGCGTGCACGTCATTTGATCTGTGCTTGGTTTTCAGTTCATTTCTGAGAAGTTATTATGGAAACTAGACTTGAAGTCGTCTAATATTGAAATCATGCAACGAAAATATCTATTTACAATAGCCGCGTCGTGCGAAACCTGCGAAAACCTTGTGATATATGTGTTTTTGTTACCACATATATAACTCCATAAGGATTGAACGGATTTTTATGAAATTTGGTATCTACGTAGGTAATACTTTAGGTCTTGGAATAGGTCATAGGATGATTTTATCCGGGAAAACGAACAGATCCTTAGGGAACAACTATAAACCGAATTCTACGCAAACGAAGTCGCGGGTATCAGCTAGTAAATTATAAAATATTGATTTAAGAAAAGGATCGAGGATTGCAGCAAGCTTCTATTAGCTGTAACATCTCTGACAATAGTTCTTATCTCGTTATGTACTGATCACGAACGTAGGCGAGAGACCTTTGCTCAATGACAGAGGCGGCCGGCGCGGCGCGGCGCGGGCGCATCATCTCATTGAGCGCGCACCGGATGGGCCAATCAGCGGCATGAATGGCCGCCCCCGCGCCTCTGTGCGCTATTAGCTCCCGTACTAGATGCAGCTACCAGTATATATAGCCAGTTCTTAAACTCTATAGAAAATGATAAATTTTACTTAAGAACTCTAATGATCTTTTTGACGAAATGTCTGGCGGCTGTGTTGGTTGGTTACCTATGTCGATGAAATCCCTAAGAGGTTTGATTTGAAAGGACTTACATGATACTCAAGAAATGCCGATATTATCCTGACTCTGTGACGTACAGTTACATTCATACATTCGTGCAGGAGTCTTACGTTTACAAAATCTTTTTTATCTTAGTCCAGTCATATTAGAAACGGTGTGACCACGAGTCGAAAGTGCTAATAATATACATATATAACGAGTAACAATGCTCATAATGAATGTATCAGGAGGTAATAAATATCAAGAGTAGTCTTTACAAATGGTCGAGACTTGTGGTACTGTCTTCCTAAGTATTTGTTGCTATTAGCTCCTGTACTAGATGCCACTGTTTCTTTGTTATGTCAGTAAATTGTTATGACTTTTTATGGCATAAGGAATGTGTGGAGTCGTAAATCCGCCTCATTGATACACCATTGTCCGCCATGAGAAGATCCTGGCTACTGTTTGACTGACGCATTGTCTAGCTTGTTAGTGATGAGGTGATATGTCCAAAGGGAGATGTGTTATTCTTCTGAGACTTTAGGCAGTATCTTTAAATAATGACGCGACTTCTGTCTTCAATGACACAGATTGCACAGTATGAGACAATGTTCAACACAGCATGTTAGGAATGAAACGCTCTGCGCGTATGCATGAGCAATTTTATTCAATTGGCGTTAATGTTGGCTAATGGATGTACACTGAGGTGGGCTCAAATGATAAAACCAAGTCGCAGACAGCTTCAAAGACGGTAAACACAGCGTTATTACCTATCTCATTATAAAGTCCTAAGCCTCGTAACTCCTATGCAACGATAGACCAACAATGCAGGAATCTACGAATAGCGTTTGTATACAAACATTGTTTTCCAGTTCTCAGGTTATGAGCACGCACAAGGTCTTTACTTTCAAGATCATCAGAGCATGCGGGCCAAACAGTGAATTGAAGAGGGGTGAAGTGGGGGGAGGTGGGTATAATTACGGTAATGTGGCCGGTGGTTGCGCAAGAGACACCCTCCGCCGGACATGCGATGTTTCCAAATAGATACGCTACGTATCAAAGGAAATGAATATTGCGCGAACTGTGCTTACCTGTGTTAACTGTGCGTTATTTATTATGAATCAGTAAAATTTGTTGCTAGCCGATAAATCATTACATAGTAGGGTTTCATTTAAAAATATTTACTTTAGGATACTAATTAAGAGAAAATGAAGTTGTAGTGCTTTATTTACCAATTCTAGTAATTTAGGACTATTTTTAACTAACACTAGCTTCAAAAGTAGTTTGTAACTTAAAATATATAATTATGCAAATAAGACGTTACTCATTTACTAAAACAGCTTAGATTACACAAATCAATAAACATAATGTATGATACACGATAGCCAATTAGGTATTCAGTAAAATCGCGTTTAATTTTTTTTCATTCGTTCACGGCGCGTGCGCATTCGGGACAAGTGCACGTGAAACCGAGAGCGTTACACATGTTGCGTCACTTCGCTTCACTACGGTCGTGATGTTTCTTCACAATGTGTCTTTCAAAAAGTATAAATAAGGAGACAGCTAGGAGGTTTGTTCCACCGTTGACGTTATCAAATCATTGTTAAAACTGGCAATTTGTATAATTTGATATCGAGATCAGTTCCCCCTCAAAATAAAGTGAAAGACAGTGAAAGAAAGAGAGAAGTAGTAAGAGCAGAACTCACCTTTTGGCTTATTGAAAGCTTTCATCATGACTTTGATTCCCATGCCTGCGATGACCGCCGTCGCCTCTATACGTGTCTGCCGCGGGCTTTACCAGTCCGATATACGCCCGACAGGCTAACACTGAGTCTTTTTACTTAACAAGTCCTATTTACAGCTGCATATACACTATATCTTAACATTAAATAAGATCAATTAATATCACACTGTTTCCGCAACGGTCCATGGTCAGTCTAAACACTCTTCACTGTTTTTCATTTTGGCAAAGTTTATATCACGTCACGGTGGAATAGTTTTTATTATTGTTCATGTTTTGTTAATTGTTCTGGAGCACCTGTCAAAGAACATGTCTGTGAGTTTTGGGTTCCTGAATTTTGCATTTGACCCCCAATTCCTATTGTTTCATGAGATAAATACACTGCTGTAAACGGTTACACCAAAACTGTAAGAATGATATAATTTTGAGCTGAAACCGAAAAAACGTAGCGCAAGGTACCAGGGTAGCATAAACACAAGGTAGCTAACGTAACGCAACGGGCCTATATTCAAATTGCCACATTCCCACAGGTGTGTGCGGAACGATCCGACACAGGCGCTTCCGGCCCGGACCCAGTACCCCACTTACCCCGTCGGGTTCTCACCCCCCGCTACCCCTCACGTAGCCACCCTCGCGGTTCCCACCCCGCGGTTAACCCCCCGCTGCGGGCGGCTACCCGATGTTCCCACACGGGTCACTAGTCCATGACGAACAATTTCGCTAGCCTAAGTGGTTTGTGTCAAGAGCGTAATTTACATATAGGTGGCGATAAAGCTACAAGTACTAGGTAGTAATAAATATTCTATGGCAAGAGCGAAACGATGTTCATTTAATTTTTGCATAAAAAAGTTGCTGATACAGTCAATGTTGTCTGCAGGTAAGCCCTTAATCTTTGACTGGTAAATGAAAAAAATCTAATCTAATCTGGCACATTCGGTAGGCACTTCTGCAAACCTTTAAATTTAAATGCTCATCAATCAGAAAATTAGGTAAGCAATTGATATTTCTTTTCATCATGTGGGACGACCGTTTTTAATCATCGACTATCAATATGTTAAACAATGTTTACATTAATAATGTATTCATCTCAACACCATAAATAATAACCGAGCGTTACAAATTGATAAAACGGTACATCGGTGCTACAATACTGAGTGGGGGTTAAGGGTTAAGTACCAGTAAACATCTTCATTGCGTTTTAATAACTCTGACAGAAGGGGTCGAAATTACTTTGTAGATATTTGTTCTCTACTTGAGTGTATTGAGTACTTAAATAATATTGATCTGATAATACAATGCTTATTAATGAACTTCTTTGAAATATTGTTAAATAGCTAATACGTTCTCACGACTGTTAAGGCTATTCGTGGAAGGGTCTCCGATCTTTATCTGCCATTTTTAGTGTTAATTATTTTTAGATAATTTAAAACTTAAAAAAGAAGTTCACATGAGAACTAGCTAATCATTTGTTTTCTATTTAGGTGTATTCAAAGTATTACAGATTGGTAGACGCTGTGAGCTCCCCAATTTGTGTAGCTTATTTAGTTTTGATGGGGGCGACGAATTGTTCCTAATCAAAACCACATTTGGTCATAGATGCGACATTATTCGTGACCATAGAGACAAATCGTTTTGACACTCGGTAATTTAAAATGACAGATGATTGAGTAGCTCATACTGATAAAAATATAGAAATACTAGCTGTACTCCGCGGTTTAACCTTCGGTTTCCTGGGATAAAAAGTAGCCCATGTGTTAATCTAGGGTAAGCTATCTCCATTCCAAATTTCACTCAAATCTGTTGAGCCGTTACAGCGTGAAGAAGTAACAAACATACAAACACACTTACATACAAACTTTAGCATTTATATTAGTGTGATGTATAGTAGTATAGAATTTCAAAATATTTTGTAACTATTTTTTTTTACAGTCACTAGTTTAGTCTAGGTTTTAGCATCTTGATTTTATGAAACTGTGAATAAAGGGGACTTGAGTCACTACGTTTTAGAGTAGAATATACATAATATTACTGGCTAGTTAATATGAGAGTTAGTACGCCCAAGTCCATTGTATCGTAAGTAGGCACATTCAATAGCCAACTAGTCCATTCCATTCCAATATTGGAGGACAATAGTCGAATAACGCTCGCACAGAAGCTGTCGTGCTGAAGAGGTCATGATTTGAACAAATTATTACAACAACTTTTATATTGCAGATACAGATTGCAGATTTTTTATTATAGATGCTTACTTATGGTTACTTTATGATATGCCGGTGTTTACATTTATCTTATTTAATAGTTGAACTTTTAATGGCAGTAGAAAGCGAATGTGCGTACCAAGACAAACCTACTGTGGTTATTGTGGTACTATAGAATAGTAGATTGTATCATAAGGGAGCAAAATAATATTTTTACGGCGAGGGCGCTTTTTTGAATCCAGAGCGAAGTGAGGGATTCTAGAGTAGGATCCCAAGCGTAGCGAGGGATTCTTTAGTAGAATCCTGAACGTAGCGAGGGATTCAAAGTACGTCACCCGAGCCAAAAATATATTTTGCGCCCGAGTGATACACTCTACTTTTCAAAATAAAATAAAGCGCCTCATATTTTATTCACTGTCACTTGAAGAACTCATTTTTTCAAAACAAAACAAAACAATGAATATCTAACAATCCGTGAAAATTTACGAAAACGCGGGCTGTAGTTCGCGCTTTTTTAATTTGATTTTTTTTCATTCATCCGGCGGCGTGACTATGGGCCGTCGTACCAGCCAGTCTTTATTCAAACAATATTTGCGTTCGATTTCTTTGGTGCTGAACACTAAGATGTTCCAAATTCAAAAAGTGCGCGGCAAAGATAATTGCGGCGCACTTATAAAGATGATTAAAAACTCATTACTGCCCGCTAAAAGTTTCTTATAGAAAACACCACCTTTGGGTGCACATAAAGGCGAACCAAGTCGTCCTTTTCGAATAGATGGGATGAAAATATATTTGTTTCATACTTTTTGTTTAAAAAAAATGTTTTTTTTTTATGTAACTGAATGACGAGACGATCTAGTTGTTTGCCTGATGGTAAGCAATACGC
This sequence comes from Petrophora chlorosata, assembly GCA_951640565.1. Taxonomy (NCBI): domain Eukaryota; kingdom Metazoa; phylum Arthropoda; class Insecta; order Lepidoptera; family Geometridae; genus Petrophora; species Petrophora chlorosata. The sequence goes on along the minus strand of OX621207.1, from coordinate 9,598,598 downwards.
CAGCCCATAACAATAACACCACCACCCAGAACTTTGTTTTGCAAAATCCTGCGCGGCGCTGCACTGCGCTCGTCACCCTGAGACAATTAGCTGTTGAGTCTCATAATGCACAGTAATTTCTGTGATAAACTTGGTTTATGGCAGATTTTGGACCTTATTATCTGATATTGTATGAATAGTTCATGAATATCCAGCGATGTACGAGCGCGTACCGTAAGTCGACTTGCCTCATTGAGTCACGGCCATATCACGTGATGTACGGATTGATGCAAGTTTAAGTGGACTGATGAAAGGAATTAGGTGACTGGGTGAGAAAATGAATAAGTCGCTGGATCAAAAAAAGTCTCTACAAATAACCTGGCATCTAACTGCTCGGGCTGTGCCTCAAGCGTAATGTTTTAGTGCTAGATCAAATGCATTTCTAAATTAATTAGTTTACACGGGAAGTGTCAAATACATTGGCTTGGTTTGAGCTTGGCGTAGAATGAAGCAATGAAAATAGAGATAAAAAAATTAAGAGATTGTTGAACGAGATATGCATATATTTTCTAACTTTATCACGCGACTGACAGATGTTACGTCGTCATTATTATAGAGTGACATGAAAATTTTAACTAATATAAAAATAAGCAGATTTTCCCTAATGATAACAAAAAATTTCACATCAGCGCCGGTCATGATATTTTAAGTTATAATTTTTAACGTATTTTAATTGATTTGTATATGTGTATATGACATTTAAAAGTGAATTTTTTGTGCCTATTATATATAAATATCTTTTGACTTTTGATAGTTTTGATCCATAATGTTGATTCGACACTTATACTATAGAAACAATTGATATAAACCAATTGTTTGTATCAATGAGTAACGCGCTGAGACCACGAGACAAGTGCGCGTGGGGTGACGGGAGACAAATTGGGCGCGACAATCGAGTTACTTGACCCGGAGTCAGCCCGAGTCGGGAGCCGGGAGCCAGCAGCCGGCCAATCTCGGTGATTAACTACCCAGATTTCTATCTCACACCACACGGTGGTTTGTAGGATTGATGGATTTTTATGTACGTATGGTAGAACTGTGGAGGCAACTGCTTGGAATTGGTGATCGTTTCCGTAGTTTTAGTGCCTCTGCTGACGTCAGACTTTTTGTAGGTCCGATTTTTTCACCGACGTTTGTCACCTATTTTGTGACCGACTTTTTGTAGGACGTGTGTGTTGCAATATGAAACTCCGTATGCTTTCATTTTCACCGACAAACGATTATCTGACGTGGTAGGGCAGCCTTAGGTTTTATATCGGTTAGGTTTCAGTAAAGCTCTAAAAAATATATAAATCGCATATTTCTCGAATGACTTTTACAGAAAATAATCATTCAGTAAGCTAATTTCAACGAAACAATGTACCTAAGTGAAAATGAGGCTCGTCAAGTTTTCGGTGTTTGAAATCTCATTAGCGTTAATTAACAAGAGGACCAAGACGCAAATTGAATAGGCACTGGAGTGTTACGATTTCAACGTAATCTAGAGTCGTGCGACACTAATTAATGAATCTCTACCGACTACCGTCTGACTGTTGGACGTCAGACAATTGTAGAGATCAGCAGAGCAACTACTGGGGTCACGATAGTGTCAGGAGAGTCGGGACACTAGCGACCCCACAATGGAATTGCGGACACCCGCATGTTAAGATGAGGATGAATACAATATTACAAAATTAAGTTGATTTACTTAAACCGCAGGGGGCTGATAGGAATTATGAGATCCTCTGCTGAAGATGAGATGAGCACAAAATGAAACAATAATATCAGCTCAGTTAGGTTATTATTGTTTTTGAAGCTTCAACTCCAGCTATCGTCTCTAATGTTTATCGTGGGTACTGAAGCTTTCTGTATAATTTGTAAAAGGAAACATGGGACTGATGAATTGAGATCGTAATTTTGATATTTGTAATTTTTTTATCTGATCTTCAATTTGTTAGCAATATCGTGCCCATGTGAGATGTTTTCAAGAAAATAGTTCCCGCGCGTCAATGCTTGTTATGAAAGCTAACATTCGCGAGATTTAGCGCGGTTCGGTCAACAACGCGCCGCATCAACAAACACGGCGACAATGGATGCTTCGGCGAATCGTGACGCGCCGCGCGCAAATGTGGAACAATGTGGTATAACAAGACGCAACTATTCGGCATTCGGCGGCGTGTTTGTTCACACAATGCCGTAGATTGTGCATAAGCAGCATAGCAGCAAACAGCATAACACACTGCTCGCCAGTTTTACACAGGTCCAATATGTTACACTTACATTGTTTGCAATGGGCTTCGTATTTGTAAACTGTTTGTATTCGTTACATTTAAAACTATCGCAATACAAATTTGCAACGCTATAAACGTGGCGGACATTGTTTGTTATAGGCACCTGCTTGTACTAAAACGCAATTAAACATGTAAACTGTTGTATGTTATTAGTTTGTATTTTTAATGTATGTAGATAGATATCTAATGATCAAACTTGAACATTATTTATATTAATCATCCGATATTCTGTATAAAGTGTTATAAAAGCCAAGGTTATCATAATTCTTTTTTTTCATTGTAGCTACCTACAATTTTTATTTAAACAGACTTTGCACTTTGATGACATTCAATACTACTACTTGAAATATAGCACAATATTAAAAAATATTAATAAATGCAAAAGTTTGTATTTGTATAAATGTGTTTGTTCCTCTTCACGCTGTAACGGCTGAACGGGTTTTTTTATGAAATTTGGTTTAATGATAGATACTCTATATTTATATATGAGTATATATAGAGTATTTAATAATCGTCTACGGCCCACCTTATATATCCTAAGGTCAACAAAAGAAGTGCCTTAAAATTCCCATTTGCCAGATAAATTAGTATCTCGTGTAGAAGCCATCTCGAAACGCGTGACGCGCCGTGGGGTCGGTCGGGTCCACAAGTGATTTGACCTCCGGCCGGTCAATTAAAACGTTATTACTCGGTGCCTCGCGAGGCCTCGCCTCGTATCGCATGACGGCTACTAAATATTATACGCTACTGGAGATAAATGTGCCAGATGACTACTGTTCTAAACGTAGTCATTTTGTATGTACAGTCAGCTGCGCTGATATGTATACTCCCAAGTTTTGATGGGGTTGAGTTTTTATACATATTTTGATAAATTCCGCACAGTATTCTGACAAATAAGATGACTAGATATATTTGCAAAATGTTTGCGTGCACTTGTCTTTGAAAATTATGAGTATATATAAATTTGAAAACTTGGGAGTGTATACATACCAGCGAAGCTGACTGTACCTGGTATCTATGGCACGCGTTTTTTGGTTTAACTTTTTGCATGAAGAATGACGTTTAGTCGTGGTGATTTCGAGTTAACCAAAGATATTGCTGGGGGCGAAGTACGACCAAAATATCATGGCAGTTTTGACGTTTGCTGAAAGTAATGGGGTACAATTATATTTCGTATCGATAAAATTATGGCTAAGTGTGAGTCGACTGTCATATATGAAAATGCTGTGCTCAATAATCGCAACTAAACTTACTTGATTTATTTTAAAAAATACATACCACGTTTTGAATTTGTAATTTAATTTTTAGGTGGACATTTATAAGTATGATAATAATTAACAAGAGCTTCTGTAATCTCAACATTAATATAAAAATATAATATCTTAAATGAAAAGAACTAAGTTTGAGATATTTACAGGACCGTATTTCACATTTTTTATACAGACTTTTTGTACCCGTTTTAGCATGTTAATTGAATTAAATGGCCATGCATCTAAACGGAAATCATTAAGCCATAAAAGTAAATGATACTGATAACAACGTACGATGGTCATTCATCAAATACACTTAGTATTAGCGTATGTACTGTAATTATTCCCGCCCAGTGCAAAAACTCTCGCACCATTTATCCTTAAGTGGAAAAGTTAAGAAAAACGGAGTCTTATGCAACTATTTATGTACTCACTGAGCTACCGTGCCGTCATGCCGTGCCTTTTACATTTCATTCGTATGTACATTTTGAAATTGTAACTTTTCACCTTATTAGATAAGGCAAATTATTCATGTAAGATTAAGTCGATAGTAAAGTTTGTTGATTTTAGACATTTGCTTATATAATTTTTGAGTGTGTATTCAATAATTTAACTAAAAAATAAATGGCGTGGAGGAAATTTAAAAGAAAATGCGTTTCTTAAACACTGAAGGCGTAATGTGTAACATTGTATGTGTCTGGCTGCCAAAAATTCGCATGCCATTTAATTTTTTCACGCCTATTAATTGACAGAATGATGTCCTGAGTCTGTAAGTAGGTATGTGAGATAAAATTAGAGGTTTGTTTGAGATGTTTAGGCTAGGAGATATCAGCAAGGCGTGTTCGGTGGGGCGGGCGCGCGCGGCCCGACCGCCTCCCGCCCACGCACATGCGCGCTAGAGACGCGCGCCTCTTGCGAGAAAAATCTTCGTGGGGAAAACTCACCGCCATCAATACTCGAATATTAATATTGTATTATTAGCAGCACTATAACAGTGTTACCCGAATGTTTTGTTGGTACGGTACGGACTGGTTCACTCTACTAGGTATAGGTACATATAATAATCTATCTGTGCTTTGATATTATTTATATGCGCTACCTATCCGTTTGTGTTGTAAGAATTCGCTATTGTTTGTGTCATTTGGATATGTGAAAGCTTCTTTTTTTTAATCTTACTTTGTAGATATTTCTATAATTACTTTAAGTTTATATGATCACTATTTTATTATTTTAGTATGTCTGTAAAAATATATTTTTGTGCCTATTTACATACAAATCTTTTGGTTTTGGATTTAAAAGGTATTAAACCGATTAATTTGTGTTTCATTTAAATATCTTTTCGAATTTGTTATGTAGGTATACGAGTAAAACGTATTGCAATAATTTGATTTTGATGTAGGTATATTTATTGACTGTCGATATTGTTTCATAGATTTCAGAGTAGGTACATTAATATCATGGTAGCTGGCAGCACCGGTCACTTGTTTACTGCTGTAAACAAACTGCGCCCAAGCTCGTGGGCGGCATAATAGCCGACGAGCCGGGACAAAATGGCCTCCGCGGTTTTATGAAGAGATTATTACTCTTTTATAACAAATTATTTTTATTAGAAACTACAACTAACGACATTACTCTCGGAATTTTAAATATACTTCATTCCTGTGGCGCTCTGAATATATTGTACACAATTTATGCTGGAATCCGTCCCACACAAATAAATGGAAGATACCTAATAAAAATTTAAATGAACGCGCCAAACTCTTCGTTTAGGAAAATAAATACATATTGAGATTCATTATATATTCAAATTAATGCATTTTCAGTACTTTTGTATGTTAATTTAGTAGTTGGCATAAGGTTAAGTTCAGTGTCATAGCCGACATTGTGGGGAACATACCTATATTTATCAGTATCCATCTAAAACGTATTGTTATTTATTAATTCGATTTCTATTTATATTACTAATAACAAGTCGTAGGGGTAAACGGAGAAATTGTCAGGAAATGTTTTTAGCTCACGTGGAAAACAATGTAACCATTTTGACGAAATTCGTCGCTATATTTATAGATAGCTCTGTTTTAATTGCTATCCCTGCATAGCAACTTTTAAAGGTGTTATATAACACTTTTAGGACTGTAACCACTCTGGGCTAGCGGGTGGTTTTAAATACGTTTTATTCAGTTTTAACCGGAAATTTACGATGCTCGTAAACCAATCTGTCACTAAAAGGAGAAAAATACGGAAGAATTAATTTAAATTTAAATACCGGTGAGCTATTCGAATCGCCATGTCGTCACTCAGAGAATCAGGTCAGCCCGGCGACACACGGCATTAGCGCCTATTAACAACATGTTAACGATCTGTTAAAAATATCAATTTCAATACTAAACTATTAATTTATGGTTACAAGGTGTGACAAGCACTGTTCTGTCGATATTGAGTTGTGTATTCTTAAGAGCGTGAGACCTTCAATATTATTTGCTAATTTTTAATCTTTATCTAATCATTCTGTAGCCTCCTAATGCCATAAAAATTGCGAAACAATTACTGTTCTATTTAATCAGGAACAGAGCAGGGCAACGGCATTTGAATTTGTATGTGCGTTCAGTTTAGCCTTTGTGAGTCAGTGGCAGGGCACGGTTGGCTGGGCGCGAAAATTTGACGTTAGCCCCACTCGGCCGGCGGCGCGGCGCGGCGCGCAGCCGCGGCTGCCAGCCGAATGATTATATTATTGACATGTGAAAATGTAAGACTGAATGCTAAGCGTTACACAGGTAATTTAGCGCTGGTTATTGTAATTCACGATTCTTCTCTCGTGTGAGTGAATGGCCAACCCTGGTGTCGGAGCTTTAGAGGCTCCGATATAGCCTAACGACTGTTGTCCTAAGACAACAACTGGGATCGATGGCTTAAGGTCCCCTCCGAAGCACGGCAGCGCTCAGATGTAAATACCACACAAACACCCATTCAAGTTGTGATCGCTGCGAAAGTTGCTCAACCTAAAAGATCTGTTACGAACAGCTAGGCGGGCTACGAGCGCTACACTAAATAATTAACAATAATAACGTCCTACAACTTGAATTACGAACAAATGTGATAAAAATCTGACACTTGTAGTCATGAACGAAACACTTGGCTAGGTAAGTTTAGTAAGGCACAGCAACCAATCAGAACTCTATATTTGCACGCATTTGTGAAGATTTGCAGTGGAATTGTCTATCTCGAACACCGAACCCGATCGCTTTTAATTTCAAATTTGGAAGGCGTTAGCATCCTTTAAACTGCGATGCAATAGCGATCATGATTGGGATAGGGATTGGGACGCGGACTTGAGTAGATAAGTTAGACAATTCCACAAACAAATACCGATCATGAGATATCTTTGAAAACGATCGGGATCAGTGTTCGGGTTAGATGGTACTCCTGGTTATGTTTGTGTATCTTCTTTAACCAAGTTTTCTTCATGAGTACGGGTGTTAGACACGTGTAAAATAAAGACTATCTTTATCAAAGAAAGCAGGAGCAAGCAACGCCATTTATTTTTATTCTTAGTCGCTAAGTACCTACTTTCGCACTGATAAATGACATAAATGTGAGTAAAAAAAAAGTAAAAAAAAAAGTGAGTAAAAAGTGTAAAAAGTGAGTAAGCCGTTACATTGATCTTCATGTTCTATTGTTTATTTAATGTTATGTTGTATCTTTGTAAGTATAGAGTATCCTTCTATCAATAATAAGTATTTATTTATATAAGTATTCATTTCTATGTATTTTAGTTTTGGATTATATATGTAGTGTGTTTTACTGTTATATATTTTATGATATTTATTTTGTTTTACTGTTAGTTTTTTTTTTCTTTTTCATTTTTGATGCACGCTTTGTAGGGCTCTTTTACCATCACTGGATAACTGGTAGAAAATGCTTTAGCATTAAGTTCTCCTTTTGTACATTACTTGTAATAGTGCAATAAAGAATTAAATAAATAAATAAATAAATAAATCTAGGATTAACATGAAACAAGAAGTAAAATAAATGTAATATAACTAAATACAATATACCTACATTGTACTAAATAATGTTAATGTATACTATCACTATACAGTAGTGTGTAAGGTATTAGTAAACGAGTTGTTATTGAATAGAATTGGCAACAGCCAAGCGGGCGTGACTGCGGGAACATGAAATATTTACTTTCAGCAACAAATCGTTCATATACAAGTACCTACTTTTATGAAGCCGTGTTAAAATAACCCGAAAGCTAGTGATTCATTTCGATAACTAACCGAACGAATTTAAAAAAGGAACGAGAGGAGGTTGTGGTCAAAAACATTCTATTTGAAATAAGTATACAATAGTCTTTGTACCTACTTATATATTCTATGGGCCTCTATTAATTTTGCTTCGTTGTATTTTAATACTGCCTGAAATAAATAAATAAAAATAATAATTAATGTACTTCATATTTTGGAACGCGAGCGAATGTGGCTCAGTGGGAGCACGTGCGACTTTCGATCAGACGCACCTGAGTTCGAACCCCGCTGGCCCCGCACCACTGACTTTCTTAAGTTATGTGCGGAATTAGCACTTGCTCTATAAACGGTGAAGGAAAACATCGTGAGGAAACCGGCATGTTCAAGAATTAATCACAAAAATTCAAGGACATGTGACATCCACCAACCCGCACTGGGCCAGCGTGGAGGATTGTGGCCCATACTCTCTCTACGAGGGAAGGCCCGAGTCCCAGCAGTGGGAACGTAATGGGCTGATGATGATGATGATGATATTTTGGAACGTCGATATATTATAATACGAAATCCAAATAAAAAATAGAAACAGTATCAATCTATTAAACAGTAAAACATTTGCAGGCAGGTGCGACTGAACATTATAGAGTTGGAGAGGTACGGAAAAAGTTAAAAAACGTATAAAAACGAACATTTGTAAAGATTTGCAGCATGGTGACTAAATAGACACCTGTATCCGCTGTTGTAGAGGGTGTCTTTTTCTGCTCTACTTTAAAAATATAGATAAGAGTCCATCTCTACTTGTTATGGTATTATTTAATGTCAGGCGACTCATGTCAGAAAACCGCATGATTTATATGTATGAAAATTGCAATATTACCAAAGTACTGTACCACCTCAATATAAAGCTTTTTAATATAAGGAAGATAAGCTAAATATGGCTTGCTCAAAGTACGTAAACCGAGCGTCAAGTAAAATCTAATCATTGGACCAAAGATTAAGGCCTAAGCCCGATGACTCATCAAGAATTTTTGCTCAAGAGCCGCGGTGTTTATGGAACGCGCAAATGGAAACCCAAGTTTAATTGCTTAGAGGTACCCCAAATGGGGTCTGAGGAATACTGACGATGTTCTTATCTGCTGCTATTGTTTAACACACTTTTTTCATTCCCACGGTCGTCGCAGGCGCAGGCTGATAACGCGTACCTGCAAGCGCATGGCCGCCGAGAAAACGCATCGAGAATTCCTGCGATGGAGAATTAGCGGCAAAAAGGCTGAAATCTGAGTAATTGGAATACTGACGGCGGTGGCCGTGTCGGCATCCCAGGACCGTGATGAGCTGTGAACTGTGGTAGGGCTGAAAGTGGAGAGTTGTCAACAGCGATGGAATTCTAAACCTTCTATCGAAGATTTATTTGTGTGTCCTTTCTCTAAGCCTTCATATTAGAAGGGAAATGACAGTACCTATTTATTTTAATTAAGTAGGTTTATTCATTTGTTTCTCTAATTGAACTAAGTAGGTATTTCAGTTTCTGTGGCACGAGGTAAGTTAACAAACCGTAATTAATTACGATCGTTAATGAATAGGCAGGCGGTTTTGCATTTCAGTATATTTTAATTGGACACTAAGTGCTTAAAGGTTTTTTATGTTTATAGTTTACAACTCCAAGTGAGCTAAGCTTGACGAAATAGCTGACGAAATTAGGTCCAATTTAGTCTGTTACTAGTGCAAATAAATAAGGACTAAGATCTTGATTGATGTTGTTATTATAAACATGCAACTTGTCTCTTATAAAACTTACAAACGATTACATTACCCACACCGGCTCTTATCGCCGCAGTAAACTCAACATTCGTATTGAAAATGTATCGTATAACGACATGCTTAAAGCAAATTATATGGGTTCTTAAAAAATAAATACTATAAATATACAGCTTTGTATTCATCTCATGAAAACAGAAAATGCATCGTGACTTTAAATATTTATATGAACGGGCAAGCAAACAAAGAGCCCGGGCGGGGAGTCAAGTGCGAAATCCACCGGCGCGGCGACCCACGCCCGCGCCCGCGCCCCCGTTAAGGACAGATAATAAATAATAGGCATATGAGCCGAATCCATTATCCAATGACGTACACCAATTACCCATTTAATGCAATTTGGGCCATTGTACAGTCGTCCATCGCGCGTTCTCGTACATTCCCGGCTTCACTCACTCAAAGCACCAATTAGAGAAATCACTAGTGAGCCAACACTCTCGGAACACAGGGCGATCGCGAGCGCGAGAGTTTCGAACCGGTCATTTCAAAATTGGAGTTGTTTATCCAGAGTTTTGAGTTGTCTGTGAGGGCGCGCGCGTGCGTCGCTGCGGCCGGCGCGCGACTACTCGCGGCTGAATGGGCGCCCGGCGGAGGGGCGAAGCTCGCTACGTCTCACTCCCAGCGAGCTTACGAAAATCACCAATTGCGACTGTCCCCTCATTAACCACCATTATTTTATGACCCGAACATACGTTAGCGAATCCGATTGTCCCGACGTTGATTTCACTCTCGCGAACGGTTCCTCTGAGCTGACTGTGACACTACGCGTAACGAAAGAAAAAGAGGTTTTTAAGAGCTTCCGATCGAAGCTCCGGTGTGTCGCTATGCATCCGGTGCCACCTGCTCGCACTCGAGAGGAGACTGTGCGTTAGAAGGAGATGAAGTGATCGATCAGAGCATGGACCGGATGGCGGACTCGGTTATGAATGAATCGGGCGTCCTTGTCTCGCAGACGGCGACGCGTGGTGGAGTCTCGCTCGGGCTCAGGTTGTCGCGCCACAGAGGAAGTGAAAGGGACGGGACGCGTAGTAAATATTGCGCTCCGTGGAACCAAAGGGAGTATTACTAAAGGGTCTCAGTTTTTTGTGCCACCACAAAGGATAACCATTTCATTCATAGATCTGCAATGCACTACGAGCTCGTTATTATTAACATATCTAGAGATTAACAGAAAGTCATCGATCAGGTTTTTGCATGGATTATCTACTTTACTGTTTTATTATCTACTTCCACAAGACTATCATAATGACTTGATATCGGAGAAGCAAAATTAGTATAACATCAAACTAATTTCTCAAAGAATGCTTTTGCCTTGCTACTGCTAATGCGATTAGCATACAAGCACCAAAATCTAAAGACATGGTACAAGTGAGTTCAAGGAGTGGTTCTATGTTAGGGCCTGGCATGGTGCCGCTTTGTTCGCGGTATTGTTATCAGCAGGGCGCGGCTCGTGTCAATGTTTGGTCGGTCGAACGTCGCCGGGCCGCGGCCGCCTCGCCGCCCGCCGCCGCGTAGAGTCGGTCGGCATAGCACGTGGCTAGTTCCTTTGTCGAGAGCAAACACTCTGACCCGTTTCCGGCCGAAGGACCATTTGTTCACGTGAAGTGGAAGATGTTTCCGAGGTCACTGACAAAAGACGTGATAGTTTTTGTTTCTATGCTAACACGGTTACACGGTTACACTCCAATCAAGCTGAAGTGAAGTAATTAAGCAGACATGAAATACTATCGTCTAGTCCTTTCTTCCGAGCACTTTTGCCAATAATTTTCAGGCGAACTTTAAAGTTGAATTAATCTATAACTATATATTCACAACTATATTTATATGTACATTTCAAATTACCAAACTAACTTAGGTCCACCAGCTAAAACATGCATCTCAATTACTCAGTCTAAACTTAGAACCGTCTGACAATCTGCCTAAAACTGCTTTGTTGTCAAGGCAGCGCAACATGCTTTCGAAAGTTTTGTTAAAACAAATAGCTCGCGCCGCAACAATAGCCTTTACTTTGACAAACAGAGGATGTGGCGGGCATTGTCATCATCGATGCTTGAATGCCTCGCCCGATTCAACACCCAACATTGTTTCTGTTTTCCTAAAATTTGACGCCGTTCCTAACACTATTTAGGCAATAGCCACAACCACGGCAATAACAAACATTAAGTTATTGGTATTTAATATAGTGTGTGTTGGTCCCAATTCGGTACAACTGCCATTTTGAAACAAAACAAAATCAATACATGTATACGTTTTATCAAACAAAAAACCGACTTCAATGTATCTTCGAAGTCCAAGGTCAAATATCGATGAAATTTATATGAGACCACTTCGTACCACTGAAGCCAACGCAAATAATTTTTCAAATCGGTTCATGAATGACGGAGTTCTGAGGTAACAAACATAAAAAAATACAATCGAATAGAGAAACTTCTCTTTTGAAGTCGGTTAAAAATCATATCTCAGTTTGCTACAACTCTAAAAGTTTTGACATTCTACTTCAAGTACAGTCAACAAGAATAACTGCACAACTGCTTCATGTTTACACGTATAGGGGAAATTCTTGAAGAGTTTTTTGAGAAATACTTACAATTATTGAGAGGAATTATAGCAATTATTGATTAATTATTTCGTGGATGTTGCGTACGACACTGCATTCGTACTGACTCTTGAGTGTTTAAAACTTTCACTCATAAAAGATTTCATTCAGAACCATAATGAAACTCTTTACCTTTTTTTATGGAACTAAGTGACGAGACGAACAATTCGTTCGCCTGATGGTAAGGGCCACGCCTGTCAATAACAACCTCCAGATTTTTCAAAAATACAGCTCCACAGAATATGGTTGCAATGATGGATCATTGATTTTTTACCACCAACTTGTATTTAAGGTCCATTTAGACGATGCAAGTGTCATAAGCAATAATATAGCAATAATTGCCTTACCATTATGGTATGCATCTGACAAGAAACTTGCATTGTCTAAATGGGCCTTTAAACGAAGCTTATCAAGAGCAGAATGATTTGATGCAGCAAGATACTCTAAGGGTAAACCAAAATGCAAGTACAACTGCATCTTGCCACAAATCAATGGGATCCAGTCGAACCATGTAACCTCGGAGCGCCAGGTGCTATGCGGGAAGTTCCCCCTCCCCCGCGCCGCTACCCCGCACCCCCGCATCCACACCCCGCTCACGTCTCCACACGCCCACACAGATATCACTAGAGGAAGTGCACACACACACTCCAGCGGCACGCATGTGATGACGTAAAGATCAAATGTAGTTGTGTGTTTCTGTAATTTATTAATGGCTTGCATTTGCGTACCCGTCGCTCGTTGCGCATGAAAAATGGCGGATATAAATATGAATTGAGTGGACGCTAATTCAAAAGTATAGTCATTTAAAAGCACATAAGTGTTGTTCTCCGACGCTACGCCTGAAAGGTGCCGCTTTAAGAGCTTCGGACAGCTTTAAGTTCATGCCCGTTTCATAAATGATAAACGAGTAAGTTTCATCTTGGGGAGTGCATTAAAGCTGAAATATAAATTCTGTTTAAGGGTCATTAGCGACCCTTCAAAGCGTATTAAATACATGAAAACTTAACCATTTTAATAAAATAATAAAATACATACTCATTAAACTAATGGAGATTGAAATTGTCATTAATCACATCACCAACATCTGCAGGTATGCCTCGAATTTCATACACAAAGTTGCAGTAACTCTATCGCGAAAGATAAACAGGTTGTGTTACTCATCGTTGGAATGCTTTTAAAAGCTCCTAACGCTAGTAACAGAGTATTGTACACGTTCTCCACTCACAAAGAAAATTATCAACAGGTAGCGAAGGTCTATACAAAGCGTCCTTCCGGTATCCGATCCACACTCCCAAACAAAAATATATCCTACGCTTTAATCTTAATGTCGAAACTTGCTTGAAAATGTACTATCGAAAAGTTACACGATGAAATGTAGAAGTTTGTAACGTTGTAAACAAGTATAAGTACTATGAACAAACACTTAAGGTTTATTATTAAATAATATATCGTGTAGTTATGCTCACATTGTAATGGAGGGTCAACCATCATCCGGCGTAAGGTGACACCGTGGGGAAAAGAACCTTTTTGGTACATCAATAACCTTATTAAATTATTTTATTGCTTTAAAGCATTTATTTGATGAACACAAGCTTATGATTAAACGGTATTATGATAATAAAGTTACAAACTTTATAGAGCTAGTTAAGTAATATAAAGGTTAAGACCACCCATTTCTAGCGTTTGCATAAAGGTTTGCCGATTAATATAAAAAAAAAAACAAAGTTTTTGCTTATTTAGTAATTACAATAATAGATGAGGTAAAACGACGTGTAACAAACTGCAAAATAAATACTAAAGGAGACGATAAGAGCGCGCGTTTATGTCTTTTCTTTGTAAGAGTGTTTTATTGTCAGCCACTTCCGCTCGCGTAGCCACTTTTTAGTTTTCCTGTATTTTATGTTCCTAATGGATGAATGTATGCAAAAATTATATAGCAAACGCAAAGAGAAGTGTGTTTCTGTAGGATAAATGTGGCTTTAAGATAACCTGAAATTAATATGTTTACTTTATTTGAGAAGATCGCTTCGTTGGTTAATAAATGTTTGGAATTATATATGAGTACGAGATTAAAATTACCAAATTGGATTGAAGTATTTTTTCAATTAACACGAAAAACTATAACCATAACTCAAAAATGAATAATTAAGTACATTAAAAGTACGGACCACGCATTATTATGAGAAAAATTACACGCAACCGTATCTACGACATAAATCGTCCTGTATTCATTAAATATAATGACCGGCCGATACGATCCGTTCTCCCCAACAGCCACCGCTACCGCCACCGATCGGAAACTGGTTCTTTCTCTATCCATTAATTTATATTGCCCAAATTAAATTAACATCAACTCCGAACACTATCTCAGGAACATTAAAGTTATGGTGTTGATGATAAGTCCGTAATAAAAACATGCAGCGTCGCTACCTGTAACCGTGTGACGCCACGCAATGTGTTGAAATCTCTAAGGGACAGCTAACTACAATATATATAGACTACGTTCAATAAATTAGGCATAAATCATGCGAGCCTGTACCCACGCTAGCATCTTTCATTACTCTGGCCCTTAGACATAAAGAGAATCAAGATCTTATTATGAGCAGTACAAACTTCATTGTGCCTCTACGCTAAGCCACCGCACCGCTCCGTACCGCGGTCTAGACTTCGATAAAAAATCACAGACAGTAAATGTCGAACGGAACCATAAAAAGTTGAGTAAAAGGCGTCGAAAGAAGGCAGCGAATTTTGAGCCAAACCAGTTTAATGAGGGTCGAATTTAAATACGAAAATAAAGCGGTTCCCACGGAGTCGGTCGCGGGAACGGAAGCCTCGTCGATGTCGCGGCGACACGGCGCGACTGCTCATATCGCGCGATCATCGCTTGACGCCTCGAGCCTCGAGCCTCAAGCCCAGCGCGCCGCCGCCCGCGGCACTGCGCTCCGCCGCGACGCAGCCGCGTGCCCGCGGGCTCCGCGCCGCCCAGCCTAGCCTGGCCCTTCGCCACTCACCACAATCAACATATCCATGAATTAAACAGAGCTCAAAACATAGTTGACAGCAGACATGTGATCGGACAGCTCACCGCGAAATTGAGTCAATTAATGAATATCGTATTTCGCGTTGCTTTTTACTCACATAATTTACACTGTCCTGCACAGAGAGAATTTATTACACCTATCGATCGGCAGTTGAAATCGTTAGCCCATGTCATTAATGTCGGAAAGTATTATTACGTTGTGAATAAATCTGTTGGGACTGTCATAGCATAAATCTCGAATAAAAAATATTTTTATTCACTCCCTCTTATTGTCTTCAATAGAGTCGACTAACAACTTTGGTTCATGAGGTGTTTTCCAAATCTTGTAAAAATACCTGAATAATTTTATATCTGAATCCTATATGTATATTCATAATGATGTTATTAGCAATACTGAAGGCATCTTCTGTTAATAACTTGTAAATTATTATAAGCTTTGATTAAAGTGGTTGAGTAACTAATTAATGAAGGAGATCTTAAGACGATCATAAATTAAGATAAGGGGTAAAACCTACATTTATCGACTTGGTTTTTATACTCGTTTAATGAACATGATCGATGAGTGAGTTGGTCTCATCTTTACTGAAGTCATACAAAGTGTCACAGTTCTAGGAAATCTTGCAAAATACAATTTACTTTTCGAAATATACAAGTTGTAAACAACAGAGGGCCCGATCGGTTTGTTTGAGCTTGCTTTCGATAATGTCAACACGCCTCAGTCAACGGAACTTGTTCCAACACCTTTATTTGTTTATTTTTTACATAATCTATTTTTAAGTCGCCCTTCGTAGTCGAGACAAAAGATTATTTCTTCTACGACGCAGCCTCTGCAAATAATTATTCTGCTACGTTTGTGACTGTACGTCAAACATAACTTTTTACGTTAAACTGACTGTATTAAACATTTATATATCTTATGCTAGGACTTAAGATGCATTGCATATGGCGTTTTTTTAAAAATCTTTGAAACACAAATCTTAAGAAACATGAGAATACCATATAAAATCTTAGTAAGCACCGACAGTCAACCACTACGTAATTTCATTGTCTACCTTCAATGCTTACCGCAAGCTTCTGTAATTACGCATAGAGGCTTTACTTGTCATTTGAAACATGAGCTACGGCTTGCGTGGACAATGAGGAGCCTGCGCCTCATTGGGCACGGATGATACGCTCTCTGGCCAGGGCCAGGGTGCGGCCGTCCCATGCCGATCCATGAATGAAGTGTTGTCCCACTGTGATGTATTGAACTGAGAAGGTTCTCGGCCTATATGGCGATGGCGAAGTGTCGTAAGAAGCTTCCTATTTAAGTAGAGCATAATAATTATCATGATTCGTACAAAGACAAATCTGAAACACTTGGTTTTGGGAGCTCTAAGATCCTATACTGCTTAACTCTTTACATCTCTCCTTTTGGAGAATAAGTCCCATTTAAAACGTCGTATTCATTGTTTCAAGAATTGCGACAGTGACAATAGGTAAACTAGTAAAGCGCCGGCCTTCGAGCAGATGTTAATAGTGTTTGCTGAACCAACACGACGGAATCGCCACAAAGCCTCTACCCAACACAGGTGACTCAATGACTCAACGCAAGGGTTTTGTTCGTGCGGGAAAACCTTGTTGAATGTTATCTTCTACCTATAAATAGTTTTAAAGTATCGAAAGAGATAACTTGCACAATTGTTTTCTTCATTTTTTCACATGCTTAAACAGACAATCGGCATGCGAGGTATTTAAATCTTTTACAAGTGAAGCCTTATGTAAATTACGTCTCATGTGAACTTTTTCAATCATTGCAGAAGCTTGGCGCAATATTCGATTACTTAATTTTGTTTTTATTGTATGCGTCTGGAGAAAACCAGTTTCATTATTTTTATTAACTGCTTTCGTTGATGTTTGTATCTCGATGACTGTTTTATGATCGTCAATGCTACATTATCATACTAAGCTTTTATTTTCTCATCATTTTCGAGGTGATACGGATCTACTGTTGGAAACCTTACTCGTATACCGCTCAATGCCATATGGAGTTTCAATTGATCTTC
This sequence comes from Petrophora chlorosata, assembly GCA_951640565.1. Taxonomy (NCBI): domain Eukaryota; kingdom Metazoa; phylum Arthropoda; class Insecta; order Lepidoptera; family Geometridae; genus Petrophora; species Petrophora chlorosata. Next base: position 9,581,299 of record OX621207.1, on the reverse strand, counting down.
GTTGATCGACTGATGTAAACGTTGATGAGTTTCGTGAGTAACCCGATTAACATAAAGCTTGGAGATCGAACGCTGGCATCTTCCATCTCTTAATTAAAGAGTATGGCGTACTCGGCCATATTTATTACCGTGTCTTAATTTAGACAGTACGTATTTTAGTTGCGCTTAAGTAGTGAGTTTAGATGCTGAGATAGAGAAGCTGTCGGGAGGACGGAGGCATCCCGGCGATACCATCTTGAGTTAGGTGCGATAGCATCGCCGACATCGCTCGTCGATGCGTTGACATACATAAAATTGTTTATTAATTAGTCCGACAAGCAACTTCACAGGACCTTTTCATATTATTACAACTTTGAGTTTTGAAGCATACCCCAAATTTTGTATCTGACTATTAAAAATGGAAATTGAGATAACTAAAATTATTTTCATTTCTCTACATAATGGCTTATATATTATGTAAAGTGGTTGATTCGCTAATTATTTTTATTTTAATGTTCTTGATTTGAAAATAATAGGCCATTATATTAGCAAATAGAAAGGAGTTTTAAGACAAATGACCCTTTTATTCAAATATATGTTTTTAATCTCCAAAAGTCATTAGTTGGAATCCTCGTGGAATTTCTAACAAGTTAATAACCAATTCTATAATCTATGTAATGGGATACATTTGATTCTAGAACTGCTTAAACACGGTAAAAAATAATTTAAAGCTGTGGGTTGTTGGCCTCAGCGAATGATAATTATGTTCGGGAGTAGCTATCGATATAAACAGGCATCATAATCGATGAGACGAAGCTCTCGATAGCTTGTCGACTTGTAACGACGAGTTGTGGGACTTGTTGGCCGCCGCCGCCGCCGTGAATAACATATTCACTCTTCCATTAAATCCGTTCGTTATTCTTTTCTAATCGAGGCCTCAGCTACAGCGGAGGTTAAAACGCGGCCGACCGGTCTTCATTGCAACATTTACATCTCCGGCCAGCGCAAGCGCCATCGTGAGAATATGTTAACCCACCACCGTAAGTTGTCCCCCGCTCACTCCGCCGAATGTATCTTAAAGCGCCACTGGTCCAACTAAAGCTAAAGGTGAAACAGATCACCATTGTCTGGTGGTCAGACGGTCGACTTTTGGCGTACCTACTCTGGAACCACGTGTAAAAACGCTCATTTGTGATAAATCTATGTAGGTGCGGTTTTGGTGGACCGAATATATTAGTTCGATTGACCGAATCTTGTTTTAATTTTGTCGCGTGAGAAACTTAGATAATAAAAGAGATAGCAACGTGAAAGTTGAACGGGAACATTTCCCGAAGCGTTGTTGGCCTAACGTTTGTTTAAATGAGTCTTAATTACTGGCGGTCGTATAACGATCGATTAACTTACACAATCAGGTGTTCGAAGTCAGTGGGATGAGGGTAAAAAAAATTAAGATGCACTGAGAAGTAAATTGCGCAATTTGGCAAAATTTAATGTTCAATTAGTCGTGAGCAAAAACCGCAGACGTGAATACACGTCCAATGCTCGAATTGCCAATAAAATGCAACGATGCCGCCAATGCCCATCTGTCTTCGGATGGCACTTAGAGTACAAATTATAAGAGCAGACTTTTATCACGGGCTGACTTTGTATTTTAAGAAAAATGTTTTGTTTTTTAATGTCTCATCAAAGCTTATATTGTAGCGTCTAAATTCTGTGAACAAAGTTTAGACAATGTTCACACAGTGTCAAATGAAGTCGTAAAATATCAGAACGAATCGAGTATCCCATAAACGAGCAACAACACCAAGTTCTTCCGAGCCACTTTCTTTAATTGGTGCCTTTGTAGATTTGTTGATATGGTCATTTATGTCCGAACTTAGTCTGACCGAGTCGACATATAAAGAAGGTACTGTTAGTCGGCCGGCAGGAAACGTCCGGTGAAAAAACTCGATAGTTGCCATCTCCATAAGACACGGGAATCTTGCCTTCCGCTAATTATTTACAATATATTGCGTAACGGTGAAACGCCGGGATGGAGAGAAGAAAAAACACGCTCTACAGGATGTGAACCACCAGCTCGAGATACTAGTCTGAGCTAGATCTTACCATAAGCACGGGTACCGTAAGGTTTAGTGTCCCTTGGCGGTCAGAAGCGCTTGGTCACTTTTAGAATATCTTTATTCATATTTCGAACGATCTCGATAAAGCTGAAATGGACTCCGATCGGTCGTTGCTTTCTTGCAATGTGCACTCTGTTGCATCTCGTTAGAATTGAGATTGGCAATATTTGGTGTGGATTCACCGGTCTGTTTATGCTGGCGTCGTAATTAAAGATACCATAGCAGGAACCAGGAAGAGTGTCGTACTATCTCAACAGTTAGCCGGAAGTCACTCGATCTGTGAGTTCATTCATAAATGAGAGACTCGACGCGACAATGTGGTATGACAGGTTGACGCGCGACTATACTAGCTTTTATTTTTACTGTGTATAAGTTCATATTGCTAGAGCAATGGTGGTAGTGGATCAAGCCAATGTAATTAAGCATGAATGAAACGCAGCATTTCATTGAGTAGAAACGTAAACCAACATTTAGTTAGGTAGTCGACGCTCCACTTAGAGCGAGTCTATTTCCTCTTCTTCTCGTTATTCTAGATTCTCAGATAAATATTATTGCGAATGGACTACTTTTAACAGCGAGGAAAGGAAGTCCATTCATAAAAACACAAACTATGTACCTACCTATAAAATAATAAGCTTAACGTACCTTCTTGAGTAGAGCTATTTCCCTTAATTCAATAAAAAAAAGCAACCTCATAACTTAGAACATCAATAGTAATATAATAAATTAATAACACAATCAATTAATATTCGTTAACATAGAGAACAAAAGAGTACAAGGTAAAACCTTGACCACCATACAACACATAATGTCCTTAAACAAAGATAAAAATAACGACAAAGGCGACCATTAATTAGCCCCAGCAGACTCGAGTCGCCCCGGGCGACACGAGTCCGGGCTCCGGGGCAGAGGGCAAGGCTCTGATTGCTGTAATCGAGTTAGTCCACACGACTAAACAAAACGAGTAGAGGACTCGCCGGGTAGTCCGGCTAAACAAAAGAGTAGCGTAATTAACAGTGCGTGAGAGGTGCTTCCGCTCTGTTGTCATAAGGATGGCTGATATAAGAAAGCCATGCATTTTCTAACAGTGGCCGCACGGATGTGAAGAATTTTTATTGAGTCTTACAAGTTTATCCTGTGCTGTACGTTAGTTTATGTAATTTTAGGGATAAAAGTAAGAAGAAATTAATGTAACTATGAAAGGACAGTCAACATAAAAGCGTTCGTAACGATTATAGAACAAGACAAAAGATCGTAAACATACTTAGAAATAAATGCAGAAAGTTTCGAGTTCATATACTATCTCAGATGATTCACTTCATAAGAACCCTACTTAAGAAGTTAAGAACAATCCACAAAGCTGGAGGAGCTGAGGAAGTGAGCAATCAAGGTGGACTCGCATTTAGCCAGCGATTCAAATGCCTAGTTCTCTTGATTGGCTTAATCAAGTTACTGCCGACCAAGTGATAGAAATAAGTCAACAATTACAAGAGTATGTAGGCGACCCGACGGATGTGACGGGACCCTGGCTAATTATAGCTTGTTTCATACACAAGAAAGGGGATGCTTTTGGTGAAGTTACCTACCTACGTTACTTTGTTGTTGTTAGATAACTACGGTTAATGACAGTTTTTAATGCTCAGTTTTCAGTAATAGTGTGATACTCCACCAGTTTTGAAATCAAATTAAAAATGTTAGATCATCTTTAAAGAAAGTAAAAGCTTAATCTACAAACTGATAACAGATTCCAATAATCTTTATTTATTAATATTGAGTGCAAATATTGTTATGAATAAGCAACTTTGTTTGCATGTTTACGTAATGGATTATCGATTTAGGATGTGAAAACATAGTTTTTATGTGTTGTGACACAAAACAAACATGCAACACATGAATATTAAAATTGGATAGTTTTATGACCGCACCGATAGCATGTTTTTGCAGGACATTAGCGCAGTGTCCCGCGGCAGGAAGTGCCCCACGCGCGCGGTACCGCGCCGCGCCGCGGCCGGGCGGCGGACGCTTGTATCTAGCTACCGTATCTATCTCATTCTCTTTGCAGCATAGTCATTCTCCGACCTCTCGTTCTAATTCAATCCGTCCTCTTCAGACCCGTAATTGTGTTCTCTTGTCTTGTTCCGATCTTGCTCCAGTGACTATCGACTTGCGCAATGCCCAGAATAAACCCGACAAAAATTACTCCAACCGTTATATCTTTAAATTATTGCGCCGTCATCTACCCGGGGCGAGCCACTTTCGAATAGGCTAGCTACCGTTTAATGATACATATTACGCATATAATTTGATCGCTTCGTTTTGTAATACAGTTTCTGTACTGTCAATGGTATTACTACTTTATTAATAGGTGCACGATGTCGTAAGCGTCGCTCGGCGGCGGACGGGGCCGGGGACCAGAAGCTGCACCCGCGACCAAGAGCGGCTAGAAATCATCTCCACGTCCGGCCATTCCGCCAGTTGCTGTGTTTTAATTATTAATGAAACTGGCCGCCGCGGGAAAGCCGCACTACGGCTAGCTCTGCTTCCGCTCGCAACGCTGCGCTTCATTCATAAAAGCAGCCGCCCTACCTAGAACGACACAACTCCAGCGCGCAAACATTACAAAACAAGCTCTATATCTATACAAAAAAGTCTGTTTTATGTTCACAGCAGAATGCTAAACGCCTTTTATGAATGAAACGGTTTACGCACAGAAATAGACGTCGTAAAAAGTCGTATCTCGAAGCGTACATACGCGAAAGTGGTTTTACCATGGGCAGCAGAAAGTTGTTTTCCGTTTGAGGAAACGCGTTTCATTACGGCGAGCGGGTGAGCTCGTGAATGGTTGATTTACTCGCCTGTCGTGAATGGGATGCGTGCTGCCGAAGCTGGCGCGGCCGAGCGTGGTGAGGTGCGAACCAGCGTCAGTGAATGGAGACGCTGTCCACCTAGAGTAAGCTCTATGTTCCATTAGGTTAATCTTGTGGTGAGTAAGACAATTCTGGCAACAATTGTTTGTAACTTCTGCGGTTATGTGAATCAAAAATGTAAGGTGGTAACTTGATTTGTATAATTAAACCTCTTAAATAAACCTGAGGTTTTTTACACAGTTAATATACATTAAGGTTGAGTTTTTCCCACAGCTATTACTCTAAATAAAATAGATAATTGCCTATGTAATAGTTAATTTGGTTACTAAATACTGTCCGATTAGTCATAAAGGACATGAGGCAACGTACGATAGGAAGTCTGGCAGACACTAAAGTCGTTGAAAAGGTTACAAAACCTTGACGAGATATTATGAATTAAAATTAAACTCGAGTCAACTTTCAAGTCAGGAGGTATATTTATGAATGGCGAATGTAGTGCCTGGTATTCAAGTAAGACATAATAAGAGTTAGAAACTAGGCAGAAAACTAGCTAAGCTATTAAGCTGTTAGGGTTTCCACATTAACCATTGAATATCTAGGTACTTCAACTGGTTCATCTCCTATAACAGAAAGACAAGAAATTTGTATCGTGTTTCGGGTACTCGCATGCGCTGACACACAGGAAATGAGTGTGTAGTTTATATATCTACTAGCTGTGCCCTGCGATTTCAACCGCATTTTTCCAGGATAAAAAGGAGCCTATTTCCTTTTCTAGGTCCTAAAAGTACATATTGAATTTCATCAAAATTCGGTCGTAGTTTTGAGCGAGTCTGTAACAAACATCCATCCATCCATCCACTTATTCATCCTCACAAAGATTTACAAAATTAGTAGGAAGGTAGTAGGAGAGTAGGATAGGATAAAATTAGTAGGATAGGCTATTTAGGATTAATGTAAGCCCAAAATTAAATACGTGCTTCACGGTATCAAAAGCAAGCTTCGCAATACATTCAATTACATACCAACTCTATTTATTGCAAAAAAAAAAAACACTATGTATACCATACCATTAAAGGCGCGTGAGGTCAAATAGCAATGTGTAATTTTTATTGCTTAAAAAGTCACCTTGAAAACTTGATTCGGGGAACTAGAACAATGTCAAAATACGACACCAACTCTTAACTTTTTCTTTTTAAAAAAAATCCAGGTTTAGTTTCTATCCAGCCTACTTAAAGTGACACAGGGTATCATAAATAACAATATAGTGACAGAAAAGTTCGCATGAAAATGGCTCGGGGACATTGCTTATATGAAGGGAAACGTCGTGAGGAATCCGTCATGCCCAAGAATCATAAAGTTCAAGGACATGACATAAAACATCCCCCTCCGCTGAACTTTGTAACCCCAGCCGAATATCTCCCACCTGGACATAAGCTGAAGACGCCGATTTGGAAGTCTCTCAATAGAATACGATCTCAAATCGGTCGCTGCAGAAGTAACCTTGCCGGGAAATAATCGATCCAAAAAATGTTCAGGTGAGATACGAGTGTATGCGTAATTTGCTTTCTTGCCCGTCATGCCCGGCAACCTTTACCCAAGAAGAGCTTAACAAAGCGTTGGATAGTGGTAGAGATCACCACAATCTGTCCCATAATAATTTGAGTTAGAGTTGACCCATTAATTAATTAATTAAAAGAACATGTGACATACCATCAGGTGAGATAGTGGTCAAACGCAAACCTATAAATAGTAAAAAAAAAACCAACACTGGGCCAATGTGGTGGATTAGTATGACAATGATTCATGGAATATTCCACTTCTGCAAATTAGGCTGGTACATAAGAAACATAACATTGTAGAAAACCAAAATATTGTAACAAAATGTAAAAAAATGCCCCTCTGTTTCTTCTGAGTAGTAGTTCTTTTTTCGATATGGTGGTAGAGTCATGGTTATAATTTGACGTTCATAAGCGCGTCTGTGATGCCAAAAATGAATAATGAGATTTTGATTGATTGATTTGATGGATATGATATCCATATTCTCTCTCTTATGAGAAGGCCTTGTAATGGGCTGGACGAATATAAGTAAGGCTGATGTTTTAAATGCAGATTTTGATGAAATTTTCTTTTGCAAGTACTTTAGATCATGGAATTGGGCATAGGATACTTTTTATCCTAAAAATCTAATAGTTTCTTAAGGGATAATTATAAACCAAATTTTACGCGGATGGAGCCCTGGATATCTGCTAATTAGGCATAAATGAGGGTTATCATTACACGGTGACAGCTTTAGTTCCATTATGGTCATGTTCATCAATATCCACGTTACACTATACCATCGATACTTACGATTGGACAACCCTGTAAAGAGGAAATGTAAGCCAACTTCAAGTCGAGTGGTCTAGCTGCCTACTCGACTCTTGACTACAAGGAGAAAGTCTAATGCGTAGTAAACCGATACCTTCTTGGTTTTATTTCAGATGGGTTTAAGATAAGAAGTCAATTTCTGATAGCGGTAATGCCGCACCTAATTCGCCTAAATTATTAGTTAACTTATGGGGCGTCAATCAAGAGTTCAGCAAAAAGTAGTTGCTGTGGCAATAAATGAAAGGAGGTTTGAAGGGAATTGTAGCTAGCGAAATTGCTGGGCTTTATGAGACTTAAGAGTCTCATAATGCCCAGACTTGTTTCAGGGTGACAAGTTCTGGGTGGTGCTGCAACTGTTGTGGGCAGGCGTGTTGCTTACTATCAGGCGATCGACCTGCTTGCCTCGTCACTCAATTACATAAAAAAGTCAGTTATAAATAATAAACTCAAAGTTTCAAATGAAGCAGAGGCATACACTTTTCGTGGTCCATGTAATGTATAGCTTCTAGCTAAGGGCAACAAGATGAAGTTACAAAGCTACCGTTTACTCAACTCCGAGAAGTCATCAATGGAAGCTTAATGCATGTAAATGGCAATCGGGAAGGTGCTCATTACAAAGTACTTATCGATCGAGGTCCGAGCCGGTCACTGCGTCTGCGCATCCGATGTTCTTGGAACCCGCTCATTCATGCCCTGAGTATTTTGCACGAACAAAAAGGCTTCGGTGCCACACTGTCTGCAGCCACAAAAGAGCGTCCTTTTTACAAATTTGGGGTACCTTAGAAATGCAACCTGTTTGCACCACTACTCCAAAATCGACTTTATGTTTGTGACCTTTAAGCTTAAGGTGGACTGAGGTGGCGTAATCGTCATAATGAGCAATTTTTTTGTGTTACCTGGCCCACAATATGGTGCTCACCGGATATAGTCGGTCCCTGAATAGGTTGGGATAAAAAAGCATATTTACGATTATGCACGAGCGATTTGTCGTCACTTGATACGATATGCGCAGGCGAAGCCGGGTGCGATTATTGTATCGTGTTACGCGGAAGATGTTGTTTAGGGTGTTCTTTATCATCGCATTATTCAATTGATATTCATGTTTAAAGATAAAGATAAAGAAAATTTATTTGTAAAACGTGTGATACAGAGCATGCAGATCTTAAAATAGTGTGAGTACGACATATTTTGCCTATATAGGCGTACAAATGGAGAGACGAGGATCTTAGAAAAGAATGTAATAGATTTCTATCAAATATGTAGTACAAAAATAATACATGCAAGTCATAAAATTATTAAGTTACAATATCGATAATTACTAAGTCAATACAACATTTAATTAGAATTACAATTTCATAATAGGTTCAAAAAATTACCAGATATATGCATTTTAAATTAATTTGTCAGTAATAATTTCATTAATCATGTTTGCAGTGTATTTTACATTATTTTTGCTGCAGTAACTTGCAATCTACCTTACATTTTTCCCACGTGTTTTTATGTAGGTTATTTACTCTCAAAACGCTCACTGATAGTATCTTGTGCAGCAAATAATATCAGAATGCAATCACATAAAGGTTGCCGTTTAGAAAACTGAAACAATAAATAATTAAATGTACAAGACTTACTTCAGAAATCAGTCTTTAAATAAGTAAAAGATTTTATCCTTAGATATTGTTTCAATCGTGCAACATTACTTAACTCTTCTCGTGTGAAAACACTCATTAGTAATTCTACAAACAGCATTGAGTACACACCTGTCACTTGCATAATTTAAATGCAAGTTGGTGACTTGACTTTATGTCGTTAGTAAATGTCACCGACACATGTCATGTCAGAATCTTGGACAGGGCACTTTATAAAAATAACAAAATCACTTAAACTGATAAAATTAATACAACAGAATTCTGTTTAGTGCTAATAAAAGTTAAGGAACTTACCTACACAAATGTGTATTATGTTTTGCATGGATTCTCTTATTGTTCAAAGTAAAACTTACTATACAGTTCAAAAGCAAGTGTGCAATTTTACTAGTACAGGTTTAATTACAGGTTTTTACTAGTACAGGTTTAGTACAGGTTTAATTTTCTTTCTTTTCTTTATTTTCTAATTGTCAAGGGGAGCGTCTAACTTATTTCATCTAACTTTTAGTCATCAAAAAGGACATCTTACTTTCCCGACATTGACAAACCGTTACCCCGTAACATAATTGGCTGATTCTCCAACAAAACGGCAACAAAACTGTCGCTCAAATTATACCAATATTTCACACAAACTTCAACAAATCAACACATTATACTTTTAAAATATCAACGTGTCCCTATCGCCGTCACTTCCCCACTACACACTCTCCAGTTTCAAGAAATGATCAATCATAAAGAGGTCGGTGATTTTTCAAGACGTTTGAGACGCGTTTTGTTTTCCCAATACACAAAATAAACTCAGCAATGACGGGTTAAATATAGTTTTAAGGCGAAAATAAACCAAGTGGTGAAACGTTGCTCTTTCACCTGCTCGCGCTTTGCCGATTTATCTTGGTGGTTACGGACTAGTTTCCTTTCGAGTGGAAGGAACTGTTGGATTTTATTCTTATTAGCAATTTGTTCTTATACGAAAAAGTATAAAGCCTGGAACCAATATTTCCAAGACCGTCGTCTTTTTACCACGTTTTTATTAAGTCACTTTCTTGTTTGTCTGTCTGTCGTTTCGTGGAATATTGCAACTCAAATTTCGAGCACTTCCCGATTAGCTATCCGGCTGAAACTTTCAGTGTAGCTCACAACTCGATGACAATGCATTCTAAATCCATTTATTAGGATGCAATGTCGACCGAACCTCAAAAAGCGCATAAAAACATGGTTTTTAGATATTTTTTTTAATCTGTTACTTTTTTGTTTGCAATTTAAACAGATTAACAAATTTATTTTAAATTTTTTGCGTTAATTGAAATTTGCGTCTGAGCTTAGGTATGATTGTCTAGAGACTCGCCGCTGCCGTGCGAATATTTTTTCGGTTGCTCTGCGGTTAATAAAAATAAATCTCTTTTCATTTCTGTATCTTAATTTTCCTGTATGTTTATTATTCCATAGTGTATCATTACTATCCATAGAGGCGATTTAATTTAACCTCTCTCGGCCTCCTTCAACTAATCTGTGGCTGTAAGTAATAAGCTCCAATGAGGCGAACTTTTTCATCTCTGCACTAGGTGATGGTTAAGTGAGGCTAGGAAGTAATCTGTGGCGCCGGTCAGTGAATGAACCAGACCGGTTGTTGAGATACGGGTTCGTAAGCACATTAGGCTATTGACGTGCGGCTCTTAATGTTTCGTTAACTTTGTATGCGGTTATGAACTGCGTATATTAGTCGTTTCAGGTGTCTTACTCAACTTAACTCGGTCTCTGTTACTGAGCAAATAAGTTTTTAAAACCTAACAGCTTCTGTGTAGTAGTTAGGCAGGTTGGCTCTAATCTCATACATCACTGAGGTTGCGAGTTCGATTCTCGCGACAGGACAAATTTTATTTATTTATTAAGACACATTTATAACACCTTGTCAGGATATCCCAATACGATGCTATGACAAACTATATATTAAAATTATTTTCAATAGATCTTTGTGCTATTTCTTAATTTTGCCAGGCTACAATGATAAACATCAATGTGCTCCGATATTCTATTAATTAATCGTAAGGCACGTGACAAGGGGAAATGTTTGTGCACAGAAAAAAATACGCATTTGTTTTATATCTAGGTGTCGTGGGATCATGGTTTCATACTTCTTGGTTCCCTAGATACATGGAATCTTAGTTATGTACTCGTAATCGTTGAGGAAAAAATAAAACAAAAATGTTTTTGTTTTTGTTCATTACCCTCCAATTTCCTTTGTGTCGAGAATTAAACGGCCTTAGGTAAATGAGATTTTGGCATTTCAAATGGTAAAAATACCTAAAATATAATTTCTGTGTGTTTCCAGTTTGTGTCAGTTACCAGTCCAGTCAGTCTTTCATCTTTGACTAAAGACTTATTGGAGCTCAAATTCAGTTTTTGGGATGATTCAAGAATATGAGACGGGGCAATTGTATATAAAGTAATTATATTTCTTCCAATTACTTTGAATGCGACGAATCAATTTATATGTGGATCGAAGTGAATAGCTTCCAACGAAACCCAAAAAAAAACCACTTTTTGAAAAATTTCATCCGATCCCAATACACTACTCCTAACGGAACCCTATTACGTAGCATGGGTCGTTGATCGGCACAAGTGCTTAAAACGTTTTCAAGTTAATGAAAAAAATAAGATCATATAGTTAGGTACTCCAAATTATGTGTAATATTTAAAGTTTAAATTTGTGTAATATTTAATATTTAAAGTAGATACCACTTACCTTTGCTCTGCCATTTGATTCCAGATTCACAAATATTTTCCGTCAACTCGTAATTATAAAGTGGTACTTTACCTGAAACAATGACACAAAACTTAGATATGTAAAAAATATATCATTACCTATATCACACATCACAGATAACGGCTTTTTTATGTCATCAAAGCCCCTTCACCATTTCGTCCCCGTATTTACTGTTTTATACTACATAAGGGGTGATGCTCTGATGGTACTTCGATATAATTATTGTAACTGTCATATTTTTTAATTCAGAGGAAGAGGCGTGGCTACTTGACAACTTTAAATAGAATCATCCAATGTGTCCGTACTGAAACTCTACACTAGTGTATTTATAAAAAACTTTATGAATTCCAGTTGAATTGGAGCACCCTGTATAGCTGTATTATAACGTGATTTCATTGTGATGTATGTAAATCCGTTATCTGAATTTGGGAGTCATATTGTTTATTTAACGATAGCTGGTAGTTATATTAACATAATGCATTGGTAATAATAATAACACATTTATAGACATAGAAAGGCATAGTCTCTAGGCATATAGTCATAGGCATATTCTCGTAAACCACTCTTGAAAATTAACAAGAGGGCGTGTATTGTAAATGTTGTCACAACAGCAAGTCAAGCAGCTTCACCGCTGCAAGCCGCCATAAAACAAATGGACTTGTCAATTATTTAATTTATTTATCTCTAACGAAATCTCCTTCCGGCAATCAAATCAACACCAATATTAGTATCCATTTCTCACGACAATTTGACGTCGCTAACCGTTCGACAGTCGACGTCGGAGCACTTCACACAACATAAAAATTAAACTATTTCCTAATTAAAACTATTAAAAAGCAAACAGCTATGTCTATGTCGCCCACTTCCGTATACAGTTATTTGTGGTTAACCCTTCACCGGCTATTAAAGGACTGTCGGGGTTAAATGAGTAATTTTTCAAAGCGGCCGACTGCTGACGCACTTAATGAGATGTCGCCACGGGTTATTTTCAGTCGAACACCCGTTTTGACGATGTATAAAAAAGGAACAAATTAAAAGCTCGAGATAATGAACTTTTCGTTGCTATAATTGAATACAAAATGCCATAGAGGTGAAGAAGCTTGCTTGCTCTGAGTGACGCTCTGTCAAACGTTTACAGCACAATGTAAAGTATGGATACGTCTTAGAAAGCAAGCAATGATAAATGCGGCATTTGTTTGTAGAAAACCCTGCTTTAAATATCTAGCAATTTTACTATTCACACATTAATTGACGTAGGGAGAACGTTTTTTTATGGTACTGAGTGAAAAGACGAGCAGGTCGTTCGCCTGATGGTAACCGCCACGCCTATCATAACAATTGCAGTGCCGCCCAGAACTTTTAAAACCTTAAAAAGCACTGCATAGCACTGCATTTCGCTGATCACCCCGAGACATCAGATATTAAGTGTCATTATGCCCAGTAATATCGCTGACTACAATGCCCTTCAAACCTTACATAGACATAAACGTACATAGGTATTTAGCCGTAGAACAAAAATAACCTTATTGTGTAGGTAAAGCTTTCGTAGAAGTATATCTATAATAGAACAGTATTGGATATTGAAAATATAATTTTGATTTGTACTTCTTATTCTTATTCGATGAGGGGGCGATGAGTCCTGCACTGACGTCCCGCATGGGGTGTATTGTGCATTCCCCCCGCCAGCATCTACCCAAGCCATCCCAACTCCTTGAAATAACGGAGTGCGGCTTTGGGGCGCTGGCATAGCTGCTCCAGTGTTGAGGTTGTTTGTGGGGAAGATGATGGTGGTAATGAAAGTGATGATGATGATGTGTGTCCGGTGTCTGCCGTGCCGTCTATTGGCTTTGTTACCTTTGTTCGGATGTCATCCGTGGCCGTACAGTGCAGCAGCACGTGTTCAACTGTTTCATTTTCCAGCATGCAGCCTCTGCATAGGGGGCTGTCAGTGGCTCCGGTTTTATATAGGTGATAATTTAAGTTGCAGTGACCTGTGATTAGGCCTACCATAAGGCGGAGATCCTTCCGCTGCAGCTTTATGAGATTGTTGGTTATGTTTCTGTTGAGAGTCGGGAAGACGGCTCTGGTGTGTTTGCAGTCCGTTCTCTTGTCCCACAGATTTTGGTGTTGGATTTCCGTATGATGACGCAGCTGTTCTCGTACTTCCATCGCTGATGGTTTACAGAGAACCTCTGCTTCGTCACTTACCTGTTTTCTTGCTCCCTCTTTAGCGAGGGTGTCTGCAGCGATGTTGCCTGGACAGGAACTGTGGCCCTTAGTCCATTTCACTTTGATTTTGTATTTTTCAGTCAGTTCTTGTAGAGCTTTATGGCACTCTGCTACGACCCTAGATCTGGTGACGGGTCTTCTGAGTGCACATATGATCGCCGCACTGTCCGTGATGAAGATGAGGAGTTCATCTTCCTGGTCTTTTTCCAAGATAGGTGGTTTTACTTGCTCAGTGATTGCCCTTACCGCTAGGAGTAGAGCTATGGCTTCTGCCTGCAGAACTGTTGTGGTTTTGCTAAGGGCCTTGGATTCAGCAAGTCCGAGTTCCGGTGAATAGTAACCGCAACCCACCCCCGTTTTGTTCTTAGCACCGTCAGTGTAGATATTATAGGAAGGTTTTGGTTCTTCCACGGCGCTGTCTTCTGTGATTAACTCGTACCTCTTGTTGTCGAGGTGCGTGCTAGCTATCTTATCAGTTCCTTTACTGGCCTCTGGTATGATGTGTATTGCTTTGTCAAGTATTTTGCAATGGTTTATTGTGGGCCCATTACCTTTCCATTGGTTTGTAGATTTAATCCTTAGTGCTGATACCATTGCTTCTTGCTGTATGTGCAGATGCAGCGGCGTCAGGCCAAGGATGATGTCCAGGGCAGCTGACGGTGTCGTTTTCTTACACCCGCTGATTAACGAGCACGCCAGTCGTTGTATTTGCTGCAGTTTTGTGATTGTGGTCGCTAGATTAGTTCGCGGCCACCACACTACACATCCGTAGGTTAGCACTGGTCTCACTATTACAGTGTATAGCCAGCGGCAAAGTTTTGGTTTGAGTCCCCAGTCTTTGCCGACAGCCCTCGTGCACTGCCAAAGGATATTTGTTGCTTTTGTGGTGATATGATCGAGGTGTTTCCCCCAAAGTAGTTTGCTGTCTAGCCAAATGCCTAGATATTTTACTTCGTTACTAAGGCTGAGTGTAGTTCCGAATAGTGTCGGAAGTTTCAGACTTGTTGTTTTCTTCTTGCGTGTAAACAGCACCATTTCTGTTTTGTGTGGGTTTACGGATAGACTGTGGCGTTCGCACCACCTCTCGACTTCTCGAAGTGCCTTCTGCATCTTTTCGCAGAGAGTCGCCTCAAAGAGCCCATTTACCATGATGGCCAGGTCGTCTGCGTATGCCACGGTGACTATGCCGTCCTTGTTCAGTGATTCAACAAGTTCGTTTGCCACTACTACCCAGAGTAGCGGTGATAAGACACCTCCTTGCGGGCAACCTCTTGTAACGAGACAGCGCGTGGCGCTCGAGGATTCAATTTTAGCTGCTCTATTTGCCAGCATGGATGTAACCAGTTTGTTTACTATTGGGTCCACGCCCCTGGTTTTCAGTCCTTCTTCGATACTATGAAACGTCGTCTTGTCGAAAGCCCCTTCTATGTCGATGAAGGTAGCTAGGCAGGACTGCTTGTTTTCTAGTGCCGATTCTATTTTGTAAACCACCTGATGCAAAGCAGTCTCTGTCGATTTGCCTGATTGATAGGCATGTTGATTGTTGTGGATTGGGTTTGCCGCCAGTGGTCCACATCTTAAGTGTTTGTCACATAATCTCTCAAGCGTTTTGAGAATAAACGAGCTCAGACTTATTGGCCTGAACGACTTTGGATTTGTGTAGTCAGTTTTTCCTGGTTTAGGTAGAAATACGACTTTGACTTCCCGCCATGCCTTGGGTATGTATCTCCATGCGATGCATGCCCTGAAGATGGCAATGAGGTGATTTTTTATTTTGCATAGGCTCCATTGAAGGAGCGCCGGAAAGATGCCATCTATTCCTGCTGCTTTATATGGCTGGAAGGTACTTATTGCCCACAACAGGGTTTCTTCCTTGACTATTGAATCCGCAAAAGCCCAGTCTTCAATGCCTGGTTCCTTCAGTGTTTCATTTTCCCACTTTTCGTCTTTGTCTATGCGACAGTCAGGGAAGTGGGTTTGGAGCAGCAGTTCAAACTGTTCTTGCTCGGAAGCTGTGTAGGTACCATCTGCCTTTTTCAGTGTGCCTAGCTTCATTTGTTTATCGTTCGAAACGATTTTTCTTAGTCTCGCAGTTTCGCTTTCCGATTGGATGGAGTTGCTATATCTTTTCCACGAGTTCTTCCGGCTCTTAGTTATTTCTACTTTGAGTCGGTGTCGTGTTTTTCTATATTCTTGCCAGTCTGTGTCTTGGTCGGTGTTCATGGCTCTGTTGAAATGGTGTCTAGTTTGTTTCCTCATTCTGCTGAGTTCCTTGTTCCACCATCTGTCTTTTTTGTGCGATATTACATTTCTTTCTGTTTTGAGAGGGCAGGCTGTTTCATAGCTTTTTATGATTGACCTTACCATGCATTCAATTGTGTCCTCTATATTTTTGGGTGTCAGCTCCGAGTTTGCATCCGCTAACTGTGCTTCCTCCAGTGCCACTCGGAGTGTTTCTCTAAAGATAGATCTGTCAGTGTTTTTTGGATTTCTGTATGTACGTGGTTCATGCTTTCCCACGTCCAGGCTGAACCTAAGCCTCCTGTGGTCCGCGCAGGTGACCTCATCAGTCGCCACGCGCCAGTCAGTTATCGTCTCTGCTAGATCGTTTGTAGCTATTGTTATGTCAATTATAGTTTTAGCCCTCGAGGTGACGAAAGTCGGCTCGGAGCCTCTATTTAGTAGGCTGAGATTGTGTCTCAGAATAAAGTCGAGTATATCTTTGCCTCTTTCATTGGTGTTTGAGCATCCCCAGACTGTACAGTGAGCGTTTGCGTCGCACCCTACTGCACATTCCAGTTTATTTTCCATGCAGAAATTCATCAGTTCTTCTAGAGCTGGTGGTGGCGTTTCGGCCCCGATATCCATGTACGCGGAGGCCAAAATGATGGTTTCGAGTTTTCCCTGGAGTTTTGTCTCCAGTCTCACTACGGTAAGGTCATCGGTGCACAGATGTGTTACCAATGACGCTTTGTATTGCTTCGGTACGTAGATAAAAGTCCGTGTTTTAATTTGCACTGGGGGGGAGAAAACGTTGCCCGGTAGGGCGTTGAAACCACTCACCTT
Source organism: Petrophora chlorosata (assembly GCA_951640565.1). Classification (NCBI taxonomy): domain Eukaryota; kingdom Metazoa; phylum Arthropoda; class Insecta; order Lepidoptera; family Geometridae; genus Petrophora; species Petrophora chlorosata. The sequence goes on along the minus strand of OX621207.1, from coordinate 9,564,264 downwards.
TCCTCGGCTGAGATAGGGTTCCTGGACCAGTGCTATTGTGTTAGTTTGCTTCTCCAGTGTTCTGCGCAACGAGGCAAAACCTGTGACGCTGTGTTGAATGTTAGCTTGAATAATGTCAATTTTCCTACTGGTGCATAGGTTATTTGTACTATCCGAGACAGTGGTGCTCGGTGTGTTAGAATTAGAATGTTGGTTACTGATATTCTTATTTTTAGGATCCATCATTAAAAACAAAGTTAGTATTGGTCCTGGTTTTTGTTAGGAGGTTGTGCGACCATTCCTAACTTATTGGTAGTTTAAGTTGGACGAGGAAGGCCCGGTATGGTCCGCATCCATGGAGGACGCCGGCGAGAATATGTTGAGGCCCATTATGTCGCCTGCAATATCATCCTCGCCGCCGCCCTCCACGTCTCGCAGAAGTTCCATTTCCTCCCTAATCCAACCCATATCCGCGCTCGGTGTATCTTCGTCGTCCACAGTACCGGGGGCTACTGGCGTGGATTCCTTCTCCCCGCCTGCAACCCCCGGCACTGCGACTTCGGCTTCACCGGGTTTGTATCCTCTGACCTTGACGTAGACTGTCGCCGTTGTGTAGTATAGACGAAAGCCTTCGCGTCGGAGGTTTGTCATATCCTCAGGTGGTATACCCATAATGAGGACGTGGTTGTATGTTTCACCCGTCGGTTGAACCTCGTGAGTGAAAATTGGCCACTTTTCCACGCCTGCTTCTGGATTTTGGGCCACGAGCATATTTTTGATTATATCTGGTCGTCTTGCCAGATCCTTCCTTCCCCGGCCGAAGTCGGGAATGTAAATTATTCCAGTGTGGTACTGGATTGCTTTACTCTCAGGAACGACCACGTACCCACTCGACCCTTCCCACAGTCCTGGTAAACGATTTACCGCAGTTGTGAGCCAAGCGAGCGCGTTGTCGTCCCTGGGAGTGTACCTTACTCCGCCACGGTAGAGTCGCGGGAGCGATGTCAGCTGTGGCATTTTTGTCGTCTGGACTCCCCCGTTTTCCAGGAAGTAGTTCACCAGGTTTTCGTTAAGAACCTGTTTAATTTGGGCTGCCCGGAGCTCGTCCATTGGTATGCGGTTTCGATCCATAACGACTACGTTGTAGTGCGCTTTGGCTGCCTCCGCATACGTGGACGGTCCCGGGCCTCCCTCTGCTGTTTTGGGGTCTTGGGGCTTTGTCGACCCGGTCACGGGGGCGGCAGCCGGGCTGTCTACTCGCACCTTCTTGTCCGCCGCTATGCAGCCGGTGGGAGACACGAGGTCTGCGCTCCGCTGCCGCTTCGCGCCCCTGGTAGCCTCCCCCTCCGTTCGCTCGCGTGTCTCCGCCTCGAGCACTGAGGTGACGGTGGCGCCACCCCTAGACGCTGCTTGCCCCTTCCTTCCTTTTCCTTTGCCCTTGCCCTTTGAAGAGCCCGGCCTTGGTTGAGGTGCAGTCGGGGTGCGGTCTAAGTGCGGCGCCACCGCATCCTTTCTTGGGTTGGCGGCCCTACCATCGGACACTGTGTTCCCTTCAACTTCCTTTCCTTCGTCCTTGCCCACTGAGGGGCACGACATCGGTTGGGTTGTAGTCTGGGTGAGGTCCAGAGGTGGCGCCTGCGCATCCCTGTTCGGCTTTGCCTTGAGGTTCAGGAGCGCCTCGACATTTGCCGGAGTTGCCTGCCAGTCCCCCCGCGGAGTCTCCCCCGGTCTCAGACACGAGTTCGACTCCGCACCTGGGATATTGGTCGCGGACGGGTCGATGCGGGCCATGCAAACCGCGACCGCCGGCGCGAGCGCCGACAGGCCGGGCAAGTAGGCCACGCCTTCCCGCCGCTGCCGGTAGACCAGGTCCGCTAGCTCGGCGTCACGTCTTCGGCGCTCCTTCTGCTTCGTCCGGTGGTTTACACCCCCGTGTATGCTTTGGGCGGTGTCGGTAGGCTTATTCGGCTTCCCGACACTCCGCCCGTTACCTGTCGATGTCAACACAGCGTCGGGTTCTGCCGACGCCTCCTGCAGCCTCCTTTGCTGCTTCCGCCTGCGCGAGTTGGGGCGCGGCGCGTGTCCTGGCTCGGGTTTCCGCACTGGTCCAGGAAATGTCGTCGTCGCCGTCGCCTCCTCCTTATTGTGTCCAGTAGCATTTGCAGCCGGCAGGGCCTGGGATTCCACCCCACCGTTGCCTTCGGTAGCCAACTTCACACCCCCCAGCCCGGGTGCCGGAGGGCGCCGGGTGCTTTTTAGGTACGAGTTCATTCTTAGTGGTCCCATGGCCCGTCTGGCCATACTCGCCGGTGCCACAAGTGAATACCCCTCCGTCTAGTGTTAGGAACACTGTGAAGTCCTCTCCACATGCTATGTGACATACCTTAACGTTTCTTAATGGTTTTAAATGCGTGGGATAACATTTGTTTTCTCTGTCCTGTATTCCCAGTTGTCCGTGTGAGTTTTTTCCGAAGCCAAAGACTGCACCAGATTTAGACAAAACAAAAGTGTGATTGCTGCCACATGCAATCAAAGCTATGGGTACCCCGAGTAACGATGTAATCTGCTGAGGTGTTGGTTCTTTATTGGTCATTGTACCTAGACCACACTGACCATAGCCGTTTGCACCCCATGAGTACAGGTCACCATTATTTGTTAATGCTATTGAATGATAGGCACCACAGGCTATCTGTATGACATTTTTAGTGGCTAGTTCTTTTACAAATTTGGGTTTGTCCTGTGCATGTGCCCCGAGGTTGCTGCCGAGTTGACCCATACTGTCAGACCCCCAGCTAAAAGATTGTCCCCATTCATCAACAGCAACAGAGTGCTGCGTACCACATGCCATAGCTGATATTGTGCAGTCTTTGAATGTTTCTACTTGACCAGGATTCCTGCCCTCTTTAGACTCTGTGTGTCTCCCCAGCTGTCCGACATCATTGCTCCCACACGAGTACAGATGTCCATTGGTTGTAAGGTACAATGTGTGGAACTCTCCAGCAGACACTGATCGCACATGGCTGCTCTCTTTCCATTTTGCCAAAGTTGGTTTTATTACCAGATCAATATTATCAGGGCCTTCGATACAAAGTTCGTGGTGAGTTGCATTACCCCAACAAAACATTTTTTCGGTAAATTTTGGAATCTGTAAAAGATAGACTTCTACTAGGGATTTATAACAGTCTGAATGAACGGAGGTAGTTAATGTCCTTGGAATAAGGGTTCTGGATGGTTGACTTTCCACGGCTAATTTTCCTTTGTCATTGTAAAAGTAAATAATAGAAAAAACATTTTTAAAAAGTCGAGAACAATCTTTCACACCACCTTCGTTTTACAATTTTTTTACAATATTTTGTTTTACAATAGATAGAACATAATTATAATACATGGTGATTTGAACTTTATAAACTAACAAATGTTGATAGAACCGTGTATTGTTGATAACTATCCAAATAGGTTTTTATAGGTGTATACAGGTTCTTTATAGATAGGTGCGTTGAAACAACCTTTAAATAATATTGTATTTAACGATATTGAATCAACACACAAAATATGGAGTTAAAAATCGTGTTGAGCCTTCACTTTGAAACTTTTCTAACGCATTTTTATTTTAACGTACCGACATATCTAGGAAAAGGCGACAAAATAATTAAATTTTAGAAAAAACCAAAAACGGACTTCAATGTAACTTCGAAGTCCAAGGTCAAATATCGATGAAATTTATATGAGACCACTTTGTAGCTATACTGAAACCAACGCAAAAAGGTTAATAAATGACGAAGTTCTGAGGCAACAAACATAAAAAAAAATACAATCGAACAGAGAACCTTCTCCTTTTTTGAAGTCGGTTAAAAATGGATGACTCTTTTCTATTGCATCAGATTATGGCTTTTAAAGATTCTTATTATCAGGACCTTCTTGAATGTATTTACACTCAGTTTACATGTGGTCGTGTAATGTTTCTTGAATGGTCATTAAGTGGAGCGTAGTCATGTAGAGTGGTCGGATGGAGGCACGTGTGTCCGTGTTAGGGTCCATTGGGTGCGCGACGGCGCGTGACTGTGACGGTTGCCAATACTGAACAAGGTACCGATGTAAGATATAGTATTCAATTTAATATGGTTTAAAAAAATATTCTGTAGGATCTATGTTAAAGTTTGGAAACTATCGTGAGTCGAAAACGCTTTGGATTCGCGGCGCAGACATCCACCGCGGTCTGCGCCGCGAATCCAAAGCGTAAACTCCCGGAAGAAGGACATCCTAATTGTCCGAAACCTGGTCGGAGTTATCCGACACAATCATAACGTGAGTGTAGCCGTTTATATTTATAACTAGCTGATGCCCGCGACTTCGTCCGCGTAGTGGATTATTCATCCTGCATCCGAACATTTTTCGTCCTATCATATTCGCGTTCCAGTTCCCGTCCCGCTCTTATCTCGTTACCGTACCTTACCGCTTCTGTTCCGATACCTTCCCACTCCCATCCTTTTATGTTCCCTCTCCTATAGCGTTACCGTAATGCTCTGGTCATGATTCCGTCCCGCTCTTATATAATTATCGTCCTGCTCTGCTACCGATCATATTCCGATCCTAACACTTTATCGTCCTCCCTAGCGAACCTCCTATCGTGTTATAGTTCCCCTCCTATACGTTACCATCCCCTTTTTGTCCCTTTGTCATCCCACTCCGGTCCCGATATAATTACCAAACTTCATTTGTGAATCATGTGTTTATAGTTTCTTTGACCAAGTATCAAACGAACAAAATGCTAGCGTAGTAGTTTGAAACATATTGCGGGGTTACAGAAACCGGGTGGAAATGAAACGTCGGGGGGAACCTCCACGGACCCTTTACGATTCGTAATACCAGTAATACGTACAAACGGACGGACGGTGCGGCGCGCGTGGTCCCGGTCCGGGTTTGTGATCATTTACATGAGTTTGCGGTGTGGCGGCAGCGCCGGTCCGGCGCCATGTACATACATGAAGCCTGAGTAAAAGAAATCTTTGAAACCTAAATCTCCTATTTACATACACATAGCTGTTGCCCGCGACTTTGTACGCTTAGTAAAATAATTCATTTTGCTCCTGGCTATTTCCGGCTGCTCTCGCTTCTATGCCGATTTTGTCCTGCTTCTATCCCAATCCTATCCCGAATTCATCTCGATTCTCTTTCGCTCTCTTTTAGCTCTTATCATACATAATACTTACATTATAAACATATATTTTCTTAACAAACTTTACCATCCGTTTAAACCTATCAGGGGATGGTACTCAAAACAATCGTAATAATACATGTGTCAATATATTTTTGGCTAAGTATATTTAAGTATAGTATATATAGGTCAAAAGTCAATCGTCGTAGTTCCAGAAAAAAATATTATATGTCGCAGGGAAATGAGGATATCAGGGATTTAATGAAATCCCTAGGGATACGACATCCAGTTTTGATAAAAAGGCTCTCGCTAGAACTCTCGCTTCGTCATCCTTTCGCTCCACTCGCGCATTCGACCATCACTCCACTCGGGAGGTCCGCTTCATTCTGGCCTTGCGCACTCGTTTTGCTCAAGAACTCCTCGCAAGCTTCTGGCTACGCGCTTTTTATATACATACACTCTAGGGGTAAAAGCTAGTCGGACCGCGGAGAAGTAGTTCTTCCCATACATGATTATACTATGATTTCGTGGTATCTCTAGGAATTTCGCGGAATCTCAGATATCCTCAATCCTCATTTCCCTGCGACACGTATGGTCAACTACAAAAGTTGCTGAATATTTGTAAATCTTCAATTGACTACACCTTTAGAATTTCTTATTTTTCTGAATGTTGCATTTAAAAGTCAATTAAAGTCCTGTACGAATAAGGAAATTGTAAAAGATGCATTACGTTAGGATTCATTTCTTTTGCCTAGTCTATATACCGAGTTTCGCTTTCCCTTTTAAACAAAGGTTTTCCACACAAATGTTTGCCATCCCGTTTAGACCTTTTAAGATGTTTTAAAAGTCGTGAAACATGTGCGTACAGTATCTTCGATTAGTATATGTACCAAATTTCACCGTCGTAGGTTTAGAAAAAATGTTATATTCCACCTTGTTTAACGTTTTTAGAGGTTAATTAATAATGTGAGTTTCGTTTTAATTTATTACTTTTGTTTGGTCTGTATACGAAATTTCATTGCTACAACTTCATAAACAAAAATTCTCCATACAAACTTTACCAACCTGTATAACCCTGTTATGGGGTGATTTCAAAACATGGTAGAATACGTGTTTAGAATTTTATTGGGTGAATATTTATAACAAATTTTTGTAGCATTTAAAAATATTTGATACTTTCCACCCTATTTAACCTTGTTAGAGGGTGAATTTCAAAAAATGGTGTATTCCGTTTCAATTTATTTCTTTTGCTTACTCTGTGTCCCAAATTTAATTGCCATAACTTCATGAACAAAGATTCTCCATATATTTTTTTTTTACATCTGGCTGAGTCAGCGTTTGACCACGATCTCACCTGATGGAAAGCAACGATGTGCTCGAAGATGTAGCACGCTTACTACTTGTTCACTCTTGATTTGAACACACCCAGATTGTATTTATGTGGAAACACAGACGACGGCAAGGCGTTCCACCCCTTCGACGTTCCCACCAAAAAGGATGATTCGAAACGTTTAGTACGGATAGGCGGAACGTCCACCATGTGGGGGTGACGTTGTGCCGATCGTCTGGTTGTCCGATGGCAAAATGGTGATGGGGGGATCAGATTGTGCAGTTCTTGAGCACACAAAAAAAATATAAACTTAACCACCCCGTTTGAACCGGTTTAGGGATGATTCCAGCAAAATGGTGAAACAGGTGCTTAAAGCTTATCTGTCTGAGTATATGAACCGAATTTCATCGTCGTAGCTTCAAAAAATGTAACTTCATTCCACCCTTATTAAACCTGGTTAAGGGTAGTTTAAAAAAAATGTGAATCACGTGTTAATTATCTCCTTTTTCTTAGTTTGTGTACTAAGTTTCATCATGACCACAAACTTCATAAATAAAAAATATTTTCTGTACAAACTTTACCACCCCGCTTGTTAGGGGATGATTTAAAAACATGTAAAATACATATGTATAATTTCATTGGCTAAGCACATATACCACATTACATCGCTGTAGCTTAAAAATAATAATCTTAATTTTCCACCCTGTTTAACCCTGTTAAGGGATGATTTTCAAAAATTATAAATCACGTTTTAATTATCTTCTTTTACCAAGTTTTATCATAGCCACGAAACTTCATACACAAAGATTTTCTATACAAATTTTACCTCCCCGCTTAGGCCTGTTAGGGGATGATTTTCAAAAAATGGTGTAATTCACATCTATAATTTCATTAACTTACCACGTACACCACATTTCATCGTTGTAGCTTAAAAATAATAATCTTTACTTTCCACACTGTTTAACCCTTTTAAGGGGTGATTTTCAAAAATGGTCAATCACATTTTAATAATGTTTTGTTAGGTATGTACCAAGTTTCATCGCTATAAACAAAGTTTTTTTATGTAAACTTTACCACCTCGTTGAACCCAGTAAAGGGTTGATTTTTGAAAAATGCTGAAAACTTATTTTAAAACTTGATCAAAATAATATTATTTACCCTGTTTCTTTACTGTAGCTACAGTGTCGCATTAATAAAAAATCCAATTCCATACAAACTTTGCAGCCCTATTTAATTACCTTAGGGGTTGATTTTTGAAAAGTTACTGAAATTATATTTTTACATTCTTATGTTTAGTCAATTTACTAAGTTTCATAACTTTACTAAAAAAACCTACACCATGGAAATTTTGCGACCCCAATAAATGACCTTAGGGGTTGAATTTCGCAAAATGCCGAAAACAAGTTCTTAGTATTTACATGCTTAATGCTCACACAAAATTTGATAGCTACTGGTCAAGAAACAATCACTGTAGCATACATTATAGTTTCCGCATTCCAATCTAAAAAACCACACTAAACCCCCTTTAAAGGTTGATTTTCAAAAAACTGTGATACACGTGTTCTTTTATTTCTTTTGCATAATATACTACCAAAGTTTCGTGACCGTGCGACAAAAGAAATTGTTTTCCCCATACATCTTATATGACCCCATTTGACCCACTTAAAGGTCCAATTTCGAAAAATCCGTTGTTAAATGACGCCTCCACTACGTGTAGAATACATAGTCCAAATTTCAGGTTTCTATGTTAAGCGGTTTCGGCTGTGCGATGATTGTAGAAAAAAACCCTGCTCTTTTATTATATAGATGAAGGCTCTATGTTATGGATTTGCGTGCTCCATCTTCAACTACATCGGCGCTTAACATCAGGCGAGATGGAAGTCAAACTACAGAATACTAAGTCAAACGCAGATCTATATTACATAAAAATATACAAAAAAATACGTATATGTGGTAGCCCAGTTATTTATATCGTATGTATATTGAAAGTACGGTGGTTTGATAGTCATTTTGTAGCTTCGTATAATTTAGTATAAATACTACTTCCTAAATATAACTTATACATTTGTGATACTGAGAATCTTTCATTTTTTACTATATTATTATGGCTATAATCAGATGGAGTGATGAAGATGAACTCTTTTAGAGTCTTCCTTTTTTGATCTTTTAAAATTTTTTTTCGCGATTTTCCATTTCTTAGATATACACCGCAAAATAAGAACCTATTTTTGGGCAGTTATCAACAATTTACAGTTTTATCAACATTTATTAATCAATTCTTAATAACTTATTTGATCAAGCCATCACTTTAGAACAATATAATAATTTATTTTAATAGTTTAATCAGCGTGTTAATACTACACGCATTGGAGATGTAATCTTAAAACAAACGTATGAAAAAGAATGATGTGTTATTTCTCACAAGAAGTCAGGAACATGGAGAGATAATTAGGAACAATATTAATAAACAATCCATTAGCTTGTAGAGCCGTTAACGGCGATCGACCGCCGCGCCGTCCGTCGGCAGTTATGTCGAACGCAGTAGGCAGCCGCGGGTTAAACGTAAACGCGATGGTTATTGTTTTTGTGTCGGGAGTGGTATGAGAGGCTGAGAGCATTACGTTTTATTGGCGCTCTCGACAAGTTTATGGACAAAAATATATACGAAAATCAGTTGATGAGACTAATTCCTTGTTAATAATATGTTGTTGTGTGAGCTTGATTTAGCTTATTATTAATTTTTACTTTTTTCATCATCATCATCAGCCCATCACGTTCCCACTGTTGGGACTCGGGCCTTCTCTCATAGAGTATGGGCCGTAATCCACCACGCTTGTCCAGTGCGGGTTGGTGGATGTCACATGTCCTTGAATTTTTGTGATTAATTGGACATGCTGGTTTCCTTACGATGTTTTCCTTCACATTTCTAAAGCGAGTGTTAAAGCCGCACAAAACTTGAGAAAGTTAGTGGTGCGGGCCAGTGGGATTCGAACTCGCGTACGTCGGATCGAAAGTCGCACGTGCTCCCACTGGGCCACACTCGCTCTTTGTTACGTTTTTGCCTAACCTTTGTTAAGGAAATGAGTTTGTAATGAGATATCTCATTACAATGTCATGAAATACCTCCTGTTTTTAGGTCTTATTTTCAGCATTTCATTAACATTAAGTTTCATGTTAAAATGCAAGAGAGAACGGCAAAAGCTTGTTCCATACAAAAGAAACACACGGGCATAAAGCCCGTCCAGCCCGTAAGAGAATAACCGAAGGAGTTGAAAGGAGACAGGAAACTGTCACCGGGGTACTAATTTAGCGGCCTCGTGGTAAGTTTCAGCTTATCTCCGGCCGAGAACCTGTTTCGCACGCCGTGGGAAACACACTTACATGCGCAATAATCCACCTTGTTTTATTTATAGGGCTGTCTGTACTATATTATAGAATATTATGCAGCGAGAGTGTCACTTCATGCCTGATTCAGGAGCCATATGCAAGCCAGTGAAAAAACACTGGAAGGAGTTTGTAAAACAGATGAGTAGAAGGAGAGATAAGTGATTAATAGATAATATAAGCTCAGTTTAAATGGTGATTTTACTTATATGTAGCCAAACATATCCTACATTTTTTCCTGACAGAAAACAAAGTTCCTCAGGATCAGAGAAAAACTGTGAGCGGAGCCGCAGGGCGACGCAGCGTGTAGGTGCAATAGTAGCAAGGAAAACTAAAGCTAACATATCGGATATCTGCTCTGATACTTTCACATTCTGATTGGAATATAAATCTTGTTTCCTTTCAACTCTTTCAAGTCGCTTAATTTTCTCGGGTTTACTGGCGATCATTAGTAATTAAACACTGGATAAAGATGCACCGTCAAAGATCATTACTGTCTTCATTTGGTCGGGAAAAAACTTTTTTCGGGTTGGTAACCCTATCAGTAATCACCGGTGGCAGCATCCCATTCATTTGGAGAGTGTCTGTACATGTGTGTAGTAAAATGTGTATGTGTGTGTGTGTGTGTGTTGACGCACGATTTGAGCTACCGTTACTACATAGATTATGGATCAGTATCTACTCCAAATTGTCCGTCTGCCGGTCTGTTGGCCGGCACGGAATCAAATCATGACCTCGCGAGGAACATGACTGTAATCGAAGAGGTTATTAATTATGTTGAAATCTCAATAAAATGTAACAACTGACTTGTTGTTAAAATTAAAGTTGTTATCGTTTTTCAATTACGAAGACAGTGCCAATTAAATGTATCGATTGATAGCGTGTAATAAAGGGGCTCATACGTGGACATTAAGGTTCTGTTTTTACGTGCAACAGTACTTAAAGAAGTTGCTTGCGAAGTTTTGGGTACGATTAGAAACCCAGCCACCGATTTACTTCGCGTTGTGGGTGATGAAATATATATAAAGCGAGTGTGGCTCAATGGAAGAACGTCCCCACTGACTTTCTTAAGTTATGTGCGGATCTAGCACTCACTCTAAAAAACGGTGAAGGAAAACATCGTGAGGAAACCGGCATGTCAAAGAATTTATCACAAAAATTCAAGAACATGTGACATCCACCAATCCGCACTGGGCCAGCGTGGTGTATTATGGCCCATACTCTCTCTATGATAGAAGGCCCGTGTCCCAGCAGTGGAAACGTGATGGGTTGATGATGATGATATTTACTACATTTACTTATTTCCTTACGCTTAAATACTTATAATATTATAAACAGGTAAAATTGTATGTATATATATGTATGTTTGTAGGAAGTAATCTCTGGAACTACCTACTGATCCGATTTTGACAATTCTTTCACTGATAGAAAGCTACACTATCCTCGAGTAACATAGGCTATGTTTTATTATGTCGACGCGAATGAAGTCGCGTGCGGTTGCTAGTCGTATTAAATTACTAAATTGGATTACAAAACAGCGCTCCACAAAATGTTTTTGGTTCATGTTTTTAACTTAAATTATCGAGTCTGCGCACAAACTTAAATCGTCAACAGAAAATTTTAGACTATCTACTAACAGTTAAATCGCAGAAGTGTCTCAGTACGCAGCACGATGATATTTTACTAATAGTTTACAGAATTAGGGCGCAGAATTTTAGTCATCAGTTGAAGCCTTACATGTTAGTCTTTCTATCAATGACAAATCGTTCACTGTCCAAGGCTATGGAATGCTTTGACATTTGTTATCAGACGTGCTAAATCTTTGTAAATTTAAAAAAAACATGGTTAAAAGTCACTACCTACCCACATTAACGCTGATCCCTAATGTTATCACAAAACTGTGTTTATGCTTATTATGAATATATATTACTTTATAGTTAAAATATATATTAGTTTATAGTGAATATATATTAGTTTATAGTTAGTGTAATGCTTAATTACAGAATGATGAAAACTTTTGAAAATGCTAATTGTATTATGATAACGCTAAATTAATTTACTAAAAGTTAAAAATAAATGTAAATTAGTATAACAAAAAGAAATTGAACATAATGGGAAGAAACTAACTATTAAGGCACAGGCCTAACAGCCTAGTTTATTAGTTAGGGTCTCACAAACAAAGTTGTTACAAAGTGAAATTTTTTTTTTTATATTATCTAATGGTTTTATAGTATTATTTATTTGTAAATGATTGTACACCACCGTCTATTCCTTTTCTTCCGATACTGTCCATCCAAAGGTTGTCTGGAAGAGATCGCTTTAAGCGACAAGACAGCCCATTGTAGTACCTAGTTTTAAGGTTTATCTCAAATAGTTTTTTATGTTACTGGTATACAATAAAGAGTGTTTGTATTGTATTGAAGGTCTATTATTTAGACCGTCCTATGTATTCCAGATTAAAATAAAGGTTTGGTATATGGATGTAGAGACGATATGTTAAAGTAGTCGTGTCGTCGAGTAAAAGCAAATAAATTTTAAAAGCATTACGTACGATCGTGATGAATTACGTCCTACGAGCCCTCTCGGTTACCCTTTCAGTGACTTCCTACGGGAAGATGGATGTCTCTTTCAGAGGTAGAGTTCTTTACCGCACGTCTATTTGGAATGGTTGATATTTTTATGTAGAGCTTTGGAGGTACGGCATTGTGTAATCTAATGAATCTATACGTTAAAGGGGATTAAAGCCCAAATAAATGTTGAACCTTTGAGAAGCCTTGAGCAAAATTATTCTGTTCGGCAATCGATGGTGGGCATTGACTGGAAGATAATTTTGTCCGAATGCTTGGGGTTCTGCGAGCTGAATTAATGATTGTGGTGTTCCTGACAAATTTTTACTAATTTTGTCAATCAATGTATAATTTTTGAATTTTTATTTATGAGGATTTTGAACTATTAACTGTAATTGAACTTGACATTTAATTTAATGATTATTAATTTAGTGCATAATTTTGACTTTTATAATTATTATGCATTTGGACTATGTATTTTGTTGATTATTATTTATTTTATTTTGAATATTATTTGATATTAATGTTATTCAATTGCTCTTATTGTATAGGTGTAACTGGTGTATCCGTACTGATTGATTGCATTAAATAAATAAATAAATAAAATAAATTGACTGCGCTGTACGGTGTACAGCCCTTATACTCACTGGCCCTTCAAGCGCCAATCGTGTATCGGATTATTAAATCACGGTTCGGTTTAACTCAGATAAAAGTGTAGATAAGATAAGATACGAGCAAGAATCATTTATTTCCAGATAGATAAAGGTACACAATTCAAGAATACATCGTACATATAAAGTAATCATAAAATCAGTAGGTACATTGAAACATTTCCAGCGGATCCCAAACTAGGCAGAGCCTGTATCTTGGTGACCACATAACCTTCTGTTTCATCATCAGCCCATCACGTTCCCACTGCTGGGACACGGGCCTTCTCTCATATAGAGAGTATGGGCCATAATCCACCACGAAGGCCCAGTGCGGTTGGTGGATGTCACATGTCCTTGAATTTTTAACCTTCTGTTTACTAATATTAAGGATGCATCTGACTTGAGATTCATTGCGACAATGACTTGTAAGCCCATATAATGTCCCATGAAAGTTTAACTACAAGATTTATCGTTTTTTGGTGTAAATTAATGAGATTTATTTATTTATAAAGACACATTTAAAACATTCTGACAGGACACCCCAATACGATGCTATAAGGAAACTATATAATACAATTATTTTCAATAGACTAAGTGCTATTTCTATGAATTTTGGCTGGCTACACTGATAAATATCAATGTGCTCCGATTTTATATTAATTAATCGTAAGACATGTGACAAGGGGGCGAATTCGAGTAAGTTAGTTCTTGCCGCGGGGACGCGGAGCGTGGAAGAGTAAATTCGATTTCTTGTCTGAATCGTCAATAATTAGACCGTATCTCATTAGTCACAGTGAAGCTTTACCTTAATTTGACCTCAACACGATATACGATTAGCGCTTGAGGCACCATACGGGGGCAGATCGAGGTGCAGAGCTATTTTTTAATAGAGAGACAAAGAGTAGAGGAAGTCAACATGAGACTGTCATGTAATAATCTGAGAATTTAAAGTTAATATAATTATATTTTTTGACATTATATGAATATTGCACACCAGTGTTATGGTAGAATGTTAGTAAATATCTTTATTTGTTATCTTTGTATACAATAAAGAATTTGCAAATTAAAAATAATTAATAATAAGATTTTTTTTTTGAATTTTTCTTGCAATAAAGTATTTGATTTGATATCAAAAACGATTAAGTTTAAAACATGGGACCTTTTTTGATTGACCTTTAGTATACCTATGTGTGTAGTAGTTGAGTTTGGCCTTATAACGGTAGTTTCTTATGTTTACAATTATGTGCTTTTTATAATGATGATCAAAATATAAAGTAAGAAGCTGATTCGAACTTGTTTCTAATAAGAATCCTACGTGAAGATATTGTTCGTGCAGCGGTCAGTGGCATCAGTAATGACACGTAATAACACAATACTGCTTTGAGATTTAACAAGTACACTTCAGTACATTGTTTGAGAGTGAATTGAGACGCAACATGCGTTTGTGTGTTTGCTGCTCTCCTTTAGATTACGTATTAGAACAATATGAAAATGTCAAAATAGCAAAATAACTTTAAATTATAAACGGGAGACCAAAATAATTGTTTTGGAACTATCTACTTTTCTGGTTTAGGTGACTGTTCGATTTAACTTTAAATAGCCGTTTCATTACATTATTTTTTAATTAAAAATAATACCAGTTTCAGTAAATCATTATTATATCTCATTATCTTATCTATGACTGTTATAACAAGTGGTGCTTGTCAATGAGCAGCAAAAAAATCCTTGCGTCAGTGAATCATCAGTTAAAATAATATACACTTCCTCTCCAGCTCCATAAAACTCATTGGGGCTTCCGAATTGAATGTTAATTTGATTTTTTTCCATCATTCGAGTTTGGTAGAGATGATTCGATAAACGAAGGCTCCGGTTAACCAGTAGTCGCCTTCACGGGGCTTTAGTAACGCCTCTTAACGAATTATTGCACGCGATTTAATTACGATTAATGATCGATAAAAGTTATCGATATCGGGAGCCGATCTAATCGCAATGCTCTTAGAAAGTTTAATGCTTGTTGGTTTGATTGCTTTTCGAATTGAGCTGTGCCTTTTGAGTGTTCTGCTGGCTATTTAAATCGAAATTCTAATTGGCAATGCTAACTGACTAGAATTGGCACAAAGCGATGTCTTATTAACAATTGTTAACGATATATCATTGGTAAGTTATATGTTAGGTGTGTACAGACTATAGTAAGATCGTTGGCGTAGCTTCAAATAGAAATAACTTTATGCTGAAATTCTGAAATAGACTATTTTTGTCTATTGCAGAATTTCAGCATAAAGTTAAAATATCTGATACCGTGAAGCTCTCGTGTATTTATATAACATGACTGAGGCCATAGCTGTAGGCGATAATGTGTTCACATACGATAGCTATACCTAGCACATGGTCAAATAATTTCTTCTATTAATTTATTGGTAAGCTCTCAAAATGCAAAATTACATGAAACTCTCCACAATAATCCCGTCCAAGTACATTTCCATCGCGCCAGGTGGATGATACCTAAGTAAATCTCGACTAGATCATTGATCTCACGAGAGCCGGCGCCGGCGCAGCGGTGGGAGGAGGCTGCTCCGAAACACCTGCCGCCCAAGTACTGTGAACCAGTGTCCGGTCCCACACAAACACCGAAGAGATTTAAGAACCCACAGTAACCTATGCGAAAATGCACTCTAATCAACTAAACACTCAGTGCATAGTTAAACGCCAGCGCGGAGTTGAAAATATGTTTCAGTTTCGAGCTTAATAATATAGCCAACCTAGTCAGGGCACAAATCTCATACAGATAATCTCCAGCAACTTTTACTATAGGCACTGAGTTAATGCTGGCTTGTTAAATAGAACCTTTACAATGCCATGTGATTTTATAGTGATGCAGGGCTCCCGTAGGCTTGTTCTAGTCGTTAGTTAAGTTTATGGCTGGGGAAAATCAGGAATTTCCGCCGACGTATGTCAGAATAAAAAGGAAGGCAGAAGAAAAGTTAGGACGAGAGTCATTTATTATTGAGACTTTAAGACCGTCCTTAAATGCTTGCAGTCTTGTATTTATTACCAGGCTATCCTTCCTTATTTAAAAATCCTTTGCTGGATAGAACTACGAGTATCTATAGTATAATAGTACCTATTCCAATTTTGTAAGTATTAGAAATCAACATAATATTTACCACATTTAGAATCGTCCCCATAAGATGATATCAGAATGAAGAAATTTTGTTACTCGAGCAGTTGGCTCGGTGGCCCAGTGGTTAAGGCGTTAAGACAGTATTCCGACGAGGCAGTTTCGATCCCTGCCCGAGCAATCTTATTTCTTTCTCTTCTTTCTAATTATTTAAAATCTTGAGATTTACCACTTTTTTCTAAACCTACTCGTTTGGTCACCATCATTAAAATATGCCATGTCACATCCTATCATATCTATTGCCACCGAAGTTTAAAACTATAATTAATTGAACAGTTACCAAACAGATTACGAACTAAAAATGGCCGCGGTCAAAATCACAGGCAGGCCATATTTCTACATATATCTATAGCCATTTGTATAGGCCAGTCGGATGTTTGCGGCACGTATGTAATTATTGGCCGGAAGACGTTCGATTATTCTGCAATTCACATTAAGAAAATATATGTTATGTAGCTATTGGTAGCGCGGAGTTAATATTTCAATTTGGATGTACCTACTCGACTACCTATTTCATTAATGACTATTTAATTTAAAAAAGGTAAGACAATTAGTGATGACATATAGCCTCGAGCAATTTGTATCTACCAAAGTATATAAATCGATAGTTAAATAAGTTATTTATTGTTACACCACAAGCAAAAAACATTTATGATTTTACATGGGGCGGTCTTATCGCTACAAGCAATCATGTCCAGACAGCCTTATTATTTTAGAATTTTATTACCAAAGTCAACAAAGTTTGATCTGTTGCTACAGATAGATTATTTTTATTATTTGTTGTGGGAGTTCTAAGCCCCTTCTAGCTTTAAGGTGTGCTTAGGATGTCTTCGCATTGGGCGTCTGCCCAGCGTAGGCGATCTTATGCCGCGTGATAGCCTATAAAGCTGAAAGTCCATTTTACATGGGCTGGGCTTCAATAATGCAATTTTGCATCAACTTTTTTTTTTTTAATCTTTTCTCAATCCGGACGCTCTTTGCGTTGTCTGCGGCCCGACCACGTGCGCCTGCTGGACGCAATGATGCACTAGCATCCTTCTGATGCCGCGAGAACGCTAGCATACGAATCGACGAGGGTATAGACTGTGGTAGGTCTCCCGTATGCGGGAGGCGGTCTGGGTAGATGCCACCGCTTTGGCAGTTATTCTGCCGCCAAGCATTACTGTGTTCCGGTTTGAAGGGCTTTGTAGCCAGCGAAATTACTGGGCATAATGAGACTTAATATCTGATGTCTCGGGGTGATGAGCGCTACGCAGTTCATTTTATGTTTTTAAAAGTTCCGGGTGGCACTGCAATTGTTATCGGCAGGCGTGGCGCTTACCATTAGGGGAACGACTTGCTCGTCTCATTACTCAATACCATAAAAAAAGATAAACTCCTGCAGCGAATGCTCTCTCAAGCCATTCAAACAACCCCCTTGCTTATAGACATGGTAAATATAGGTACCTAAAAAACACCTAACGACAGAATGAGTCACGTCATACCAGGCACTTCAAATTGGCAGCTCATTTATAATCCTTGACTAGAAAATGCAAAGCAACACCTTTGGACCAGTAGATTGCAAATAACTGCAGATAAAGACAACTATTAGGTTGTGTTGTGGCATAGTCATAAAATAAATATTCATCTAGTATACGCAGTCTGGCGGCCGAGGCATTATTTTTACATATAGGTATTAAATTCTAAGCTTTGTATCCTAACTTATATCAATTAAAAATATATTATGAATTAAAATAATAATGATATTTAATAACTCATTTTTAAACATAAAAACCGACTTCAATTCTGATGTAACTTCGAAGTCCAAGGTCGAATATCGGTAAGATTTATAAGGCACTTGTAGCTATACTGAAACAAAAAAAATACAAATCGGTTTATAAATGACGGAGTTCCGGAGGAAAAAATACAATCGAATAGAGAAAATCTTCCTTTTTTGGAGGTCGGTTAAAAATATAAAAAAATCATGAACGGGACAATATTAATTTCGACTAATTATTACCTTCTAGGTATAGAACTTACATCTCATTTGCTATATTTGCATTTTTTATGTAATTAAGTGACAAGATGTTTCACCTGATGGTAAGTACTATATAATATAATAGCACGCCTGCCCATACCAGTTGCAGTACCACCCAGTTTTTAACCGACTTCAAAAAGGAGGAGGTTTACAATTCGACGGTATGTTTTTTTTTTTTTTTTTTTTGTGTGTTTGTTACGCGATTACTCCGCCAATTATGCATTGATTTCGATGATTCTTTTTTTGATTGGTAGGTAATACTTCAAAGGTGGTCCCATATAAATTTTATCGAAATTCATTCAGTAGTTTTTGAAAAAAATAGCAAAAACAAAAAATATAAGTTTAATCTTCAAGTCGGTTCTTGTTTTTTTCGTAACCAAACTTTCTTAAGGTGGAGGTTTTGTATTCGACTGCTTCACCTGCTTCACCCAGGGTTGACTTCCGGTGAGGGAACTCCTCAACGGTGAATAGTACAGACACAACATTTCGTAAATGGATTAAACCATAATAGCCTGTTCTAAATTCCATCATGATATGGCAGATACACCCAGGATTGACTTCTGGCGAGGGAACTCCTCAACAGAGAATAGGACAGACATGAAATTTTTTTGTACATGCATTTAATTGTGATAGCCCATTTTAAACTTTGTTTTGATGTGGCTTCTAGATCATAAAAGCTTGTCTTTAAAAACTTTTTGAATTAATTTAATTAAAACTTGTTTTTCACTAAAAAGGGTAAAATAAATTATTATTCAAAAAAAACTAAACCGACTTCAAAACCACAAATGGCACTCAAAAGTAAAAAATAAATTAATATAATTATCATAAGCGCTACCCACTCATATATTTGAAGTCGGTGCCAGCCAAGTCTAAAAGGTAGTAGATAGATACTACCTACAAGTAGTACTTACTATATACATAGTATTTAATAATATAAGGTAGTAGATAGATACTACCTACAAGTAGTACTTACTATATACATAGTATTTATCTGCTACCTATTACACTTGGCTGGCACCGACTTCAAATATATGAGTGGGTAGCGCTTATGATAATTATATTAATTTATTTTTTACTTTTGAGTGCCATTTGTGGTTTTGAAGTCGGTTTAGTTTTTTTTGAAAAATAATTTATTTTAGTCACAAATGGTTTAATCACCAACTTTCTTTGCGAAATCCTTTGCTGGCTCTGAAAGCTCTGGACCTAGCCCAGAGTCTCGGGCTACGGGGCTACAATGCCTTTCCAACTGGAATACAGTAATGCTTACACACTACTCTTTGGCGGCAGAATAACTGACATAGACGACCTCTCAAATACTCAATAAAAGTCTCTGATCTTTATAATTCCTATCATAGTGTAAATCTCTAATTAATGTAACGTGAAGGTTGTATGGCCGCAACTGTATTCCATTCGATAATAAAAATATTACATTACTATCAAGAATCTATATAAACTATGATATCTCCAAAACAATCAAACATTAAATTCGTTCTTCAAAACTAATAAAACGAGAGTAATTTAGAAACCAAAAAGGAACGAGATGGTAGAATGGTACAAATGAACACATACCAATTTGTTGGTCGTGGCGATCGAAAGCAGTGATAAGGTCATTTAATGACCATCGGCTACCTCTGTACCTTGTTGCTACTCTTGCTACTGAGAACGTGTGTATCTGGATTTTGAGTACTCTGTGATTCGAAGGATCGTATGTTCGAGGCTTTATTACAATCATTACGGTTTGATAATTTTGATTTTATCGTCGAATTGAAATAGGCACGGCAACGGTTGGGAAACTTGACCAATGTAAGTTTTTTACATTGGGAATATATTAAGGCAATCGATAGTAACAAAAACTAGAGCTTAATTAAAGCTTCCTATCCAATAAAACACCAAATTCAGTATGTAATGAAGTAGTTCACACCTATCTAATTAATTTTAATTGGAATTAAATCTATCCTCCCGACGCAACGGGACGCAAAGTCTAGGTACGTATTTAAATCTGTGCGTGCCGTATATCCTTATTTGCAGAGAGAGCTTGCAACTTATCTTGTAACCAATATACACAGGATACGGTTTTTGCACAAGCATGTGTCATGTAACGTTCACGCTCATTTAGGTAACCATACTGTTTAGGCAGAAAAAGTATTGCGCAATTTTCGTTGTATTTAGCCCATGTTCCAGGAATCTTGCCAAATGCGACATATCAGAGGCTGATTAGTCGGACTCGAACCCCAGACCTCTCTTTCCCCGAACATTTCTTGGAGACGCATGGGCAAGCTTTATATCTACGCCGACAAAAGCGCCGCGCTCTTATCTCGTTAGGGGCCGATTTTAGTTTTAACAAAGTGACAATAATGGGCTTTGTGGTTGATAAATATAGAGTTTAGTATACTTCCTGAAAAATTTACATGTCGCCAAGAAGGCTCTTCCGGAAGTGAGTGTGAAAACGTGAGAAAGCTTTGAAAATAATCCTATTAACATTATTATCGTAGTTGTTGAGTTGAGAAGCCGCTAGAATTTAGGTAATACTTTTTCTTTTTGTATGAGTAGCATCCAACCAATGTAGTGCTCGCGTTAGCGATTACCAAGCATCCTAAGAACTTCAAAATACCAATAAGGCCTCCAACTTTAGTAACATTAAGGACTATATTTCTGTGGCTGGCTAAAGGATACCGAGAGGTATATTGTTAAAGCACAACTTCCCTTTTTCCTATTTTAAGTTCGTCATCACTTTCAAGTGAGATTACTGTCAAATGCTTGCTTTTACGGTAATAAAAAATATAATAGTGAGCTTCTGTTGACAGTGTTCTATTTTGACAGGAGAGCGGTGGCGATGGCGGGCGGCCAGCGCGGTGGCGATGGCTTGTTATTTAATTGGAGCTGCATTAATTTCGTAACATCCATTTCCGTTGCGGGGAGAGATGACGATGCAGCTGGTTGGACGACGGTGACAACGACGGTGGTTGATAACAATGGATTTGATGCGTATAAAGGTGGAGAAAGATACAAATTCAAACTATATAATTATCATGAGCTTATGACCTGAGAGCTAGAGCTGGAGCTTACCTCGGCCAACGAAGTAGTCTGGCCATTACGAGCCACACGAGGTAACGTCGCCATGCAGCTTTTTGAGCAGGTAGGTACCTTACCCGCAGACGGCGACCTAAATTTTGATTTTTATCTTTAAATTTACTTTTTAATTTTGTTGTAGGTTAGTTGTCTTTATCACTATATGCCTATATTTGTAAATAATTGTTTACTTATCAATCTATTTTCTAATTTAGCATCACGTTGTAAGAGTACATAAAATGTTAAAACTTTGTATAGTACCTAAGTTAATATCGTTTCAGAATTTCATCACTCAGTCACCTAGAAGCCTGACACAATTTTCCACGGTCTACAGCCACACTTGTGAAATACAGCTGAAATGGGTTAATAATCCTTGTCCAGATGTTCCACCGATGCCACTCTAGGTCGTGGTGCTGCAGCGTTCGAGTGTTCCAAGCAAGGTCGGCTCGTGAAGCAACGCGTCCCTTTCCGCTCCAAAAAATACGGTTATGCAAACTTGGTAGCCAGCGCCTGCGCTGCTGTGCCCTTCTGACGCGTAGAGCGTGGATGTTTTGTTGTGTGTTTTACTCGAAAATATACAAGTACTTATTTGCCTAGCTCCTTTAGTTAATTAATGACACTAGACATCTGTGCTGAGACAAACCCCCATTTGGCACCGCAATTCCATCTGCTTTTATATATTTGTATGTTTGTTCTTTTTTGCATTAAGTTTCTTCTATATTTTGTGGTTGTCAAATAAATGTCTTTCTTCTTTCTTTCTTTCTAGTTGTAAAATATTTAATGTTAACAATGTCACTTAATGAAAGCGCCGTGTATGTTCTATGAGATGGGCTTCCAAAACTTACTATAGGAAACATTCCTAAAGATTTTTTAAGAAAATCATCAGTGATTTAAAAAGTCCTGCTAATTGGCAAAAACATAATCTCGCAAAATTCTTTGTTAAAACGGAATGGCATTTAATTATTTATTGGCATTTACAGTAAACTTGTGTTCACAGGAAGTTAAAGGTAAAGGCCATATTTAGTACTTGATTCGATTTTCAACATACAGGAAACAAAAACTGTAGTGGTTAACTGGACTTAAGCCATAAGGATATCGGTAAGGAAGCTGTCAAACAAACTTGCACAGTTAGCTAAAGAAAGAGTGCGTGAGTGCAGCGCGTGAGACGGGATGTGGACAACGTTAAAATTAAACATTTCCACATCCCGAAAATTCGATACAGTTAGCTTTAATTACTTTCACCTTCCTCATTATGAGATTCGGATTGTAAAAATCATAATCCATAAAAATGACAAGGCGCGCCGGAAATGCAGATCGTAGACGGCAAGCAGCGCGGCCGGACGTTCGCTGCGCAACTGGGTCAGGCTATTTCTGTTTTGGCGGGAACTGGCCGGAAGGGACGCCATTGTGGATGCGCGGGAAGCCCGGAAAAACAGCCACCGGATTTCTAGCTACTGAAATCTTACACGATGCGGCAAACAGTAGCCGGTGTCGGAGTATCGCCTCGTTTGCGGTGGCGACGCCGGCACTTTTCGTAGGAAGTAGACGTACCCGAACGGTTTTAACTGTTCATTTCGTTTTCGTTCTCAAAACGTTAATCTGAATCTCAAAAAAGGAAATGTTACAATTTCACCTTAATGTTTTCAGAGTAATGCTCATTTGAACAGGATGCTGTATTAACTTGCGTTTGTTTATTTTTTCCTCTATGGTTAACTGTTCTCCAGGAATCGATTTCGGATATAACTTAATAAGGTTAAAATACTTAAAATTGTATCTTTCGTGTGAATTTATAAGTGCTTCATGTAAGTCCTTAGTATGAGGGTCAATTCGCCCCGCAGCGGGAATCGATGCGGGCGTTTGCAATAAGTAGCATTCCACGCAAAGGACCCTCAATTAGAATTAATTAAAGACAATTTAGCAATCCAGAAAATAAATGGTCACTTGACAATAAGCGAGATTTATTAATTGGAAACACAAGCTTTTATTTCTTTTGGCCTTAATTAGTTTCATGGCTGGATAATTTAGAGTTTAAGTGCCATTTTGCATGTTGGAAAGAAGTTACGGTAATGCAATTCTAGGACCGTCCTGACAGCAATAATAACAATAAGTGAATAAATAATTAGTTAGTTATATAATAAGTTGAACGATGTTGGGGATTTTAGTTTCGTGTTGCTTTGTCATTATCTTATTGATTACTGTCGTGTAGAGTAGATTTATACTGTTCACGTAGTTAAATACTATAAGCTTAGCTGAAGTTCCATTACCGACACAAATCTTCGGACAGACAGATGACGAGGCTAGCCGGTAAGCCAAGTTAATGCATATATAAATAAATAATAATAAATACTCTCAACAATCATATAAGATACTGGCCCCTAACTAGGATTCCCTGTATCT
Organism: Petrophora chlorosata; assembly: GCA_951640565.1. Lineage (NCBI taxonomy): Eukaryota > Metazoa > Arthropoda > Insecta > Lepidoptera > Geometridae > Petrophora > Petrophora chlorosata. The sequence continues at coordinate 9,540,538 of OX621207.1, read as the reverse complement.
TGGTAACCAGGAACTATGAGGACCATGGTCCCACAACAGCCAGACACGAAACACTTGCGCTTTTTTTTTCTTTGCACAAACTTTTGTTCCGTCGCGGGAATCGAACCTGCAACCTGAGTGGTGTTATATATACATATTTATATATTATATATTTATCATTTATGCAGTGCCTCGTCTGGGTGTGACAAGCAGGTGCGGCGCGGTTCCCACATAAGTCTCGCGGACCGATGGCACGACGATAACTCTCGTACTGTACTTTGTAATATAATAAGCCCTTCAGTTTATCTTTTGCATAAACAGTTATCCTATTTTTGGTATAAATATAAAAAATAACTAACTATATCTGAGTGTGCTACAGCGTCTCTACATTTCTTAGCAAAACTTACTTCATGTCTAAACAGAGTAATTTTAAAAGAACCAAAAAGCTCTTAGGTCATAATTTTATTAATGAAATGTAACATCTTTTGTTCTACGACTTTATAATCGACTTCGAAAATGGAGGAGGTTCTCAATTCGATTGTTTTTTATGTGTGTTACCTCAGAACTCCGTCATTTATAAACCAATTTGGAAAATTATTGTTCCGTTGAGTTTAGTTTTGCTATAAGGTGGTCTCATAGAAATTTCATCGATATTCGACTTTGGACTACGAAGATACATCAGAATTGTATTTTTTGTTGTAAAATGAATTATTTAAACTGCATATATATATATTTTATTGTAGCATTTTTATTTGTTACCATAGTAGAGTATCTAGTATGTTGAGTAGTTTGAATCAGTATCGGCACTGTACATAACGTAAACAAAGTTATTTGTCTCAGTATTTAGAGAGAGGTAGAGTAATAAAATGTAAGACATATTTTTTGTAAGTATGAATGAAGTACACAGAATTTTCAGAAATCGTAGAACAAAAGTTGTTGGTTTTAATGATTGGAATTACGATCACTCGGATCGTCGGATCGTCATCGGTGACTGGTGTTTTTAAAATTACCCGTTGACAAAAACTTTAAAATGCCAAATAGGATCAAAAAAAAATACAAAAGGGAAACGAAACAATGTATAATTGCTCAGATTCATTTGGAAGAACAATCAAAATCATTTATTAATTGAAACATTTATATATGATATATATGATTTTGATTTTTTTGAGTTGTAATAACAATTAAATCAATCAATAAAAAACCTTATTATTATTTTTTGGCATCACAGACGCACTTATGAATGTCAAATTATCACCATGACTCTGCCACCGTATCGGAAAAAGAACTACTACTTAGAAGATACGGCAAAGAAACTGAGAGGCATTTAATTATTATTAAACCATTTATTTCAGATAAAGATTCATATTAAACATGTCAAATAATTAAATTAATCTACAATATATTACATTAAATAAATCAAATCAAAATTAAAAACAGTCAAATAAAATCAAATCAAATTTAGGAAAACCAAAAAATTGTAACAAAAAATCTACAGCGGAATAAATATTCTAAACATTACTCGTATTTCAGTTTTATCAATGACATAATGAAATAGGGATGGTCAACTACTGATAAGATGTTTATTAGAAATAAATCATATCTCCATACTTAACCACAATATCGTGTTACTTAAACTTTGTTGTGCCTATGTCTAGATACTGAAATACCTGAAATGTTTCAATGAAATACATTAATAATATAACTATGAGTATTAGATGTTTTTTTTAAATAACAGTGAACGTCTAATCATTTATTTACGAGTCCATTCCATTAAACGCGAGTTCTGAAGATGATCACCACCACAATGCAGATCTCGCCAAACAGCAGTCACAATAAACTATTCTGTGCCCAAACTGCGCTTGCGCACGCAATGCTCGAGTTAAACTTGTCACTTGCTCATTTACCATCTCCCATTATACAGTAACAGTATTTGTGTGAACGATGCTTCTTTAAGGTTATTAAAGGATTATTAGGTGCATTAAAAACGCATCGTATGATTATAGCATGCTTGGACGATACTGAAACCTTGATAGTAAATAATTATGCTTCAACGTACTTACGAGTACTTACCTATTTTATTTTATTTGGAAAACATTGTAATACATCGCTAAATTACCTAATATCTAATATTAACCTATCATAATTTTTTTTATTTAACTGAGTGACGAGAGGAGCTGGTCGTTCACCTGAAGGTAAGCAATACGCCTACCCATAACAGTAACAGCACCACCCAGAACTTTGTTTTGTAAAATCCTGCGCGGCGCTGCACTGCGCTCGTCACCCTGAGACAATTAGCTGTTAAGTCTCGTAATGCCCAGTAATTTTGCTGGCTACAATGCCCTTCAAACACAGTAAGTAATGCTTGCGCCCTACTGCTTGGCGGCAGAATAACTGAAAAAGCGGTGGTACACACCCAGATGACTAACACCAGTAACACTTCATTATCATCCTATCGCAGTCCACTGCTGGACATGGGCCTCTCCAACAGCACGCCACTGAGCACGATCCCCGACTACTCTCATCCAGCTGTTACCAGCTACCTTGCAAAGATCGTCGCTCCACCTAGCCTGAACGTAGTGTAAGACGCCCGTCTTACACTACGTTTGCCAATACTAATCGCGAGTTTATTCGACTATTTGAAATAAAATAATTTTAAATTTTGTATTTTACGTAGCGCATGCCTTGTCGTTTCGTTGAGGTTAATAATTTGTTGAAGATATATAAAAGTACCTAATGTTTAAAATATTTGATAGACCTTGAATAATAAAAAATCTCATTCCATATGAATACGAGTAGGTTTCTTGATAACAAAATTATTTATTACTACCTAAGTATTATAAAAGTAATATTATTTTTTTTGAACTGAGTATGAGACGAGCAAGTCGTTGGTAAGTTGTCGTCATCCTGATGGTAAGCGCCACGCCTGCCCATAACAATTGCAGTGCCACTTGTAATACCATAAAAATGACTGCGTAGCACTGCTTTCAACATTCATCATTCATCACTCGACATCAGATATTAAGTCTCATATGCCTAGTAATTTCGATGGCTACAATGCCCTTCGAACCGTAACACAGTAATGCTTGCGCACTACCGCTTATATTCAATATATTTTAAGAAGTAAGCAGTAATCACGTAAATCCAAGCATGTGCTTAATACGAGCTCGACTCGTTATCAAACGCGATCTAGCTATTGTTACGGAGCTGCCATTCAATCAATTAGGAAAGCTTTTAGCAAGCAGTTAGCTAACGTTAGAGGGTAATAGCACGCGATCCAGGTGTTTGCAGTTGGTATCATAGGATTTAGGCTCAAACTCATAGAAATCAGAAATCAACCTCTTAAACTATGGCTTTTTAATATCTTCTACTTATATAAGGCAAAAATACAATGGTCTTACAAACCATCCAGTCAATTTCAGTAAGTACCTTTATTAATAATAATAATATTATTGGAGAAGAAGTAAAACGGAAGACAACTCGCATGGTCGCGGTCATCTTGACAGCCAATCAGAGCGCGGCTTGTTTCAAAACGGTGCCGATAAGCTGTAAGCAACAACAAGCGCGTGAGACGGAGGAGCGGCACTTTTTGCTCGGGACTTGGTGCTGAACGGTTTAGGCTTTATAGGTCTTAGTAGTATTTTTGTTTTGTAATTATTTTTGGTAATTTAAACCATTTTTTTAATAATTTAATTAAAATTATGCCTAGTTTTGTTAAGTTGTTTTCTTTTTACAAATATCTACGAGGGTAGATAAGAATATAATATATTTACCAAAAAATTTCAAATAACATTTTTAAACAACATACATAATTATACAAACACAACAGTTTACACTAGCAGTTGTTGAACCTCAGATGCCTAAGCTATATGCCTGTAATATAGGCATCTGCGCTTCCCCTTGAATTTAAACAATATTTATAATGTTTGTATTATCATAGAAAGTAAATTAATGTTTCATATAAAGTTTACATGTATATTATTTAAGATAGGAGATTAACAAAAATTAATAATTTGATTGCAATTTATTATATGGTTTATACACTAATAATGATTATAAGTGACTATTAATGTAAACGGTAAAAAGCAGATTAAAGAAAAAGAAGATTTAATTAGAAGTAAGACGGCGTTTTAGAAGTTATTTGAAGCTAAGAATCTGTACCACAAAAGACTTAGTATACCAGACTAATTAACCTTTAAAAAAGAGATTACTCTCTCCGAGGAAAATCCGAGTCCCAGCAGTGGGAACGTTATGGGCTGATGTTGATGAACTCAAACAAGAGCTAAGCGAAAACTGAGATGAATACCACATAATATAAGTTTTTAAACTATCATGGTCACTAATAGTACTATGAAATATATCCCTAACGGGATATTTAGCATGTTTTTATTTGTTTTGAGTGATCATGGCGCTTGTAACGGTGCCGAAATATCGAAAACTGAAAACAAATACTGGGCATAAGGTATTAAAAGTTCTGGGTGGCATTACTGCAATTGTTATTTTTATTAAATCGTTTATTACAGATAATATCCATATTAACCATATGGGCAGGCGTCGCGCTTATATACCATCAGGCGAACGACCTGATCGTCTCATCACTCAGTTCCATAAAATAATAATAATAGTAATAAATTATTATTTTATAACAAATGCAAAATGCAAAATGTCGTACCACAAATCTACAAAAAAACAGTAAATAGTAATAATAAACATGGTAAAAGTCCCGTTAATAATATATATAATAGAAGTATTATATACACATAAGTTTAACTTTCACAATGAAGGAAATTGGCAATCACTTTTCGAGTCAATGCTCTGTGTAATTCTAATAGAAATCCTATCGTAACGAATTTTGTATAACTTATTGTTTCCTTCCTTTGACCCGAGGTGTCCCTAAATCTTGAGCAGTTTCCGCTGTTTGTTGGAAAAGTGAGAAAGCGAATCGTAGTAGGTACTATACTATCCATATTTACGTAGTTTGGTCAGATTAATGTGTATGTGCATTGTTTGTTGTGTGCAGTTTTGTCAAAAATAAATTGTTTCTTTCTTTCTTTCTTTCTTGAAAATGAAAAATGAAAAATGTTTTTATTTCTGTATCCAAGTTTCAACTTATTTAACATAGGTTGGGGCCTTCTATTAAGTATAAAAATACCTGTATCAGAAAACCCCGCTCTTCCATATCCATTTAAATTTATGTTTTAAGTAAATAAATATATTTTACATAGTTACACTTTTCAATACAACAATCTTAGTGGTGAGAGTACGTATGTTTATGTGTGATGAGGGTGCATGTAGGGAGTGTGTGTGTGTGGGGAGGTGGGTGCGTGTGTGTGTGTGTGGGGGGGGGGGGTGAGTGTCTAATGTGCGACATGGCCACACAGCACCAGTCTCGTAAGAGTTGGGTGTGTGGCCATGTCCACGGGGGTGTGTGGGGGTGTGAGTGAGTGTGTGAGTTTGTGTGAGGGGGTGTGTTTGTATTTGTGTAATGTGTGGCATTGCCACGGAACACCAGCCTCTTGAGAGTTGGGCGCGACAATGCCCAGCAGTGTATCTGTGTCGTGGTGAGTTCGTGTGTGCCTGAGAATTCAGGTTGGTTTATGTTCATTGTGTATCCAGTATATTAGAATGATAAGGTAAGTATTTAAGGGTGGGTACACGTTTTCATCTATAGTTTACCTAAGTATTTTATTTATTTATTTATTTGTTGTTTACTCGTTTATTTATTAATTTGTTTATTTACTTACTTATTTATTTATATGTAGAAGTGCTTCTGTTTCATCATATGTTTTAGTGAGTATCCAATTTATAAGAAGTTTTTTACAATCATGATATTTTCTTGGATAAATATCCAAGCTTTTGTTTAAAACATTATATAAACGTGTTGACTTATTTAAAATTATTTTATTTCTTTCTTTCTTTCTTTCTTTCTTTATTAATTAAAAGTAAAACTTCTAAAGGGCTGTTTTTCGCAATTATGTAATGATATTGACCGCTTGCGAGATCGTCACAATTAAAGGGTAGAAACATTTAAAATGAATGAATGAAGGAATGAATAAATGAATGAATGTTTCATTTTAGAAAAGGATTTACAGACAGTACAGAGAAGAAACAAAAATGGTTTTTAAAATGTAGGATTGTAAATACTTACAGGTTATTGAACTGATTTTTTAAGAAATTCCATTCCATTTATTTAAATATTGCATTGAATTATTTTAAAAAGTCGTATATAGTGTTAGGTCAATTATTTTTTGTTGGACAATTATATCTCTACCTAATTAGATGTGTGTGAAAATAGAATCTCACTCTTGTTAACGTTTACCATAACAAGATTTTTTTCTATTAAAGCTCACATTATTTATGGCTGCGAAAGCATTAGTAGCTGCAAATGAGATAATAACAGCAATTAAACACCGTTAACGGTTGCTTATAATAACTAACAGTTACCATTATAGTTAACGCGGAGTTAACGTTTACCACACAGCTCATTAACAATAAATTAATCAATGCTCGGGTTGTGGAGCACGCCCCTCACACGCCCCGGGGCCTGGGATGAGGCTTATTGCTTTAAGGGTTAAGATTAAAGTTAAGTCTATAAACATTTCAGTTCCAGACAGTTTTCGTTCTCAGGAAATGGGAGCGTAAAGAAGGATCTGTTGGAATGTAACCTAATGCAATAAATAAGTAGATGTCATTGTCAATGTCTTAATGTCTTGTGTGACAGATAACGTTCACTCTATGTATTATCTATGCTCTCTGCTCTCTCGCGATATATGGCCGCCGAACTGTGTTCACGAAAATAAATCCAAATTGATTGACCAATTCGTTTCTTTTTTGCCCATAACCCATCTGGATCAACTGTAGATAGATATGTAGATGAACGCTGTATTGCAAACATTAAATTAAAAAATGGCCATAAAAACAATTAAAGTAAGTGTTACAATAGGCATCCTTATCGCTAAAAGCGATGTCTTAGTAATCTTTGTAGTAATGGTTTAATCCATTGATGACCCGGATGATTAACAAAAAGTCTCTTAAAGTCAGGTCAGGTGTTTTCTTGGTTGGAAATATCAAAAGACTGTTTACGGTGGATTTGTCTCCACAGATCACGAACGGAGGTCTTCTACAAATCTACTTATAATATCTAAGATGTCGTCCAAAATATGTTTTGTATCTGACTTACGAGTTATATAAGCTACTAACTGATGCTTGTAACTTCATCCACGTAGAATTAGGGAACACATTGTCATTGGGGTCATACACTCACATAAGGGTACAGTGATTGAATTAAATTATTTCCCCTAAATTCGGCCTTTTCGTAAAATAAGGAAGCTACATGCCAAATTTTTGTTTTTTATCTATCTTAACAATTTCAATATTTCTAAAGACTATCATTTTCATTTTATTTTATATAATTATTATTAGATATTTAATGTGTAATTAATGTATGTATTTCATTCTGGAAATAAACAAATTCATTTTATTTCATTAAAGCTTATTTTAAAAACAACCGATTAAACAAGAGCTTGTCAAGTAACAACATGGTTACACGTTTCACCTGCGAACTTTATTACGACATCAAAGGGTAAAAACTCCCTTTTGGGTCCTCTAACGGAGGAATCTAATTTTTGCTCCACTTTTATTGAATATTGCTCAGTCTCGGCCGTCCGCTAACAGAGTTATTCACTTTAATTATTTATTAACTGAGGTTTTTAAACTTGCAGACGGTATGGTGGAACGAGTTTAGTGCCCCTTTTAAGGTAAATTTTTCGGGTAATTGTATTAAATGTTAGAAGAGTGTTTTTGCGTGTTGTTCGTTAAGTAAAATTGTTTTCTTAGTTAAATGTTATTTAGACTTAGTTCGGTTAATTTGCTAAATTAAAGTGGAACCTACTGATAAAAATGGAACAGAAAAGTGTTGTAAGTCTTGTTTATACTTAAAAAAGTCAACTAGAAGGCATTCATTTTAAAATAGAGTAACAAAAAAATAACATGAACATGAAGAGATGTATAGCTTTAATTTCTGAGAAAGAGCCGTGCTCTAAAGGTCTCCAAGTCTTGGAAAAGCGGAACACTATAACGGACTCTCCCGGCGGGGTAGATTTGTCTAAGTGTGCGACTGTATCGGAACACGTCAAGGTGTGCTTGCGTGAGTGTTCAGGATCAGTGGCCGGCTCGCGCGCACCTGCCGCGCGGTTCCCACGCCCGCGCCCTCCGCCTCACCGCAACCCCGCCCCGCAAGCCTCCTCCATGTGACGTCACATCCACACAAACAACGGTCCGCAAACCAAAGCTTGTTTTTGTTTTTTCTAGTTTGGATATTATATACCACAATTAATTTAAATAGCAGATTAATTAATTGATAAACATTTCCTGCGAGATTGACGCTAAATGACTCTGGTGGTTAAGCTGAGCATTAAGTTTGGGTTTAATTATCTGAGATCTTATTTTATTTTTTCATTTAATAATATTAGCTGTATCATTAGGAATCTGTCTCCGGAAGTGCGAAAAAGTTGAAGGAAGTTTTTGTTTTGTTTTAGGAGATATTCTATGGTTACGTAAGTAGGTACCTATACCTATGCTATAGGAAAGTAATGAACATAGACTTCAAATAAATTTAAAATAACAACTTAATTATTGTATTAACGATAAGAAAGTATTCTACTATACCCCAACTTGAAAAATATTAGATGTCAAAAAAAGTAATAGCCAGACAGGTGACATTACCACTAATAAAACAAAATAAACTAAATAATTAAAAAAATACATATAAACATAGGTATTCAACATAAAAAAATAAACAAACGTAAAAGTATACTAACGCCCTCTGTTTCAAGTTACCCGAACTACGACCACTGCCTTTTTAAGGCCATCTAGCGGAGACCACAAGAACTACATTGTAAGCAAACTATAGAACATGAACCAGCTCTTCAACAAAAATGTTAGATGGCGCTAGTAGGGCGAGCTTTCAAAAGCTTGCGTAGGCGCAGCGTAGACTGTCATTGTGTGAGTGTGGGTGTACAAACGTGTACATAGACTACGTAGAGCGCGCTTTTCATAAATTGTAGAGCTTTTAAGAGCGTTCGTTTTTTTGCTTGATGATTACTTAATATTTTGTTGTTCTTTTACGTTTGCCTGATGTTCTTCGGCTTTTAAACAGCATTCTTTGATAGGTGTTTAATTATGGTTTTGTAATTTTCAAGTTATTTAGTTTAGCGTAGTACCCATGTTATAATAATAAACAAAAACAAGCCAAAAGAAACATTTCAAATTCATTACGTGGTTTTACAAAAATAATAACTCGGCACTAGATATTTTATTCTTTGCAAATATTTTTATTTTATAAACGTAGGTAGGTACTAAACTCATCCAAAATAAATGTTTTGAAGCCTGGCGACTTTGCCTGTACTTTTAGCCAATTATTTGAAACTTTATAAGTATGTAGAGTTTAATTTGCCGCAAGTTGGCAGCATTTCAAACGTATCAGTATATCATAATTCATAACGACTCGGCAAGGGATTTATTGCAATATAAATCATACTTTAAGGCACAAACTTTGCAATTATTCTGCAACAATTTATACGAGGCAGAGATATAATAATATCGACTCTACATAAGTAATAGGGATGTGGAGTCAAGGAGAGTCGTGCTTCAGTGTATCAGTTCTCGCTATGAACATTATACATAATATTAATGTTGGTATATTAAGCTACGAATGATTCGTAGTGTAACATTGTTTTCGTAACGAATCTTTACCTAATAGTGAAGCGTTTCAGGTAAAGACGATCGACAGAAAATCAACTCTACATACCTAAGTATAAGGATTGTAGAGTCAAGGAGAGAATGATTTATTTTATCAGCTTTCGCTGTGAACATTTTTAATGTCATATTTTTTTCATAAGTTCATCATCATCATCATCATCATCATCATCATTTCAGCCCGTGTCCACCCACTGCTGGGTATAGGCCTCCTCTCCCTCACGCCATTTGTTCCGGTAAGTAAGTAAGTTAATAAATAAACTAAATGTATAGTAAACCCAAAATACATTATCTAACTAAGTTCAGGAGCCTAAGGATTCAAAAATAATCTGTATACTCCTTTTATGCAAATAAACTCTTTTTATAATTACTTTGTTATTATTATTATCTAGTTAAACGTTTTAGGCAACGAAGTTGAAGTATTTCAACAAGATAAGCTAAAAATTAAGATTATTGTATTACTTTCATAGGTTTGCACGTTTTACTCATCAAGTACTCATACATCTATGAAGACGACGTCACAGCAGGTTGATAAACTGTACGAAGACAAGGCAGGCACTTTTATTCACATTCATATAAAAATATGATATTTATAGGCGCTTACAGTGTCAAAGCTTAAATTAGTATGCAAAGTGCACGTCTGCTGGCACCGCGAGGTGACGACCAACACATTTCGATGCGAATGAAGACTCAGACGCGTGACGGGAATCTATCAACGCCGTTTGAATATCATAAAAAATATTCTTCCGTTCTTAAATTAAAGTAAACGATCACAAATCTACATACATACGATTATATGTACAGCTAAAGCTAAGTGAATGACTTTTATTATACAACACTATATTACGTAAAATTAGTATAGTTTTAAGTAAGTGACTCACCTCAAGCAGAAGAAAAAACGTAAGAAATAATCACTCAACGCAAGACAGTTACATGGAACAATGCTATATCTTTATCATTCATTCATGAATATGCAATCGCCAATTGCTCAAAAACCCTTATCTACTAAGATAAAACATAATCGAATTGATGAGCATTTCTTTGGGGTTTTCAGCGATAAGATTAAAAAAAATACTTGCTTATTGTATGATCAATATTTACGTAACAATTAGGACCCACATATTTTTCTTGCTTAGTTCATATAGAAATTATTAAAAAACAGCGAGCAGTTTTCTTGTTCTTGTCAATATGTTGCTTGAAGCCATAGAAGTTATTATGTAAAGGCTGAATTGCACTTGGCTGGACTGGATCATTAACATTGTCTATGTATACAATTGTATATAGTCTATTATGCTCCGGATGACGGCTGATATGATATATACTTACTAAGTACCTACCTATAGGTATGCAGATTGTAATGATACCTATTTACTATCCACAGTACACCGAGGTTAACTGGAAGATATTTGCTACTAGCATTAAGTTCGCCTATGTACCTACAAATTTGTTTGTGCAATAAAGAATTTTCTATCTAACTATGTAGATAGTAAGATAGAAAATTATTTATTGCATAAGTAGATAGTAGTAGCAGACCTCCGACACTCCATACAAATTCGTCGAGCTAACTGTCTAGTACTACTACTGGTGCACCGTCCTGTCCGCACACGTTTTGTGTGTGTGCGTAACTATTGTAGGGATGAGCTAATACGAATCGAGCGCAACAAGGACAACGCTATACGTAAGCAACTTAAGTGTTTCTCTTTCACACCTACTATCGCTTGGCTGGGAGACGCGAAAAAAAACCGGAAGGAAAACCAAACAATCTCCGATTTTTATTTGTGTACCTAAGTGCTTTCTTTGCATCCATACACAGAACAATAACGAACCAGTTTGTTTTAGGTATATTAATATTGTATAATACTCAATATATTGAATTTTATTGAAAAAAGAGATAGGCAGTCCTCCGTCAGTCAGGTCAGGTCCTCACCGTCTTCAGCCGTTCTCCGTCTTTTTCTCAATATGTTTCGTCCATATGTCAAAGTCAAATAGTCAGCCGGCCTGCTCTACCTCTGTAAAGCAGGACGTCGTCGTCATCCAAAAAGGTCATAACAACCTCAAATAACATCAATTGATCGCACATATAAAATAAACATTTGAATCTCACTCATTAGTCATTTGCAGCGACCGGTGACAACCGAGTGACGCAAGCACGGCATTGCCCATTTTTTTACCGATGCATTGCGGGTGACGACAAATTTGCGGGGGGTTGGAGGGAGGTTCGCTTCTTTACGTAGTAATATTTAGTTTTCTTTGGTAGTATCACTACTTATCCAAATCGGTTGATCATGTAGTCGTTACGAGGAAAATTTCCATAGCCATTTTTATATTTCCTCAGGAAATATACTTACAAATAAAAATATTAGGTACCCATTAATTGTATAATTTTGGCCCAAAGAAGAACGATTGTTAAACGAAGAAGTTATCGGTTGGAATACAGCCATATAATAATGATACAAAAATTAAATATTATGTGTTGTGATAGGTATGTTAGGGAAATTTCTATAATCGTTGAAAACACTAGCACCTATTGTTTATTTTCTACTCCAAAAAGTAGGCAGAAATCCAGGAAAATAAAACTCTTAGTAAACACATAATATTCATTACCAAATTTCTCGCAAACACAAGAATAGATTAGATGTAGGACGAAAACCAAATATAAAACTTATTAGGTATTTCAAGCCTAAATTGCCTGAGAATAAAGGTCATACACGTTGTTGTTAGTTCTATCAGTTTTAACGACCAGTTGCTCGATTGCCCGAGATACAAACATGTCCGCCGACTGGTCGACCGTCGGTACCAGGCGACCATAACTCTTTCAGAGCTTTCCACTGCTCGCCTCCATTCAAAGACGCGCTTATGAATGAAGTCACCTCTGTGTGCGTAGTCTCAGTACGACATGTCCATGTGTGCATTGAACACGTGTTTATTGAGCCAACGTGGTAGGCATTCATGTGAATTTTCTTGTGTCAACAACGAAGCTGGTTAGGACAGAAATAGTCTGGTGCTTTGTGCTCGCGAAGTTGCGAACTAGGCGCCTTTGTTGACATGCCTATAAGCTTGGCACGTAATGAAAATAATTTCAAAATAGCTGTCCTAGCTCATATGTGCAGCTTAAAACTAACTCTATGTAGTCTCTACTAATTTCCAGTTGAGCAAGTCTATATAAATGCTCAGTATATTTCAGATTAGGACCAAAAATCGTTGAATTATATTTATTATGTTCACTTTGATCATTGAAGATATTTCATAAGAGCTAATAGTTATTGTCTCTTTTTGTTGATTTTATTTCTTCTAGAAGTCTATAATCGTAACTTTTCTTGCTATCCGTCTCATTTTCTTACAACAATAAAATGACTTTTGTGCATTCAGGGAAGAGGCAAATAATTCTGTCCGCAAGATACCAAAGCACATATTTCAATCGGCGCGGCGCCTCTCCCAGATTTATTAATAATGTACATTTCTTTGCAGTTTCTCAGTTAAATTTTCGCGAAACACTATTTTGGCTGTAAGTGAATGAACATTGTGGAACAAAGATATATTTTGTTTAGTATGAATTTTGTTACTCTAGGTATTCTACATAAAATTTCTAGAGATAATAAGTAGCTACGTACTTAAATTGTAACATTCTAAACCGTATATATTATTTATAAAGTAAAAATGTTTAAAAAATACAGATTCATATTCTCATTTTGTACTAAGTGCTACCTAGTTACGAGTATAATACTGCGGATTTTCGAAGTTTAGTAGATATATCTACAATCAAATTGTATCGACTCTTTCATAATATAATGCAATCTCTACTTCTTGGTAGGTATCTAGATAATAAAGTATGTATTTAAAGTGTAAAAGTGTAATAAAGAGATTAAATAATAAATTACACTTATAATAACTGTCACCATTGATTACTTATAAACCATATGACGCGCAAATGGGTCCGTTTGGTCTCGGCTCAAACGTGTGAGTAGTGAACAAATAAAAAACTACTATACGTACGTAAATATAAAGTCTAAATTACTATATTTCTAATAAATAATGACCCAGGTGACACACGAAACACAGTTTCGACTTGATGAAGCATAAAAACTGCTTACCACGCTATGATATAGAGTTACTTTGATAATGTCGTATGGGTAAATAAATAGTTAGCATCATAAAATCCCAACCAAACAATGTGTCATTGATTTTTTTATGCACATTATGTGTTTTAAATTCTAACGTCTACGTTTTTTACTTAATGTTTCTATAAAATCAAAAATAGAAAAATATTATAAAAAAAACTAAACCTTGTATGCCGCCGGCAGAGGTGCAGGGCCCAAACTACCGGTGGTCAGGGCTGCAGAGTGAGGAACCTTATTATTATTTATTCCTCCTTATTATTATTTATTTTTTATTATATTCAGATTCAGATTCTTAATTGCTTCCATAGGTAGTACAAGGTATAATTAGATAAACATACAAAGTCTTATATGGACCCCGTCGGGCATAGCACAATTAGAAGAGAGGAGGATGCAATTATTGGCATTTCAAAGTCAAAGCTTGATTGTAACTAATTCATTTTTGATTAGTATTATATTCTATCGTCATATTTTTTAGTTTTCTTATTATGCAGTTATTAATACTTTTGTATTTATTATTATTGATTCGCTATTATTTACACCGTTAAACTTCATTAACCTATCATACCTGTAATCAATCAATAATTTATAATACCTAATATATACAAACACTCATTCAGGACCTCGAAATACTTGTTCATTCATGTGAAGCTTATGAATGAAACTATAGCTGCGACAGCTTACGAGTAATATTTGTAAACCTATAGTTAATAGTTTTCGTGGAATCGAGCACCTAACATTAGTAACTGTAACAAGAGAGGTAGAAACATGTGCAATGCGGTGCGGTGCGTTGCGATGTGGCTGACAGTGTCGTAGTTTTGGCAACATCCTGCGGAGCGATCAACAGAGGGAAGTAGACACCGCAACATCCTTTAAGGTGTCGTGTGTGGACAGAATTATGTGGTTACGTGGGCTGTGGTTTACTGCGTTTTAATTTCTTTTCAATATTCTTATGTGAAACTGTGAAACCTGACCTTCGTTGCAAAAACGGATTCATGGACAATAAATAGCTTGCATTGAAACAGCTACACATACAACTGATGATGAGGTTCTTTGTTAGATATATGATAACATTTTTTTTATGAGACTGAGTTATGAGACGAGCATGTCGTTCGCCTGATGGTAAACGCCACGCCTGACCATAACAATTGCAGTGCCACCCAGAACTTTTAATACCATAAATAGCACTGCGTTGCACAGCACTGAGCTCATTACCCCGAGACATCAGATATGCACAGTAATTCCATTGGCTACAATGCTCGCAAATCCGCAATTATAATATTAGTAATATTATAAATGCGGAAGTTTATGGGGATGGATGGATGTTGGATATCTCTTTGAAGTTTCTATTACTCAATCACAAAAAACTACTGCGCGAGTTTTGATGATATTTTGTAAGTAGGTACCTACTTTAGATTTTGGAAGAGGACAGCATTAACCCTCGGAAAATTGAATACGCGGGTGGAACCGCGGAGCGCAGCTACTTAAAGATAATATCGTGAATTTTCAGCACACAACACGACGAAGTATGCATTGTTTTATATTCTTAACCTTAAAATTTTCCATTTCCGAGTGGTAGAATGAGACGTGATAAAAGTAACGTTTCAAGATTAAAGGAAACAGGAAAGGGCGGGTCCACTAATCTGTTAGGAAAGACGAGAAAGATGATTTTGTATAAAAATATTTTTTTATAGAAGTAGGCTCCCAGACACCTGAGGCTATAACAACACTTTAAATATATCGGAACAGGTGTGGGTTACATTAGGATGGGAAAGTTTCTCCCATGTGTTTTTCGCAGAAAAAGATGGATACGCTGACACGTCTTTGTTTGAAATGTTGATAGATCAAATGATCAGAAATAAACGGTGAAAAGAATTAGACAGCGCTGCGATGAATGGCGCGGCGCCCCGGCGTGCGTGTAGTGGCTGAATGAAACTTCTGCGAACTTATTTAGATGTTGTCTCATACCTACGAGTATACTTAATATTTCTATGTATACCGGATCAAATTTCAAGTAGTACTAGCTATGTACCAACTCGTGACTACTTATGACTACTTTTAGAGCGAGTGTGGCTCAGCGGGAACTCGTGTGCCTTTCGATCCGACGCACCTGGGTTCGATTCCCGACTCGGCCCTGCACCAATGACTTATAGTTAAGTGCAGATTTTGCACGCTCGCTCTAAAACGGTGAAGGAAAACATCGTGATGAAACCCGCTTAGGCGCTTTGGAGTGGTAGGCTCTGGCCGTGGTTGTAATACCACCCACCAAACAAAGCCATGCCGTCAAGCGACCTAGTCGTGTTTCGGGATGATGTTCGGTGAACCATCGGGGAGAAGGGTCTGAGCGGCCGCTCAACTGCCTTCTCTCTCTAGATCTATGTGCTCCATCTTAGGCCACATCATCGCTTCACATCAGGCGAGATAGTGGCCAAACATAGATCTATTAAGCGTAAAAAAAAATTACAAAAACAAAATAGAAATTTACAAATGCATTATGTTTGAATTCAGCTACCTCTGATAGAATTTACGGCATAAAAAAACACAACTTTCAATGTTATAAGGGGCAAATAGGACTATTAGCAAGGCATCCTTACTTGACGTGGACAAAAAATAAGTGTCGTGAACTCATCTCGTTCTGTTTTGCGCCGAATTACTACAATCCTTGCAATAATAGTCGTAGACTACATAGATAGCAGTTTGAATGAGGCCGGTGGCTGTGAGTACGTGATATGAGTCATACAAGTCATACAACAGTCGGTAGCAAGAGCAGATAACGTCAAATCGCTAGCATTGTTCTCGCTGCCTGATATGATAACCAACGCAATGTGTTGTTATCGGACTCGCCAGATATTATATTAATAGTGCAACTGTTAACTAATTACTATTGAATTTTAGGTCTTCAAAAGTGTTGGATGATGATGCCGGAATGGCAATGGAGGCTTAAGTTCAAAGTCCATAAAGTTCAAAAGTTCTTTATTAAATTTTGGCATCACAGATGCACTTATGAACATCAATTATTACAATGACTCTACCACTGTATCGGAAAAAAAACCACTACTCAGAAGATACGGCAAGAAACTGAGGGGCATTTTCTTTTAGAACTTTTGTTAGAATAATTTGTTTGTTTAAATAATATTATATTTCTTATGTGCCAGTTGTCTACTTGGCAGAAGCAGAATGTTCGATGCATCTTTGTCTTCTATGTAATTACTAACTGTATAGTATGCTTTTTTCATTAGAATATTTTTCACACTCAATTTGAATCTACTTTCTGTGAGCTCCGTTATACATTTTGGAATTTTATTGTAAAACGTACGCAATTGACCATGAAGGACTTATTCGTCTTACTCAGTCTAAACCTATATACTTCTTCACATGACTTCGCGTCACTGAATCACTGCCAGTACTCACTACAAAATAGACATACAAATACATTTTACATACCTTAGTATTTTTACGAACTATTGTAATTTTTATCATTTTGACCGGAAATAAAGTAAATTCGAGAAAAGACGTCGCCAAAGTCATCTTCAGAGTATGAACGAGATAAGTAAATGCTAAGCATCGACTTAACTTATGGTACTATTAGGTATTATGTGTTATAGGTGAGAGCCTAGGCTAAAGCTTTCAAAAATGTTTGAAACCTAGCATTCAAACAAACATATCAGATTGTAGCTGATTGTACCACCGAGGGTGGCACAACACGATCACCTACCTATTAACTCCAAGCAATGTAATTACCAAGATCAACGCGCCGCGACCCGGCACAACTCACGCAGAACGGAACCAATTGGAATATGATATTCATTCATTCATTCCATTCACTCGTTGTTAACTTACAACAAGCTTTTTCATTCAAGGTTTGTTTAATCTCCAAGCTACGGGAAAAAATAAACTAAAAATAATAAAATTTTACAATTAATGTATGAATGTTTACATATATTTACAGGATGCGAAAAAGATTAAATTAATAACTTAGTTTATCAGTGTTCATTCAAAGCTGTCACATGTTTTGTATTAATTAAAAGATTTGGCCATATGGTCCCTACGCATACTAATTCAGTCTCGAGTGATATATTGTTTTATGTATGATGGGATGTTCCCACGCATAAAACATACATACAGACAGTCAGACACAATGGGCCCGCATATATGCGCGGGCCACCCTGAAGCAAGCATTCGAGTTCGTACTTCAGACTGCTATGTTTACACCCGGTTCAATGACCTCGTGCATTATAAGGTGCAAATAATATCCCAGTATCGGATAAAGCCGAAAGTGTTCAAGGGTTCCTTGTGAAGCAAGTTCTTGATAGATCAAGAATGTAGAGTTTGATTATCGTCTTCAATTGATTGTCTGAGTAAGTAAGTGGAAAAACTTACGGAAAACAAATAGTGGCGTATGAAATCGGAATAAACTGAAATGGAAAGTATCTTTTGCAATTCAAACGAAAATGGAAAAGTAATGGAATATTTTTATACTTATTTAGTATTTGATTATGTACGCCCGTAAATAAATTCGGTTATTCCAGGTTGAATAAACATAGAAATACCTAAGTATAGGTAGTAGGTAGATAGTTGGTTATAATTAACAAAACGGTAAAACTATCGTACGGGCATATTTAGTTTTCTTTGGTACGGGTCCTAATGGCAAACAATAATAATTCTCGCGTATTTGGTTTACGATATTGAGATTGAGATCTCTATTTAAATCATAACCATTAAATTAACCGACCGATAGTATTTAGTAGGTGTGGGTAAATCTGCGCATAGCCATAAGGTCAACGGTGACATGGCAATAGTAAAATACTTTTCTTGTTGAAAAAATAAATATATCCTTTAACCCGAATATGTTTATTTAAGAGACAATAATTATTGTAAGCTTATAAGTTTCAACGAAGGATAAATTTGCCATCTAGAAGAACCTTTCCGCCTTGCGGCCAGCATTTAAGGAAAGTTACCCGTTAGTAGCGCATTATTAGAATTAATTTTGTTGGTAGTTAATACATTTATGTATTTTTTATATTGAATGCATAAGCGCATGCTAGGCGAAAATCATAAGATTTTAAATAATTAGGAAGAAGAAAAATAATATTGCTCGAGCAGGGATCGAACCTGCGTCTTCGGAATACCGTCCCGACGCCTTAACCACTGGGCCACCGAGCCTACTGCTCGAGCAACCAAATTTCTTCTATCCTTCTTATATCGTCTTACGGGGACGATTCTACGTCATCTGTCGTTAATGCTTCCATTGATTAAGGCGTCGGGACGGTATTCCAAAGACGCAGGTTCGATCCCTGCCCGAGCAATATAATTTTACTTCTTCCTAATTATTTAAAATCTTAGGATTTATGTATTTGTCTATAATTTAGGTTATAATGAAATAGATTACTTAGATTAGGTATTTAATTTCTGTTATTGTAAGTAGTTCTAATTTTTGAAATAAATTAAGTACTTGTAAAAAGATATCAGGAATTCCATTCGTATATTATACAACTGTATGGAACCGACTGCAGTTATACCTAAACAAACCCTAACCAACACGAGGTTCTTCCTGGAAGAGTTACAAGTGAAAGATGAGCTACCTATCCTGGTCCCGAAGTGGCACATCACAAATAGGTTTTCAAACGATAAAGTGGGTTACGGTGGCGGCGGCATGAACTGCACCCGTAATAAGGATGCGTCGTATTATCCTATTCGCTTCACCTATCGCTAATCGTTCGCGTATAGTCTCCCTGTTGTAAAACTGCAATCAGGCAATGATAGCTGCATGTCAGCTTCGCTCAGACTACCGCTCAACTAGCCTGACATCCTGATACTTTAGTAACCAAATCAATCTAAAACATTTTGATATCTGAGAAACAGCAAATAAAAAAGAAAGTGCAATAAAAAATAAAAAAGAAAGAAGATGCCAAATTGAATGCCTTTTGTCAGTGCGAGAATCTATCGAATAGCTACTGCCCGTTCAGAACTTTTTTTGCATAGTTGTACCGAACAGGACATCCAACTCGGACAATCCGGACATTCGCCTTCCGGTTCTCGAAGCTGAGAGGGTACGACATGTGCTTCTATTAAACTTGACCTTCACACTCAATGCAGGAACAATCGACCCATCCGACTTTTAAAACAGTTTATCGAACTGATCTTCTATTTGTAGACAAATCAAATTATGTAATTTGGCAGAATGCACTAGCAATTCGAAGCCAAGAAAAATAAACGTATCACTGGCCAGAAAATGGCTGCTGCCATAGAGAAAGTATAGAACAGTGATTATTTTATCTATGGCTGCTACAGATACTAGTAAAAAAAAGTAAATGGTACTAATTTTGCTGAGCATGAAGAAATGAGTCTATTTTTTCAATTCTGATAGCAGTGGATCTTGTTAGTACGACTTTAGTTCAACATATTCGTTGCGTAACAGCACGTGAGTATACCAGCACGTGAGCTTGCAAACAAGCAGTCACAGTTCACATGTGAACATACTATGGTGAAAGACCTCAATGTCGTAGTAATCGATAACCTATAACAATAGTCATATACTGACCTCTATATTTCTCCAGATCTTTTATAATATAGAATAGCATGGACCAGACACAGATGCAGTCTTTTTGTGGATGCAAATATAAATTAATTAATAAATGTTATGGTTAGTTTTGATAAGATAAATATCCAAGAATTTCGGTGAAAATAAAACTTAGTTCATACTATTATCCTATGCTGTGACTTCAGTCTTAAGAAACATTAGGATAATGACATGGTGAATGGCAAAGTCATCCTAAAGACCTAATGTACCTCTTTTGCAAGGTTCATAATATAACTCTTATGTACCCTCGATAGGTACCTTAGATATTTCCTTCTTTAATTCCTAAATACATGATGCATGTGGCCAACTTGCACTGGCATCTGTCACTTTTACACACTAATCTGAAACGCTGAGATTTGAGACGAATTTCCGCAACGTCACGCCTGAATCCATTAGATTTTACACACTAATATTAAAGTTACTAATCTGTGACAAACGTTTTAATGTTAGAGTTCGTTTCAAAAAGATAAAGTTAGCACTTACCTAGTGATGCCTCCGGGTCGGACAGATCTGAGAGTGATGGCACCTTCTGCATCGCTCGGGGCTCTTCCGCTTCTGGGGGCTCGCTCTTGATGCCGTCAGCAGCGCCGCCACCTTCATCGCACTGAAAAATAACAGAAATAATTTTACTATATTTCTACGTAATTACGTGATTAAAACCTAAAACTCTTTTGTGTTTTTCATACCAAAATGTATTTAGTAGAAAACACAGCACTTTTACATAGCTTCATTTTCCTGTTGACAATACAATAGCCTCAGCGATCTTCATCCGAATTCTTGTTATTTTCATTAATCATAATATCCTCTGATCCCATCAGCGGAAAATATATCAAGTAGATATACTAGGCATCGTTTGAACACCTTACTTTTTATCGCTATATTTTCCTTTTGACATGACAAGGACTATTGTCTTGTCAAAAGGGATCTTTATTTTTATAAACTCCACCTGATCCTATTGGCGTTTCAAATGCCCAAGTAATATTCGAATCACACATCGCGCTCGCTTCCGTTCTCTGTTCGTACATGCATCGCTTAAAAATACTTATTCACATCTTGGACAATGCTCGCTTATATTACCAGCCGCAGCGCGTCATACTTTGATCTATTTTTAGGCTTTCATGGAATAAAATCGTCTATTTAAGAAAATGTTGAGGCGCTCGTTCTGGAAATTATAATCCAATCACGATAAGTTAAAAATAAAATTATTTCGGCATTCTGTTATTTTCTATGTTTTGAAATAAAATAGATACAAAACGTATGTCGTTTTTCAAAAGAATAGAATGTAGGTACTTATAGGGGTTGATATTATGACACTATATCTAAAATTGTACAGAAGAATTCAGTCGAGCCAATACAGAAAAGTGAATAAAACTTACATGTAAGTTTATTTGTAGGTCCGACCCTTCTCAATTGAATCTCGTAACCCATGACACGGCTCCTAATCACAAAGTATATCAATATTACCCAATAAAAATGTCAAAATCGAATCAGCGCCCCCTCGCAGCTCCAATCAGGCGTGTACAGTTGTAGGTGGTCGCCATGTAGGGATGTACTTGTGGTAGGGTCGCCATGTGGAGTAGGTGATGATGATGATGGTGGTGGTGGATCTTAGTGAAAGGCCGGTAGTCTGTATACGTGTGTATTGGTTAAAGGCTACATGATGACTACTCTATGCTATTGCTAATACTTAATGCTATGTCGGCGTTCCTTATAAGTAGGTCGGGTGTTTACACACTACACCACCCGATTTATTGGAAAAAAAAAATGATATATATATAAAGTTCATTTTTTTTATAACTAATACATATATTACTATTATTAAAAAAAAAATAAGTCAAATAAAATTTCTAAACAAATTCAAAAATAAAACTTTACAAACCACGATACATTTTATAATCATTCAAATATTTTTTTGTTTTTTACCTTCTAATGCCGACTTTTTACTCCTACTTAAATTCTAGTCAATTAACACAAATAAAAAAAATAGTTTTCGTAAATCATATTCATATTAATTACCTATATTATTATGAAATCAATGTAATTTTACTCTATGAAAATTAATCGTATATTCCATAAACTTTTAACTTTACTCATATAATATTTATTTATATGCTTTATACTTTTGCTTACTATTTAACTATGTACTCCATTTTTATCTATCTGTTACTTATATTATTTACTCTAAGTTATACCTACAGATCTCGCGTCATACTTCTCATAATATCTCCTAAAGTCCTCTTCCGTTGGCCAAATCACATAAATTCTTCTTCTCTTATTTTCATATTTTCCAAAATCATCTTTCATCTCATTATTCCTCAATAAAATACCGTATATTTTTATTAATCTTAACCTTTCATTATAATTCCCTTTATATATCATTTTTAAATCGTCATCACATTGCTTCAAAAATATTTTTAACTTTTTCTTTAATTCTTGTCTACGTTTTTCATATATTTCTTTATTATACCCATTTATATTTTCATATTCATCATCACTTTTCATCATTTTAACATTATCATCATTTTTCATTAAACAATTACTTAACATTACCTTTCGTTCTTTTTTACATTTTGCACTTGGCATATTATTATTAAAATTATTCTCACACTCATCATCGGTTTTCATCGCCATATATTCATCATCGTATTTCATCAGACCAATATTTAATTTCACTCTTAACTTTTTCTTTCGATTTATACTCTTTTCAGAATTAATCTCTTTATCTATTACGTCATCACATCTCATACATTCTTTCAATAACGAACTCTCCATATCCTTAGATGTGTCCTCTTTCCTAACTACCTCAGGTTGATCAGGCCTGGGAGTACCAGAACTCAAAATCATGTTTTCAATTACACACTTTTTCTTTTGAACTTCTGAACTTTCATTTCCACTTTCTTTCTGCGATACAAAATTATTTAATTCAGAAATCACATTCAAATCTTTCGAACTGCTACTATTTAATAAACCATTTACTCGACCGTCCATACGAGTGGCATCAAATTTCATTACATTATTTTTATAAGTGTCGTCCAAAGTGCACTGAGCTTCAACTACTCGCGAAGTTCGCTGATCGCGCAAAATACGGTTGCTACTCGGTACGCGTTCGGATACCTGAGACTTGTTCGATAAGGGCATGTTACTAATTACTTGCTCATCTATATTATAATTATTCCTCACGTTTGTTGTATGATATTTATTACGTGGGATATTATTTGTTCTATAATATGATGTATTGAAATTACTATTTTGAAATTTATTATTTTGGGACGAGTTGAGAAAAATTTCTTCGTCTAAAGCTGTCTGAATGGCTTCCGTTATAGATTTAAACTGTCTACTTGAAATAATTATACTTAACCTTGAGTTGTTAAGTCCATTTGCAAAAATATCGATGGCCATTTTCTCATTAATAGGGTACAAAATATCTATTTTCTTTCTGTCACCTTCTGATTGAGCTAAAGTCAAATCCGTCAATAAGTTTTTAATTTTTGAGCCAAATTGTTGAATTGAACTATTGCCCTGTCTGCTGTTTAGTAATTGACTTTGTAAAGCGACGGGGCATTTTTTAGTTAGTAAAAATTTTTTCATGTCGTGTAACAGACTATTAACATTCGAATACATTGATTTTAAATAAAACTTTGCAGTTTCAGTCAGTCTCGTTTTAAGGACAAAATTTATTAAAATTTGCTGTGAATTATCGTTAATCATGCTACTATAAAATTCGATGTTATCTATTAGTGATTTCGTTACTTGCTCTTGTCCTGTCATTGCAGGTAACAATGCGATGGCTGTATCAAAATCAAATGATTCCATTTTGAATAAAAAATGCAAACGATAAAAAAAAAGTAAAGCAAAACTTGTAAATGTAAAACTCAATAATAAAAATTGTACATGCTTGTAAAATAAAAAAAATCAAGTTTTCATTCGTCACCTTTCATTAAAACAATTTAATTGAAAATTTCTAGAAAATTCATAAAATATAACTTCCATAAAACACATACGTTGATTTCATTTCATTCATTATAATAATATCTTGAATCTATTTACCTATCTGAAAGGAGTACTTACAGTTTTTTATTCGTCACAAATTACGCACAAAATCACGTTTTATTAAAGTTCAATTTTACGACTTGGAAAGGCGTGCTTCACGAGGTCAGCTGGGCAGGATGCTGGATGCTGGTCCTTGGTGATGATGCTCGCTAGTGTTGTCCGAATCCTCTTGCGTGTGGGCCGGGCTATACCCTGGACACCAATTCCTGGCTCCCGTGCTCCATAAGGCCGAAGATCACCCGTCGTCACGTCGTTGTCACGTTGAGGGAATATTAGAATATATAGGCCTGTAGTGATGAAAGGCACTATATTGGGTCAGATTATTTTAGACCGAATTATTTCCCTTTTTTCTTCTCAATCAGTATTTTCCTTTATTTCCGTATAAATATATTTTTTCGTTTTCTTTCAGTATTAATTCTTCATTAGAATATATTTTTCACTTTTTGTACTTCATTTATTTCACCTTCAATATATAACTTCATTATTCTTTATTATATTCTTCGTAATATATTCGTATTCTTCATTTTATTTTATATATTATTTTCTCTCACATAATTTATCTTCTTTCTTCATATTTATTCTTTTTAAAAATTCTCCGTAACACTTCATAAATTATTCTTCATATAATTATATATAATATATAATAATATTCTATTTTTTCATATTTATTCTCTTTAAAATTCGTCTTCCTTCTTGATTATTTTCTTTCTTCAATAGTGATTTCTTCTTATAATATTTTTCTTTCTGCATCTTCATATTTTCTTAGTTTTTAGGCTTTAAATTACTTTTTCAGACTTTATATTTTTCTTTCAGATTCCATGGTTCGAACTGGCAAGGTCGCCATGTACAGTTGTAGGTGGTCGCCATGTAGGGATGTACTTGTGGAGTAGGTGATGATGATGATGGTGGTGGTGGATCTTAGTGAAAGGCCGGTAGTCTGTATACGTGTGTATTGGTTAAAGGCTACATGATGACTACTCTATGCTATTGCTAATACTTAATGCTATGTCGGCGTTCCTTATAAGTAGGTCGGGTGTTTACACACTACAGGCGTGGTACACTAAGTCCGACAAATCCGATACTCTATGAGACCGTATTGTCATTGAAGCAGGATTTATAATAAAATAATATGTGATCCAAGGTAAAAGGCTCTTTAGGTCCACTAAACATGTAATAATTCTATTTAAATTTCAGATAGATTTCAGATAATTGTAACTTGAGTTGTTAACCTCGTTATCACAAAAGGTGTAAATTTTTAAAGTTTTATACTTGAAAGATTAAATACTTCTGAAACAAGACTCGATACAAAACTTTATGGAAATTATTGCAAAACTACACATATTCAATGGGATCATTAAGAACTCAAGGTATAAGTTCTATGGAGATACTCGTAAGCTTCTTATATTTTTTATTGTACACTATCAGAACATTTACATCGTGGATTAAACTACATGTACAAAGGCGAGCTTAACCCTAAAAAGAGTTTTCTTCCAGTCAACCCTTGAGGAAAGAGAACTGTCACTTGAGCAAATAGATTTCAGTGTACGGTTACGGTTTGAATAAAAAAGCTTGATTAATATTCAACCATTGTAGCTTACAAATTTCTGTGTAGGTCCCAAAAATTCAAGATAAACGGCCATAATTCCTACAGAACATCAAATGACACTAACACTACGATAAGCTACAACATTAGAGACTAGTTACTAATTGAATCATTGTTACACGCTCCGTAGGTACGAGAATTTATTTCTTGAATGAAACTGTAGTGTAGAGCTTTCCTATTAGCATTCCATTCCGAACTCTACTTACGGCTTGTTATTTAGCATAATAAGCTTAGGTAAAGCGAATGTTGATTCAAATTTATGAAATTACTAGCAGCCTATCTGAGATCTATTTACAGAATCTGCAATTCAGTAGCAAACATCCATCCTCACAAACTTTCGAATTTATAATAATAGGAAAGAAGTAGGATGAACCAGTATCTTTTCATCAGAGTTTTCTCGGGAAACCTGATAATGCTACTAAATAAACCAAAGTACCATATGTACCAAAGTTCAGAAGTCAGTTCCTATGTGTTTTGGTGCTCCATGCTGGGAATATTAAGGTATCATAAGAATACTTATCTAAAGAAAATGTAGTAAATTATAAAACGCTTAATTGGAATCCTCAGCTATGCAGGAAGGGTTATCTATCGCGTCATAAAACCTAATTGTCCAAAACCCTTTCCGTAACCAAATCTAAAATTACCACCCGTTTGACAAATACCGTAACCCAATACACATGGCAGAATAATGAATTCCGTACCCACTGAGCCGTCAGTGATTAACCCGTAAACATCTCCGGGGTATTTTCGTCCCGCGAAGTGTGGGGTCGCGCTCACCCCATCAAATAGTCAGTATTTTGTCTTGGCACGTGATTATCGATATTGGGGGCACGAACCCAATTCACTTACACCTCTTATTACTGTAGCTGAGGATTGATAAATGTTCGGGGATATTTTTTTGGGCTCACGTTTACTATTCTTCACTGAAAGATATTTTGATAAATGGACTTGGTACTTGTAGGACATAAGCTAGGGTTATAAAAGTAACATTATTTAAATGATTTTTCGTGTTAACAATGCAATGGGCATTGGAAAATAGCTCGTTTAAATCCAAATTACAAAAAAAATATAACAATCAAGATAAATTTGTACGTTATAAAGTTACAAGTCGACACAAATTGAGTGCTTTCGTAAGTTTATTACCCGGAAGGCACGAGGAGGGTACTCGCTAGACCATGAAGAGGGGACTGTTTGACAATATAGTTTTCAAGTGGCGTGATTGCTGGATGACTCGGGTGCGTGGTGACCTCGGGCGGGTGTCAACGGGTTAAGTCGTTTTATGAACTATTTTGCGTGTTTAAACATAAATAAAAGTACAAGGAATAGTTAGTATCTATGTACTTACGATAAGATTTGCTGAACTGCTTTCGAAATTCCGTCTAATTATAAACTTAGGCTAACATAAGTCATGTTATGATTGTTACTCAAATAATAGATAGGTGCTCGTGACTTATAAGAAATCTGAATCACTTCGTTATCGAATCGCTATTAAAGTAGGCATCGCTTTGTGCGTTTTGCCTAGACACGCAGGCGACGCGATGCATCGACGCATCGTGTTTCAACATAATAGTAATAATAATAAATTGTTTATTGTCAAACAGGTGTCAAGGTTACAACATTTGTGGTACACAAGTAATACAAACAAGGTTAGCTAAGTGTTTCAGATTACTACTTAACGACGAGTCCCAAACTAAGCAAAGGCCTGTGTCTTGGGATTCAGAGATATCTTATTGCCAGGTTTATAAATGTCTGCAATATGTAACCTGTGTGAATGTAATGTCCGTAAGAACTTAAAATAGTATACATTTATTTCAGGAGTTTCCCTAAAATCCTTCTCCAGGATGTGGATTACAAACGACGGGGCTAATTGTCGATTTGTCGCTACTACGGTAATGAATAGTGATGTGCGAGACAGCTCGAACTTGTCACAATATATCAAGCGTCTCTTTTTTAAAGCGACAAGATTTATACACGCTTGTTAATCTTTTGGAGTGATATACAGCACAGTTCTTTATGTCGGTGATCGGGGATATAAAGCTCTTTATCAGCTTCGGAGAAATATGGACAAAAAATCAGTTACAGAAGCTGCTACATGTACGTGACTGAACTATAATTTTTTGTTAGATCTAGGCTTACCATCAATGTTGGGAGTTGTACTTATTTTGTGCACTGTTTCTATACTTACTGTATTTTTTACGTAAAGTATTTAGTTTAGTATGCTGCCAGCATTTTTGGTGCTCTGGCCGGTTAAGCATTATCACAAAGCATAACTTGATAGACTAGAAAGTTCTAGAGTGGAGACCGCGAATCGGAAAACGTAGTGTAGGACGCCCTGCGACTAGATAGAGCGACAATATACGCAGGGTTGTTGGTAGCGACTTGAGAAGAAAAGCTGAAGATCGGGTTCAGTGGCGTGCTATGGGAGAGGCCTATGTCCAGCAGTGGACTGATGTGGGCTGATGATAATGATAATTTGAAATATATATTTCATGAAAATAAGTTTTGAATTTTACATTTATATTTAATTTATTGTCTACATACTGTGATAAAAATTTGCACCTGACGGTCATAACGTAGCGATCTAAGATATTAATTAAAACCTATAATAAAATTGTATTTTTATCTATGTTTATGCAAATAAATGTATTTTGAATGACATTGTTTCATTAAAAGAAAAAATCGCTTACTAACTACGTCTTCTATTCATTTGGTAATTTTAAAATGTTCACTTCATAGCTAAGATCTAGCCCATGCTTTCGTACCTAAAATGGCCCGTTAAGAATAGAGTTTTGAGAAATGCTCTGATTGTATTTCGCAGAGTTCAATATTTACAAAACAGAGCCTACTTTGGAGCTGTTATCGGCATTATGCTCAGAGGTTCGCACTTAAGTAATATACTTAGAAGATGGACTTACATGAAATGTTGGTTAAATGCGCCGGATTAATATTATTCTTATCGATAATAATTAATAGGAGAGGTATTTTGGTATACCATACTGAAGAAAGATAAAACCTCTAATGTATTGATGGCATTTATCAAAGAAAAATTATTAAAAATGTATATGTACCTGACAGGCTGACAGGACAAGGTCTCATAGACAAAGAAATACTATATTAAATCTTTGCTCATTGACAAACTATGGCTTAAAGTATATTTAGTGAACTAATCTGATATCTGTATCTATATAATCCTCGAACGAGAGGTGCAAAAAACAAATGATTCGGCGAAAATTTTTATGAATCACTAATAACACTAATAGTATCGATCTTCATTAATGGTTCGTTGATTTGACACCCTTCGCCATTACACATGAGCGCTCTTCTCCCCTTATCATACAAACAATCCGAATAAAAATATGTGTACCAGTGGCGTAGCTAGGTAACCAAAGGCCCTTGGGCAACAAATAAACTAGGGCCCCTACTAAACTATAAAAACGGTTGTTCCGTATTCGTCGTGTTCCGAATTCAACGTACTACAGTCGACTCCATAATAAAATTAAAAACCAAATACAAATTGTAACTTATTTTAATGAACAAGTTAAAACTATTTTATGAAAATAAAAGAAAATACCTACCTGTTACCGTTCATTTAATACAGTTCTGTGACAGACACACAGACAGCGGAGGCACGTTAATATTGTCCCGCTGAGCACCCTTTGGGTACGAAATTCTAATTAAGTAGAGATTTTAAAAACAATAACACCACCTTCTTAACCGACTATACGTTTTACGACGAATCTGGGTAACGACAAATCTGGAGAGTACGTCGAGTTCGGGACACGACGAATACGGAACAAATCTTTAACTTTATCATTACATGTCAAATTATAAATATGTAGTTACATTTAAATACTTTAAAGTTGCAAAGCTACTTTATCGTCAGTTCTTTTTTGTGTATAGCAGGGCACGTCCCGGTTCTACACGCAGAGTTTAGTAATGAATAATTTGATAAATTAATTAATATAGGTATTGGTATTAAGGAATAAAACAAAGTACCAAAATCATGTACTAAAGAATAGCTTTTCGTTTCTCAAGTAAAAATATTAGTTTTCAAGTAATAGTTAAACGAAAAAAGGAAACAATTAAAAATGAGAAAAAAATGCTATAAATAATTTACTTACTTAAAATTAAATAATTCCACGGTTTTCCGTGTGCTACAACCTAAATAATGATTTATTGAACGTGAGCGTATAATATCGTTTTTAAAATCAGTCTACTATAAGTACCACCGCTTCGCGGAGTGCAATATAAGGCTGGTTTCACAGTCGCGCCGTCGAGCGGCCCGTCCAGACCGCGCGCTTTTAAACTCACTAGACTCGCGCACTTGTAAATTCACTAGTAGCGTTTTTAGTCACGCTGTTGAAGCGCGCCGCGTTTCTCATAGCTTCGCCTTGCGTCAAGCGCGTGCTGTTGAAACGCTCTGTTCGACGGCGCGACTGTGAAACCAGCCTAAGAATACAGGGGAGTTCCCCGCAAGTTTCAAACAAAGATGTTCGACACTTGTTGGATGTTGGGAATTCTCCTGTATTTTTTCAAATAAGTTGCCCATATTAAAGTCGCGATCCTGGAATCTGGTTTATTTATATTCCGAATGTGGAAGAAATTTTCACTAGTTCAATTTATAGTTTGTAAGTCAGAGTCCGAGGGACCCCCTGAGCTTAGGGGCCCCGGGGCACTGCCCCGTCTAGCGTTCCGGTAGCTACGCCACTGATGTGTACTAACTAAAGGAATCACGGCAAATCTGTCATTTCCTGCGAGGACATAACTGTCCCTTAAATTATATGCCGGATACGGTACCCTAATGAGACACGCACGTAACTCGAGTAAACATACTAATTATTAGCAGAAAGTATTATAACTACGGTAACATTATTGTTCTCCCACTGATCGATATCTGGCAATCACATTTTTGTATAATAGTATGAGTTTCACGCAAGTACATACTTTGTACCTTTTATTAGTTGGTTGAACTACAGAAAGGATACATAGAAACACATTAATTATACCTATATATAATATAAGACTAGCAGTTCATTTGCCTAATGTTAAGCGCTACGCTTGCTCATGACAATTACAGTGCCACCCAGAACTTAATCCCATGAAAAGTTTAATACATTAGTTTTCATCCCATCTATTCGAAAAGGACGACTTGGTTCGCCTTTATGTGCACCCAAAGGTGGTGTTTTCTATAAGAAACTTTTAGCGGGCAGTAATGAGTTTTTAATCCTCTTTATAAGTGCGCCGCAATTATCTTTGCCGCGCACTTTTTGAATTTGGAACATCTTAGTGTTCAGCACCAAAGAAATCGAACGCAAATATTGTTTGAATAAAGACTGGCTGGTACGACGGCCCATAGTCACTCCGCCGGATGAATGAAAAAAATAAACATCATTACTGCAGTAATGAAAAAATTTAATAAAGGATACTATTTAATTTCAATTTAGTTGTTACTCTATGTTTTATTAAATAATAATATTACAATAAAATATGAGGCGCTTTTATTTTCTCATAGTGGGTGATGAAAAGTAGAGTGTATCACTCGGGCGCAAAATATATTTTTGGCTCGGGCGACGTACTTTGAATCCTCTCGCTACGTTCAGGATTCTACTAAAGAATCCCTCGCTACGCTCGGGATTCTACTCTAGAATCCCTCACTTCGCTCTGGATTCAAAAAAGCGCCCTCGCCGTAAAAATATTATTTTGCTCCCTTATGATACAATCTACTATTAATACATGGTTGACATTCCTCCTGCCCGAACAAAGCGTTTTGCATCGACCTTTTTAATGCGAACAGCTAAGGTATGGAACACCTTACCAGCGTCTTTGTTTCCCGATTCATATAATCTGGGCGTCATCAGCAGTCTCGAGTGAATCGGTATCTAGGCAAGCATGATCCATCTTCGACCGCGTCGTCACTTTCCATCAGGTGAGACTGCGGTCAAATGCTTGCCTATAAGTATTAAAAAAAAAAATGTACTTCGCAGCATTGCATTGCGCTCATCACCCCGAACATCAGGCTGTCGGAATACTGCCTGCCGTCTGTTTATAGGATTTAAATCATGTTAAGATAATTATTTATGGAGAAACTTCAACGAATGGTAATCGTCGTAAGTTCATAACTCTCGTCAGCTCCTTTATTTTACAATGTATCATTCAGTCCTATCTCTATTGTAGTTACTTTTATATTGAGTATGTAGGTACTTTATTTAGCTGGCAAAGTTCTGAGTTGCCTGGATGGGCAGAAGTAGTTATAATATATAGGTTTAATAATAGGTTTACCTATATTAGAATATTGAAACACCTCTTTCAATGAAAAAGAGGCTAATTTATTTACTCAATAAGTTTATTTACTAAAGAGAATAAGCTTTTTCTCTTTAAAGAGAACAAAAAACAGGATATTTTTCTGGAAGCGGAGAATATGTAAGCAACTTGTAAGGAAGCATAATATTATATTACAACGTCAGTATGTATTAAAGGAAAACAATTTAAATGCCTAAATAATAAATTGATACTCTCATATGAACTGCACGGGTAGGTTAACAATATAACAATTCGTCACCCTAACCCATCTTAAATAATAATCATGAGAATATAATTCTCTAAATCATTCATAAAAAACATCCAACACGTTTTCGTCGGAGTTGAGAGTTGACTAATGTCGAAACTCATTAGTGCATCTTAGCGTCAGTGTCACGGGCAAGTTTAAAAATAAAAATTAAAAAATATAAAAGAGCGGGAACTCAAAGCGAGTTCTTTGAAATAGGAACTTGGTTTGTTTTCATAGCACTTCACTAGTTGATGATTGATTGTTACCGAGTATCGAGCAAGGCGCGAGTGTATCAAAATATAATACAACTTCATTATTTCCGTGTATTTAGATTCTATAAAATAAGTTTAGGATAAAAACAAAGAAGAATAGTTCATTCGACACTCACAAGACCCATTAATTACAACAAGAAACATGATAATAATTATTTATATTATAAAATCATACTAATATTTTAAACGTGAAAGTTTGTAAGAATTTATGGATGTTTGTCTGTTACTCTTTCACGCAAAAACTACCGAACCGATTTTGATGAAATTTGGTATGTAGGTACTTTAGGACTTGGAATAACACGTCATAGGCTACTTTTTATTCCGGGAAACCGCGGGTGGAACCGCGGGGCGCAGCTAGTATAAAATAAAGTCACTATCCAGGTCCTCATTTATATTTCTCCGATTACTTCTTCTAAACCACGCAACGGATTTTGATACGGTTTTCACTGCCATGTACAGATTTTTTTGTAAATATGTTCAATATATTCTTATTAAGTTTTAATATAGTCAGGCCTAGCACACTCCGCACTGTAGGTACGAAGCTACAAATATATAGTCGGACACAGACGGCGGGTCGCGCGTCGTAACACGTGCCGCGTCAGAAGAGATAAGAGCTATGCGATAGAAAGAGAGGCGCTCTGTAGGTTAATATGACTGGTAGGTATGCAGCGCTACGCGAGCTGAATTGAATTTTATTGCGTCATAGCAAGAGTCGCTATTTGTTTAAATTTCTTTGCGGAGTGATGCTTCTGTTCCTTAGTATTCTGTGGTATAGTAGAGAAAATTCGATGCTTTGTAATCAAGTTGTCATAAATTATTTTTCAAAAAAAACTAAACCGACTTCAAAACCACAAATGGCACTCAAAAGTAAAAAATAAATTAATATAATTATCATAAGCGCTACCCACTCATATATTTGAAGTCGGTGCCAGCCAAGTCTAATAGGTAGTAGATAAATACTATGTATATAGTAAGTACTACTTGTAGGTAGTATTTATCTACTACCTTTTAGACTTGGCTGGCACCGACTTCAAATGTATGAGTGGGTAGCGCTTATGATAATTATATTAATTTATTTTTTACTTTTGAGTGCCATTTGTGGTTTTGAAGTCGGTTTAGTTTTTTTTGAAAAATAATTTATTTTAACCTTTTTAGTGAAAAACAAGTTTTAATTAAATTAATTCAAAAAGTTTTTAAAGACAAGCTTTTATGATCTAGAAGCCACATCATGACGAAGTTTAAAACGGGCTATCACAATTAAATGCATGTACAAAAAAAATTTCATGTCTGTCCTATTCTCTGTTGAGGAGTTCCCTCGCCGGAAGTCAATCCTGGGTGTATCTGCCATGTCATGATGGAATTTAGAACAGGCTATTATGGTTAAATCCATTTACGAAATGTTGTGTCTGTACTATTCACCGTTGAGGAGTTCCCTCACCGGAAGTCAACCCTGGGTGAAGCAGGTGAAGCAGTCGAATACAAACCTCCACCTTTAGAAAGTTGGTTACGAAAAAAACAAGAACCGACTTGAAGATTAAACTTATATTTTTTTGATTTTGCTATTTTTTTCAAAAACTACTGAATGAATTTCGATAAAATTTATATGGGACCACCTTTGAAGTATTACCTACCAATAAAAAAAAGAATTATCGAAATCAATGCATAATTGGCGGAGTAATCGCGTACCAAACACACAAAAAAAAAATAAAAAAAAAAAAAACATACCGTCGAATTGTAAACCTCCTCCTTTTAGAAGTCGGTTAAAAAAAATTACACTTCCTACATTAATAAATTTCATCCGTGCAAAGCCGGGGCGGGTTACTAGTAGGTATAATATATAAGGAATACTTATGTACACAGGTAATACACTAATCTAATTTCACATGTAAAACATGAAACCATAGAAATACTGAAGCAACTACAAAATGAAGATTGCATGTCAAATAAGAACAAAAGTGGACAAAGACGGCACGGTCGGGTGCGCGGACGCACTTCCGGAGGGTGCCAACCACCGACAGTCACCACGACAGCGTAGATTGTCCCTGACCACAGTACACTTGAGAACTTTATGGAAAAGGTCAGCTGTTACAATATGAGTTCACACTATCATCGGCCGCTGCTATTGAGGTAAGTACCTACATCCATACGTTGCGCTAATAGAAGCTTGGCAAGCGTAGGTAAGTATGAATGCATCACAATCTATTTTTAACTGACTTCAAAAAAGGAGAAGGTTCTCTATTCGATCAGTCGGTCAAGCGACCTAGTCGTGTTTCGGGATGATGTTCGGTGAACCATCGGGGAGAAGGGTCTGAGCAGCCGCTCAACTGCCGCCTCTCTATAGATCTATGTGCTTCATCTTAGGCCACATCATCGCTTCACATCAGGCGAGATAGAAGCCAAACATAGACCTATAAAGTGTAAAAAAAAAAGAAAATTTTTATGTTTGTTACCTCAGATCTCCGTAATTTATGAACCGATTTGGAAATTTTCTTTTGCGTTGGGTTCAGTATAGCTACGAAGGTCCCATATAAATTTCATCGATATTTGACCTTGGACTTCGAAGATACATTGAAGTCGTTTTTCTTTTTTTTGTTATGTTTGTGTAATTGAGTGACGAGACGAGCAGCGAGTTCACGACGCCTGCCCACGATAGATGCAGTACCATCCAGAATTTTGCCCAGCAAACGTTTGTCGCAAGTAAATTGTGCACAAAACAATTTCAAATTCATTTAAAGATATATTAGTTGTACCGATTTGGAGGAGATTCAATCGGAGAAACCACAACATTCTCTAACTCATTAAATGTACATATATGATAGCAATATTTTTTTTATTTATTTTATTTCACAATTTTAGAAAAACTACATCTTGGTCTAATAACTAATACGTTAGTCGTTTCTGTTCAAAGGTTGTCTGGAAGAGATCGCTTTGAGCGATAAGACCGCCTATTGTTATGCTGATTACTGTGAAATGTACTTGTTTTTCATGTACCTATTTTTAAGGTTTTTTAACAATAAAGTGTTTATCTATCTATCTAGGATACTTAAATATTGTACTAAGGGACATTTACAAGATTCCACATATAGTATTAATTGAGTATAGAGTAAAATATTAACTCTTCTAACAAAAGGCTCGTTTAGACGATGTAAGTTTAATGCCGCTTGCATACCAATCTAATGCTTGCATGTCAGA
Organism: Petrophora chlorosata; assembly: GCA_951640565.1. Classification (NCBI taxonomy): domain Eukaryota; kingdom Metazoa; phylum Arthropoda; class Insecta; order Lepidoptera; family Geometridae; genus Petrophora; species Petrophora chlorosata. The sequence continues at coordinate 9,504,447 of OX621207.1, read as the reverse complement.
ACAAGACGGTACTAATAACTTGCCGGTTGCATGCAATACCAGAATGGTATGCAAAAGCGAAAATCTTGCGCTGTCTAAATGGGCCTTAACATTTATGAAAGATGTAAAGAGAGCTCTACCGTACATTGTAAGTTAAGTCCATACGACATCATCACGGCGCGGCGGGCACAGCGAACTTGAGAATTATTAAGGAAGAGGTAACTTTTTCGTGAAAAAGTACCTATAATAGAATACGAATACCTAAGCAAAAAGTTATAAAGCTATATTAGTCGTAGAGTAATCCTATTTATATAATTACTAGCTGACCCGGCAAACGTTGTTTTGCCATATAAATTAAAAAAAAATGTTAAGGGTGAATAACCCTTATCACTTAGGGGTATGAAAAATAGATAGTAGCCGATTCTCATACCTACTGAATATGCATATAAAATTTGGTAAAAATCAGTAAAGCCGTTTCGGAGGAGTAAGGTAACTAACATTGTGACACGAGAATTTTATATATATGATAAACGCGAAAGTTTGTAAGAATGGATGTACCTTTGTTACTCATTCACGCAAAAACTACTGATTTTTTTTATTTTTTTTTACTAGATTTGAAAGGCTAGGTTTAGTAATATTTTGGACCTCTGTCTTACAAACTAGTTCGTAAACTGTATCTTGCAAGACAGTGTTCCTAAATTCGTCGGCCAGGGGGGGTTAGCCCAATAAAGTGGATTTTGATGAAACTTTACAATAATATAGCTTACACATCAGAATCACACATGCTACTTTTTATCCCGGGAAACCGCGGGTGAAAACACAGGGTGCAGCTAGTAGTCATAAAGACATTAACTTTCAAGGTTTACTTTCGGTTGTATCTTTATCCAATGACCAATAACAACAAACAATCGAATGTACGTTACGCCTACATGAATCCTACGCACTTAACTTTGCCTATAAATGCTATCTAATGGTGCTTCAAAATGATTCTTGTGGTTCTTGAGTATTACTTACTCGAGTTTTTCGTTGTGTAGGAGATATATTTATGCATCGATATAGATGTAAATAATAAATGAAATGTCTAATAATTACAAAGCAAACGGCCCCTCTAGCATGGCAAAGCTAATTACAATAATACTAAAGAGAAAAATATGTGAATCCTAGGTTAGCCTCAAGCTGTTTTCCAATCTTCATACATTACTTGAGTGACTGCTAGAAACAAGTATAGGTTGAGGTAAGTACTATGTTAATGTGAATGCATGTTTAGTATTTACACCAACCAAGTAGGTGGGTAAAGTATATTTGACCGCAAAAAGAAAACTACACTTGGCCAAGACCAGTGAGTTTTTAGGGTTCCGTACCCATAGGGGAAAACGGGACCCTATTTCTAAGACTCTGCTGTCCGTCTGCCTGTCTGTCTGTCTGTCCGTCTGTCACCAGTCTCATGAATCGTGATAGTTAGGACAGTTGAAATTTTCACAGATGAGGTATTTCTGTTGCCGCTATAACAACAAATACTAAAAAACAGAATAAAATAAATATTTAAGAGGGACGTACAACAGACATGATTTTTATGTCGTTTTTATAGATAATGGTACGGAACCCTTCGTGCGAGAGTCCGACTCGCAGTTGGCTGGCTATTTAATATTATTAATATTAACTATGATATAGATGTAAGTAAGTAGGCACGTCTTTGTTGTTGTAGTTTGGCTTATCTATCAACACTTTTTTGCTAATACTGCATCAGTTTACTAAAATCTAAAATTCATATTGGAAAACAGAAAGTTTCCAATCAGACTAGTGTGAACAAGGCAGAAGCTGCAGCTCGTTCAACCAGTTGTGAACATAGTTATTACCAAGAGACGAACTACTGTTTCTATTCGAACGAAACCCGTATACCGGCTGGAGTAACTACATTAATTGTAGTTTAAGCGCTTCGGAAACGCAGTTAAAGCGGTTTTCTAGTGACAGTGGTTAGTGGAAAGTGCAGAGCCAGTGTGTGACATTGTTGCTAATATACAACACCGTTTTCGAACTGCAGCATCGCCCATTGAGTTCATGTTTCCGATATTTTTTTATAAGTCCACAGGTCCACACATTGGACGAGAAAAATATTAATACTTAGGTACAAGTATAAGGTGGGGTAGGTAGGTGTATGTATAAGAATAGTGCGCGTCAAATAACTTGAACTAAGATGGCAGCTTTAATTTGTTATTTTGGTGTGAGGGCGACGGGTATCGGTTGCCACTGCGCAGGGGCATTCGTCCCCGCATTGTCATTGTTTTGCGCTGTGCTATTACCCGCGCTTCGTAACTCTCTGTCAATCAGACTTAAAAATCGATCAGTGTTTAGGTTCCAGTTACATGGCGTGCACCCAAGAATGTTTATAGGTACCTACATTCTTTTAACAATGAACACGATACAAGTACCATAAATAACTTAGGTTCATTGTTTCCAGTCTTGAATGAAATAAAAATAGATTCGCCTACTCCTTATTTCCAGCTACCCACATCTACATCCTTTACCAGATGCACTAGCTTTTCTAGGTACAAAACATCACAGAAACGAGTCCGTTGGCTTTTCCTTATGCGTCTGGACTTCCTGCGTTTTGTTCAGCGAAATCTTGGCACCTGAATTATCAATACAAGTTAACTTTTTACGAATCTTTCTAATAATATCTAATATATAAAATTCTCGTGTCACAGTTTTCGTTGCCATACTCCTCCGAAACGGCTTGACCGATTTTGATGAATTTTTTTGTGCTTATCCGGTATCTATGAGAATCGGCCAACATCTATTTTTCATCCCCCTAAATGTTAGGGGCAGTCCACCCGTAATTTTTTTTTAATTTATATGGCAAAACAGCGTTTGCCGGGTCAGCTAGTCTAATATATAAAATTCTCGTGTCACAGTTTTCCTTGCCATACTCCTCCGAAACGGCTTGACCGATTTTGATGAAATTTTTTGTGCTTATCCGGTATCTATGAGAATCGGCCAACATCTATTTTTCATCCCCCTAAGTGATAAGGATTGTTCACCCTTAACATTTTTTTTAAATTTATAGGGCAAAACAACGTTTGCCGGGTCAGCTAGTAGATTTAGAAAAAGAAAATCTTCGTCTAGTCTAGACAATGACAAATAGGTAGCAACTCACACTTATATTATAAATGCGATAGTTTGTATGTAAGTGGTTAGTATATTTGTGTGTATGTTTTTATACCTCTTCACACCGCAACTGCTAAAGAGATTTGGAAAACTTGCGACGAAGCTTGTAATATTTTTTATAAATTCTACAACCCAAATAATATTTGGTGATTTCAGGTATGTTTAATCGATCTTAAATTATTTTGATAGACGCTAACATTCGATCACATTCCCGCGCAAGATGCTAAGCGATGATGCGGTCGATGATCGCTAGCCTAGACGATGAACTATGAACTACTTAGGTGAGCTACTTTGTAAGTCAATGTATGTTTTGATTTAAATTTGATGATCGTTTGCTTTTCTATCTAACGCAATCTTTTGAAACGGGTCAATGAAACTGAAATAGGTCTGTGGCTAAATCACAATCTCAAAAATGATTTTTGTTTTTTATGGAACTGGCTGACGAGACGAACAAGACGCGCGCCTACCCATAACAATTGCAATGCCATCCAAAACTTTCAATACCATAAAAAGTTTTGCGTAGCACTGCATTGCGCTCCCCGAGACATCAGATTTTAAGTCTCATGTGCCCAGTAATTTCGCTGGCTACTATGCCCTTCAAACCGGATCACAGTAACGCTTGCGCACTACTGCTTGTCGGCAGGTTAACTGGAAAAGCGGTGGAACCTACCCAGATGGCCTCCCGCATACGACCTACCACGAATAAGTATTAAGGGAGAATGTGAAGGGTGTTCTTTAATTCTTATTTTTATGACCGTTATTAAGAATGTTAATTTTCGGGATAGTGTATTGCCTAAAATTCATTTAGCAAATCATCCAGTAAATAAATATCCAACATACCAATCGATTTGCACTAATCCAGTGATAAAACTTGTAGGTATATCTATAATTTTATTTTTATTTCATCACTTTTCATCACTCTTCATTTAATTAGGTTGTCCAAACGATACCTATTCGATCTCGACATGAAGTTAAAATATTAACATTCGCCAAACTTAAAAGAAGGCGTTGTATTCAGCTTAATTATACTCGTGCTTCGTCCTTTGAGATTAGTATCCTGTAATATTATATGTTAATATAGATATGTAGTTACACGCAAGTGACACCACTCATACACTAGTTATTTTAGAGTTATTTTTTTTTATAGTACCTTCCTTCACCTGTCACTTGTCACCCTACTTTCATTCACGTTCTAGTGTTCGACCGCTCAACACGTATAATGATATTAATTGTGTCTTTGTGTCTAATCTTACTTCACGGAATCTATCAAAGTTCAGAATGCTGAAAAGAAGACGCTCAAATGATTTTTAACATATCAGTCGTAAAATTAAAAAGTTAAAAAGGAAATTAAATCGTGCTCGTCACTGAAACAGCGGTAAATAATCGCTCACGGAGCTCGACGCCACCATCTTCTCGAAAAGGACCGAGTACGTACATTTTTACCATTTTATTCATGTCGATAAGGCCGCCCATTGTTCTACCACTATTTTTGTAACTATAAACTTCTGTTTCCTGTTTTGGTGATCAATAAAGTATTATTGTATTGTATACCTATACTCACTGTTGTTTATCATGTTAGCACCTGCATGAACGCTGAGTAATGATGACGATTGCAACTTTTATTTAATTTATCCAATATTTGAAATAAAGTTTTGAATGACCATTTCTTTTTTAAATTATAAAAAGATTTAACGTAAACTCTAAGTATTAACCTATTATTACAAGTATTGTGTTGCTATTTTTAACAGCACTCAGGGCAGTTTCTGGGACTGACCCACGCTGTTTTATTATCATAGCCATTCAGAGCAGTTTCTGGGACTGTTTCGCCGGCTTAATTAATACAAATTCAGGGCAGTTTTTGGGACTGACCCGCTTGTACTTACAGCATATCAGAGCAGATCTTTGGGACTGTCTCGCCTGCCTATATCTGTATAAAGTTACTAAATGTTTTCAAAGTATAAGTTCCATGCAAATTCTTTAGAAAGGTACCAATGTGTATGTGTATGTGTATCTATACTCGGTCTTGCTATGTATAGGTACTTACCTATACTCGGTCTTAGACCTAAGCCCGCATTTACCTACTTAATTACCATCGGGTACTTGCTAGATAGTATAAGTTCCAGAATATTGGAACCGGGACAAGGATCATGTGATCAAATATCGGAAGGCCTGGAGGTTATCTCTGACGTCAATGTGATTACAACAGAGAACCTTCCTGGCGGAAATTCATCAGAAGTTATTCTAGACCCTTAAAATACTGGGTGATTAAATACTGGGCCCTTCAACTACTGCCCAATATGCCAGTAATATAAATACCGAGCTAGCAACTAGACTCGAACATATCGCCACTGCAGGACTGACCTAAGAAGTTCGCTCTAACTGCGTAAGGATAGGAGCGCCCTCGATGAACCTCGAAATTAAAGCAGCAGTGACAGAAGTAGTCATGAAACGGAATAAGAGCCTCAAGGCTCGACAAAAACAACTTAGTGCCATAATATGAGGTTTGCCCTCAGTGCTCAGCATAGAAATTGAGAGCAGAGAAAAAGACACTGGCCACCTGAAGCAGTTAATGGACGTGTCTCGCATATTGTGTGACATTCAACACTCAGAATCCGTCACAAGACGGAACTTCGTGATTTTCACTATTTAAAAAAGATATAAAGGATCACCTTTTCAACACGAAAATAGACAAAACTCTGTTTGGCAAGAATCTCGCTGATACTTACATTGAGTTCTGCAAAGGCAGTGTCTAAGTCAGACTCAGAATTGAAAACAAGGTATTAACCGAAACCGCTGACGACAAATAATTTAAGCTAGAAAAGCCCGGCCCCAGTGCGCAGTCAACAAGTTCCGCAGCGCAGCCAAGAGACCGCGCGGCCACCAGCACCGACACCCGCCGGGCCTTCAGGCAATATTTACTTGCAATGAGACGCACGCCAGCTCGTCGAAGATGTTGCAGCTTCCGGCCAAACAAACCCGCCGTCAATAAGTCCGGTAAAGTAAGCCGCACAACTATTTAGTTTTTACTATCAATGGTCACTTATTACCTATGACCGCAACATATTGTCCTGGACTGATGGCTATAAATTAGTCTTTTCTCGGCCTGTTGTTCAAAGCCATCCTCCTAAATTAGTTTCATTGAACATTCAGAAACTGAAAAAGTACACTTTAAAGAGGCAATTCAACATTTAATTACAATTACAACAGTATCTAAATGTGAACGTGTTAAGGACAATTCATATATAGTATTTTCATGCGATCTAAACCGAATGGCATAGTGCGCCTTATTGAATCTAAAATATCCCAATAAATTTATAGAGACTAACCATTTCAAGTTAGAAGACTTTCACACGGCTTGTTATTAAACTTGTTTCTAAAAATGACCTCATGGCAAATGTAGGTTTGAAAGACGCCTGCTTATTAACTACAAATTATTAAATATTGAAGACAAAGATGCTTGGAACATTCCACTGGTACATAAGAAACATAACATTATAGAAAACCAAAAAATTACAACAAAATAACTAAAAAGAAAAAAAAAAGCCCCTTAGTTTCTTGCCGTATCTTCTGAGTAGTGGTTCTTTTTCGGATTCGGTGGTAGAGTCATGGTGATCATTAAACGTTCATAAGTACGTCTGTGATGCCAAAACTAATTAAAGAGATTTTCATTTGATTGATAAAACCGATAGCCAAACTATTAAGAACCTGTGGGTAATACAATATATTAGGACGTATTATATTATTAGGAATTATACAGTGTATTAGGACGACTTTTATCTAATTGGCCAATCCTATAACGAATGTATAGATAACATAGCTATTACTAAAAAACTTACAAATCTAGGGTTCATCATTAATATAGGAAAAAAGTTCCCTAATGCCGTCAAAAACTTGCAATTTTCTGGGCTACATTAGAAATTCTGAGAAACTTCAAGTCATGCTGCCTGATGACGAAAGGGCTCGTATAAAAAATGAACTAATAAAAATGATGAACCTTAAGAGTGTATAATTAGGAAAATTGCTCATCTAATAGGACTATTAATTTTGGCCTGCCCAGCTATAGAGTATGGTATGTTTTGCACAAACGAATTGGAACGTTATAAGTCTTTAAACTCAAAAGATCATGACGGCTATGAGAAATTTATGAACATACCCAACTCGCGGAAAACCGATTTTCAATGGTGGACGCACGCGATTGAAACTTCTGTACGTGTCATAAGAACTGATGACTATCGTACAGATATTTTTACTGACGCCTCAACTATGGGGTGGAGCGCTGCGTGTGGAAATGACACGGCCAGCGGGATATGGTCCAGAAGAGCATGAAAAGCGTATAAACTATTTAGAACAGCTTGCAGCTTTTTCGGTCTCAAAACTTTTGCGAAAAATCTACACAACTGCCCGATACTTATGCGCATAGATAATTCTACAGCAATCTATAATAACCGCATGGGCGGGGTTCAGTACCCACATCTAACAAAAATCACAAAAGATATCGGGCAGTGACGCGAAACTCGGAACTTATTCTTATATGCTTCGTATATAAAATCATCAGAAAACACAATAACAGATGCGGAGTCCCGACGCCTGCATCCTGAAACAGAGTGGGAATAGCAAGATACCGCTTTCCAAAATAAAAAAGTTCAGAAATATGGTCAGCCGCAGATAGACATCTTTGCCATTTGTGGCAATACCAAGTGCGACACTTACGTGTCATGGTATCCAGACCCCGACGCCTAAGGTAAATGGCAAAGGTTCATGTCATGTTTGTTATACGAGGGCTGCCTTTTAAGATGTCGTTTAAAATAAGTATAGACAATAGATTAAGAATAATCTAATAGATTATTACCATTTATTGTTTTTCAAAGAATTTTCCGCTATATTTAATACATTTTTGCATCCGTTCGAACCAGGTTTTAAAACATTTATTCCACTCCGAAGTGGGGATAGTCAAAATGGCCGATTTGTATGCGTCAACAGCTTCTTCGGGTGAGCTGAAACTTTGACCACGAAAACTTTGCTTAATTTTGGGAAACGTAAAAAAAAAAAAAACTAGGGCTCAAGTCAAGGCTGTAAGGCGGGTGATCTAAAATTTCGACATTTTGGGTGCTCAAAAACATCTTTGTATCGCGGGCGGTTTGCAAACTTGCATTGTCATGGTGCAGTATCATAATTACGACGTCTTGAGTTGTTTTTTCCAAACTCTGTGATGACTTGTGGCAAACAAACAGTAGTATACCAGTCAGCGTTAACCGTCTTGCGATCTTCTAGTACAATAGTGGCGACGTGACCACCCTTTGCCACAAGCGAGGCAACCATTTTTTTTATGAAGATGGAATCAACACCTTCTTCTTCACAGCAGCGCATAGTACGCGACATGCCGCCAGCTCCAAAACTTATAAATGTGGAGTTGATTTAAATGTAAAATAGCTGGCTGGAGTGGAACTTCGGGTGTGTTCACTAAATTTTATAATAGAATGATGACTGATAATTAAGCTAAGTTATAAGTAATAACCTATTTAGGTTGTTAATTAAATCGCCTGTCTTAAATAGTATTGACTATTTATGCTATAGTAGCTTAAACGATTTGTCAAGTTATTAAATAATTAAGAATAAAACTCTTGAAATAAGTTATATATTGTGTTTGGCTTAGGCCGTATCATAAATAAAAATAAATAAATAAATTGATTGACATTTCTTAGGCTTCTCTAAAGGACTACATATCTATATTAACATATAATATTACAGGATACTAATCTCAAAGGACGAAGCACGAGTATAATTAATGATTAAACGAACTTACCTGTATGTGAAGTTCTATCATAATTATACGAAGTGCTTCGTCCGAAGAGATTAGTAACACCCACCCACCCTAAAACCCATGCTCTACAGAAATGTCAACGGGAAACCATAACCTCTAAACTTAATGAAAGTAGGGTGACAAGTGACAGGTGAAGGAAGGTACTATAAAAAAAAATAACTCTAAAATAACTAGTGTATGAGTGGTGTCACTTGCGTGTAACTACATATCTATATTAACATATAATATTACAGGATACTAATCTCTTCGGACGAAGCACTTCGTATAATTATGATAGAACTTCACATACAGGTAAGTTCGTTTAATCATTAATTACAAGGCATTATGATTTATAAGACTTATGAGCTATTTATCTGGGTGCAGAGCAGCGGTAGATTTTGCATCAATGTTCTGGGCGGTAGTGCTGCAACTGTTATGGGCAGGCGTATTGCTTACCATCAGGTGAACGATCTGGTCGTTTCGTCACTCAATTAGGCACATCATTATATAACTTAATCAACCTTTGTTAAGATGGAAGAGCTAATAGATATTAATACTCACCAGGTCAAGCCTCAGGCTGAAGGACACGTGTTTCCTTGGCGGAGGCGCCACGACCGGCGGGCCCTCGTAGAAGGCCGCCTCTTCCAGACCGTAGTCGGACTCGCTCTCGGCCCACTCCAGCTTCATGCTGGGGCTGAAACAAGGAGAACTGTTATTGTAACAATATACTCATAATTCATGTTTATACTTAAAGCGCGAAAGTAGATAAGACAGACTTTCTATCTAGCAGGAAAAGCTCTACGTACGATATACCTCGTCTTACCTACATAATGATATTTTGGATATTTTTAACGAATCAATGTGCTTAAATGAGCAATAAAAATGATCCATTACTGAGGTACGAAAGATAACAATAAGGCTTCGCTAACCGCAACGGGGAATCGGAGCTATTCTAGTCATGATCGCTCTACGAAATCATCCTGTCTTCTTCACACAGCGTACTTTAAAAGGAGATAGCACGAACTGAAATAAAAACTCTCCTGCAGGCTTGAATAGGGTTTTGAACCTGTTCCTCATTTCTTGATACACCTTTTGTTTTTTGTTGGGAAGCGGTTTCTTGCCTACAAAGTTGTCATTTATTTTGAAATTGGATGGCTTCCATCAGCTCGATTCAAGATTTAATATTCCCATAGTAGCTTTTAAAGTATGATTTTAGGTAGAGTACAAATTATATCATCTAAACATAGATTCACAACGATCGCCCACATTTAGTTAGTATAGAAGCAATTTGAATTTTAATTACTCTCCCCTATTGAATATCTTAGTTATTAACTAAATTACAATTGGGCACTTAGATATTTATCTCAAATCTCATGACACCCCAAACTAATACCCATCAAAGCAATCGGAATAAACACTTTTGGAACTAAAGAGTTGATCCGCCGGAAGCGATCCTCGATGCCACGTGGCTATACCACACACGTATCTTCAGAAAAATGGCTGTAAACCTATAACATCAGTGACATAAAGTTGACATTTGAATGGCGGGCAGCAAAAGGATTGAAAAGGTAGGTTAGCTGATGAGAATGGCCAGGAGCGTCGCGACGCGGTAAAAGTGTCGTCGGCAGAAATCGGCGCTTCTGATGCCGGGTCGGTGTCGTGTCGTTACGACTAATATCCGCCGGATGCGACCGACTGTTCGACACCGAGTGACATTATCGTCTCGTCATGTAATTGAAACAGTGTGACGATTTTTGAGGTGTGGACAGGATGGCTCAAATCTCATACACCACTGAGGTTGCGAGTTCGATTCCCGCGACGGGACAAATGTTTGTGCACAGAAAAAAAAGCTCAAGCATTTGTTTCGTATCTGGGTGTTGTGGGACCATGGTCCTCATAGGTCCTGGTTTCCTAGATACAGGGAATCCTAGTTAGGGGTCAGGATCTATGTATGTGATCGTTGGGTGTTATATATTTATTTTTTTATTTTATTTGTGATCGTTTCGTCTCATCTCTATGATGTAGGTAAAGGGAGCTTCACACCTAAAAGTTGACTTCTTGGGTTTCATGCAATGGTTTCTTCTCTATCAGAGAAGGCCCGTGTCCCAGCAGTGGGAACGTGATGGGCTGATGATGATAATGATAGGTTTCACGGAAGCGTGATTCTCTAATATCAATCACTGGGGTTATGAGACTTAATACCTGATGTCTCAGGGTTATGAGCGCAATGCAGTGCTACGCAGTGCTTTTAATGGTATTAAACGTTTTGGGTGGCGTTGCAATTGTTATAGGCGGTGTGGCGCTTAATCATCAGGCGAGTCGTTCACCTGATCAATCAGTTCCAAAAAAAAATATAAAAAAATACTACTGTAACAACATATCCGTACGTTCCCATAAAGTGGAAAATACAGAACAAAGCTCTCTTCCATACATTTTCCATAGCAATACTTTGTTATTGTTAGTCATTTTACTAGTTGACAATCTTATTACCAAGTATTTTTTTTATCGGATATTTGAAAATTGATAACGTGATTTGAATTTTCCATTCACCTGAAAGACTAACTACATAAGACTCATACAAATTCGTCATAAATGAAATTGATATGATTTCATAACTCACAAGATAAACGTAACGTGCTATTAGCAATATTTAAAAATAAATGAAAATTTCATCACAGAAATCATTTTGGATAAGGTAAAAATTAAATGGAGAAGAATTTTTCACAATATTGTTAAGTTTTACGCAAGTATCTACTCCTCTATGCGATACCGCAATTTACCGCAAAACAAGTCAAAATAACAACACAGCTCTCGTTGCTATCTGCTGCTATCTAATCAGCACGATAACATGAGGTGGGTACCAAGAACGAACGTAATAGGACAAAATATTACTGTTTTATATACTACTATACTATACTACATATTTATACTATATTACTATACTATATTACTATACTACATATATTTTGCTTCCTTATACATATAATTATATCGAAAAACCAAAGCCTGCCAAGGAAAGCTTTTTTTTATAGTACTCAGTGATAAGACGAACGAGCCGTTTGCCTGACGGTAAGCGCCACGCCTGCCCATAACAATTGCAGTGCTACCCAGAACTTTTAAATACCATAAAATGTCGCAGTAGCACGCGGTGGATAACTGGACCCTATTAGATTATTCGTGGATAGGAATAATGCACATTAGATTTAAGATGAAAGTATATTATTAAAGATGTTTACACAGTCATGGTTTTTGACGAGTAGTTTTGACAAGGAACCTAAAGCTAGAAAAAACATATGAGAGTAATTAAAATTTAGAATATATACAAGAAAGAGTTCTGAATAGCATCTCATATATAACCTCTTTCAACATAAAAAGCACTGCGTAGCACTGCATTGCGCTCATCACCCCGAGACATCAGATATGCCTAGTAATTTCGTTGGCTACAATGCCCTTCAAACCGGAACACAGTTATGCTTGTGCACTACAGCTTGGCTTTGCTTGCTTACTGCTAAGCTTAGTTTCAATGACCCAATGCGTGGCTTAAAAATTACTCCCGAGTCTGTCAGCTGCATCAGAATATTAGGTTCCCGACCTATGGACGATGTAACACATCCTCGCATGCAATTTTGCATGTGGGTGGACTCCGTCGCATGACGACTTATTGACATATTAATTCCTGAATTCATTATAAAGCCTTTCGCCTTTAGCCGTTGCTGGAAGGATCAAGTTGGAACAATACATAAGTGATGCCTAGCTAGCTTTGCTTTCTTTTGTCAGGTTTAGCGCAAAACATGTGCAAAATAGACAATTATTAAAAACAATGACAAAATTTTCTTATTTACCTATTATAAACATTGATATATATTTAGCTCAATGATTATAAATAAGAAAATTCTTATGTTCGTAGAGGACAAATTAGGTAAATAGTGACATAATCATGACAATCCGTATTTACAACTTTTATCTAGGATGACAATGACGATGAAGGATATTATGGGGTAGAATCATTGAGGTCTAGTGTCATTCCTCAATGGGTAGAATCCTCAGAGTAATGAGGTAGAATCTCAGAGGAAGAAGGAAGAACTTTCTCTAGAACGGGTAGAATGGTTGTTAAATAAGATAAAACCTTTAGAATTACGGTTCTAATCAACAAAATGCATGAAATGAATTAAACAATGACATTTGACAAATAGATAGAACATAAATTAAAAGTAGTAAACTCCAAGGAGTTTTGTAATGTTACCACATTCTTCCAGGCTGAAAAGGCAAGCCGTTCAGTACAAAACATAGTCCTCAAATCGGGCCGGTATTCTACGTTCTCTCGTTGGCCTTGCCTCTTGTTCATTTATGGGCTGTTCTGCGACTGGGCCTGTCTCAATAGTTTGACTGTCAGTTTGTCCTTGAGTATCGTACGAATCGTAGAAATCATCATCCTCACTAGATTCTCGCGTCTCATTGAATATCTCAGGTGTTTCCTGAATTATCTGGCTATCTTGTCCTAATGGCGCTAAGTGGCGGTTCGAGACAGTGGATTCTCGTCCGTCTGCAAGGCGAACATAGGAATAGTCCGGGTTTACATGAAGTAAAGTTACTTCTTCGACGATTGGTTGATATTTGTTCGTGCGGTTAAATTTTCGCATCAGAACTTGTTCTGATTCTGTCAACCAAGTAGGTATAGATACTCCATTCGACGATCTTCTGGTATGGGTAAACATACGTTCGTGCGGCGTACAATGAGTAGTTAATATGTATTCTAATTAATTAATTCTCATCAATTACAGTTAATATGTACCTATTCCTTGTGTTGGAAGGTACAGGTCCTTTAAAGTCAATGCTTAGCCTTTCCATTGGTGAAGTGGCTTTGATTAAAGTAGGTTCAGGATTAGCTCTGTAAAATTTTGGTTTTATTTCGGAGCATATCCGGCACGAATTAGTCATATTCCTGATTTCCTCGGTCGAATAAGGCAAATTTTTTGACTTTACCCAATGGTTCATACGCAATATTCCAGGATGACACAAAGCTTCATGCAAATATATCAGTTTCTCAGTTCGTGTCGGCACTGAAGCGCAAACTCGTGAAAGTGCATCAGCAACATCATTCTGCTTCCCTGGACGATAGACAATGTCATACTTGAATGGTGCTAAATCCAAGCGCCATCGCTGTATTTTCTCATTCTTTATTTTGCTCGTCACCTTATTGTCAAACATGAATGATACAGATCGTTGGTCAGTGATGAGACGAAATGGTCTACCAATGAGAAAATGACGCCATTTTCTTAGCGATTCCACTATAGCGTATGCTTCTTTTTCTATAGCTGAGTGTTTAAGTTCGCTATTGTTCAGCATTCTCGAGAAAAATGCAACTGGCCGTTCAGATTGTGATAAAGTTGCCGCAATTGAATGATTTGACGCATCTGTTTCCACTGTAAATGGTGAGTTATGGTCGATAGCATGAATGGCAGCTTTTGCAATATCTGTCTTTAGTATTTCAAAGGTCTGGACTAGTTCAGTTTTGAGTGGAAAAACTTGTGTATGCGCGAGAGCATGAATTCTTTCCGAGTAGTTTGGTATCCATTTGCTATAATGTGAAAACATTCCTATTGTCCTTCTCAATGATGGTAAATCACATGGTGGTGGCAGACTCAATAATGGACATAAACGATCGCTATCAGGCCTTATCACGTGATCCTTTACGTTATATCCCAAAATATTGATAGAATTCTGAGAGAACTTACTCTTTTCCTTGTTTAGGGTAAGGCTATATTTTTGAGCTGCATTCATAAATCTCCGAAGATTTTCATCGTGATCTTCTTGATTTTTGCCACATACAGTTATATAATCTAGATATGCGTACGTTCCTTTTAGTTTCTCTTTACGAATGATCCAGTCAATTGTTCTTTGGAAACTAGAGACTCCATTAGTGACACCAAACGGAATTCGTCGAAATTGGTAAAGATTTCCCAAAGCTTCAAAAGCAGTAAAGTGACGTTCTTTTGCCAGAATCGGAACTTGATGATAGGCACTTTGCAAATCTATAGCACTAAATATACGATACTTTGATATCTGTGACACCATTTCCTCCATATTGGGTAGTGGGTATGCATCTAGTTGCGTATATCTATTTATCGTTCGAGAATAATCAATAACGAGGCGTTTCTTATGATTTACATTTTTGGAGATGAGGACTTGAGCTCTCCATGGTGATGTACTTTCCTCAATTATTCCTTCGGCCAAAAGTTTTTGAATTTCTTCTCCAATAAACTTCTTATCATCCTCACTGTATTTTCGAGATTTAATGGCGATAGGCTTGTAATCTGGAGAAATATTCGAAAACAAAGGTACAGCGGGTACAGAGGCTGCAGCAACACTGCAAACTTTTATAGGCTCCTTCAATCCTCCAAAAGAAAACTCGAGTGAAGAATGCTCTCCTAGAACATCATGACCAATAATGAGGTCAGCGCATAGGTTCTTTACGATCAGTAGATTTAGACCCTCGTAATTGTGGTCTCCAATTTTTGCTGAAGTGTATGTTTGCCCCTCCACTTGAGACGTAAGAGAAGTTGATGCCATTGATATAGTTTGACTGCAATGTTTTTTCTTCAAACAACACAATTTGAAGAATTCGCTATCTATAAAGCTGACAGAACTGCCAGTGTCGATTAATGCTTGAGCGCGAATACCTTTAATATAGGCAGCTACAGTGGCTTTCTTCAGGGAGTCAGGAGACGCTGCTATAATGCATGCCAAGCTGCTATTTGTATTTTCTTTTGCAACAGCAATGTTAGGTTTCTGGCTTCGACATACTTTAGCATAGTGTCCCTTCTTGTCACAAAACTGGCAGATAGAATCAACAGCAGGGCAAAACTTTCTAGAATGTACAGACCCTCCACAGAAGAAGCACTTTCTCTTAGCAGATGCTACTGCTATTGCTTCTTTGTTTTCTTGTGAACCTTGAACAGCACTCAAATTGGAAACATTATAGCTCTGCGAACTTGTTTCGGCCATTTCCAAAGATAACGCCTGATTGTAAGCTTCATCAAGTGTTAGAGACATATTTTCTAGCAATCGTTGCCTGATTTTATTTGATTTAATTCCTGCAATGAATGCATCTCTGATACTGTCATTTTTATTTGTTTCCGCATCGACTTTACCAAATTCACAATCTTTAGCTAATAATTTAAGTGTCCTTATGTAAGCATCTATATCTTCTTCGTTCTGCTGCTTTCTTGTCGAGAGCATATGTCTTGCATAAATTATATTCCTTGGCTTGACATATATTGTATTAAGTGAACTCATTGCCGTTTCGTATGTGGTACACTCACTGATAAATGGGTATATTCTGGGGGATAGATGATTCACCAGTAGATCCAGCTTCATATTTCCATCTATTCCTTCTTTAGCACAATTTGAGAGAAAGTTTTCGAATGTTCTCTTCCAGTGTTCCCATTCTTTGGAAGCAAAGTTGTCGGATGGATCAATGTCCAGTTTATCGGGACGTAGATATTTTTCCATTGTATATAGAATACATTTGTTGATTAAATTGTTAAATAAGATAAAACCTTTAGAATTACGGTTCTAATCAACAAAATGCATGAAATGAATTAAACAATGACATTTGACAAATAGATAGAACATAAATTAAAAGTAGTAAACTCCAAGGAGTTTTGTAATGTTACCACAATGGTATTACAAATTGTATAATTTTTCAGGAATGCTAATTTCCATTGTATTTTAAAACAGCCTCTTTAGATAGAGCTCATATTTAAATACCTAAAACCTTTTTTATAAGCTTTGATAACACGGCAAAATCAAAGTAAGTGTTGCATGGAGGTAGAAGTAATCCCGATTATCATCATATATATATAAAATTATCGTGTCACAATGTTAGTTACCTTACTCCTCCGAAACGGCTTTACTGATTTTCACCAAATTTTATATGCATATTCGGTAGGTCTGAGAATCGGCTACTATCTATTTTTCATACCCCTAAGTGATAAGGGTTGTTCACCCTTAACATTTTTTTTTAATTTATATGGTAAAACAACGTTTGCCGGGTCAGCTGGTATAAGTATAGTATTATTTTAAGCTCCTTGAAAATTCCTTAGTCAGTGTATGAATGTGAATGTGGCATCAATTAGAAAATACAAAGACGCTTATATATACATAGATTTTCATGGTAAATACCCTCATATAGGCTCAAAGAAGAAGTATTAAAAAAAACTAAATCTTAGTATAGGCTCATATCATACCTCAGTATCATAAACAAGAGGAATATGCAATGACGAAAATAAAGTTAAGTAAGGTACTCCTTGGGAATATGTGGGAATTTCCCTAACTTCACAGGAATATTTGTACTCTGTGGGTGTGGGTGGCATGTTATCGACATCTGACAAACGTGTGACAAACCATTGACAAGCGAAATCATAACGAAATCCACGAAATCAATAAAGTATTTCTTTGGTATTTCCTGAAAATTTTATTTTCAGGAAATACCAGCGGCCTGAAATAAGAAAATGGCTAAAAGATTCCTGACACCTACCATAAAATGGTCCGAATTTGAAAAATTGGTGCCACCAGAAGAAAGGGCAAAATTCTTAGCGTTCAAAGGGAAATCTGATGTTTATTTGCGCAGGTAAAATCCTAGTGCCTACATCTCAGTCGACTGCCTACATATGTACATAAATATATTATATATGATATATATGATATATATATATATATATATATATATATATATATATATATATATATATATATATATATAATATCCGCCCCAACTTCGCACGGATGCAATTTTCTAATGTGGTACGAGTATTGTGGGATCTTTCCCGCATTATATATATATATATATATCTAAATATTCCATTATATATATACATATATATATATTATTAATAAAAATCGAGGCTCCAGCTACAACCAATCTAAGTACAAGCACAGAATACTAAGGGACAAGCATCACTCCGCAAAGAAATTTAAACAAATAGCGACTCTTGCTATGACGCAATAAAATTCATTTCTGCTCGCGTAGCGCTGCGTACCTACCAGTCATATTAACCTACAGAGCGCCTCTTTCTATCGCATAGCTCTTATCTCTTCCGACGCGGCACGTGTAACGACGCGCGACCCGCCGTCGCGTCGTCGGTGTCCGGCTATGTACTTGTAGCTTCGTACCTACAGTGCCGAGTGCGCTAGGCCTGGTACAAGTGTAGTCTTAAAATTTATATATTATTAAGCTTATTACTCGACTTTTTATAAATAAAATGTTTATATAATTTTAAACTTATATTCACTATCCTACTTACATATATTATAATAGGTTTGTTACTGAATCTTAATAACTGCGGAATGTTTTTTTTTACTATTTATAGGCTTGCGTTTTACCACTCGCCTGATGGTAAGCGATGATGTGGTCTAAGGTGTAACACGCTCGCCTAGAAGATACCTGTTCACTCTCGATTTGATGATTCCCAGTTGTAGTTGTCAGGAAAAACGAACGGTTTTGATTGGTATGTAGCTTCTGGAAAAGGCCATAGGATAGGTACTTTTTATCCTGAAAACTCTCTATGAGAGAAGGCCCGTGTCCCAGCAGTGGGAACGTGATGGGCTGATGATGATGATGATGATGATCCCGAAAAGCCGTGTGTGAAACCGCGCGGAGCAACTAAAAACTATATATGGTTTTAAATTGTATTCTTGTTGATTAAAAATGCTCATTATTTCTTGGTATCAGAGTTCGTGAAAACCCAGCAGAACCACCGAAGATCGACTGGGAAGCTTACAAGAAGACTGTGCATGTAGAAGGCCTCGTAGACAACCTGAAATCGGCGTACGAGTCTTTTAAAGTCCCGTACCCTATTGACTCAAAATCGGCTGAAGTGGACAAACAGTGGAGTGAACTGCAGCCAAAGATCAAGGCATTTTGTAATGAGCAACAGTCGACTATTGCTTCGTTAGTCCTATTTTTTATTATTACTAGCTCCACCCCGCGGTTTTACACGCAGTTTCCCGGAATAATAAATCGGATCACAAATGGCGAAACTATCGATGAACATACACAAAAAAATACATACAGACGAACATAGAACCTCCTTTTTTGGAAGTCGGTTAAAAAATAGCTTTTGTCTTTTTCCACGATCTAAGTACCCATACCAAATTTCATCAAAATCCGTTTATTTATTTATTTCGGCACACAAATAGATACAGTCAGTTTGGAAATCACGTTAATAATTCGTAAATTGTTTCGAACAAGACTGTAGTCCAAAACATGTGTACACATCATAGTTATATTTAGCAGTAATAGTAGGTATATATTTATGGTTATAACTTATAATTTACATATAGTTTTAAAAAAAGAAAAACGAAAAAGAAAAACAAAATACGTTTAGTAGTTTTTGCGTGAATGAGTAACAAACTATCCATCAATACATCCATCCTCACAAACTTTTGTCGGTCCTGGAATAGGATATATCACTTTAATTCCGGAATAATTTTCAGAAATAAAAACAAAAACCGACTTAATGCATTTTCGAAGTCCACGGTCAAATATCGATGAATTTTATATGGGACCACTTCGTAGCTATACTGAACCCAACGCAATTCATTTTTCTTTCAAACGCAATTCATTCTTAAATGACGGAGTTCTAAGGTAACAAACATGAAAAAATAACAATTAAATAGAGAACCTTCTCCTTTTTAAAGTCGGTAAACAAAAAGTCGCTCGGAAAAGACCCTGTTCTTACGATGGCCTTACCTAAATGCACTAAGTAATGGTAACACCATACTGGCAGCCAGTGGCAGCATCGCTTCGCAAACAGCTACTTTACACGCCTAATTAGACTTTGTATTGAGTTTCTTATCTATGATGATAATGGCTGCCCGTCCAATACAATGTTGCAAGCATAAAATAAATTAATAAATAGCGCCCAACTACCACATTTACAATTGACATACCCATATATGCTAGCCCTTGACTAAGATTCCTTGAAAATCTAGGGAACCATGAGTAGCGAGGTTAATTGCAACACTTGTCAGGCTCTGTGGTGTAGTGGTTGGGCAGGTTGGCTCAAATCTCATAGACCACTGAGGTTGCGGCTTCGATTCCCGCGACGGGACAAATGTTTGAGTACAGAAAAAAAATGTAAGCATTTGTTTCGTGTCTAGGTGTTGTGGGACCATGGTCCTCGTGGTTCCCTAGATACAGGAATCTTACTTAAGTGCTAAGATTTATGTATGTATTTATATATTTTTTTAAATTCTTCCATTTTTTTATTACAAATACTTTTCTCTTAGCGGGAATTGATCTTTCAACTTCCGCATCGACCTGCACAATCACCACATCAGACAGAGGCTACTGATGAACTCACATTTCCAGGGCTACAAGCGAACTAGACAGAATAAAGTCGTTGCCACCATTTGATACGATTACCATGGACATGTTCCGCGACTTGTATCCGAAACAAGCCCTTAACGCCGTGGATAACCCCACCTTCTGGCCACACACTGAAGATGAGCAGTTGGGGTATGTGTATCCGGAGCAACAACAACAAGCTAAGAAGAGTCATTGAATGTATCTATTAATTTTAAAGCATTTTGGTTTAGAAATTGGACAAACCAATTCATCTTTTCGATGTCTTAACAAAGGTAGAATTTTGTTTTGTGTTAAAATTTTATGATATAAAAGTCATGAATGGTTGGACGATAAACATTCTTTATTGATAGCATACCTTTTATCTATGTGAATTAAAAATTATCGTTAATGTATTAGTATAAAGATGAAAACGATCTATCTTGCTTGTTATTGGGGGAATCTGCACTATCAATATCTAGACGTATATAAATACTCAAATAATAAGTAATATATATAACAATCGCCAATAATATACATAATGTTATCATGTGGCAGTTTTGATCTTGATCGTATTCTAGGTATTCTCTTTTTATTGCTTTTCGCTCTTCTTGGGTTTTAACAATTGGTTACCTACCTATTTTTGACAGCCTCTGTGGTGTAGTGGTTGGGCAGGTTGGCTCAAATCTCATCACTGAGATAGCGGGTTCGATTCCCGCGAAGGGACATTGCACCAAGCATTTGTTTCGTGTCTGGGTGTTGTGGGACCATGGGCCTCATAGTTCCTGGTTCCTTAGAATGGAATCCTAGTTAGGGGTCAGGATCTATGTATGTGATCGTTGGGCGTTATTTATTTTCAATCTCGGATAACAATGTTTACGCAGGAAAAATGTGAACGCCGCCCGCCTCAAATGTCATGCAGAAAAAGTTACACGCGGCATCCTGCGCTGACACTGTTTACACCGAACGCTTACGAAATTGCTCGTGCCAACTTTGAACTATCAACAATGGCACGCAAATCTCGGCACGTTCAGAGCGAATCGGCCCGAGTCAACAAGCCAAAGCTCGACAAGTTGCTTAATGACGTGGGCATGAGTCGCATGAGTTGCCACGGGGCACGTCCAAACATCGCGTGAGTTATTGTCTCTGAGTGCATACGAAGGGTTGTGCACTAAATATAGTCCGGATTGAAGCACCACGTCCAGGGTCGCCCTACTCGCCTTGGGGACATCCGCCAAGAGCACGCGGCAAATTATGATTGATGATTTGGTTGGGTATCGCTGGAATTTATATTAATATTTTCAAGCCAATTAGAGACTTTTACCCCAGCTTGAAGTGAAACCTGGCGCAGCTACCATTTCAAGGTAAGGTAAATAAACGTGATTTATTGAATAGATGACGACATAACTATTTTAATTGTGTTGTTTAGCTTTTATGGTAGGTACAATATCGAAAAATCTTCAAACATCGACTAAAAATCCGTCACATTAATCTAAGACATAAGATCTCAGATTGAATTGAACATTTTACAAACTACACGAAGAATCAATACCTCAAAGAGTATGAAAATTTACTCAGCTTCGCCTGAAAGCTGATCTGAATGAATTTTGTCATTGTGTGTCATGCTTACGTGTACCGAGCAGTTTAATTCCGCCACATTCGGTGCATGCGCATGTGCACTAACTGTAGATCTCAGTATGAAGCCAGACGCCTTCCAGGAATCATTCTACCCGGAGCTCCAGTTAGCTTTGCGAGAACTCGCCTCGGCGGGCTTTGATTAATTTCCAAAGCTATTTGCAATGGCCTGGTGCTGCAAATGGAATTAGACAGAGATCAGGTTTTACGTCTCGTTGTATTTTATGTATGTTGCCTTTGATGTCTTTGTCGGATGGTACTGCTTAGCCCAGAAGTGAAATATCAGCAATATGGGGTTATTCCATAGGATTATTAACTAACAAAGGTATAACTTTTAGATATAATTAATTGTATTTTTAGCGAATGCTAATCTTATTGACACTTTAAAACTGTTTATACCTTTGATGAATAACTATTCATCAAAATAATTATGTTAATATAATAATTATGTTATGTTGTCTATTGGGAATGCGAAGAAAATTATTCATTATTCCATCTATATTCCACCTTACTCGATGATCTATTAACGTCCGGTCCGGCGGGCGTCATCTACCCATTAGGAAAAATTGTCTGAACATGAATCAAGTTCCTTTCTCCTAAAATAACAAACAGTTCGAGTGTATCATTAGGATCGTTTAAAAAGTATCTCGACTGTGGATAGTTAAAAATAAAAAGGAGTAACATCCCTTTCCGTTTCCGCGCTCTTAGCAGGGGCGACACGGATAATGCAGATCTATCGACGGCCCGACGGATTTCCGATCATCCGGATATAGGAAATATATAGCTTGAGATTGTTACATCTACTTGGAGAATTTCAGAATGCTTCACATTTAGTCGAATTTTCAGTGTTGAACCGAACTACAATGACGATAGTTTATAGAGACTCTCTAGATCTATGTGCTCCATCTTAGGCCACATCATCGCTTCATATCAGGCGAGATAGTGGCCAAACATAAATCTATTAAGCGTAAAAAAAATATTAGAAAATCAGAGAAGGCGTTTAAGTTGAATGCAGTTTATGAAGAAAACTTCTGTTAGCCTTTCGCTGTCAGCTAAATAAATACCTCAACCACATTAGCATTATGGTAATGCTATCCAGCCGGGAAAGCAGCCGCGAAAGTTTCACTTTCTTCATCCCGTTTATGTATACTATAATACACCCAGTACTCTCTACACACACACACATGTTCCCAAGTCTTGGCTCCTCGAGCGTGGGCGTGGGGGGGTGGTCATAGACCACCTGTTGCTGACTCTAAATTTAGCACGGATTAGCTCCCCGCGTGCGGGCCTCACCCCCGGCAGCCATTCATAACTCAGTGACTAATGTGTGAAACAAAAGTTGAACATTGCTGACTTGAAGGGGCAGTAGTCACGCTCATTTGTTTTGAAACTTAGCAAAATGTACAGAGATTGAACGTGAAAGATGCTTGAAAAATTTCATAGAAGTTCTATAGACGCAATAGGGGCGGGATTTCGCATAATAAATTTGATCAACCTATTCGATGTAATGTGATTAGGAAATCGGTCAAAATACTGAAATATTCCATTGTCTCAGTTAGACAATGAGGCAAAAACCCTACCTACTCCTAGTTCTCAAAACTCAATATGAATGAATACCATCATAGTTTACGTATTCTAGCGACGCATCTTGAGAATCTCCGTCGGACTGAATGCAGATTAAAAACCTTGGCCTACACGGGTCTGTGACACCCACTTACGATGCGACGCAACACTGGCAACACTTCGAATATTCGTAGAGAGGAATGCCGCAAGATAAACAGTATTTATATAGGTACTCGCCGACAGTCGATGTCATCAAGCCGCGATTGATGTAGGTAGGTGTAAACAAAGCTTCAAGTAGCCTTCATAGGTAGGTATTCATTCACAAGATAACTTCTATCATTGACCGTTTATGAAAAGCTTTAAGAGCAAGCTATTTAGTTTCTCAGTTATTCACGTATCGGCGTCTTATTATTTAAATTGTACATCTTTTACTACTAGCTAGAGCTTGTACTATTCATTATTTTAAGCTAGAGGAACTATTTCAGTGCACTGATGTAGATGGTATAGATGTTGCTACATATTGGTTCAGGTGGATTTAAATAAAACGTGTAAAATAGGTACGGTCAGCGACAAAAGTTGGTGAACATTTGTGAATCTTCAATTGACTACACCTTCAATATTTGTCTTATATCTCTGAGCGTTGCATTTAAAAAGTCTGTTAATATCCTGTGCGAATAGGGAAATTGCAAAATATTGCATGTAATTTGTTTTTTCGGTGTGACTATTGAAAGATTGTAAAAGTTCAGCTATTTATGTCGCTGATTGTACCATCAAATCGACACAACGAACTTTCGTATCTACCTATCTTATGATTCCGGCAAGCTACCTACCTTTATAAATATCAAGAGCCATGATAAAGTGTCAATTGCATTATCATATCACCAAAGGTCACTTGTTAATTTAGCATTAGGTATAAAATATGAGTTTCATAGAAATGATGTAGGTACAAAAGTATGACTAAAATCTATCAGGAATTCGAGATGATCTCAGATTATTGCAACCTTATAGTTGTAATACCAGATAATTGCCCTACCTAATTCTGCCAGTTTTGGACATAAAATTATTCATACAATTGTGTGTGGGTGGGATGCTAATAGATACGAAGTTGGGTAGAGCGTTATATTTTAATAATATTTATCTGAGAGTCGTCGACCTCAACATATGGGCGAGTACAGCACGGACGCATAGGTGCGTACAACTATTTTATTTCTACGTTTTGTTTTTTATTTTTATGGCACATTACTTGCCTACTTAACTAATTTCAATATCACTTTCTCCAACAATTAGGTACTTCCCGACTATATTTAATTTCGTTGTTGACATAAGTATGTTTGGCTATATATGTTTATCTTTAAACACCAAAAAAACTCTGTTCATATTTTAATGGACAAACTGGTCCTGTCGACCCGACGCACATTTGAATATAACGAAAATGAGTAATCGGGATTAGGCAAGCTTATGTTGTTGATCGTCACTAATTAATTCATAATTAAAAATTCTGGTGCGCCCGCGCAGGCGACCGCTTCGACCAATTACGCTACCCACACAACACAACCAACATTCAGCCCTATTTTTAGGGCCATAGGGTTGGTTTATGGTTTATGAGGGATGGTTTCAAATGAAGGGCAGAGACAGTTGTTTTATTTTGAACTATATTTAGTGTCGGGCTGAATTGTTACTGTGCCAGCTCTGAATGGAGCGCTGTGCGATTGGCATGCTTGAAAGCCATGTCATTTCCATATAAATAGACTGCTAGCTTCTGGATGGTATGGCATGCAGTTATATATAACGTCTATCTATGAAGTTGCATCAAAGGATCGATAAGGTTGGAACAACAGCGATTCTAGATTTAAAAATGAGGAGTTACACTAAAATTGGCATGAAAAAATCACGATACCAATTTTAATTCCTACGACAAGTTAAAAATAGTTTTAGATTAGCCAAAACTTGTGATAGTGATCCTAAGTAAATCTTGAAACTCACGATTGTGATAAAAGAAATCCCCGTTAAAAACTATAAGAAGCTCAAGAGTTTGTTAACTTTTTAAATTCTATTTACATGCCGTATTAACTACTGCAATGTCAAGATGAACATTTTCTGCATTACTCATCAATACGTAGAACTTGTACCAAGAATCACAAAGACAATTAAAGGCACTGTGTCGTGTTTTGTTGTCGTTTTAGAATCAGCTTGGTTTTCGATTTGGAACTTCAGTAGTTTACCACAAACATGTGGCAGTTTGTGGGCAAAAAATATAAGCAAAAAGTTGAAGATTTTTATGTATTTTCTGTACTACTGTGTCATCTTGGGTTTGGTTAGTATTGGTCTATATATATATATATATATATATATATATATATAGGATGGTATAGGTGGGTTATATAGGTAGGTCTATATATATATATATACATATGTATATTTATATAACAGATTTTTATCAAATGTAATACGTATATTTAAAGAACCATCTCGATTAAACTAGCTTTCAATAAAAATCCGAATTGAAATCGGCCCACCCGTTTGGGAGCTACGAAGCCCTCTCTTTGCGAAATGGTCAAGAGCTTGGTAGAGCGTAAAAATATCATACTCATTAACAAATTTACACCATGTAGAGAGTTATAGATGCATTAATATAAGGAAAGGAAAGATAAAGTTTATACCCTTTGGTCATTTAAACCATAATCATCTCTTAGCATCCATAATTTTATGGCGTGGCGTGTTCTAAACCCATATTCACTATCGAGAAAGTGAGATCCGTCCCAATCATGTCAGCGGGCGAGCTACGTTTCTACCTGCTTGGGATCCCGTTGCGTGCAAGGTGTACTGCACCCTACACGCATACACGCACATCCTAATGAGCGTCACGCACACAAGCACGCCTGCGCCCGCGCATGTGGCAGCCCCGCTACCCGCCCGCACACCCGCGACGCCCGATAGTGCACCGAACCTCAGCTGTGACTATTCCCCGCTCGTCAGATGTCGATCGAGTGATTTTTTGTCAGATAAAACGAGAGCACCGGGAGGCGAAGGAATAATGCCGTGCAAGGGTGGAATTAACTCGCCGATTGGCATTTCTGCTGCACCGGTCAAACGGGTGTTTAACTTACCAGTATAATTGACGCTAGAGGCAGTCCAGTTTGCGGATCTTCATGTTAAATTGAGATCCAGCAATTAACCTAGGCAGAATGGGACCAAATTATACTTTCAGAACACATTAGAGCCAAATGTAACTCCTATGACTTTGAATATTGGACCTGTTTTCTGGCATAAGTCAAGATACATATTTATATCATTTACTTTTTGCCCGTTCAAGCGTTCGATCCTAACTTCATCGAGTTAAAATTATCTCGGTAACCTTCGTTTCGGCAGCATGGAAAATATTGAAGTTATACAATTTGCTTGCAGACATTGGAGCACGCGAGTGACCTTCATCGAGCTAGATAGCCGCGGGTAGGTGGCAGATAAAGTGATATAAGCGCAATGCGGACTGATTTTATTCCATATAAACGTGGCAGAAATGTGAATATCATGAATGGTATAGCAAAGTACGAATGGCTATTTAGGCCGTTATAAGGTGTTTCACTACAGCTCTATAAATGGCGAAGGAAAATGTGGTGCGAAAACCTACACATGCCCAATAAATAACTATAAAATTTAAAGATGTATAGCGTTTAAAGGGTTGTAGGATGTATAGCGTTTATGGAATGGGAACATACCTAGTAATCGTAAAAAAGTAGCTAATAAATTGATTATTAATAATAATTTACGGGTGACACTCACGTTTAAATTGGAGTAATCCAACTATAGTTTAGATTTATTAGATTGATGATGATGATGGAAAATAACGTCACTGAACGCTGATTTCAAGGATAATGTTCATTGATTGAGTCCAAAGCAAAGTTTCAATGTATTCCCATTATAGCAACGACTTTTGTATAATCGTATTTTATTATTATTATTACTTCTTTATTTCAGGTAACTTAAGAAAACAATAGTTACATTAGTGACTAAAGTAATTTAAAGTAATTTTGTATTTTATCACTAACAATATTTTAATTACTTATTTATTAATAAATAAAAATGTCACTGACCTACAAATCGTCAACGAAGCACTATTTCGCACAAGTGGTTCCATTATCATACGACACAAGTTTCCACTAAGAAAACACATATCGAACTATTCTAAAACATCATTTAAAACCACTGCTGGCGTCGCGAGCACGAATTTGTAACGAAAACGGGCATGGCGGCGATTTCAAAGGGTTAAATCCATTGGAGTATGTTTTACACGAATGCTATAGAATAACTAGTTATGGACAAGCAAAGAATAAAATAAAAGGCAATCGAAGAAGCCAACTTCACGGCTGTGCCATCACGTGTAAGATATTTTTTATATCGCCAATAACCATTGCAGTTTTACGGCGATGCAACCGTAATCGAAAAGTGGAAAAGTCTACGACGTTGACGGACGCATAACGTTGCGTTCACTTGTATTTGTACAGTGGGGTTTAGACGTTCATTGTTGCAGGCTACGTCGCTGCTATTTAATTAGTATAAATCATTTCTTATGAATGATTAAGTATCACATCATGAATCAGGCTTATTTGCAGTGTGAAGGATGATCTGTGTTATGATGGTCTTTGACAAACGTGGCTGATAGGTATAAAGTGGCAGTGATACCCATTATAACCAGGTACAATGTGTTATCCTCCTCCTTGGTTTGCAAAACTGTTTATACTGATGGGTATCGTATTTATTAGATAAGGGTTTAGGGCTTATTATTGACTTTGATGAAAATTTGTAATTTATCTACTGTTTAATAACCTGGGCAGCTATCGCGTAACCAGGTTCCTTTATCGAAGCAAAAAATAACATTCCCCAAAATACAGACAAAAGTATAAACAGGCGTTCACAGACGCGTTTTTAAGTATTAAGGCCTGTCCTTAAGATTTTAGGAGATGATAAACCGGTATCAGAATCATGCAGACATTTGGAGTCAAAACCTGTGATATAACTAACTCTACATTATAACGGTGCCTATATAATGACAATATTTTAAATACCGTGGGAATGTTTTAAATTAGTTATAATTGATAATGATAACAACCTGTATTTTACAGACATTCGTTTTGAACCCAAAACTTGTACTGAACGAGTTTCCGCAAATTTCTTAGGCAGATAAATAATGTCATCTTTAAAAATACCTTTTTTTAAACGAAATAAAGTTGCTTTTTGGTGGAAATTGAAGTGATGGAGTTAGATTTTGTTTTATTTTCCAAAAGTGTAAAACTATTAATTGCATGCGTGCTGTGTTCATCTCGTGAAGGTTTGTGCACGTAATCGTTCTATATATTTGACAATGAGTCCAGTGTGACAAAATCTATATGTATATAAGCCAGTAAGGTGAACAATTAAAAAAAAAGTGTTACTTCGAGTGATAATGTGTAATATTGGTTGACTTGGTGAAATATTATCCATTAACAGCCTTACTTATAAACGTTAAACAAAATAGTGAGACATTGGTTTTCATGTTCTCCCAAGAAGTCCTAAGCTTCATTTACTTTTCCACCACTTTACTGAACCGCTAGGGAAGGATCTAGAGGGTCATGCATTTAGCCAATTACCTCGTAACTGCTTTAAGCATATCAATTGAAAAGCTGTTATTATTTAAATACTTATTACTGGCTAAATGCACAAACCAGGCGATGCCATATAAACAAGAAAAAGTTGCTTTTTTTTCGCAGTCTCTAGATAAAGATTAGACCAGTAAGGACCAGAATCAGATGAATCAGTCCTTATAGGACAGGCTGTATAGTTGCGGTGGATGGAAGGATTGTTTTGGAAGATGGTAGTAGCACAGTATAATAAGGTATAGGTACCTATACCTATAACAATACTCTGTCTCACTCTTCGAGGTACGTGTCGAATCGGGCGCTGGTATAATAGATCCACAAGCGAATTTCCACAATCAATTTAAGAAACCTCAGACATTAAAAAACGGCTAACCGATTTTGATAAAATATGTCTAAGGACCACCGATAAAAACCTGCTTTCAAATAAAAAAAAACGCAACCATATCTGTTCACCTGTTTATGAGCTACGGTGCCACAAACAGACAGACATATAGAGGTAAAACTTATAACACCCCTCCTTTTTGAATCAGGGTTTAAAAATAGGAAGGCTCGAATCCTATATATTGTGCGGTGTGTATGTAAAATGGAAGGAATTAAATATTTTGGTTTTCAATAGAAACTGAACTTGTGGCCTCAATTAATGTCGTTATTACATTACAGTGTGGCGTAAATACCCAACAAAAGTCATCATGAGATATAAACTTATTTGATTTATTACGATAGCGAATGTAGGTATTTGTCTCTTATCTTTATCATAAGGCATAAGGTAATAAACAATTTATGGCATCTTCATAATGTGTTTTTAGTTTTGTATTTGTTTATTTTATCTACCTAGGCATATAATATTATCTCTAACGCAGAAAAGGTGAAAATTATGTCTGTTTTTTTCTTCTACCTATCACTTTCCTTTTCTTTACTTGCTACTTTGATTGTTTGAGTATATTAAGCTTAGAGAATGCACTGCGGCTAACGCCGAAAACTGTCGTCGATGAATAAATACCTTGCGGTATTTCTGCAGTTAATTTAAAGACGTTACAGTATTAGAAAACTTTAACTTTTATGCGTTTTATTTATGCAGGGCATCTAAATTTGCATTGGGCGGTTTAAACTAGGCACTGTGCTAGCTTACGAACTGATTTTTTGCGATTGTGTGGCAGTGCGAGCTAGGCTTTACAACTTACTATAACGAATTCTAATGAAGTATTACTATTTTTGGAACTGAGTAATGAGACGAGCAAGTCGTTCGCCTGATGGAAAACACCACGCCTGCCCATAAAATGATACTTTTTAAGGTATTAAAAGTGCCGCCCAGAACTTTTAATTTAATACCTTATAAGTAGTGCGTACAACTACATTGCGCTCATCACCCCGAGACATCAGATATTATTCAATATGTCCAGTAATTTACTAGGCAGTTAGAGCTTAGTTACCTTAGTAAGTTTCTTCGCAAGCAATAACAATATTGTGCGATAACAAGAAACGCTGGTAATAATAATAAAGGTTGGAATTTTAAGTTTCCACTGACTTCTTTACTCTTGATGGGTCACCCAGGTTTTGAATCTTGGGTCAACATTATACCTTCATTGTCTTATCAAGACTAATACCTACCTGTACTGTGTACTGAAGGAATTAGACGTTTTCTTATCATGATGTTATGAACAAGGCGTTATGAGGCATGTGATAATTTTTAAAACTTACGTCACTTAAGTGCTGTTAGTAGTTTTTTTACCTATGATTATAGTTATAGGTAATTACAACTATATTTCATTCTAGCTGATATGTAGGAATATTATAATTGCGAAAGTTTGTTCGTTACTTCCTCACGCTGTAACGGCTTAACGGATCTGCCCCCCGATTCAGAACCTCACGATAACGAATACGGAATCGATTAGACTATTTTCGATGTCGTTTTGTAGGTTCCTTTTCGAGCTATTCTGTCCCGAAAATTTAATACGGTTTCGTTTACAATATCGGTATCGATTACATGTTGCATTCACGAAATTTGTTTTGTCTGCAATGTTTTGCATCGTATGATATGAAACCGAATCGGTCGACAACGAGTTGTCGGGAAGTTCTGAATCGGCCCGCTGATTGAAATGGAGATAGCTTATACTCTGGATAAACACATAGGCTACATTTTATACCAAGAAACCGCGGTTGAAACCGTGGGGTGCAGTGTTGGAATATATCATCGTAGGACATACAAACAGAATCGTAAACTTTTGATTTATCGTCCTTTATCATCGCGTCATATTTACGACGAATGCGATAAAGTACAATGATAATTATTGCAAAATTAATTGTATATTCGTAGGTTGAAGGTGTGTCGGTGTGTATCTCTATAAATAGGTGCGTAGACCACAGATGTAAGCTGATAGAATGGCAAGTGGTGAGAAGGTGCGGTGTTGAGGCGCAATGCCATTACTGGCAACAGCGGCGAGCCGAGACGGGCGCGGCGGCAGGTAGCAGGTACCAGCGCTGCGCCGGGATAAAAACGCCACTCGAAATGGAGCGGACGGCTCCGACTTACCTAGATAACGCGGCGATCGCCCGAGAACACTTCCAATATAGTCAATACCGAGAAGTCTAACACGAAGCTAATGGACTCTTCCGAACCCGAAGCCTTACGACGAGACGCCCTAATCACCCATTCACATCACACGTACGCCGATAATAATATAAATAGACCCTAACGTCCAATGAATGAACTTATAACATGTAAATTCGTCGCTCACAAATTGCGACTCGGCGAGCGTAGGCGGCGGGCTTGAATGAAAATAAACATAAACGTAGCGGAGGGGCTTACCTCTCGATTTTGATATTATCCAGATTAGCGATTCCGTCACGGCACTCGGTAAAAACGTTATCAAGGGTTACACTGAACTTGTGGGCATATCACTGCGAGGCGGCGCGGCGGGACGTGCGTGCGCGGCGCCGGTTCAAGCAACACTGAGGCGCGCCCGCGCAGCCGCCGCCGCCCGCGCCTCACGCATACACGCGCGCCATTCAAACCGCCGTGTGGAGGGGACTTATGAATGGACGTAGTGAGCGCCGTATAGATACCGCTGATAACGCGCGCCATTATACAACGTGATAGCGGAGCGAGCGCGTCGAAATCGCTTCCAGTTAATTCTTAATCGCCTTTGATTATGCACGTCGGCGAAATTAGACCGAGTTTTTTCGGTCCGGTTACGAAACGAACGGGGTCGATGTCAGTAGCCCAGATATACTGATGTTTACATTAGCTTTGTTTACCGGATCGTGTCAATCTTGCATTGATGGATTGGATGACCGCGCAATGAACGTATTCAAACTTATCTAGCGACCTACTATTGCCTAACATTTTTTTTCCATATTATAAAAACAAACAAATATTTAAACATTTTATATAATTTTAATTCTTACAATACTGTTACAGCGTAACTAATATACAAGGCATATATCTTATTGATAGGTAATAAAATTATTTAATAAATAAAACATCGCAACAACGGTTACGAGGCGAGCCCTTTAAGAAACGTGGACAGTTTGTGACTCTTGTAGTCCGCCCGCAGTTGGATAAAGTTGACAAGAATCGAGTGGTCCAATTCCGCCTGTGAAAAAAAACAAACCATAAAGTACACTGAAAATAAAGGTTTTATTTAACCGACTTCAAAAAAAGGAGGAGTCTCTCAATTCGATTGTATATTTTTTTATGTTTGATACCTTAGAACTCACCAATTTGGAAAATTATTTTTGCGTTGGGTTCAGAATAGCTACGAAGTGGTCATACATTTCATTGATATTTGACCTTGGACTTCGAAGATACATCAGAATTGAAGTCGGTTTTTTTATAAAATGTAATTTTTGGATATAAAGAGATTCTTAGATTTTTAGAGAGAGAAAGATATACCTAAACATTTTATGCTATCAATCAGGACAAAGTCAGCCAGCAGTCCTAGTAAAATTATAAATACAAGTTTTTAAGGATGGATGTTTGTCTTTCTAATATTATAGATGCGAAAGTTGTGAGGATGCGTGGATGTTTGTTACTCAATTCCGCAAAAACTGCTGAATGGATTTTGATGAATGTAGATATTTAGGCTTTATGTGCTGGAGAAGGATATGTGAAACTTTCTATTTCAGAAAATCACGGGTGAAAGCGCGGGGACCGACTAGTAAATATGTGAAAACCTAAGCTTTGAACCACTTCAAAAAGAGGTTCCTAATTCCATACGTACGTTTTCTATTTCATCATCATCAGCCCATCACGTTCTCACTGCTGGGACACAGGCCTTCTCTCATAGAGAGAATGGGCCATAATCCACCACGCTGGCCCAGTGCGGGTTGGCGGATGTCACATGTCCTGGACTTTTTGTGAAAAATTCTTGGACATGCCGGTTTCCTCACGATGTTTTCCTTCACCGTTTTAGAGCAAGTGTTAAATCCGCACATATCTTAAGAAAGTCAGTGGTGCGGGGCCAGCGGGATTCGAACTCGGGTGCATCGGATCGAAAGTCGCACGAGCTCCCACTGAGCCACACTCGCTCACTCGTTTTCTATTTAACAATTTGTTATGCAATATTGTAATTGGAAGATTCTACACCAACATACTATGACAGCAAAATATATATGTTGTTATAACATACGCAATTTGCTTCACTCGGCAATTGTGAAGTTGATGATTCATTTTGATTGAAAGTGATGACGAACAAAAACTTTGCTATGATTATCTAATTTGATAAATCATACAAGCGATTTCAATTAAACATAAAAACAAGTAAATTAATGTAGATTAAAAAAATAATCTCAATAACCACGTCTCTATGCGCCTTAAAAAGAATAAATGGATTTAGAAAGCATTGTCATCGAGTTGTGAGCTACCCTGAAAGTTTCAGCCGGATAAGCCGGGAAGCGCTCGAAATAGTTGTAATGATCCACCTGGACCGACAGGCAGACAAACAAGAAAGTGTCTTAATAAAAACGCGGTAAAAAAATTATGTATAAAGACACACTAATATTATCAATGCAAAGGTTTGTGTGTATTTGTTCACGCGCGCCGTGAACAGATTTGGAACAAAGATCGCTTAGAAGTACATATTTTTAATCCCGGAAAAAACACGCAAGTGAAACTGTGCTAGCTAGACTAGCTAGTTAATGTTGAGTCATTATAGGCCGACCATTTAACTCGCGTATCGCCTGCGCGGTAAGAAGGGAGCGAGGGGAGATGTTAGCGGGTGGGTGAAAGGGGTGCGCGGAGCAGAGAGCTTACGTCCTTTCCCTTTCACCCACCCGCTAACATCTCCCCTCGCTCCCTTCTTACCGCGCAGGCGATACGCGAGTTAAACGGTCGGCCTATAGTCATCTAAACTAATATTATAAAGAGGAAAGATTTGATTGTTTGTTTGCATTGAATAGGCTCCGAAACTACTGAACCGCTGTGAAAAATTCTTTCACTGTTAGGAAGTTACACTATCCCCGGGTGACATAAGCTATATTATATTTTGAAAAAAATTAGAGATACTTACTAAAACTCCAATAACGTAACCCAAGGTGTAAAAAAAATACCTAAAGTATTCTTTACATCGCGTGCGCTGCGAAAACTATTGATGATACAATAAAATAATGTACTACGACTTTGCAGAACACATCATTATTTACAAAAAGTGTCGCGACAGCATATGTCTAACTATTATAGTTATGCCACAATAAGTGTTCTTTTATTTTAAAATTTTAATTGAAATGCCACCGCTAGAAAAGGCTCTTTATTTGTATCTTGGTATTAATCCTTATCGAAAGAAATTACTTCATATTCAAAACTGCTTCAATATCTTTATATAACTTTTTGAATTATTCAATTCGGACATTCCATTCGAAAGATATCACGAGTTTGAAAATGTAGGTAAGTATTAGAAAAAAGTTGCGTGGTAGCCGCTCACCCTGCTAGCTAGGCAGCACCTTATGCAGTCAGGCGTCACTGGGGTACGGGCCGCACAGGAGGGGAGATGTGTGTGTATTATAATTTTTAATTTTGAAATTTTTGTTAAATACCCGTGCGAAGCCGGGGCGGGCTGCTAGTTTATCAAATAATTGTTCCAACATCTCTCCTAGCACATCACCCACCCATCTCAGAGTGAAGGTACTTACCAGCGGCTCACTCTGTGTAAGAGTACTTATTTACGTCTCACCTCGCACATCACCTGTCCCTCTCAAAGTAAGGGTACTCACCAGTGTCTCCTACTCACACATTACCCGCCCCTTTCAGAGTAAGGGTACTTACCAGCAACTCTGTGTAAGGATACTGACCAACGTCTCAGCCTCACATCATCCTACCCTCTCAGAATAAAGGTACTTACCAGCGGCTCACTCTGTGTAGGAGTACTTACCAAAGCCTCAGCTCGCGCATCACCCATCCCTCTCAGAGAAAGGGCGTCTCTCTCCGTGTAAGGGTACTCACCAGCGTCTCCCCCTCGCACACCTGGTGCAGGTTCTCCGGCTTCACGAGCAGTAAGTTGCAGAGCGCGTGCAGTGCGTCGAACAGCGCATGCGCGGGCGCGGGCGCCGAGCGCGCGCCGCGGCCGCACACCGCCGACCGGAACTCTTTCACGTCGCATATCGCTATCATTGCACCTGACACAGATATAAAGAAAATAAATCATTTAAATAAATCTTTATTGTTCAAACTTCAAACTTACAAATAGTAACTTCAACCACAGAATACTAAGGGACAGTCACTCCGCAACGAAATTTAAACAAATAGCGACTCTTGCTATGACGCAATAAAATTCAATTCAGCTCGCGTAGCGCTGCATACCTACCAGTCATATTAACCTACAGAGCGCCTCCCTTTCTATCGCATAGCTCTTATCTCTTCTGGCGCGGCACTTGTAACAACGCGAAACCCGCCGTCGGTGTCCGGCTATGTACATAGCCGGACACCGACGGCGGGTCGCGTAGAAGCGTAGTTGTAGCTTCGTACCTACAGTGCGGAGTGCGCTAGGCCTGCTTCAACTTTAAAACTTCCACACACATATTTAAATTATTTATAAAACAGAGAGCATATTAACTTAGAGCCAAATAATAGCACTCAATAAGACACTGGGTTACACAGCACAAATTACATTCAGGGAACATTACCTATTCACATAGTTGAAGAATATTTTGAATCTATTAAATTTTCACTATTACTTGTAACTGAAAAACAAAATTTAAACGTAGCGAGTGTGACTCAGTGAGAGCCAGTGCGACTTTCAATCCGACGCACCTGAGTTCGAATCATGATGATCCCACACCGCTGATTTCCGTCGTGTGTGTAGATTTAAAAAGCTCTAAACATCGTAAGGAAAACACAATCACAAATACTCAATGACATGTGACATCCACCAACCCGCACTGGGCCAGCGTGGTGGATCATAAGTGGCCTATGAGAAAAAGCCCGTGTCCCAGCAGTAAGAACGTAATAGATGAGCGACTTAAGCCTTATTAATTAACTAAACCTGTCGAAAGACTTTGATAAGGCAGAAAGCCTTATTAATTATCTAAACCTGTCGAAAGACTTTGATAAGGCAGAGAACCTAGTCAAAAGTTACTACCTTTCCCAGAGTGCTGCTGATAATTAAATTATTAGTAATTTCCTTTATTGTATGTAGTATATATGTGTCTATATCTATATATTAATATATATATTTATATATTATTTATTTATATATATATATTTATATATTATTTATTTATATATATATTTTATGTGTCATTTAGTCGTCCTTTTTTACTTTTTATTTACACCGCCGACCTCTCTCACTCCTTTAGTTCTTTCCATCCAAAGGTTGACTGGAAGAGATCGCTTTTAGCGATAAGTCCGCTCGTTGTACTATAGTTTGTAAGAGTATTTCGTGTACCTTGTTTATTTCTTGTTTGGTGTATAATAAAGCATTAATTATTATTATTATTAAAACCAATCAGAACTCAATATTAAACGCCTGCACATGCAGAGTTGTAATTGGTTACATAGATACACATACACCACAGTTTTGCCAGTTATTCTGCCGCCAAGCAGTAGTGCGCAATTACTGTGTTCCGGTTTGAAGGGCATTGTAGCCAGTGAAATTACTGGGCATATGAGACTTAATATCTGATGTCTCGGGGTGATGAACGCAATGCAGTGCTACGCATTGCTTTTTTTGGTATTAAAAGTTCTGGGTGGCCTGCGATTGTTATGGGCAGGCGTGGCGCTTACCATCAGGAGAACGACTTGCTCGTCTCACCACATCACTCAGTTCCATGAAAAAAGATAAGGGAAGTCCAAGCTTGCTAATTTAAAAAAAACGTGTATGTTACGCCATTCATTTAGTTCATTCAACCATTATTTCATTCATTCATTTCCCGATCACGGCACCTCTGAAAGCACTTACCGGCAGAATTAAACTGAAAGTTCTGTAGGTGTTCGTAGATGACCCTATGCAGACGGATTGCGAGCTCGAGAGTGACTGCTTGGAGATTGTCACCTTCCAGTCCGCTGTGGATCTTATCCATCATCGTGTTTAGGTAGTTCACGACGGTGAGACAAGCCTGTGGGAATAATTAACTTTAAAATTCATCTTATAACAAACCGACTTCAATAGGGGGGAGGGGGAGTACTAAACTGCGCAGGATTAAACAGGTATACGTTTTATCAAACAAAAACACTAACTTCAATGTATCTTCGAAATCTAAGGTCAAATACAAATCAATCATTTTATTGCAAATACAAATCATGTACAATCAATTCTATGAGCTCTGAATCCCACACTAGGATAATTCCTGTGTCGTAGGATTCAGTCTCTTTCATTCGGTATAGCTGTTTACAAAGCGAAACAAATAATAGGTTAGATTTATTAATCAGTGTACTATAAGTTAAGTAGCAATATAAGTTATTTAATCATATATTATTAGCTAAAAAATATCGATGAAATGTATATGGGACCACTACTGAACCCAACGCAAAATATTTTTCAAATCGGTTCATGAATGACGGAGTTCTAAGGTAACATATAAAAAAATAAAAATAAAATAATAAATACAATCGAATAGAGAACCTTCTCCTTTTTTGATATTGAATGCATTAGCGCATGCTAGGCGAAAATCTTAAGATTTGAAATAATTAGGAAGAAGAAAAACGATATTGCTCGGGCAGGGATCGAACCTGCGTCTTCGGAATACCGTCCCGACGCCTTAACCAATCGCCTTGATCAATGGAAGCATTGACGACAGATGACGTAGAATCGTCCCCGTAAGACGATATAAGAAGGATAGAAGAAATTTGTTTGCTCGAGCAGTAGGCTCGGTGGCCCAGTGGTTAAGGCGTCGGGACGGTATTCCGAAGACGCAGGTTCGATCCCTGCCCGAGCAATAACGTTTTTCTTCTTCTAATTATTTAAAATCTTAACCATATCTTTTTTTGAAATCGGTTAAAAAAATTCTGGTGGGGCTGCAACTGTTATGAGCAAGGTGTTGTTAACCATCAGGTGAATGACCTGTCTGGCTATTGACTTACATAAAAACGTATAATCTAAATGAGCTGAAAAATGCAGTCAGATGACAATACTATAGTTTCCCTATCCAGTTAAAAGTCAAGAACCGCCCAAAACAAATATGAATGAATGAAATAATTGTGATAATTTATTAAAATATGGTGAAAATAGGCCTTAAAAATTATAAATGTCCAATACAACATAGTAAAAAGGTAAACATCGAATCAAATAGTAAATAAAATAGTTTATATCATTATAATATGTATGTTAGACTGTAAGGTATAATAATATATGGGTCTTAGAATTACTTTAGTCACTAAAGTAACTATTGTTTCCTTAAGTTACCTGAAATAAAGAAGTAATAATAAGTAAAGGCCAGGGGCGACTTTGTGGCGAGTCGTCGGTGCGTGGCGACACTGAGCCTTACCCCGAGATTCTCCCTGGGGCTAAATGAGACTCCTGACCCCCGGCTTGCTTTAACTGGCTGTCCGGGGGTGGAGATGCAAGAGCTAAGAACTAAGCTCCAAGGGTGGAAGTGTTAAAGGGCATAACGCCGGGAGTAGCGTTTAAGTGAAACTGCAGCACACCTCTCGACACCCTTTAGCCACCCACACCAACGTTGCCAACGTCTCGTCGCCAATGAACGGCGGCCCTTAAAGGGCGCCCGTTTAGTGGGTGGCGAGTCACCACCTGCCAAAATATTTTCTTATGAGGCGGAACTGGCAGGTGCCGAGGTTTCATATCATAGACCGGCTCTCATCCATTAAAAATTCACCTCAATAGCCAGTCATAAGTAATTTTCATATCTTCAATAATAGTCCTCGCACTTATCGGGGGCTGTCTTAGATTGTATCTTCTAATGATGCACTTAGAGACAGTCCCCGATAAGTGTTGCCCATTACATATCTAAATTAAATGCTCTAAGAGGCCTCTACGTGTTGGACTCATGTCCCCGCGCAAGCCTTCCATAGGACCGGGTGTACAACCCGTGAGAAAGAGCGACATAATAATACTATACGTATAAACGTATAAATGTTGCGCATGCCTACATTAAAATTAAAAGAGGGCGTCCAGGAGTCCAGTTAGAATAGCATTGTTACAAAATACTATTAAGGAATTGTATCGTGCAACATAACATTCTTAACATACAGTCGTATAATCGGAAACGCGATCAATAACATAAACAAGAATGCGTTGTTGTGTAGCAAACTCGAAACATTCCCACGACTACGGTACACAAAAACATGAAGGAGACAGTTCAAATTACGGGGATGTTTTGGCCTGGCTGCATTCAACCGTCCCGGTGTGCCTGCCTAGAACCACAGAATACTAAGGGACAGAAGCATCACTCTGCAAAGAAATTTAAACAAATAGCGACTCTTGCTGTGACGCAATAAAATTCAATTCAGCTCGCGTAGCGCTGCATACCTACCAGTCATATTAACCTACAGAGCGCCTATCTTTCTATCGCATAGCTCTTATCTCTTCTGACGCGGCACGTGTAACGACGCGCGACCCGCCGTCGGTGTCCGGCTATGTACTTGTAGCTTCGTACCTACAGTGCGGAGTGCGCTAGGCCTGGTAGAACGTAAGACATGGTGAATTTTTCAAGTGGGCGTGGATTTCCAAATCTGAATCTAAGGAATAGCGAAAACTGCTCAGAGGAGTCTCGAGGCCAATTTTGATAAAAATAGGTAAAATATAATTTAATTTAAACGGTTATATTGAAAAGAAATATAATGATAATGTAGATACTGTACTAAAAGCTAAAAATAATTAGGTAGGTCCTAGGCACCAGTCATAGGGCATTGATCAGACGCAAAAATAAAGTCGTGGGGCTTTTACAATGATACTGAACATACTTAAAGGCATCGGGAAATGATATTGCCCGGGCAATATCATTTTCTACCTCCCTGATTATTTAAAATCTTAAGATTTTTGTATAGAATAGAATAAATTAAGCGCTTAATGCATTTAATATCAACAAATATACGTTTTATCAAACAAAAAAACCGACTTCAATGTATCTTCGTAGTATCGACATATCGTATATCGATGAAATTTTTATGGGACCACTTCGTAGCTATACTGAACCCAATGCAAAATTAATTTTCCAAATCGGTTCATTAATGACAGAGTTCTTAAGGTAACAAACATAAAATATAAAAAAAAAATGCAGTCCAGTAGAGAACCTTCTCCTTTTTAAAGTCGGTTAAAGTTTTAAGAAGTAATGGTTCTTACCGGCGACGCCAAAGTATCGATATCGCCTTCCGGTTTGAAGTCTGTTTTCTTCTGTTCGGTCTGCAGATGGAGCTTGACCCAGCCGACGATGGCGACGATGGCTCGCTCCAGGCCGGCGTCCAGCTTGCTCTCCAGCTGTTCCGTTATTGTGCTTTTCTTCTGAATGCACTCGTTTTGCTTCGACGCTGAACTAATAAGATAAATAAAATAAATACACCCAACGATTACATACATAGATCCTAGCCCCTAAATAGGATTTCCTGGATCTAGAGAAACAGGAAGTATGAGGAACATGGTACCACGACACCCAGACACGAAACAAATGCTTGTGATTTTTTTCTCTTCAAACGTTTGTCCCGTCGCGAGAATCGAACCCGCAACCTCAGTGGTGTATGAGATTTGAGCCAACCTGCCCAACCACTACACCAAAGATAGGTTGCATTAGAAAAAATGTCGAATTAAAATATAAAATTAAGAAACTAGATGCGATCCGCGGTCAAATCTTTTTTTTTTAATATATAGTTGTGGCGCTTACCATCAGGCTAACGACTTGCTCGTCATTAATCAGTTGCATAAAAAAGAGTAAATACGACATTGTCATACAATGCTATTAAAGTTGTTCTCATATTTTGATAAAGGGCCATACGGATTATTAATACGTTATGGGCAGGCATGGCGCTTACCATCAGGCGAACGACTTGCTCGTCAATAATCAGTTCAATAAAAAAAGAGTAAACACGACATTGTCATACAATGCTGTTAAAAGTTGTCCTCAGATTTTGATAAAGGGCCATAAGGATTCATCATACGTTATGGGAGGGCGTGGCGCTTACCATCAGGCAAACGACTTGTTAGTCTCAACACACAGATCCATAAAAAAAACTTAACACTGACCTTATGCAAGGTAACACAGATTCTTGGAAGTGTTCTCCAAACATCCTCACAATTCTGTTAGCTTGGTTTACAATGTCGAAAAAGTATATCTGGAAGCAAATATTATTAATTACTATGAATGAGTCATGTCATCGCATTACTTAAAAGTGAATACTATTTGCATACACTTTCTTTTTTACACTTAATAGATCTAT
Source organism: Petrophora chlorosata (assembly GCA_951640565.1). Taxonomy (NCBI): domain Eukaryota; kingdom Metazoa; phylum Arthropoda; class Insecta; order Lepidoptera; family Geometridae; genus Petrophora; species Petrophora chlorosata. The sequence continues at coordinate 9,462,508 of OX621207.1, read as the reverse complement.
GTTTGGCCACTATCTCGCCTGATGTGAAGCGATGATGTGGCCTATGGAGCACATAGACCTAGAGAGAGGCGGCAGTTGAGCGGCTGCTCAGACCCGTCTCCCCGATGGTTCACCGAACATCATCCCAAACACGTATATATAGCAACGTTTCTATTTTTGTATCAACTTCCATCATTTAACAAATTCCGCCATTCAATTGAGTAACTGCCCGTGCGGATACTTCCTATTTTTTAACCCCCGACGTAAAAAGGAGGGGTGAACCGATTTGTATGCGGTTTTTTATTTAAAAGCAGGTTTTCTAGCGGTGGTTCTTAGAGAAGTTTTATTAAAATCGGTTCAGACATGTTTTACTTTTTATAGGTTTTTTTTCTCGGGGGTTTTAAATTTTTGCGTTTGAAGGGCATTGTAGCCAGCGAAATTACAGGGCATTATGAGACTTAACAGCTAATTGTCTCAGGGTGACGAGCGCAGGATTTTGTAAAACAAAGTTCTGGTAAGTGCTGTTAATGTTATGGATACGCCTGATTGCTTACCATCAGGCGAATGACCAGCTCTTCTCGTTACTCAGTTAAATAAAAAATGGTACTTGTTAATCGGTAATACCAAATGACCAGAAGTCCCAAAATAGAGCGCATACAAGAAGTTTATAAACTCTCTCTTTATTTCAGGCAATCATAAAGTACAACAAAGTCAAATTAACAGAGGTCTATAAAATATATACCTTACAGACTAACATACATACAAAAATTATTTTTTAGAAATACAAAAACCGACTTCAATATATCTTCGAAGTCCAAGGTCAAATATCGATGAAATTTATATGGGACCACTTCGTAGCTGTACTGAACCCAACGCAAAAAGCATTTTCCAAATCGGTTCATAAATAACGGAGTTCTGAGGTAACAAACATAAAAACCAAAAAACAAAAAGAAATGCTATCGAATAGAGAACCTTCTCCTTTTTTGAAGTCGGTTAAAAATATTACATTACATTGAATAAACCAAACACACTACTTCACAGGGTCAGCTAATATAACGGAGCTCACAGAAAATAAATTCAAATTACGCGTTAAGAATGTTCTAATGAGAAAAGCATACTACACTGTTCGTAATAGGGGGATCGGACAACTTTGCAGAAAGTGTTTTAAATTAACTACAATGAATATATATAGCCATGAAAAATACTATTTTAATTAAATAACGATCTAAAAGTACCTAAAACTATGTTTAAATATTATGTTTCAAATATTGCCGCGCAAAAGGTCACCTCAAAACTTGTGATGTCATATGCAGGTAGAAAACGACAAACTCTTCGAAATAAAACTTGCAAAGTGATTCTAATACGTTTTGTGAAGTTTGCGGACTGTATTATAGTAATGGAACGAAAAAATTAGCAAATATACATTTTATGAAAAGCAAAAACGTAAAATAAACACAAGCATGACTCACGGCATTTGCCTACAAATGACGTCATGCGCTGTGATTGTTGTTTCGTTTGAGATGAATAACAGTTTAAAAATGACAGAATTATTTATTGATTTAAAAATATAAATCATTATTATTTCACAAAAATATTGATTGAATGATCTTTCTGGTTCGACGAACATTCGTTCTAACTATATTTTAGATTTTATCTCGATTACTGTCCGATCTCCTTTTACATAGAAGACAAAGATGCTTGGAACATTCCACTTCTGCAAAGTAACCGACATAAGAAACATAACATTGTAAAACCCCAAAAAATTGTAACAAAATCTCTAAAAAAAATGCCTCTCAATTTCTTGCCGTATCTACTGAGTAGTAGTTCTTTTTCCGATACGGTGGTAGAGTCATTGTGATAATTTGACGTTCATAAGTGCATCTGTGATGCCAAAATGATTCAAGAGATTTTGATTTGATTTGAAGTGTTTAGTTACCTGCGGCGGCGACTTGCTCTCAGCTATGGGTATGGACTGCAAGCCGAGGTCCAGCGCATAGTCTACGTGTTCAATCAGCAGATGTTGTATGAGCACTTCCAGTAGCGACACCGCCGTAGCGGTCACCTCGTTTGATGTGCAGAGCTGAAAGCAAGATTCAGGTTTTAAGAGGATATGGCACAGCCACGACCAGCGAGCACTAGGTATTTGAATAATGGATTACGGTCTCGCAGAAAATGCGTAAATTAAATAAAATAAATTAACTAAATAATAATAGTAATAATAATTTAACTAAACTCCTGTCAACTTCAGATTTTAGTTAAAATTAGCGTTTCGGGAGAAAACTTTTCTACCACACTAAATCTCAACCAAATTTGGTAATTTTGGTCTCAATTTCTTAAATGGAGAATAAACTAGGTTTGTAGGTTTTCCTTTTTCTATGTTTATGTCTATTTTTAAAGTTAACAGCATCCAAACTTCAAAAAAACTTTTCGAGTAAATATCGAGTTTTTTGGGTCCATTTATTCAAATTCTATAAGAATTATCGAAAAAATAAAAACTTACAAACCTCAATAATGATAACATCTCTTACATGTCCAAATTTCAACGAATTTGGTTAATGTTTAGGGGTAGAAAAACGTTTTCTCTTTTTGTATGAAAATTTCAGTGTGCCGTTCCCACTTAAACTGTTAAAGTGGCTTCAGAATATACCCTCCAACTTTAAATTGTCAGCTGAAACTGCGCACTTGATTGATCCAAAAACAAGGTAAAAAAAGGCCAGTTCGACCGCAATCACGAACTTCTTAAAACACCTTTGATTCGTTGTTAATTAACAGCTCCGATCTCGGGCCAACTCGACCGAACATTGCTACACGTGGACGAACCACGCCACACACATTGAAGGTTGAACGATCAGTTGGGAGTTGGAGTCATTACCAACTACAGCGATTCCGATCAAAGTGGCGGATAGTGGACAGGCCAAGCTCCCTAATAAAATACATGCTCTTTCCAAATAAGTATCTGGGTTCAAGGTTAAAATCTTCAGTGAATAGATAGATAAGCAAACACATTCCAAAATTCGAAACTTCAAAAAAGTTTAAAGTTTTTAACCGACTTCAAAAAAGGAGGAGGTTCTCTATTCGATTGTATTTTTTATTTTTTATGTTTGTTACCTCAGAACTCCGTCATTGATGAACCGATTAGAAAAATTATTTTTGCGTGGGGTTCAGTATAGCTACGAAGTGGTCCCATATAAATTTCATCGACATGTGACCTTGGACTTCGACGATAAATTGAAGCCGGTTTTTGTTTTTTTCTAAAAATTAATTATTCATCTCTATAGTACTTACAGTTTTACACCTGGTGAATGACGTCCTGGCGTCATTTAACATTTTCTGAACAAGTGGTTCGCTCAGGAAGGTCTCGCCTCCGTAGTTCTCAATCTGCGCTATGTTGATGTTAGCGCGCGTGCCTATTACCGCTTGCAAGTCGCGCCGTAACTCTTGAAAACTGAAAGTTTAAAAAAATTCAGTAAGCGATTTTTCCAAAATCTCTTTAATAACGGTCAAAATACGGTTTACTGTGCAAATAGGCACAAAAAATTTATAAAAAACATAAGTAGATAGTAAATAATAGGTAAGGTACGCGATGAAAATCACCAGCTTCATAGCAGGTGCATACACAGACAAGGGTCGGCACCGCCTTTAAAGATAGGTAGTTGTGTAAAAAACCAACATAGTTTAAAGTTCTTACTTATAAATATAATAATTACAATCCTAGTACATGAAAGTTATTTAACGTTTTTTTCTAATTTAACTTTTATTTTCTCTATGGCGGCGCCGGTGCGGCGGTCGCTGGCGCCGGCCAAGACACCTCACGCGTTTTAAGGATCGCTATTAACTGTACCTCAATTTATTCCCGTTTTCCGCCAAATATACTGATTGTGCACCAAAAAAGGTTCATTAAAATATTTCATAGTAAGCACCTATTTTATGAATATTACATGTTCGCGGCGTTGGGGTGGCCCAAGGGCCAACCTCGCCGCACCCTAACCTACTGAGGGCTGCCCCTTATACCGTTGGGATGGCCCAACTACCGAGGGCTGCCCCTTATACGTTTGAGTGCTAAAAACAGACCAAACTTGGTGCACAATCAGTATTTTTGGTAACGGTTAAAAATTATCCTTAGATAAATTATAATATGTAAGCAATATTTGATCTTCGTTTGTTTCAACTTACCCGCCGCCCTGGATCTGTTTCTTGACGTGTTGCTTCTCCGCATAGTATCCATTGAGTGCGTTCCCTAGCACCGCCTTTAGCCTTCTCGTCTCCATGGCCGCGTACCCGTCGCTGGCGCCGGCCATAGCGCCGTTGACGAGAGCCTCCCGCCGCAGGTCGCCGGTTGTGGTGTTGCCCTCCGCTGATATTATACTGGCCGCTACTAACTCGTCGCACACGCGTTGGGTGCTGGAAGACGCAATTTGATGATATTACTTTAATAACTTCACTGATTTTATTAGATGTCGATTTTATTAGGTGTTGATATTAGAGGAATGCGCGTTACTGTGTTTATCAAAAAGGTTATCATCATCTTAAATAATATATGTTATTATTGGTAATATAATATATGTTATTATACTACCCGCGGTTTCCTGGTATAAACAGTAGCCTATGTCCGTTTTTCAGGACCTAAAATCCCTATCTACCTACATAACAAAATTTCATCAAACTCCGATCAGTAGTTTCTGCGTGATTGAGTAACAAACATCCCTCCATCCATCCTTACATACATTCGTATTTATATAAGTAGGATTAAAGCAATTAATATTTCTGTCAATACCTGGTATACATTTCATATAAATTCTTCAAATATTTCTCCACATCATTTTTATCGGACAGTTTGGTCTGTATGTACTTCTGCAGCTTGAGGTGGAAAATATTGAGCACAAATTTGCTCATAACCTGCTCGGGATTTGGGAAGACATTGCTAATGATTGTGTAGTTCTTTTTGCAGAGTGGTAGCACTGCTGAGAAGATATCCTTGCCTAGTAGGGAGTTCTGAAACAATATCTCAGTGACACTTGCTGCAAAATGTTTGGCAAACGCCTTCATCATGCTGACTGCTAAAGAGTGGTACGCTCTACTAGCTTCTTTGTTTCCAAAACAACAACTTTTCTCTTTCTTTTCTCTTTAACACGTTGAACGCCACGAACGAACACCATGTTTAGCCCAGTGGGCCGCGTCGGACATGGTGTGTCCGCCAGTATGTCGGGTCCAGGGGGCCGCGTCGGACACGGTGTGTCCGCAAGCCCTCGATCACTTTGGAAGTCTCTGGATGGCCGACGGACAGCGTTTCGACTGTTTTTACTATGGCAAGTGACCCGCGTCGCCCCACTGTACAAACTGACCAATTGGCACAAAAAAATTCAAAAGGACTTAGGATTTATGGTCTTTTCAACAAGTTGTTTCCAAAAATGTTGTAGAGGTACACAAAATAAGTATTTTGAATCGTCCAAATGTCATTATTTTATAATAAGTAGACTATATTTTTAAGGCATTGTAAGGTCATCAAAAATTATAATCGTTTTCAGCCAAGTACGGATCAAATAAAATAAGTAAAGGGCTCAGTAGGTAATTTACGTAAGAAACTACCTTTTCTCATAATTACTAAAATTTACTTTTTGTTTAGTCTTACTTTTTCAATATAAGTGTATATAAACGCTAAATATATTTAGGCATTAATTTTTCCACCGGGGCCTCCGGTGGAAAAATTTATGTCAGCCACATGGTGTCCGTCATGGCGTTCAACGTGTTAAGTCTAGACTGAACAAGCTTCTAATGAGCAAGCATGCCTGCACCTTATGCTAAAATCTTTAAATCTACGCTTTCCATCGGGCGCGATGCTGTCAAACGCATGTCCATATATGAATAACAAAAAATCTGGCAACCAGTACACATAGAACCATCATTATTTGACAGCCTCTTTGGTGTAGTGGTTGGGCATGTTGGCTCAATTCTCATACACCACTGAGGTTGCGGGTTCGATTCCCGCGACGGGACAAATGTTTGTGCACAGAAAAAAAAAGCGCAAGCATTTGTTTCGTGTCTGGGTGTCGTGGGACCATGGTCCTCATACTTCCTGGTTCCCTAGATACAGGGAATCCTAGTTAGGGGCCAGGATCTATGTATGTGATTGTTGGGCGAATTTTTATTTTTTTATTACTTTCACATTCACAGGTAGATAATGTAATAATGCTACTGAGAAAAAGTTATTTTATTTCCACCAACTTTTTATTTTGTTTTTCTTATTATATACTTTACTTCAATATACATATAGTAACATTAATTGCTACTTAAACTCTGTTCCATTAAGACATTTAGAATAACAAAGATAACTTACCAACTGACTAGTCTCAATAAAAGCATCAACACACTGAGAATAACCTTTAAAGTTAGTCATAATGTTGGCAATGTCCTTCATTCGGGCCATGTTGCCCTGGTTCTGAGCTTTCACAAACTCTTCGATCAGAATCTTTTCAATCTCATCATACTTTGCTTCAATCTTTTTCTTGGCAACTTCAAATTTGTCTGGAGGCAGTTCTTGAGCAATGGTGTGAAGTTTTTGTATGACATCTGCTGCTTCATTCAACTAGAAAAATACATAAAAATAACTACATGTCATATGTGAATGTTGGTAGATTGTTATTTAGTCACAGGATTGATATTTATGTGTAGGGTACTTTCTACTTTGAAGTTAAAATATAATGTGGACTAAGTAGGGTAGTAACAAATAGTATGACACTTGATTGTAATGGCTACCTAGCTCAATACACGATTTACATCTCTCATGTGTTTAAATGAATCTTGGACTTAATAATAGATAAATATTATCATCTTGTCGTTTGGATTCAGATTCATTTATTAATTATTATAACTAAGTTTTTCATTGGTATGTCAAAGTTTCTTATTAGGTAATGTATCTACTGTCTAGTATCCATCATCTAGTAATAATAAAAGCATTCAGTCAAATTCATGTACAGATTTAGAATATTTTAATTTATAAACGTATTTAAAAATTTTAGTATGAAAGTTTTCGTGAGTTTGATTCATTATAAATATTTAATAAAACGGCTCGACTAATTCGACAAACTACGTGAGTCCTAGCCGTTTTATTAAGTATTTAAAAATGTTACCATTTAATTGACATACCTTGTTAGGATCACTAAATAGATCTGTAAGCACTGGCCCAGGACTGAGAAAGTGAGCAAGATGTGACAGTAAGTCTCTTGCAGCTGCCGCACGAGCTCGAGGTGCACGGGCTGCTCCGAGCTTCTCCCCCACATCCAAGGCTCTACCCCCGCAGCGAGACATACGCTCATCTAATGAGCTAAACACGTTCACACATTGCTGGAATAGTAAGTGGAGTGGATGAGTGTTAAGAATTGTAAATTCAACCAGGCCTTATGACCTTATCAGTTATTGGTGCTTATAGGTATAAAATGTTAGTTTTATCCCCATACGACTAGTAAAAACAATAGAAAATATTTTTTGCTCAAGCAGATGACTCGGTAACCCAGTATTTGAGCAAAAAAGCACTTTACTCATAGTGATTACGTAAAGAAGACAAATATGCCTAGAACATTCCAGTTTTCCAAAGTAACCAACTGCAACATTATATTGTAGAAAACCAACAAATTGTAACATAATCTCTAAAAATCCCCTCAGGTTCATGCCGTATCTTCTTAGTGATTATTTTTCCAATATGGTTATAGTTTTGAACTTTTAACTGCAAGCTGAGTCAGATGAGTTATAAAAACATACAGATATATATATATATATTTCTATAATACAATGCATAAACATCCACATCACTTTTATCATACTTACAGTATGTTGATCCATAATTTCTGCTAGTTTAGCACCATATAATTTTTCTTCCTCTTGCACAGCTTGCTGAAGTCTAGCACACTTTCTTTCTTGACGTTCTTGCAATACCTTGGAATTGTAAGCATAATTTCCAATGAGATACACAGAAAAGCCAACGGAATGTAATAAATATGGATTTTAAGGTGTTTAATTAAAATTCACTGTTAAAATATCAAGACTATAAAATATTAACCTTCATAAAAACTCAATAGTGCACTTAGTACCTAACGGAATACTGAAGCTTACCCTAAGATCTTGAATCGCTTGCGTAAATATGTCGTGGATCATCTCAGGGTCAAACTGGTCATCATCCAACCGACACTCTTGCATACTGCGCCTCACCATCCTCTCTACAAACTCGTCTGGATCAAAAGGATCCTAAAAATATTGAAGATGTATAAGTTTTTCGTCGCGTGTAGCAAAACTATAGAATATAATATGAGTTACCTGTTCTAGCTCTTTCATATATTGGTTCATCATTTTGGGTGTTTTTGTTTTAAACCTACAGTTCAAACAATACACTTCCTTCTCTAAAAAAATAAATACTATCAACAAATTCAGCAGATATTTCAGCAACACAAACGCAAAGCAAACGCCTCCAGAAAAGTCAATTGACAATTTGACATTATTGACAGCTAATGTCAACCTCAAACTGACTTACATATTTCTTTTGACTTTTTTAATTTCGTTCAGAAGCTTACCGTTTAAAATTTTGTTAATGATTTCGATTAATAAAATATAACGTGTTTGCCTTCACAAGGTTTGTAAAATGTATTATACATTTAACCATGGATCAAGTTTCTAATAAAACTAGCTTTTTCCTGCGACTATATTCACGAAGGTATATGACTGAGAAAGCCCTTAGTCGTCTTTTTACAAGAACCTACAGTAGCAGGCCTACCATAAACTTTAAAAACTATACTTTTATACTAGACTATTTTAGCAAGATCAAGATATGAGAGCGAGTACAACGAAAAGATCAAGCTGTATCTTCATAGTCACCCTCAGACAAAATATTTGGCTGTCTACTCGAAGTATGATTTTGATGTAACTATTATACGTAAGTATAATCTAAATGGGGAAGTGCCTGCGTTAAAATGTATTCAGCAGGTTTTGTGTCTAATCAGGCCTAGCGCACTCCACACTGTAGGTACGAAGCTACAAGTACATAGCCGGACACCGACGGCGGGTCGCGCGTCGTTACACGTGCCGCGTCAGAAGAGATAAGAGCTATGCGATAGAAAGAATATTAATATATGACTGGTAGGTATGCAGCGCTACGCGAGCTGAATTGAATTTTATTACGTCACAGAAAGAGTCGCTATTTGTTTAAATTTCTTTGCGGAGTGATGCTTCTGTCCCTTAGTATTCTGTGGTCTAATGTAACAAACAAACAGACAATAATTCTAAAAAGCATGGATTCATGTTTAGCACCCTCTAAATAGTCATTTACATATTTAATAGTTTTGCACAAAAATAGTACAGGGAATGACTTATTAATTACACTATGTTCCATATTGAATTTTTAAGGGATTGTTGATCTTACAAAAAGCACACGTTTGGGAAAATATTACAAATTCAGCTAGCTTACTTCCCGCCAGAATGTCGACCTTTTTTCTTTTACACAGTGTATGTACTTACTTTTACAATATATTCGTACATAGTAGGTACATTATATGGAGAAGATGACTCTACGATAGTAAGTACATAAGTAATATACAATGTGTCCCAGCTAACAAAAAACCTGAAAGGCCAAGGGGATACGTGCTATTTTAAAAATTAAGGCGTTTTAATGATTTTTTTAGTGCAAAATAATACGTTGGATTTTTTTACGTAACGGGTAAAGAAATTAACGGATTTGACTTGAATTAGTTATTCTGAAAATAAATACACCTTTTATACACCAACTTTTATTAACATTGTTTTATACAATATTGTTAGGATAAATAAAAACAAAATCGCCGATGTATCGTGTCTGTATCTGCTGCCTACTCATAAGTATTCTGTGTCTATATTCTTTGACCTATCCTATTATACCTACCGAAATAGATTTTTCTATTTTCTGATACTTGGGGCGCTACCATCAATGGCTAACATCGGCAAAGTAAACACGCATAACAACCAGGTTCCTTCTTCGTACTTGTATGCATATTATGTGCTGTAAGGGAAGATTAATAGTATAGGTAATTATACAAGCTGGTTCCTCCAAAAGACTATTTTACTTGCAAAAATTCTAAGACCTATTTAAATGTATATACTTACAATCACACATTAATAAAATTCTTAGCGGAAAATAATATACCTACCTAGTAAAAAGGTTTTATATTTTTTTACAGACTAGCCCAAAAAAATAACATTTTAATTTTAGAAACAAAAGAAAAAGTCATCGATGTAGCAGAAACGTCTTTTTGGAAGATTTCTTACTAGAGATAGCGTTTTTTATATCCAAATTCTTTGTGATGTCGTAATATTTATACAAAATTGTGTGCGTGCTATTAACGTTTATATTATTAATTGCTTGATTACTCTCTTATATGAGAGTTGTGTTGAAAAGTAATAATACTGAAGAAAACATTTTGACAGGTGGGACACTGAAACCTTGCACATACGCGAGACGTGAGATGTCCAATGTATCCTAAACGGGTAAGGATAAAGTCGATAGAGCTCAATGGCTGAGCGCCTCAGCCCTCGAAGCTCCGAGGTCAATGCCTTGGAACAACGTGGCTATCTGATAGGCAAAAAAATCGGACAAGGATCCTACGCCACTGTTCATCTGGCGGAATATTGCGATGCTTCCAGCCCCAAACGCATGCACCTTGCGTGCAAAATATTTGACAAGGAGAAAGCACCACGAGACTTCCTTGAAAAGTTTTTCCCTCGCGAACTTGACATTTTGACAAAGATCGAGAACCCTCACATAATTCAAGTTCATAGCATTCTGCAGCGAGGACCGAGAGTATTTATATTCATGAGATATGCTGACAATGGAGATTTACTAGATTTCATAAAGCGCAATGGAGTCGTGCCCGAGAATCAAGCAAAACTCTGGTTCAGACAAATGGCGAGCGGCTTGCAATACCTCCACAGCAAGAACATTGCGCATAGAGATCTGAAATGCGAAAATATTCTACTTTCTAGGCGCTTTAACGTGAAACTAGCAGACTTTGGGTTCGCGAGGTTTTGCACAGACGGTGAAAATAGACGCGTGCTCAGCCAAACCTATTGTGGATCGGCAGCGTACGCCGCTCCGGAAGTGGTGAGTGGAACGCCCTACAACCCTAAGCTGGCAGATGTCTGGTCGCTTGGAATTATTCTTTTCATAATGTTGAACGCATCCATGCCGTTTGATGACTCAAACCTACGCAAGCTTCTCAAGGACCAGATGTCGCGCAACTGGGTTTTCAGATCTAGGATCCGAGATACGGTATCGGCGGCGGCCAAGTCCATCGTGCGTCATATTCTGGAGCCGGATATTACACTTAGATTAACCCTGGATCGGGTGCTGTCTCATGAGTGGACGAGGCCACGTAAAGACAAGAGCGCGAGCCTCATGGGACGACTAGTACAATCAGCGCCGTCGAGACCGCACTCCCCTGGCAAGCGCGAGCACGATGAGGCGGGTACCTCAGCCGGAGCGCGTGTCTCCGGCGACCACAGGGAGACTGAGCGCGAGCGACATGATGACATCAACATGCGCTCCCGTGACTGACAATAGCTATACCCTCAGTAATATTACGCAAAAGTGTATAAATCATAAAACTTTTCGACCTTCAAATATTGGAAATTCCCTATAATACTTTTATTTTATTTTTTTACAATTGACGACTTAACTATTGTTAGTCGACAATAGTGAAAATAAAGTTTTGTATAAAATTCAACATCAATCTTCTTTTCAATATCAATCTAAACTATCATCAGGCGGAGCAATCTCTTCTTCGGTAACATTTTTTTCAGTTATTATAAGATAGCTAGGCAGTGAATATCCGATTATCCCAATAGGAGTATCAACAAATGGATATTTGATATGGAAAGATACTATGTTAGATGGCTTTCGATAAAAATTGATGTTCACTTGAGACAGCAGATTATAGTAGGCCACTCGTACGTATGTAAATGATGTTTTTAAAGCTGGATCTGTCACCTGCAAATATTACAGAAATACAAATTAGACGTCATAACTTTACAAGAACTTTGTGGATAATAGCAAAAATATTAATTTATTGTAAGTAGGTAAAATAAAAGTAAAGAAGGTAGGTTAGTTTAAAATATACCTCTAATTTTATTTCGTAGTGTGGCTTGAAAGCAGGTATAACTCCGTTGTAAACATACGATACGTTTTCTCCTATAACATGAGCTCCTTAAATTAATAATTTATGAACATCATAATCAATATTAGGTTACGATCTCTATCTATCTATGCTATGAGCTTCTAAGATTTCTAGTAACATCGTATATAGGGAATCAAGAACTATAAGATGGCCATTGTCCCACCCAGCCACGCACAAATTTATGTGCGCCTTTTTAAGTCTTAGAAGCCTATATAATCTATATAATACGACCATTACACTATGCATATTAATAGTTTTTGCTACCAAGTGACTAGTAATAGAGATTGGTCAATGGGGATTATGGGAAATCGATTTTTCTGGGATTTTATGATGGTATCGGGGGCCAGGCCAGGGGGGTGTTAGAAACATTCCTACTTATTCATAGTTATATTATATTATCTATCCACACGCATGCCATTTATTCTTTAATTACATAATAAGTACGTAAGATTTATGAAGACTTACCAAATTCGGAGAACTGTATTTGTATTTCAGTACCACAAAAAAATAATTGATTGAATAATAATAAAATCAAAACACAATTCAATGTCGGTTTGCTCATGTTCAAAAGGTACGCTATTCCCATAACATTTTTATGTAGGTATTTATTACTTCTGTTATTACACAGACCCTAATAGAGATGAGCTATTGCCATAAGTAGGTAGGTAGCTATACCTATATAGATTAAGGTAGGTACCTACCTAGTCAAGGCACTGATTTCTACTGATGAAATGGTTTATTATCGTTATTGTGATAGATTTTCCCGCTAGATACTGTTTTAACGATCGCTTTCATGAAGCAGCGAGGAATACCTACCTCTAGCAAACACTCACCAAAGTTAGGTATAAAAACAAAGCACTTCAATAAGTTGTAAAATTTTTATTTGTTTTGCATTACCATAAAGAACTTAGGTACATTGCTATTTCTATATTGCAGGCACTCCTTTTACAATGATATCAAAATTAGAGCGCGTAACTTGAGTCCAGGAGAATTTGATGGTTACTCTTTTGTATTTGGAATCGTAGTCAACCTTCGGTGGCGAGTATGCCGAAACATTGACTTTGATATAGGAAATTATTGTATTCTGTGGAACCTGATAAAACATGAAAAAAGAAGTATCGTTTCATTACACACACTTAGTATAATTAATGAATTAAAGTAGTAACAAAAAAAATGTGTTAACAGAACTACCCACCATGATCTGAAATATTATCGAAGTGAAAAAAATAGTGTTTATTAAAATACTCTAGGTAGGTAGGGCCTTTTCACCCTTTTTTTTTGTCCGTTTGGGAACAAAGACCCTACTACTAAACTCAAAAATGATAATGATTTTAGCAGCGTAATAATATGTATATTGTCAAATGTCAATACTCAATAGACTTGCATTTCAACATCCCCACCCAAACGACACAAGGACGATGCAGTCGAGAATGTAACACGCATGCTTAGAAGATACCTTATTATTATAAGTTTGGACTTGGAAGATATTTAGACTTATATTAGAGAAATTAGAGGTAAAATTACACTCGAAAGGAGGCTCTAACTAAAAGAGTAGTGACATCTTTGGTATTTATCTAGAATAGGGGAAAGTATCCACTTATTTAGTCAAAAATAGTTCTTTACTTACAGGAATGTCTATGTTTGTCACGTAATGCAAATAAGGTATCTGGCCATGCTTGGAGTAAATAACTTGACTCTGGTCGCTACCTAAAACAATAAATAAACATAACTAAATACCGACCTTGGTAAGTGCGATCCTCCGGCTGTTCCACCGTATATTGGAAAACTGTACCTAGGTTACTGCGTTTTCCTCTTTTTTCTACCTAGCATTAAGAGCTACTGTGTTTCAATTAACCTTTATTTATAACGTATATCAGATTCTGTACATGTAGCTGTTATCTTTATTGAAACTTTACTGAAATAAAGCAATTCACGGCCGAGTTATATCGTAAGGACGAGGCGAAGCCAAAATACTAACTTCTGAAGCTAGCACCTTTAACAAAAATAATTAAAAATAATAAAGATGTCCAGCAATTTCTATGTTGTGTTGGAAGTAGTTGAAACTTAATGACGTATTGTTTCGTTGCGTACCGAAAAGAGCCGAAATTGATGTATTGTTTTTTAGGGTTCCGTACCCAAAGGGTAAAACGGGATCCTATTACTAAGACTCCGCTGTCCGTCTGTTTGTCTGTCTCTCTGTCTGTCTGTCTGTCCGTCTGTCCGTTTGTCACCAGGCTGTATCTCATGAACCGAGATAGTTAGACACTTAAAATTTTCACAGATGATGTATTTCTGTTGCTGCTATAACAACAAATACTAAAAAACAGAATAAAATAAATATCTAAGGGGGCTCCCAAACATCAAGCGTGACTTTTTGCCGTTTTTATAGATAATGGTACGGAACCCTTTTTGAGCGAGTCCTACTCGCACTTGGCTGGTTATTAATAATGAGACTTATCGAGCAAATGGGAGACAAAAATAAGTAGTAGGTATTAGATGGACATAATGGTAATATCATAAGGAGCCAAATAGACGTAAGGTCAGCCGGTTAAACATCGGCAATGCGCCTAGTGTTACGATTTCCTTATGCAACCGCTTTCCATCAAACTTGGACTGTTTGTTGCCTAATTATTTACATTTGAACGCAGCAATCTTTTCTTCGTGTCATCAATATTTAGTTTTCTTTGGTGTCATCGTGTGTTCTTGATTTTCTCAAAAAACATTTTACTGAAATGTTTACTTAAGTAGGTAAATTAAGAATTAATATAGGTACATAAATGCAAATGGTACAAACCGAATTCATAAACCAGTTCATGAGCATGAACCAATTTTATCAAATACAAGCACAATATTACTATAAAACCTTTCATGATTAGTAATTCAAAATCGTTTAGGTAATAGTTTGGGTATAGTAAACAAGTAAGCAACTAGATGCTACAGAGAAATGTTAAACATATAATAACGCACTTTATTTTTATACTGCATATTATTATTTCTTCGCATTTCATGGTTATTAAATTTTTTAGTTGTAAATAATTTTCGTAATTAGTGCATCTAATTATGTAGTTACATTTTTTATGTGAATCAGGGGTGCACTGTACAATTGAACCTTTAATTAATTTATTCAACCAACAAAAGTGGTTCAAAGGTCCTTTCAATTATTATTTTAAAGGAAGGTTTTGTTGGTTTAGTGAGTTTAAGATGACAAATCATAACGTAGGTACTACCAAAGTATTTCCATTATTCCCACCACATGTCCTTTGATGTGGTCGTTTGATTTGGAGATGGTGAAATTAGGTGTTTTCAGGTTACAGTTGAGTGGGATGACTACCATGAAGCTGCCTTGTAGACCAGGTTACTCCTCCTGTCCGCTTGCTAGGTATCTTGATTTTATAGTTGGAGTAGGAAAACTCAACGTGTCAAGATCTTCCAGGGCTTTGTTCATCACGATTACTGGAGTTAGTGTACAGGATTGGTTGAGTTCCTGTTTTGCGATGAGCTGCTGGGCACAACAAAGTCAAACTTGATTTGAGTTTTGCAGTTGGACAGAGCAACTATGAATGTACCTCCGGACATTCAGTATCCATGTAGGTGCCAAAACGCCTTTCTATATTGCACTGTAGTTAGTTTTGCTAGAGTTCCTGTCCAAGATCGAGTCCGTGATGCGTAAGTTATCGGTTTGTCACTGGCTCATAGCCTATAGCTCCTTATGGAAGTATGGCACCTTCGGCAAATTTAGAGGTGTCAGTTGTCAATATAGAGTCGTTAGGTATAAACCTAAAGGTATAATAAACATCCTCTTCAACCTCCCAACCTTGCTAGGTTATTATAAAAAGTTTATACCTTCAAGTTAAAAAACAAACGCTTAACGTTACCACCACTACTACCGGGTACAACACTATCGGGTAGCAACCCGAGGAAGCGTTTTGTTTCGGTAGTAGTTTTAGGCAGGCATTGGATTTTTTTTGTATCGCAGCTATTTTGACAGGGTTCCGTTGCTGTCTTTGCTAATAATTATAATATGACCTACATATGCGGTTTCCAATTTTAAACTCCAGCTTGTCAATTTATTTGTGTCTTGAATTTCGATTCCCTCATTCGCTAAAATACTTTCTAAATTGACCATGAGCTTTTATAATAAGACGCTTAATACGATGATGTCATCAAGATAAATTAGGCATATTACATTTTGGAGACCTCTGAGGGCATTGCCCATAATTCATTGGAAAGTTGATAAGAATTTTCAAGTTCAATGGGCATTTGGGAAAATTCAACGTGCCCATGTTCTATGTCATGTTCTATCTATCTATGATGTTCTCTGGATTTATTTCTACCTGATGAAATCCGCTGGCAAGATCTAACATAGTGGAATAATTCAGACAGTTACCTAGCTTATCTAATGTCATTGATGTTGGGGATCTGGTATTTGTCATCTATGGTTTTTCATTATTTTTATTAGCTCGCATTAACATTCATTGGCTTTGAAACTCCTGGCATGTTTACAGCGTGGAAAAGTAAATTCACGCGAGGAAGTAAATGCAACGGGTGGATGAAAGCTGGAAGTGGGTAAATTATATGACGACGTAGACTGTATCTTTCTCTCCGGCAGGTGAACATTTAGCTGCTGCAGATTCAATTTAACGTGATCATTTCCTCATACACAAACTCTAAAGTCTATAGCCTACTAGCCTTACAGTCGTACTTATAATTTATTTTACAGTGTTATGCACCGTGTACAAGATCTAAGCGGGCCACGTAGACTGCATAGGTTTGCCTAAAGGGTTTTAGCTTCTACGGCATTAGGTATGGTTTCATGCAAGCTTATGTGTTATTATAATGCTGAAAAGGTTTTGACACTTTTCGTAAAATTCCTGAGAGATCGTGGAACCCCGGGTGAGAAGCGGTAAATCGTTTTACATATACACTGGACAGCAAATAAACCGAGCCACCCGCTACCTAGGCACTTTAATTCGATTTTCTCAAAAACTAAAAAACCTACAATTATCAAAGTTGTACCTACAGAAAGTGCATTTCATGGTGATTAAAATGAAAGGAAACTCATTGGGTTTAATCAATATTTCAGTGTTTATTAAGGATTTTACAAAGAAGAGTCGTTTTCCAGTCGTGACAATCGTTAGTAATGATAAAGTGAAAAAAAAAATTAAAGCCAAAAACAAAGATAAAATCAAAAAAAGTTTTTGATCAATATTCCGTATTCCCTCCCCTTGCTCGGATAACTGCCAGCATCCTTGTATTCATCGACCTTACGAGCCTGACGATAAAATCTTGAGGAATTGTATTCCACTCCTCTTCAATTGCGATTCGCAGCTCTGGAAGCCTTGTTGGAGCAGGTACTCGGGCTCGAACCCGACGTTTCAGCTCATCCCATAAGTGTTCTATCGGATTCAAGTCCGGGCTTCGAGCTGGCCAGTCCATCGTACGAATGCTGACGTCGCGTAGATACTGGGTCACCACATGAGCAACATGAGGCCGTGCATTATCATGCATCAATTGCATATCCTGTCCGATATATCCTGCGTAAGGTACCACATGGTCTGCGAGGATTTCAGTAATGTAGCGATGAGAAGTCAGTCCACGTGTACGGCCCGTCGGTTCGATGAAAACTAACGTTGTATGTGCTGTTAACGAGATGCCGCCCCAGACCATTACAGATCCTCCTCCATAAGCAACAGTTTCCTCGATGCAACACTGAGAATACCTTTCTCCAGGGCGACGATATACTCTCTGACGTCGATCACTTCCATGTAGACTCACCCTGGTCTCATCAGTGAAGAGTACATTACTCCACTGCTCTAATGTCCAATCCCTATGCTCTCGAGCAAATTCAAGTCGTGCTCGACGGTGTGCTACCGTTAATGCTGGGCCTGTTGCAGCTCTTTTTGGGGTCAGGTTCCGTTCAGCAAGTCTCCTTCTGACGGTATCTGAACTTATGACCACTTGTCGTTCGTCACGCAGACTTTGTTGGACTTGAACTGCGTTGAGGTGGCGATTTCGCAGAACAGTAAGGTGGATATAACGATCATCTGCTGCTGATGTAGCCCTAGGTCTGCCCGTACCTGGACGGCGATCGAATGCTCCAGTCTCTAGGTATCGTCTGTAAACTCGTTGCACCGAAGATCTGCTGATTCGAAGCCTTCGAGCGACTTCACGTTGCGCAATGCCTGCTTGAAGTAATGCTACAGCTTGAGCTGCTTCCTGAGGTGTTGTATCCATTATTAATCGAAAAAAGTAGCAAAAACACACGCGTCTGAGCAAACGATGGACAAAAACTAAAGAAATGATAAGAAATATCCGACTACCCTCATTGTAGAGAAAAAGAACGCTAATTTCAAACTCTGGTGAAAACAGAACAAATCGTTAGCATTGTGTTTGTTGCTTGATTACAATGTGAGTTGAGGGTACTTTCGAATTAATTTGTAGTCATTTTAATCACCATGAAACGCACTTTTTGTAGGTATAACTTTGATAGTTGTAAGTTTTATACTTTTTGAGAAAATCGAATCAGAGTTCCTAGGTAGCGGGTGGCTCGGTTTATTTGCTGACCAGTGTAGAAAGTTCTCATCGCGTCGATTGGCAAAACAATTATAAAGGTAGTGCGAATGCCAGTCAAGGTCTCTGGGATACTGTTGCCGCGGGGCCAGTTACTTTATTGTCAATAACGCTAAATTGCTAAATTCGTATCCGCTTTTTGCTCTTGAGTACCTACAAATATAACATTCTTTATTGTAGATAGATATACCAGTTTACAAAAGTTATTATAATAACAATACAATATCCCTTACTCACTTGTACTTATGGTCATACCTATAATAGGTGGTTTTATCGCTTAAAGAGATTTTTTCCAGACAACCTACTGTAATGTAAACGTTACACGCGTAAACATTAATAACAAATTATATGTTTTTTTTTCTTAACAAAAATATAAAATAATAATTGATATCGGGTGGTCCCGATACTTCTCTATTAGAAAGGGACATATCATATCGGTAACGTATATGACGCGTTAACCATAGGTGCGAGCGAGACGCCAGAATTCCGCTATGTGCTTGCGCATTGCGGCGGCTGGCCGCCGCGCCGGTCCGTAAGCTTTGACAGCCTCGTCTCGCCAATGAGTCGCCGCTAGACTGTACTGGTGGTTAGAACACACTGTTCTGCCCAATTTCCATGCGCGATTGTTTGAGCGATCGCTGTATTTTGAAAGTGTATTACTGTAATATGCAACACCCTTACAGGGTACATACTTATAGCATACTTTGTGACACTATTTTAACACCTGTCTGTAATAATATATGTATGAGCATGAATATGAATATAATACTTGGAGTTTAATTAATTTTGACCTGAATAATCACGAGTTAATAAGTTTTGTGCAGGATTCAACTCCGTACCTACTAGGGGTTTTACCGTGACACCTTGCCGCTTTCATCACTGCCTACACTGCTTGCTCACGCCTTCGCATACCTTCCCGCTCTTCGCGAACAAGCCGGAAAACATCCAAGGATCATCCCAGGCGCGGCACTCCCCAAGCGTGAACACCGCCATCCACACCCGGCGCATTAACCAGGGAAGTGCTTTATCTGCAGAGGCTAATTCAGACCGGCTGTACACCCACGACCTTACAAATTTGTGTGCCCACCTACCTTTATTTTAAATTAAACAACAATTGAGACAACCGAGTTTTTTATTTTATTCATAATATTTTATACATGTACTGGTTCAATAGCTAGTCACACAGATTAATAAACCATGTAAGGATATTTGAATTTCCATTAAATACAGGGCCTTAAAATGTGGCCTTCAAGCAGTAGCGTAGCTACCGGAGGGCTAGACGGGGCAGTGCCCCGGGGCCCCCAAGCCTAGGGCTCTGACTTACAAACTATAAATTGAACTAGTGAAAAATTCTTCCACATTCGGAATATAAATAAACCAGAGTTCGGAACGCGACGAATACGAAACAAACGATTTTAATTAGATTAATATATAGTTGGGCCCCTAGTTTATTTTTTGCCCCAGGGGTTTTGGTTACTTAGCTACGCCACTGCCTTCAAGCAATGATTTTGAGAAATTCTTTGAGACTAGATTCGGATAGTCACCGTCTGTGATTGATTCATTGACTCTTCTTCAACTATCTAACCGTTTGCACTTACCTACATTAAATACGAAGACTACAGCCGGAGAATGCAAAACATTTTTTTTATATTAATAAATTTTAATTAATAAAAATTACAAGTTATATACCTAAAGTAAAAGAAATCGTGACAATCGTTCTATGTACGGCGCTGTCCGGTCACAGAATAATTAATAGCAGGTACAAGTCCGGTCCAATGCTTTTGTTGCTACCACATTGCTGCGTAGGCACCTAATTACGTTCAATGTGGTATTCTGGGTAAATGCTTTATTGGCGATTCTTTGGTTGTGTAACGTGCAATTCCCATTACATTTATGTATTACTTCAGTCAGTAAACAGACCTAATAGAGATGAGCTATTGCAAGTAGGTGCCATACCTACATACATTAAGGTCAAAGTGAAAATGGTTTATTTTCTTCTGATAGACATTCCCGCTAGATACGTACTTTTTAAATGATCGCTTTCATCATGGACTAAATATTAGTCCATGCTTTCATGAAACAGCAAGAAATAGGTACCTAGAAAGTATCAAGTAAGGTATGAAAACATAGAACTTCGATAAGTTGTAAACATTTTATTTGTTTGCATTACCTTAGAGAGTAGGTACCTATATTTTTATTTCTTTAGATATTATAGGCACTGCTTTTACCATGAGTTCATAACTTGAGATCGTCACTTGAATCCAGGTGTATTTGATGCTTACTTTTTTGTAAACGTGGTCATAGTCAACCTTCGGTGGCGAGAGTGACCGTACTTTGACTTTGATATAGGAGATTTCCATATCCACTGGAACCTGATAAAACATGAAAAAAGAAGTATCGTATTATTATATTTTAGCTAATGAATAAAAGGTGTAAGTAAACAATTGTGTCAAGAAAACTACCAAGCAAGATTTGGAATATAAAATAATCTGGGGAGGTAGGGTATATTTTTACATAAGGCCTTTTATACCCAACTACGGCAAAGCAAGTGTGGCTCAGTGGGAGTACGTACGACTTTCGATCTGACGCACCCAAGTTCGAATCCCGCTAGGTACCATAGACTTTCTTAAGTTATGTGTGGATTTAACACTTGCTCTAAAAACGGTGAAGGAAAACATCGGGAGGAGTCCGGCATGTCCAAGAATTTATCACAAAAATTCAAGGACATGTGACATACACCAACCCACACTGGGACAGCGTGGTGGATTATGGCCCATACTCTCTTTACGAGAGAAAACCTTTGTCTCAGCAGTGGGGACGTAATGGGCTGTTGATGATGACGGCAAAGACAATAAGGATTATGATTTTAGCAGCGTATGTCTGATGTATATTGTCAATAGGCTCGCACTTAAGGCCCTTTAACACCCCCACCCAAACGACACATGACAACGCAGTCGAGAATGAAACACGCTTGCTTACCTCATCAGTCTAGAGTCTGGACTTGGCGACATTTAGATCTTTTAGGCTAGATAAGAGAAATCAGTCTCGAAAGAAGGATGTTTATTTGAGTGATGACTTTGATATTTATCTGAATGAAAGAAAGAGTTACCTACTTAGTTAAAAATAGTTCCGACGTTCTATACTTACAGGAATGTCTAAGTCTGTCTCGTAATGGAATGCGGGTATCAGACCGCTCTTAGAGTAAATTACTTGAGCTCCGTCGGCTTCGCCACCTAAAAAGATCATTCAATATAGATACATATAACTCAAAACCAAATAGCGACCTTGGTAGGTTCGGTCCTCTGGCTATTCCACCTTATACTGAATAACTGTACCTACTGCGTTTTCAATTTTTTTCTACGCGGCATCCTCAACAGCTAACGAGTTTCAATGAAGATAATATTAACATAAGAGGAATATATATATATACGGTGCTTACTGTCTGTGCCTGGAAAAGAGCATTTATTGAAGCCGAGTACCTACTTACGGAGTGATTCAGCCGAGACTTGTGTAAAGTACTTTTAGGATTCCGTACCCGAAGGGTAAAACGGGACCCTATTACTAAGACTCCGCTGCCCGTGCGTCTGTCTGTCTGTCCGTCTACCACCAGGCTGTATCTCAAGACCCGTGAGTTAGACAGTTGAAATTTTCACAGATAATGTATTTCTGTTGCCGCTATAACAACAAATACTAAAAAACAGAATAAAATAAATGTTTAAGGGGGCTCCCATACAACAAACATGATTTTTTTGCCGTTTTTATAGATAATGGTACGGAACCCTTCGTGCGCGAGTCCGACTCGCACTTAGCCAGTTTTTTCTAATTTACGAGTAAACAATAAATTAATTAATTCAAGAAACATAAAAGTTTAATTCATATTAAAAGTTTAATTGCAGGGTGTACGGTTAGACACGACAATTGAATACTTTTGTCAGGGGAAATCGAAATCTTCCGATGAACTCATTTTTATTGGACAACTTAAAATTGTGATAAAAGTAAGTATTTATAAAACTATCCACAATACATTTCATTCATTTTGAAAAAAAAATGGGCATTTAGACTTTTAAATAATAAATATTGTGTACCTAAAAAAACGCCTAATTTGTTTTAGACTACCTACTTACAGACCTCGCTAGCATTCAAAGAATAATGGAAAAATAAAACTTTGTTACTTAGTTTCTATGTCGGTTGGAGCTTGCTGGCGTTAGGTATAGGTATTTCGTGAATTTCATTGCGTACCGCCACAGAATAATTAATAGCTAAGAGTCGATAGATGTGTTGTTTTTTAGGGTTCCGTATCCAAAGGGGGACTTTAAACGGTACCCTATTACTAAGACTCCGCTGTTCGTCTGTCACCTGGCTGTATCTCTATTAATAACGGCAACAGGTAGACGCTTGAAATATGCACAGAATATTTAGTTATATAGGTATTCACTTTAAAAATAAATATTTAATTAAAATAAAACAAATATTTAAGGGGGACTCCCATACAACAGACATGATTTTTTACCGTTTTTATATATATACGGTACGGAACCCTTCGTGCGCGAGTCCGACTCGCATTTGGCTGGTTTTTATTTCAGTAGAAAAGCAATTTCCGATTAAGTGGGAGAAAAATGTATAAGGTGTATTTGAATCGTCAAGAAGATGGTTATATAAAAATGATCATAAGAAAATGGTCATATCATAAGAAGCCAGGTAGGTGTAAAGTTACATCGGCAAAGCGATTTCCATCGAGCTGGGTCAGTGCGCTGTACTTTTTACAAACTTTTATTTAACTTGCCATGTTTATTATTAAGGGTCTAATCTTGTAAGTTAAATCAGAACCACTTCCTTTTATCCTACGGAGTTGAAATTTTGCACACTTGTCAAAAGCTCGAGGCCAATGCAATATTATGGGGATAGCCAGCTGATCTGATGATGGAGGCGGAAGGGGGCAATAAATCTTTTTGAAGGATTATCGTAAACTACCAGTGTTTTGGCTCATCTGCTTGCGGTTCCGATTACGAATTTGTTCAAAGCTTGTCTTGGAAAATATATTTTTCAACAAAAATTTATTACACATGTCTACATTTGAAAGTAACAATCTATACAAGCTCAAGCGGATACTACTAGGTATGTAAATCAAGAATGGAAAATGGAAAATAGAAAATGTAGGTAGGTACAAACCAAATTCATAAACCTGTTCGGCAGCATAAACCAATTTTATCAAATACAAGCACAATATTACTATAAAACCTTTCATGGTTAGTATTTAAAAATCGTTGAATGGTTCAGCGTAAGTACTTAAGCAACTAGTTGTTACTGAATAATGTTAGACATTTACAAACGAACATTATTTTTATACCGCATAGAACGTATTACTTCCACACTTCATGCCTCACGGTTATTAAATTTCTTATACGTAGATAATTATATTATTTTCGTAATTAGTGCATCTAAATTACAATTGGTTACTTTTCTTATATAAATCAGGGGTTCACATTGCACATGCTCCGGTTTTATAAACCTTTTATAATTCTACCAACAACAATGGGACGTCCTATCTCTATTTAAATAAATGTGTAAGTTTTGTAAGCACATATTTTTATATAAATTTATTTTAGGCTTCCCTAACAACTATAATTTTGTAGGTAGTATAAAAAACGAGTTTAAAAGAAAGAACGAAACGACATTTTATTATGATGACGATACCACAAAATAGTTTCTGTGACGAAACTTTCTTATCCAAGTACCTACCTTAGTCCGACAGATGTAGGAAGGAGCAGCATCAGCAGTGGAATTGTCTCACAGCTTCTGTATCTATAGATATAGCTATTTTTATATTACTCATATTTTAATGTTACTGATACTATGACTATGGGACATCTCACTTGCACTTCTAGTTTGACATTGTGTTATGTTAATTATAATTTATACTTTATTGTTTTTACATTATGTTATATTTTAGACAAAGAAGGCATCACCGCAATTTGTTGGTGCTATCTTCTCTAGTAGGCGTATTTCCGAAGCATTGGTAGAGTCAGTATTCGCATTTATTTTCTGGGCCTGGAGTTCAATTTGAGTATGGTGGTATGGGAAAGACATGGGTAGATATGCTTACCTTTTTTTCAAAGCCATGATTTTCATTTACAGTTTTTAGCGTTTTTTTTTGTATTATGTGTAAGTATATGACTTCGAGGGCTAGATATATCTGAGGTAAATGACGTTTAAAAGTGCATTTTTGTGCCTACCTATATAATACCATGGACCAAATTATATTTGGTCCATGATAATACATATATCTTTTGACTTTTTACGTACACAATTGTGCACATATTCATCATTAATTTCACAAATGTTTCGTTAGGTAGGTACATCAATTCGAAACAGATTATTCTTTACTGTTTTCATGGTATAATTACGTCGCTGTTTCTAATAATAAGTTTAACATTGAGTGGAACAATAAGTTTGTACCTACCTATTGGAATTTATTGCTACTAGCTGCGTCCCACGGTTGCGCCCGCGGTTTTCGGAAGAAAAGTACTTATCTCATGTCCTTTTCAAGACTTTAAGTACCTAGGTACTACGTGTGAAAAAATATAAAAAATGTATTTTCATTAGTATCGCGGGATTGATCTTAGAAAGTTTTCATGGTAAAAGTTCTAGGTGGCACAAGTACCTATTAAGTAGGTATTATCTGTTCTGTGGTGGCACAGCAATAATTGTTATTGGCAAGCGCAGCGCTTACGATCAGGCGAACCACTTACTCGTCTCGTTGCTCAGGGATCTCTAAAATAATAACGTAATACATTTTATAACAAAAAAAAGCGACTTCAATTCCGATGTATCATCAAAGTCCAAAGTCGAATATCGATGATATTTATAAGGGACCACCTTGAAGCTATACTGAACCCAACGCAAAAGAATTTTCAAATCAATTTATAAATGACTGAGTTCTGAGGTGACAAATAAAAAAAAACTTATACAATCAAATTGAGAGCCTCCTCCGAATAGCAAACGTATAGGTATAGAGCCTTTACTTTAGGTACCTTATTATTATATTATTCTGTGCCTTTACTTTGGCTGCGTAATTATACTTATTCATCTTTTCGATCGGCGAAATCATATCACCTCTCCACCAGTATATTATATCGTGCACAGATAATAACATATAAAAATTAAGTGATTAGGTACTTTAAAGTTCATTCACAGCGTTATCATTGCGGTCAGTGCGCGTTTATTCCGTCCCTTGTTTGCTTCTCGCTAAGAAAAACAACATGGCAATTAATTTCGTTATTCTGTTGTTTTTAACTTTTGTGATCTCTTCCAACGGGATTTCAAAAAAGTATAATTCACCTCCTCATTGTACACAAATAACTAAGGGTAAGAATAATTAACCAAAACATTACCTTGTCATTTTGTTAACATTTCCCTCTTCTCGCACATTTATTTTTTTAATCCTCTTCTGGAATATGTTTTTGTTTCTTCTCTGATTTCGATTTTCTTATTTAGTAAGTAGGTACTTATTTCGAACTACTTATCTATGTTTTATTTTAGATACAGATTACGTGTCCCGGTATAAATTCGACTATCCCCCGGCATACCTCATACCCGGACAACGTGAAGCGCACCAAAAAGTTAGTTTCTTCAAATAATGAATATAAGACCTAAGTATATACTTACTTAGTTTCGTTTATAATTTTATTTATGTAATGCCTATAACATTCTCGGTTTGTACAAGTCCTAGTTGCGCATAATAATGTTTAGGTAATGACCCAAAGGTTATCACTAATAAGTAGGTGTACCTACCAAGTACCTAGTGAGTCAATGGTTAGCATTAATAAGTCCATAAGTAGGCATATACATATCTATTAACTTAAAACGGTGAAGGAAAACATCGTAAGAAAACGGGAATGTCCAAGATCTCATCACAAAAATTCAAGGACATGTGACATTCACCATCAACCTGCACTGGGCCAGCAGCGTGGCGAATTATGGCTCTATCTATGAGAGAAGGCCCGTGTCCCAGCCGAAGGCACGTAATGGGCTGAAGATGATGATGGTGATCTATTAACTATTAATAATGATATCTATGTCTATGCTGAGAAATTGAACCATTAAGCATTTGTAGGTGTGTATAGTATAATTATTAACCGACTTCAAAAAAGGAGGAGGTTCTCTGTTCGATTGTTTTTTTTTTATGTTTGTTACCTCAGAACTCCGTCATTTACCGAACCGTTCGTACCGTCCGTCATGAACCGATTTGGAAAATTATTTTTGCGTGGGGTTCAGTATAGCTACGAAGTGGTCCCATATAAATTTCATCGATATGTGACCTTGGACTTCGAAGATACATTGAAGTCGGTTTTTGTTTTTTTTCTGAAAATTAATTATATTGTTATATTTATTTTATCAAAGTGACCTTTTATTATTATGATATTCTAAGTAATGTTTTTAAAAATTCCAGCTGTACTGTGTGAACCCAGCCTTGGTGAACAAGGCGGTGACGGTGGTATGCGACTGGTCAGCGCCTCCGCAAGTTTCCTTCACTCTTGGTGATGACTACGTGAGCATTGTGAGGGTGGACCCTTCAGGCAGGTTCCTGGGCAACGCGGTCATCACCACCTACCAGTTCTGCAGCCATAATAACATTACGCAGCAAGATAATGTGATTGCAACGGAACTCAACAATGTTATTTGAGAAACATTTTTAATCTTTAGTTTTAGTTAGTTTAGTTTTAGTTGGTTTAGTAATAATAAGTTCCTGCTTAATAAAACCAAGTATAGATTTTTAAGATTCTGGCTGTTACTTATAAACATACCTATAAAGATTCGAGTAAGTTATTGGATCCCGAAATTCGCATACCTGGTTCAAAATTGGACGACTTTCGGGTTCCCGCCAAAGATATTTTTGGTTCCCGCTACTTTTTTTTTTAAGTTCGTCCGTTACGGCAGGCTAGTCTCTAGGACCATAGCGCTGTGTCTTACGTAGTTTTTATTTGATAGTTTAATATTCCATTTATTATACTTTTGTTGAGAATTAGGTCAAAAGCAATAGGCCGGACACTCTCCTAGTGCTTCAATAAAGTGGTGGAACTTTATTCAAGCTTTCCATGGCCTTTGTGGGAGAACATAAAAAGCAATGTTTTCTCTATTTTGTTTGATTTGCCTACACCTGTGCACGTTTACGAACACATAAAGGTTAATATTCAACCGATATTACACATGATCACTCGAAATAACACTTGTTTGGAAAATAAAACAAAATCGAACTGTATCACTTTTCACTTCCCGCCAAAAAGTCCCTCTACGTCTATATGGCGACAGCTCGCGCGCGACTTACGAGAATGAGTGAGTGCGATGTTAGAGCGAATGAATGCGATAGACGATCGTCGTTTGTTGCGTCTTTCGATTGTAGGTTTTCGAGAATTGTTACTAGCACATATTAAAGCACTAGCCCACATTTAGTTACTCTACTCTACTTATAAACATACCTATATAGATTCGAGTATGTTATAGGATCCCGAAATTTGCATACCTGGTTCAATGTTGGACAACTTACCTAAAACAATTTAGAAACTTCTTCTTCAACCTCGTCATCGATGGATTTGAGTTTTTCTATGCTTAGAAATAGTTCAGCGTGATACAAAGCAGCGGCTTCTACTTCCATCTCAGCGGCAGTAACTGCACATTATAAATAAAATTCATAATTCGTATTAGGTACCTAATAACGTATTAGAGAATATAAAATAATACAAAAAAATATGTAGCCTACAAAGGTAGGTTAAACCTAGGTTTATTAAAGGTTGGTAGGGTCTATCAGTACCTACCTAGGTAGGTCCTTGCTACCTTATTAGCAGTTAGTAGGTACCTATCTACTTATGAACTCCGATACTCACTTCTGAGCTGCTTTACAATTTCGACGTTTTTTTTGATTAGCACTAAATCTGCTTCATTTTCTTCTTGGACGCTGTTGAAAAATTCAGTGCTATTTACATCAATAGAAATTTGTTCAGATTCTTTTTCGGCTTCCATTACACTAGATACCACAAATTAGTATTTACTATAACTTCTACTAAATTTACTAAGGTACACTTTTAAGTTTTAGCGTAACCAGTATTATTATTTCAAGACAAATCAAACCATCAACGCTGACTTTCGGGTTCCCGCCAAAGATATTTTTGGTTCCCGCTACTTTTATTTTTTAAGTTCGCCCGTTGCGGCAGACTAAAGTCTTTAGGACCATACCGCCATGTCTTACGTAGTTTTTATTTGATAGTTTAATATTCCATATATTATACTTTTGTTAAGAATTAGGTCAAAAGCAATAGGCCGGACCCTCTCCTAGTGCTTCAATAAAGTGGTGGAACTTTATTAAAGTTTTCCATGGACTTTTTGGGAGAACCTAAAAGCAATGTTTTCTCTATTTTGTTTGATTTGCCTAGACTCGTGCACATTTACGAACACATAAAGGTTCCACCGATATTACACATGATCACTCGAAATAACACTTTTATGGAAAATAAAACAAAATCGAACTGTATTACTTTTCACTTCTCGCCAAAAAGTCCTGGTTCCCTCTATGTCTTTACTTGAAATTATTTTTGTTTATTGAATGACTTCACACGATTTTTGCATTCAGTGCTGCTTGAAGATTTAGTGCTTCTTTTTGGGGCTATTGTTTTTGGGTAAACTATATTATCATTAACCTGCCTACATAACTTGTACCATGTGAAAGCACCATAGTTTGGTAGAATTAAATGGAAAAACCTGGTAAGACCAAAAATTACATCATCGACCTGCAATTTGACTGTCAATGTCATCGAGTTTTAATTGTCAAACTGTTTAGTGTCCTATCCATGTCCTGTCACGCGTTTTTCTTTTGCTTCGCGAATCCGTGAAACTTATCTTGATTTGTGGCTAAAATTGTTCTCAAAATCCACTAATGATTGTTTATAATTTCTAGACGTGCTGTTTTTGAAAATCTTTCAAGATGATGAGTGACGACGATCGCGACATTGATATCGAGAGTGATGTGGGTGTTCTCTATTGTTGACAGGTTACTCGCTTCGTTTATTTTGATACTGATACATGGTATTAAAATTTTCAGGCCGAGAATGACTCTGATTCGCGGATGCATGCCAGGAACAGCCTGGGCAGTGGATATTACTCGCAGGTTTGTTTGTGAACCGCGTTAAACATTTGATAACCTTTTCATTGAATATGATAATGAAGTGTAACATCTGCTTACATTATCTTTATGTAAGTGCAGTAATGTCGTTAGGCTTGTATTTGTGACTATGTTATTAGGCCGAGAAACGAGCTCACCACAACGCACTAGAAAGAAAGAGGAGAGACCACATAAAGGACAGTTTTACTTCATTAAGGGAATCCGTACCAGCATTGCAGAACGAAAAAGTGGTATGTAGTGTTAGTATTCTTTGATGTTATTATTACATTATAAGTTATTTGCTAAATATAGTACAACTGGCCCTCAGTCCCATGATTTTGCCTGCTTTTGATTTCCCCAGCAATTCAAAATATATTTTTGATTACTTCCCAATGTATTCTATTTTATCAGTTCTTTATTCCCTGTTTATTTTGATAGTTTTGAGCTGACTGACTTTGAATGTTGCTTTCATAAATTATTCAATAAATGCGCTAGTATTTCATCTTAACCTTTAATTTGAACAAAGTCAAATAGCTCTCTGTGTCCCAAAGGGCTTTGAAGATTTTATATGAAGCCTTGATATTCTTGAATTTTACTGTCAATGTATATTTACGAATAAATATGCTGCCATTACAAAAAAAAAATGGTAGACAGTATGTAGGCCAAAATCTTCAAACTCCTTAGAATCAATCATTATAAGATATATTTCAAAGTCAAATATCTGTATTTCCAGGCCAGCAGAGCTCAAATCCTGAAAAAGGCGGCAGAATACATTCAGTTCATGAGGAGGAAAAACAACTCTCATATGCAAGACATTGAAGACCTCAAGAGGCAAAACAACCTTCTGGAAACACAAAGTAAGTTGTTGTGAGTCACCTTACTTATACACGTTGTAGTTAAGCACGTAGTAACAGACAGTGAGTCCGAAGGTTGCAGGTTTGATTCCCATTGACGATTTATTAATATTCCTTTTTATTATTATTATAATTTGGAGGTTATTCAAAATACCTTTTATTTATGACTAGCTGCTCCCTGTGGTGTGTGCGTTTATGTGCATTCATTTGCCTATAGCTTAATATGGCAATCCCTCGGGAACCGTGTGCTAAATTGGAATTAAAATTATCCTACATTCGTCTTAATTTCATTAAGATCGATTCTGCAATTTAGTCATGACAAGGTAACAAACAGAGTTATTTTTGCATTAATAACAATTGTTCTGACAGGTACTAGATATTCTAGTGATTCAATTTCATTGTAAATGTGCATATACTATAGACCTATAGTGCATAAGTCTGAGCTGTATGTGTGTTGATAATATTAGTTGGTACTTCTGGATTATTCTAGTAGGTAAATAAGTTTATTATTCTCTAGCAATAGAGATAATATATGATTAATCATTAATGTAAGATAAGTACAAACATCGAAACATGAGATGTCCTATATGTATTATAGTGTACTAGAGCACATGAGCAATCACAATAAGCATAAAATATTATGGTGCATAACGCTACTTTTTTAAAATTCCAGTCCGAGCTTTGGAAAAGGCGCGGCAGACCGGTAACTACGTAGATGCTCATGAACTAGGCCTTGGCATCAAGTCAGAAGGTAGTTCACATGACACAGACAGCTCCGACGGAGAAGGTACAACGCGACGCGTAAAAAAGCTCAAGATCAATGGTGTTAATGTATAATGGACAGATGACAAACTTTTGTGACATGATCATATTGGCAAATCATGACAACATCAAAGCTAAATTTAAGGTCATACCGACACAATTTAAATGCATTTACAGCTGGTTTGTGAAAGCATGAACTACTCAAGGAAAATTTTAAATTTGTGTCTATGTTACCATCAAACATTTACAAGGTTGAGCAATGTTCAACTTAGCCAAACAAAGAGAATGATAAGTAATGTAAGGTAAGCAAACCCTTGACCTTTCTAAAGTTGGCCCTCAACTAAATTGACCGTAATGACCTCGAAGTAGAGACACTAAAGGACAGTTTTTGTGTCTGCCGCTAGATGGCGCGAAACTTAAATGTTGATTTTACAAAACATTATTTTTATCAATTTATTAAAAGCTAATTATTTCATAAAGCGCGATGTCCACTGCTAGCTAAGCTAAATTGTTTCAGTTTCCAGTTTCTAATCAGGCCAAACATTACTCCACCGCGAGATGCTTAGAACGCACGGTGTGAAAGGAGGCAAAGTTACTGATTGGTTTACCGGTTACCTTACATAGTTCGGTTAGTTAACACCGACACGACGCTTAGTACATTCTAACGGTGAAATGATTTATAATAACGACTTGACTTACGTGAGCCAAGTTAGCTTAGTAGGCTCAAACATCGACTCTTCACTATTTTTGTACATTCATATAATAATAGACTTAAGTGATCATAAAATGGTTTGATTTTGTGTATATTTAGAAGTCGTAACTTTTAAACACCGTGATTTTTGCTAATTATGATTTGTCATTTTAATTTTTACTTTCGAGTATAATTTTAATTTTAAATTAATGTTGTGTAGTAAAGTCAAATTAAGTACACTATCACGTTCAATATTCTTGCAATAAACTTTTAATTTTATATAAAGAGGTTTAAAAACAGTATTACCTTTTCTACAAATATAAAATTGATGTTCTATTATAAGAATATTTGATTGAATAAGTAGGTTAAGTGTTAGTCTTCTCGAACAGATGCAATTAATAATAAATTAATGTAAGCCGGTTATATATGTATACGTCATTTATACATTTTTGTATGTTTTTTGTTTAATTGTTTCCCTGCACCGTTTTTCCCTTTTCCCGTAGATACTGCGTTTTACTACCTAAAATGTGAAATGGTAACAACAGCAGGAGATTTTGCCATTTTGTTTAAACTTAGCTGCTACACAGAGTCGAAAAAGATAATTATTTCACAGTATACAGGGTGGAATTGAATTCAATAGGCCCTGCTTTAGAAAGGACTATAGCACGAGATTAAAAAAATAAAAAAATTACCAAAAAATTATTGACATTATTTAGCCGCGACGAGGCGCGAATGCTCGGCACGGCGCTTTCTACCCTCCCTGCGTCATTCGCGTAACCTGTTTAGTGAAATAGATATTTCAGCTAATAGTGTTTTATCTAAAGCCTAAGTAGTACTACATATATTATGTAAAGCATGCATTAAGTACATATATTTTGGAAAAATATCGAATTCAATTCCACGGAGTATACACGTGTAGACGGACAAAAGCTCGGAGACGCATGACGTATTCTATTGAATAGCGCGAGTATCATATTCGCCGGGACTTAAACTTGCGAACTGGCACCATGTCATTTGTTCTAACCAACTAGGCTGCCAAGGTACTGAATTTAAGATTTGATGACAAAGGTTGTATAGCGTTCCTTACCACTTTTCGTTCGTCCACATGCCACTTTTATTCGTTCCACATTCCGCTAAAAATGGTAGCTCAAATGTAATAAAATTGTTGAAATTATGTTATTTTATTATGATTATGTGCAATATAAAGTTACCTGTTCAGGTATATTTGCGTGTTTTTAGTTTAAGGATTGTCCTTTGTTCTGGAAGACTAAAATAGTTTTAACGGATAATATAAATACTCTGTTAAATTAAGGGTTTTAATTGTTTTATTACGTCCTAATCCCAAGTCTGTATTATAAAATTCAGTCTTAGTAACTTGAGGAAATTGTGCCTAGTCCGTGGGTACTGCTAAGAAATGGAACTCCTTGCCGTCTTTTCTGTTTCCTAATAACTGCAATCTACGAGGCCAGAATGAATAGGTATTTTCTAGATCTACGTGCTCCATCTTCGCCCACATCGTCGCTTAACATAAGTCGAGGTAGTGGTCAAACGTAGATCTATAATATTAAAAAAAAAGAATACAGACAGTATAATTAGGTAGTTTTTTTTTACGCTTAATAGATCCATGTTTGGCCACTATCTCGCCTGATGTGAACCGATGATGTGGCCTAAGATGAAGCACATAGATCTAGAGAGAGACGGCAGTTAAGCGGCTGCTTAGACCCGTCTCCCCGATGGTTCAACGAACATCATCCCGAAACACGACTAGGTCGCTTGACGGCATGGCTTTGTTCGGTGGGTGGTATTACAACCACGGCCAGAGCCTACCACTCCAAAGCGCGTAAGCGGGTTTCATCACGATGTTTTCCTTCACCGTTTTAGAGCGAGCGTGCTAAATATGCACTTAACTATAAGTCATTGGTGTAGGGCCGAGTCGGGAATAGCTAACCTTTTGAGAATCTGTAACTATAATTAACGAGTAGGTGTAGGTACATGTGTGGGTACACCTATATCAAATGACTAAACATTTCAGATAAACCAAGCACTTTGGATAAAGCACTCGAAATAAACTGAATCATTGTTTTGTGCAAAATTTTATCGGCCGCGTAGTACACCTACATACAATACAATACCTACAGTAAGTTCCTAGTATTTTTTTAAACAAGTACACTAAACTTGGTCCTAAGCATCGATATATATGTCTATGGTCCTAAGTATATATCGGTATATACGGTGTACGTACTATAGTAGAAATCGGGTAAAAGAAATTAATTAAATGTATTTACAAAGAAATTGTAGCAAGCTTTCTATATAAGGTACTTAACATTTGATTTTACAGGTCCCAATAAATCCTACCTTCACTGTAATGTTAAACTAGCTCTTTTTGCTATAGATTGTTAGCGATTGACCTGAATAGCGATGCCAAATCCGTGATTCTTTGTTTAAGCTCATTTTGCTCATTCTACCCATTACGCTCGTTATGCTTATTTTGCTCATTGGTATTGTTTGGCGCTTGCAGTTTTCCCTGGACAACAAGCGCTTCCGGATTTTGCGATATTTTGATCGTAAAATGTGTATCAAGGCTGAATAAACGGTTTAACCCTTTCACCGCTACAGTCGGCTATACACGACATACAATAAAGTGCTCGCCACGCCAACGTTGGCATAGACCGACAAAACTGCTGTTTTGCAAAATAAGTACATCCCTAGAACATATATGGGCTTAATTTATTATGGGTCAAAACGATAATTGATTCATAGTTTTACGTTTAGTTATTCGGATAACTAAATTATTTTGCTTTTTTCCATTGACCTGCATAATCGACCAAATGTACGAAAAATTTGTTGTTTTCTGCGTACCATCAAGCAGGGATACTTCATGAAATACAGAGAAAACAACAGCTTTCCCCCCTTCTTTTCTTCGTGGTCGGCTTCCACGTTTATAAGAAATCCAAGATCCAACATATTTTTACCTGCCTAACAATGGATTTACAAATTTTCTATATAAGTTCTCGGAATCGCCAGGTCGTCCAATCCCTGATAAAGTTGAATAAAACTTATGTAAGGCCCTAGTTTCTCTTTAAAATATTTGCCTCAATTTTTTTACTACCTACTCGTACTTAACCTACCTAATTAATTAAGTAGGTGTACCTCAATTACGAAAGACGGCCATAATTATAGGTACCTACTATTCTTAATTAATTTAAAAATAATAGATAACAACATTTTCTAAGAACATTTTATTTAGTTTTATTCGTCATACAAATAATAGTAAAAATTAGTGTCATCTAAAAGCTAAGGCTGGTATGCGCTGGTAAAAATATAAAAATAAATATAAAAACAATGGCAGTAAGTTTAAAACTCATTTTAGAACGAAGGAACACAACCAGTGGATTTTTCTTTTTAGGTTATTTAAAAATTGCACAGCTTGACTAAATACTATAATGGCAGCTAACGGCAACTTCTTTCTACTATGATTTTCAGAATCCAGACAGGAAGTCATCGAAATCTCGAGGCCAGCTAAACCTTGCTTGATTCTGTAAAGAAAAAGATATTTATATTAAAATTAATTTAAATATTATCGTCAAATCATTCAATACCATAAAAAATCCTTAGCTAAGAATCAAAATATTAAATTAATTATCGGGAAAACCAATACAAAAGTGACAATGTTACGTCGCAAAATCAGGAAGAAATGTAACTTACCCCGTTGTCGTGATGTTCTTCAAACTTGATGAAATCGCTGCAACCCACACTTTCCAACAGTCCTTTCTCTGTGTCAGCTGTAAAAGAAAATAAATAAGTATAAAATATAAGTAAAACAAGAAGTAAAGATAATTAAGTACTTAAATACGAGCTTGTTTGATTTTTGCTACTGCGCAGCCCCCCTACCCATATGTCCCTCAAGCGCCAATCGTATATCGTGTTGAGCTCAAATTAAGGTCTAGATTCACTGCGACAATGTCTTATGATGCCATATATTGTCTCATTAAGTTTATCTCAACTTGTAGTCATCGTATTTTGGTATAAATTAATGAGATTAATTCGATTTCTTGCCTAAATCGACCATAATTAGACCGTATCTCATTAGTCGCAGTGACGCTATACCGTAATTCGAGCTCAACACGATATACGATTGGCGCTTGAGGGACATATGGGTACGGGGGCTGGTCACGTGGTGCGACGGTCAGCGGTCATAAAGTTTGGCGCGCGAGTTATAACAAATTAAAAACAACAATAGAAATAGACAAAAGTTAGTAAGAGATAAATGTTTTAAGTAACTTACTGAACAAATCCATGTAGCCAATTTCTGATTGATCGTTTACATTATGCTGAGATTTGATTTGGTCTCTATCAGGAACTAACTGGAATTCCATTTGGACTTCTTGCTTGCTATCTGTTTCTTCAGAATATGCTTCCGAGTGATTAGAACTTTCTGAATAGAATTCGTTTTCCGAGGTGGTTTGCCTCCGTTTTGATGTCTCTGAATCACTACTTTGTTGTATTTGTGATTTGGTCGAATTGTCAATATGGTCATTGTCGAATTGTTCTTTATGGTAATTTGGATGCAATGTTTCTTGGAAAGGCAGCGTCTTGCCTAGTTGGTGATGAGACCAGCCGGAATCCTGTGAGTCTGAAGATGAATTGGCCCGACTGCTGCTTAGACTATCCTGTTTTGTCACGACGTGCACTGCGGTTTGATTTGTTGTCTTACGCTAAAAAAGAAAATAAAGTGTTAGTTTATTCACAAAAGACTAACATTATTTTGTGTGATTGAAAATTGACGGTTAAAGTAAAACAAAGTGCTGGTTCTTACATATTTAGTTGGCCTTTGGTCTCTGCTGCTTTCTGATTCCGAATCAGCCGCTGATTGTGAATATGTATCATGTGCAGATTCGTTCTGGTGTTCTTCCTGGTCTCCAGTTTCACCCTCCAAACGGCTTTGTAGATCAGCAACTAAAAAAAATTGACAATAAAATGGATAAGCTTAACACACGGTTTTTAAATATTTAGGTAATATTATTTTACTCACTTTGAGCTTCCAAACTGTCATTTATTCGTTGTAAATCCTCCAGACTTTCAGGTGCTTTCTTTGTTGCTCTTTTTAACCTGTTGATGACTGTTGCCAGCAACTCTGGGTTCGGAATCTATAGCAAAATTAAATACAATGTTATAATCATAACAAAAAATTTAACACTACGTAAATCTTTGAAAAAGCAAATAGTTATTTTAGATTCCACGACTTAAATGCTGTGTAAGAGTATAAGAGAGCTGGCATTGCTCACCTGAGGATCACAACACGCAGCTTCCGCCAACTGTACCATTGCCGCTGTTGTCTCATTTCTTCTCTCCCTTTCATATTGCGCATTTCTAGCACGACGTTCCTCCTACAAAATAAAAAATAATAATTAATAAATTACACACACCCAAATACAGAAAATGTACATCAGCCGGTTAAAAGTATTAGAAACTTACAAGAGAAAGTGGCACCCTGTTCTTTCCGGCAGGTCTGCCGCGTCTCCTATCGTTCTTACTCGTGGGTGGTTTATCCTTAGTCTGCATTGTGTTACTAAATAAATTCACTGTAGGTAATATTGCACGTACGGTAACTTATTCGTCTAATTTGTTGCACTACTTATTTGCTTAGTTCACTACGGTAGCGAAAAGCTTAATAAAAAATGTTTAAGAAGTGTACCTTTATATACCGTCTTAGGTACCTGCGTGTCCGCACGCATCCCCAGAATAGGGGCGGAGCTTGATGCATTGTCTTAGAGCTCTCGGTAATTATTATTAGGGTCCCAGGTACTCGTAGTTAGGTAAGGGATAATCCTTGGTTCACATTTTACTAACATTTTACTGTTAGTGTTTTTTAGTTGTATATCTGATTGGATTTAAATAATTTTAGAGCGTGCTAAGAAATATATAGAAACCAAAATAAAACGTTTAACTTGTTGAGTCGAAGAAATATAAGGATATTTAGCTTTTAAATTAAAATGTTTTGCGATTAAAATAGATATCACGAATTACAAAAAATCGAGTGGGTACATACAATATTAAACATGTTATATAATTATTATCCACGAACATTAAAATAAAAATGACCGCGTAGAAGCCGTGCTACGAAAAGGTACGTCGAGACCGGCGCCGGCGCAGCGCCCCAGCGCGATGTCCCTTTTTATATACCTACTACCTTAAGTGAATCTTTATCTGTC
Source organism: Petrophora chlorosata (assembly GCA_951640565.1). NCBI lineage: Eukaryota > Metazoa > Arthropoda > Insecta > Lepidoptera > Geometridae > Petrophora > Petrophora chlorosata. The sequence continues at coordinate 9,424,100 of OX621207.1, read as the reverse complement.
ACGCCAAATACTATTTAACCACTTTGTAGTACTAGGCATTTAAATTACTAAAATCATTATTTAGTCTAACCTACCATACATCTCGATATATTATGCGCTTTAGTTAAACTTGTATCGATCCTTTATCAGATTCTTGTTGTAGGTACAAGACCGTTGCGAGCGGGAGGCCGTCTGGGAAGGTACCACAGCTTTGCCAGTTATTCCACCGCCAAGAAGTAGTGCGCAAGAATTACTATGTTCCGGTTTGAAGAGCATTGTAGCCAGCGAAATTACGGGGCATATGAGACTTAATATCTGATGTCTCGGGGTAATGAGCTCAATGCAGCGCTACGCAGTAATTTTTATGATATTAAAAGTTCTGGGTGGCACCGCAATTGTTATGGGCAGGCGTGGCGCTTAACATCAGGTGAACAACAAGTTCGTCTCATCTCTCAAATAAAAAAAAATCGCTGGGCGGAGCAGTACCTTGTTTTAGTTCCAGTAATTTGTTTTGCTTAGGGCATTGAACCAGCCCTCTGATTGTGTGTAGGTAGTACCTACATCTATTTTATTTTCTAAACAAAGTTCTCGAATCTAATTGTAAGGGTAAGGAACAACAGCCCGCGGCGCGGCGCACGGTGGAGTCACCGAGGAGGCATTTCCTCGAACGGTATCGGTTCGTTAACGGCACAGGCACATATAGAGGTAGGGCGGCTGGTGCAAGGTAATAGCAAAGAAAACTTATTACTACTTGTAATAGTTAGTATATATATATATATATATATATATATATATTCCAATGTATTGTAACGGAGCTCACAGAAGGTAAATTCAAATTACGCGTAAAGACTGTTCTAATGAGAAAAGCATACTATACTGTTCGTAATTATATAGAAGACAAAGATGCTTGGAACATTCCACTTCTGCAAAGTAGCCAACTGGTAGAGACATAAAATTGTAGAATATAAAAAAATTGTAATAAAATCTCTAAAAAAATGGCCCTCAGTTTCTTGCCGTGTCTTCTTGGTGGTTCTTTTTCCGATATGGTGGTTGAGTCTTGGTGATAATTGACGTTAATGTGCGTCTGTGATACCAAAACTGAATAAAGAGATTTTGATTGATTGTAGCAGGTGGGCACGTGCAACTACGAGTAAGATAGATAGATAGATAGATAAACACTTTATTGTTAAAAAACCTTAAACATAGGTACATGAAAAACAAGTAAATTTCACAGTTATCAGCATAACAATAGGCGGTCTTAAGTAAGTATAGTAGGTAGGTACCTACGCTGTCGCTATGTTCTGAATTCTTACTGTCTGTTTAAATTTCGAGGAAGTAGGTAATCCTTTCTGTTAATTGTATAATGTTATCCGATTATATTCCTATTCTTTTCAAATTTGAGGTTTCGCACTTTCGCGCCTGCTTAGTCTTATCATGAAAGTATATAGTTATTTCATGCAATGCAATGCCATAATATTTTGATTAGTTCGTGTTGACTTGCCTAATTAGGTTTTATGGTTGGTACCTGATGACGGGACGAACTTGATGCCTTAGCGACTACTGGGTCAACAATAGCCAAAGATCGCGAAGCCTGGAAGTCTTACGCCTTTGCCCAAAACTGGGACGACACAGGCTGACAGTAACAGTAACCTGTTTATTTTGTAAGTAGGTAGTGCCAAGAATTAGTAATAATTGAAGACGTTGTGCTTATGAAATTAGCATTCCTTTTTTGAATGAATCGTATCAAATGGATTGTCTTAATAAATGTCCATCAGTAGAGATACTCGTACATAAATAAAATTGGCCATAAAATGCTACGCTTTATTTTTCAAGTGTTTTCCTCCAAATGATCCTTGTAACTGCCTATACTAGTAGTTTTCCCGTACTTATTGCTTTGTCGCTACGTTATTTAGTGCAGCGAGCTAACAAGCGTCCCTATGAGAGCGCTCCAACTAAGTTTACTCCATGGAATTGAATTCGATATTTTCCCGAAATCGTCGCCCGGCGCTCCCGCGTTACCTGTTTAGTGAAATAGACATTCCAGCTAATTGTCTATTATTTTGTTTGCTTTAACCACACGACGGATTTTGATACGGTCTTCACTGTCATTTAGAGGTTTTTATGTACAAAACATTCTAATTAAATTTTATATAACTGTGAACATTCAATGTTTTGTAGTCAGTAAAAAATTACACCACATTTAGTAAATTGCCTCCGTGCGAAGCCGGGGCGGGTTATAATATAAATCACAGAATACTAAGGGACAAGCATCACTCCGCAAAGAAATTTAAATAAATAGCGACTCTTGCTATGACGCAATAAAATTCAATTCTTCTCGCGTAGCGCTGCATACCTACCAGTCATATTAACCTACAGAGCGCATCTCTTTCTATTGCATAGCTCTTATCTCTTCTGACGCGGCACGTGTAACGACGTGCGACCCGCTGTCGGTGTCCGGCTATGTACTTGTAGCTTCGTACCTACAGTGCGGAGTGTGCTAGGCCTAGTAATATGTAAGTTAGTGAGACTTGTCCACATAGCTATAAGGTTGATAAATTAACAAAGTTTTTACTTGTAGTACTGGTTTCTCGTATGCGAGAGGCCGTTTGGGTGGGTACCACCGCTTAGTCATTTATTCAGCCGCCAAGCAGTAGTGCGCAAGCATTACTGTGTTCTGGTTTGAAGGGCATTGTAGCCAGCGAAATTACTGGGCATTATGAGACTCAACAGCTAATTGTCTCAGGGTGACGAGTGCTGTGCAGCGCCGCGCAGGATTATGCAAAACAAAGTTCTGGGTGGTGCTGTTATTGTCATGGATTAGCGTATTGCTTTGTCGCTACGTTATGTAGGCAAGAAAAAAAGATTTTTGCGAATAATTAATTACCTAGTAGTCGTGGGTTTATGGTGATAAAAATCTAGTGCATAGATTACAAAAGGCAAATAAAGGAAAAATAAAGGAACAAACTGAACAATGCAATAACAAAGGCCACCAAAAGTAACACTTAGTATTTCAAAACGCAGAATTCCAGGGTGTGGTTGATTAAAAATACGGCTCTTGTTTACCTTCCAACATTCTTTGTTATATCAAACGCTACGTGTATGAGCAGAAATGCCTACGTAAGCAAAAGGAAATGAAAATGTAAGGTAGCATTTTATTGCGAAGACGTTTGGTATTTTAATTAACTTCGGGGAACTCTCCATGATAACGCCTTTAGGTTGTGTTTGTGCTACTTTGTAGAAACTGTTTTAGCGGTGAGATACTTCCAAAGTCTCTCGCATATTTGCCAATGAAACATACCTACATATACCTTCCTACCACATACTTTTTTTTAACTGGCGGTTGCCTTTATTACTGAAAACAACTCTACACTCTGGACCAGGAGCTCATCGTATTTTCAAAAGTCTGTCAGAGCGCCTGATTGATGCGACGCGTGACCAAAATGCTGGGACTTATTTGGCTCAAAGTATCAGTATTGCAATCCAACGGGGCAATACTGCCAGCAACTTGGGTACGCTGCCAACTGGTAGTGGGTTGGAGCAATTGAGCTATCTATAGGCCTTTAATGGTCTATGGGTTGTCCAATTGCTTCTCCTTGTAAGTAGTTAGTTTAGTTTTAGCAACCCCCGACACTCCATACAAATTCGCCGAGCTAACTGTCTAGTACTACTACTGGCGCACCGGCGTGTCCGCACACGTTTTGTGTGTATGCGTAATTATTGTAGGGATGAGCTAATACGAATCGAGCGCGACAAGGACACAAGATGTCGCTTCTTTACGTAGTAATATTTAGTTTTCTTTGGTTTTAGTAAGTAGAGTGTAGAGTTGTTTTTACCACATACTTACTGGAATACATACTCGTACAACTTGTTTGAGTTGAACTCAGTTTATGCGATAGTCGATATAATTCAGCAATGTACTCGTACTTACCTAGTTCAAATTTGACGGCCTCTGTGGTGTAGGTAGTGGTTACGTGAGTCGGCTCATAAATATCTCTTACCACGGAGGTTGCGGGTTCGATCCCGCTATGGAATTTAATGTTTGTGCGTAGAGAAAAAAATGCACAAACATTTGTTTAGTGTCTGGGTGATATCGGACCATGGTCTTTTAGTAGTTATTGGTACTCTAGATACAAGGAATCCTAGTTAGGGACCAGGATCTAAGTATGCATATGTAAACGTTGGGCGTATTTTTTTTAGCTATTAAAATAGAATTGATACATTTATATTCAATAAAAAAAAATATATGCATGTAGGTACTTATAATATTTTTATTGAAAAATTTATAAGTTATCCATACAGACTGCTTATATCAACTCCGGCTTGAATCAGCCAATCTAAGAGCTTCATGAAATCTAGACTGTTCTTGCAGACATTTGCTTCTTCAGTCGGGAGGGTTCCTAGAAGGGAATTGGTGAATTCCGACAGCATATTCGGCTGCTCAGCATTCTGAAAGAGATATAATACGAACTATTTTATTATACGCCAGATATTAAATATATTTTTACAGGATACTAATCTATTTACGAAGATTAAATTTCTAGTAGGTACATACAAAGGACGATCTTATCGCTTAAAGCAATTTCTTCCAGCCAAAGAGAGAAAAGGTGAGAGGATTTATTGAGGCGGTAAACTACCTAGATATTAGAAAGAAAGAAAGAAACGCTTATTTTTAACAACTTATTACACATGGCATAGAAAAAACAACACAAAAAAATTGGTTGTCTGTAAAGTTGGTTTACTGACGAAAGTTGAACGTGACAACGTGCAAAGGCCGATTGTGCTTCTTTGTCGCTCGTTCCGCGCTCTCGCTTGCACTTCAAGCCTTACATGGAACGCCTCAGAGCGAGGTAACGCCGCATGAGTCATGTTTTTTCGTGCGTGCAGCCGGCTCTATCGAATTATAAGACGTAGTCACGTCAAAAACATTAAAAGAGTAACATATTAAATAAAAGAAGTAGAAAATTGTTGCAAACCGGCCTCAACTCGTTGCGCTGGTAAAATTGTTCCCTGCTATTTTAGTCTTCAAACTGTTCAACTTCAGTATATACCTAGATAAAAGAAAAATAGAGCAAGGGGTTTTATTGTGTTGCCTAGTGTAGATAACCATATTAATAAGGTAAAGAAATGATTTAATTCTATTTTATGCCACCTATATCTATACTATTGTAAAAATGGAACTGAGGCAATTCTGTACCTAGCAGATATTTTTGAAAATGAGATCTATTATTTAGAGGGTACTGAACATGAATCTACGGTTTTTAGAATTTTGTCTGTTTGTTTGTTATCTTGTTATCTTACTGGTGGTAGGTTTCTCGTATGCGAGAGGCCGTCTGGGTGGGTACCACCGCTTTGCCAGGTATTCAGCCGCCAAGCAGTAATGCGCGAGCATTACTGTGTTCCGGTTTGAAGGGCATTGTAGCCAGCGAAATTACTGGGCATTATGAGACTCAACAGCTAATTGTCTCAGGGTGACGAGCGCAGTGCAGCGCCGCGCAGGATTTTGCAAAACAAAGTTCTGGGTGGTGCTATTATTGTTATGGGCTGGCGTATTGTTTACCATCAGGCAAACGTCCAGCTCGTCTCGTCAATCAGTTACATAAAAAAAAAATAAAAAAAAAATAAAAAAAATCTATAGACTCCGAAACTGCTGAACGGATTTAAATGTGGTGTTCAGGGTTTGGTAGCATTAGTTCCAACTTAGATTATAGGGTATGTTACATCAATATCGGTTGGGTGACTACGAAGATACAGCTAGACCTTTACGTAGTACGTGCTCTCATATACTAGGGAGGTCTAGCTAAGACGGTTTTTCCAAATATACGAATACGGGCTTCCTCTTCCGTTACGCGGTTAAAGTCACGGGGAAAAGCTAGTATGCCTATATAATGTGGCATATTAAGATAGGGACAGAAGTAGGTCCCATTCCACTTTTTAACCGACTTCAAAAGAAGGAGGAGGTTCTCAATTCGATTGTATTATTTTAATATTTTTTTATGTTTGTTACTACTACGTCGTTTATAAACCGATTTGGATTTTTTTTTTGCGTTGGGTTCAGTATAGCTACAATATGGTCCCATATAATTTCATCGATATTCGACCATTAACTTCGAAGATATTTCAGATGAATTATAGATGCTCAGTTCTCTGGTAATACTTACTATGTAAGTAGTAACAGCGGACTCCACGACTCTCCTCAGCAGCAACATCTCACACCTAGCCACGTGTCCACGCATGCTGTCCACCAATGTCGTAATTGTTCGACCCTCGCCCGTTATCAGCTTAACAGTTTTCACTTCGCTAGCGGAGCATGCGCCGCGAGAATCGCACACTTCCACCCATATGTCTGTCCCAATGTCATCTAATTGGAAATAAGTACTTCGATGAAAATAAGAACGCCTTGCTTTCATACGTTTTGAATTCAGAATGATCGTTTATTGGACAAAGCCCGGAGCTATACCTAACTAAAGGTTTTTCACGCGAAAATAGTTATGTAAAATTGTGATTTTTGTTTCTAAAATATATACGTAATACTTACCAATGTATGGCAGGAAGGTCTCAACAGCCAAATGTTCCAAATTAGAACCCAGCATCAGCGTATCATTGGTCCCAAGACTGCAATAAAATGAGTACCGCAAAGGTCTTTCAGTGTCAGAAGCTGCGAGGGTGCTGAGGCGGAAAACTGTTTCCATGGCTGTTCCAGTTTCCGGCGAAACCTTAAAAATGAGGTTTTATAAGCTGGCTGAAAATGGTTTACATTTGCCATTGTGAAGAAAAAAAATGCTTTCTTTTTTTAATAAAAGTGGCCAGTTTGCTTGGAATTCTTGGATAGGAATAAAATGAAATGAAAATTCTTATGACTTAAAAAAAAATAGGTGTACATAAAATGACAATCATCATCATCATCAGCCCATCACGTTCCCACTGCTGGGACACGGGCCTTCTCTCATAGAGAGAATGGGCCATAATCCACCACGCTGGCCCAGTGCGGGTTGGTGGATAAAAAATGACAATATGTGCACCTTAATTTCAGCTACTTTAGGGCTCTCGTTCAGTTCAAAGTTCACATCCCCATGCACGATTCCTTGCGTTTCACAGCTGAATGTAAGAGAGCAGCCACACTGGGCGACGAAGCGCGCTCGGCCGGCTGTGGCCTCCATTTCAGCCGTCACCTGCCTCCACTCGGTCTCGTTGGTGAAATCAGTGAGCTCGTTGAGGAAGCTCTCTTCAAGGGAAAATATAGTTACAGAGTCTGATAGAGCTATACCGTGCTGTAAATAGATATACAATCATTTAAAGGTTTTATAACTTAGTAGGCCTTCTTTATAAAGAAAAAGAAAACGAAAGTAAAACATATATGGACTTTTGGCGGGAAGTGAAAAATGATACGGTTCGATTTTGTTTTATTTTCCAAACAGTGTTATTTCGAGTGTGTAATATCGGTGGAATATTAACCATTAGGTGTTTGTAAACGTGCACGAGTGTAGGCAAATGAAACAAAATAGAGAAAAACCATTGCTTTTTATGTTCTCCCAAAAAGTCCATGGAAAGCTTGAATAAAGTTTCACCACTTTATTGAAGCGCTAGGAGAGAGTCCGGCTTGTTGCTGATGACCCTCATTCTCAAAAAACTGATAAATGGGATATTAAACTAAGAATCAAATAAAAACTACGTAAGATATGGCGGTATGGTCCTAGCCTGCCCTTACGGGCGAATTAAAAAAAAAACGTAAAACATATACATGTATTCCACTTATTCTCTTTCCGGCTGTTTAGATTTGCTGTTTTTTTATTTATGATAAACCTACGTTTGACCACCATCTCGCCTGATGTTAAGCGAGGATGTGGCCGAAGATGGAGCACGTAGATTTAGAAGATACCTATTCACTTTAGCCTTGAAGATACCCAAATTATAGTTATCAGGAAACAGAGAAGACGCAAAGAGTTCCATTCCTTATTCGTTTAAAGAATGAATCATCAAGATTAAAGTTATTAGAAATTACTAGTAAAACATTGTGTCAACTTAGGAATACCTGACTGGCATTTGACTATTACCACAGAATACTAAGGGACAGAAGCATCACTCCGCAAAGAAATTTAAACAAATAGCGACTCTTTCTATGACGCAATAAAATTCAATTCAGCTCGCGTAGCGCTGCATACCTACCAGTCATATTAGCCTACAGAGCGCCTCTCTTATCGCATAGCTCTTATCTCTTCTAACGTGGCACGTGTAACGACGCGCGACCCGCCGTCAGTGTTCGGCTATGTACTTGTAGCTTCTTACCTACAGTGCGGAGTGCGCTAGGCCTGCTATTACCCATAGTTATGAGTATTTCTATACTACTAACCTGACAATCATCGCACATGTCATTATGGTCGATCCCCAGATGGTGTTCGTCCGCGAAATACCAGGTAAGTGTGCAAGAAGGAGCGATATTGCTCGCGTTGGCTATCAATGTTACTCTGCTGTGCTCATTGACCCTGCGATGGTGGGGTTGGATCTACGAGAAGGTCCTTGATAAACTATCTAGTTACCTACCAAATGTATACAAAAAAGTTCGATAAATTAAAAATTTAATGAACCCGCAACACAATAAAACATGTTTGAACGACTGCTAGAAAACCTGCTTTCAAATTAAAAAAACCACATCCAAATCGGTTCGCCCGTTTAAGAGCTACGGTATACCACAGACAGACACACATAGTGGTCAAACTTATAACACCCCTCCTTTTTGCGTCGAGGGTTAAAGGGGGAGGAAGTTCTCAATTTAGAATTGTACCTAATGTTTGATTTTAAAAATGTTATGGTAAAATGGTTAAAATCACTAACGCACTAGAACGTATTGATTTCATTTTATATATGCCTGCTAGTACGTACTTACCGATTTCATAATCATACACTAAAGCTGGCAATGGCATATATGTATAAGTAAGTACCTATAATTAAGTAGGTTTCGCTGGCACAGGGAGTCGATTAATAATGTATACAACAAGATTAATTCAAGTTAGTAATAGATTTACTAGGGCTATAAATTTGCAAAACCAAGCGCTGTTGTTTTACGAGTCCCTATTTAAGTTTTATGACAAGTTCACATTTGTCAAGGGCACCTGCTACATTAGGTAGGTATTATAAATTTTGATAATATTTATTAATTACCATTGTAATAAAATGGCATTGTAGCCAGCGAAATTACCTGGGCATATGAGACTTAATATCTGATGTCTCAGTGTGATGAGCGCAATGCAGTGCTACGTAGTACTTTTTACTGTATATAAAGTTCTGGGTGGCAATGCAATTGTTATGGGCAGGCATGGCGCTTACCATCAGGCAAACGACTTGCTCGTCTCATTACTCAGTTCCATAAAAAAAATTGGATGTTTTCTTAGAATAGCTTCAAATCAGTAGGTATACTACCGCGGGTCCGTAACTCTGCAGGTAGGCTCGGAAGCCGTTAGTAGGTATCTTTATCTACATTATCTTTGTGTTTCCTAGAATTATCCGTTAAATGGTAATACCTTCTTACCCTTAAACTAATATTTAGAGAATATATTTAGAATGTACGTACTTGTATCAAAGGCAATGTATGCTCTACCACGTCCAAAGTTGCATTGGAAGATGCTTGCTGATCTTGTACTGTCACAGTCACTGTGATTTCATATCTGTAAATTTAAAAAAATTGTAACTATTTACCATTTGATATACTCTCAGTGGTGACAAATACACACAAACACAAGAAAGGGTGTGTAGGTGAGTACACACACTTTCTCATTTATGATGTGTATTTAGTAGGAGGAACAATGAAAGCTTTAGTATTTATTTTTCAACCAATAATAGAAAAAACTTACTGGCCTATGTTAGGAAGTCCGTTTAAAAAGGTAAATACTTTGTCATCAACACTCTCAAAATCCTCACAAGGTTCCTTTTCATAAACGCAGCTCCATTCGAACTAAAATAAAATGATTTTATTTTATTATCAAATTTCAACTTTCAACATCATTACTTCTAACAATGTTTTTATTATTTTCTTCACATGGTAAATAAGTTCAAAGATCGACGCTTGCAAGAATTAAAAATTCGTCAGGTTGTTTTTGCACTATTAATCTAACCATCATAGTTTATCGGCATATCATGGACGCCCATCAATTCAAAGAAACAGTATCAAATTACTTACTGCTTAAGAACACAAGAACAAGTCTTCACCTTAATAGACACAAAAAGAAAAGTGTTAATGGACACATTCTTAGTATTAGTCTATCTTATCAGTTTAAGTGAAAAGTCACTTATTAGCCTAATCAATTGACTAGATTGTAATAAAAACGGGGACCATAATGTTTATGAAACCATACTAAAGGAAAAAAAACAAAAAAAGTTTCTTACTTCAGCAACTTCCCCAAAATAATCATGATTCTCAACCACCGCTTTCAGTTCGAACGCATTGTTTGCAGTCACAACCAAGACGTCCAAATTAAGGCTCACTGCCACTCCTCTGTACGGAACTTGGAACGGCAGGCCTGTCTGAAAGAAAACTCATTGTTTACGCCGCCGCCCGACGAAGAGTTTTTTACACTGCACAACTAACTGACGTAGGTCGATCGTTAGCATCGGCTTGCAGTTAAGTACAACCCTATATATGTACTCGTATTTATTTTTATAACTGGGTGGTACCATCGTAGGCCAGAATACCTAATAGCTTTAGCTTTAGTTACAAAGCTTTAGTCTAGTGTGACTAGAAAAAAGTAAACATTACGTTTATTAGTAATAAACGCTTAGTTAATTAGTAATTATTAAAGTTATTATATAATCATATCGAGGGTGCGTGGGGATTTACAGACAACTAGCTTCGCCCTGCGGTTCCATCCGCGGTTTCCCGGGATAAAAAGTAGCCTATGAACTTTTCCAGGGCCTCAAGTATCTACATACCAAATTTCATCAAAATCTGTGAATTACTTTTTGCGTGATTCAGTAACAAACATCCATCCATTCTCACAAAATTTCGCATTTATAATATTAGTAGGATTTTAGCCCAAGAGACTGGATAAAACTCTTATAGACCCTGTTGTAAGTTTCCTTAATTGAATCAATATTCCATTCAACTAGACTTATATACACTCGAGAGCAATGAATCCGGGTCACTTAAAGAATCCTAAAAATCTCGGAAACTAAAAATGCTAGGTTAATGCAATAAATTGTATTTAATAGACAATGTAATACTCCTTAAATGAAGGTATTAAAACTTCTTAGTTATTGTAAAGTTATATCATAAAAAAATCAAATTTGAAAAAGGGCCACTTTCGAAGATGGAACTACGAAATTACAGCATTTGGTTTTGCTTTTGTTTGTAATCTGTCATTTATGTGGGTACATAAACCATGTTGATAGTGCTCTATATTCATTATTCAAGCTGAAATTATGTCGCTTACGCCTGAAGAATGCACCAGAATACTTACAATGCTGGAAACCGGCCGGAGTCAGCGCGATACAGCCAGGACTGTCGGTGTGTCGCTGTCAACAGTACAAAGAGTTCTCCGACGTTACGAAGAAACTGGTTCTAACCTACGCAGACCAGGAACGGGCAGAACCAGGTGTACCACAGCACGAGAAGACCGATACTTGGTGAACACCATGCTTCGAAATCGCTTTCTCACAGGAACTGAACTCACCAATCAGTTTCGACGCCTCGGAGGAAGTAACCCAAGTGCATGGACAGTAAGACGTCGGCTTGCTGAATCTAACTTAAAACCCCTTAGACCTGCAAACGGCCCTAAACTGGAGCGTGGGCATCGTATTTCGAGACTAAGATATGCCCAGAGCCACGTAAATTGGAGTATTGAAGATTGGTCAAAAGTTATGTTCTCCGACGAATCAAAATTTATGCTCTACAAGCACGATGGAAGACACAGAGTGTATCGAAGACCAGGGGAAAGATTCAAGCAAGCATGCATCGAAGAAAAAGTAGCCTACGGTGGTGGGTCTGTACTTGTGTGGGCCGGAATTTCTTCTGAAAGTCGCACAGAGCTGGTGATCATAGAAAACGGCTCTTTAACTAGCGTAAGATATGTGGAAGAAATCCTCAATGATCACGTTGGTCCATTTATGGTCAATTTAGGTGAGGATGCTATATTTATGCATGACAATGCCCGACCTCATACAGGTAGGATTGTGAATGACTACCTTCAAGAGATGAACATTACTCGTATGGAGTGGCCAGCGCGCAGCCCGGATATCAACCCGATCGAGCATGCTTGGGACGAGCTAGGCAGATGCGTAAAACAACGAAACCCTCCCCCAATCACGCTTCGTGAGCTCAAAATTGCTCTCACAGAGGAATGGGAGAATATTCCCCAAAATCGTATAAGGAACTTGGTGTACAGCATGCCAAACCGCGTAAACGCAGTAATGGAAGCACGAGGAGGCAATACGAAGTATTAAAATTCAAGAAAATCGTAATAAAGTTCAAAAATTTCATGTTTCCTATTTTTGTTTTAAGGAGAGATCAGCAGTTTTTTTCTTTATGTAATTTTGTGTTAATAAAATGTATGGTGACTCATATTTTTTTTACTTTCATTTAAGGAGTATTACATTGTCTATTAAATACAATTTATTGCATTAACCTATCATTTTTAGTTTCCGAGATTTTTAACATTCTTTAAGTGACCCGGATTCATTGCTCTCGAGTGTACTTAAACAGTATCTATAAATAGGAGCAATCAATATCTGCACCAGCACCACCGAGTCGTGCCTCTTGTTGTATTTTGGGAGCGGACTGTTTAGTTTAGTTTGCAGTGAGAGATACAATACAATAAAGTGTGAGAGATAGGTACAGTACAAAACACTTTATTGCACACCAAATGACATAGACATAATTATGACACATAGTAGACATAGACACAAACCTAAAAAGCATAGATACAAGCTTATTTTCTGTACTTGATCTCTATATATGTGATATATATATATATATATATATATATATATATATATATATATATATATATATATATATATATATATATATATATATATATATATATATAAACTACTAAATAAAAACGAACTTTTGCGCGCACAACGATCGTTAGATTCGTAAGCATCCGACGAGTCAAATTAATTTTGTGAATAGGTTTTTTTAGTAGGTATCTCCGTAATAGTATAATATAAAACGATAAAAGTTTAGTGTACCTAATTTTTACCATTTTATTCATGTCCATTCAAAGGTTGCCTGTAAGAAATTGCACATAGCGATAAGGCCGCCCATTGTTCTACCACTATTATTTGAAACTGTAAACTCTTTTTTCCTGTTTTTGGTGATCAATAAAGTATTATTGTATTGTTGTATTGTACCTACCTAGTGGTTAGACAGTTCAAATTACCTACACGGAAGTTGTGTATATGTCACCGTATATTTGTAAATAGCGTTAGATTATAATCTATCTTAATCTATCTTGAGAGATTATAAACTGTCGAAAGATTGTGAACCGTAACATACTGCTTACAATCAAACGTATAAGGGGCAGCCCTCGGTAGGTTATGGTGCGGCAACAACGCCACGAACATGTATATTATATTCACGTATGTTTATGATTAATAGTTTCACTTCGATAGATTATAATCTACCGAAAAAATAATGTTTAAATTGTAAGTAGTATGTTACAGTTCACAATCTTTCGACAGTTTATAATCTCGCGAGATTAATTATAATCTAACGGTATTTACGATTTTACTGTGACATATGTACCTATATGTCCCGACTAGCCTACAAACATCTTTTTTATGGAATTAAGCGATGAGACGAGCAAGTCGCTCGCCTGATGATAAGCGCCACTCCTACCAATAACAATTGCAATGCCCAGAACTTTTAATACCATCAAAAGATGTATCCATCCATGTTCCTTCCATCCACTTTCACCCCAAGAAAAGCAATAATTATTGCGGTCAAACACTTATCCATTCATAATGTAGGTAGATAATTTCAGTATCAATAGTGTCAATCGATTGGTAAGTGCTTACCTGAGTTAAAAACTCGTGACTGTTTCTGTACACCATACAATTGACGTAGTAGCCGGCGCCGGCTTGCAGCGAGTACGGGGGTATTTCTAGCCTTGAGCCAAACGTGTTGGACATGTTCAATGGACGGGCTGATGCACTCTGGACACTCCATACGAACTGGAATAAGATATAAGTTTGTTGTGATTGAGTTATTATGAAAGAGACGATCTTGAAGTACGGATCGATTATATATTTACTGCTTATAGAATCGTACTAATGACATAAATGCTTTAAAGTTTGTGAGGATGGAAGGGTATATTAATTTGTAGATATAGAATGTCTGTTAGGATGTTTGATATATGTCCTCAATCAGAGAAAAAATACTGAGCGGTATTTGATGAATTAAGTTAGTTAGATAGTAAGTTATAAGTAATTACTAGAAAGTAGGTTAGACAAAATACTAATTATTCATTATTATTATTACTTCTTAATTAAGGGTAACTGAAAGAAACAATAATTACAATAGTGACTAAAGTAATTCTAAGACCCATATTATATATACCTTACAGAATAACATACATATTTTAACTGGTAATATTTTACTGGTGGTAGATTTCTCGTATGCGAGAGGCCTTCTGGGTGGGTACCACCGCTTTGCCAGTTATTCAGCCGTCAAGTAGTAGTGCGCAAGCATTACTGTGTTCCGGCTTGAAGGGCATTGTAGCCAGCGAAATTACTGGGCATTATAGGACTCAACAGCTAATTGTCTCAGGGTGACGAGCGCAGTGCAGCGTTGCAGGATTTTGCAATCTAAAATTCTGGGTCCTGCTGTTATTGTTATGAAAACGACCAGCTCGTCTCGTCATTCAGTTACATAAAAAAAATTGGATTCTCTTTTTCTCGGAAAATTTTTCACCCGGGTGAAACCACACTGCAAGGCGAAGCTACATGCACAACCTAGTAAGCACATCGTACTCCTATGACTTCGGATAAATCACATGACATTTCTGTGCTTTTTGCAATGATATTGCAATTATTCTGAGCTGTGCCTGTTACCTATAGTGTACCGTAGTAATTTTCGAATGATAATCGTTTTTGCTTTTAACTATATAAACGTCACTTCAACCAATTTTTCTTGAACAAATGATCTATTAGGTACCTACTTACATAATAGTCCTGAGTAGGTGTGCACGTGGTCACTGCAGCTTCCATGACATACTCCATGTCCGCATACACCATCTCACCCCCAAGTAGAAGGACCGAGAACTTGTCCGACTGACCCTCGATCATCAGCTTCGGGTCTCCTTTGATATTATCAATGG
Organism: Petrophora chlorosata; assembly: GCA_951640565.1. Taxonomy (NCBI): domain Eukaryota; kingdom Metazoa; phylum Arthropoda; class Insecta; order Lepidoptera; family Geometridae; genus Petrophora; species Petrophora chlorosata. Next base: position 9,408,813 of record OX621207.1, on the reverse strand, counting down.
AGAACGATTGCGTTCCATTCTCTGAACCAGTCCTTGATCCTGTTACGTTGAAGATGTACTCAACTCCTTGCAGCAGCTACAATTGTAAGATACTATGCCGTTAGTGGCTACATACTAACTGTATTTTGTTAGGGTGGGTGAGGTCAAGGAAAATAGCTAAAGTGGGGTACCAATAACTATAACCTTGTCTAGTGGGTAAGTACTTTTGTTTGTCCCTAAGGTATATCCTTAATGTAGACAGACACGAACAGGTAAACGCTCTAATGTCAGTCCAACAGTGAGGATGTTGCAATGAAGTGAACAATTAGTTAATTTATTTACTAGAAAACGCAAGAATAATAATAAATATGAAGGTCTACTTTACTGACGGAAATTTTGCCGAAATGAATTAGCAAAAGCAATTATATTATTATTATTATTATATCAACCTATTTTGTCCAACTGCTGGGCAAAGGTCTCCCCCATCTCCCTCCAAACATATCTGTCCACAGCCACTTCCATCCATCCAGGTCGGTAGGTTTCGAGATCGTCACCTTTTCCGAGGCCCGCCACGTCGTCTCCGCCCGTCTTGAGGCTCCCATTGAGGGACGATTCTTGCCCACCTCTCCGGAATTATATAAAATAAGATATTCACCAAGTTGCTTGGTAATTTGAACTCACTTCAGAATTATCAATTATATAGACGAACGGCTCCGACTGTGCTCCGTTCAGCTTGGCTTCTAAAGCACGAACTGTCTTCCACAGTAGGAGAGTGAATCTCTGCGATGGCCTGTCAAGGTGCACCCACCGCACCGTCCACGAGAGGTGAAGGTCGCTGGCGTCTGTTTTGACACTTGAAACAATATTTTGTAGGTAGGTCAATATATCATGATAATGACATAGGTAGGTACAGTCAGCAGTAAGTTTTGTTATAAAATACAATGTTTTGCAACTCTTGTCGCTGACTTTACCTATCTTTGACAGCCTCTGTGGTGTAGTGGTTGGGCAGGTTAGCGCATATACCACAGGTTCGATTCCCACGACCCAGACGGGACAAATGTTTGAGCACAAAAAAGCGCAAGCATTTGTTTCGTATCTGGGTGTTGTGGGACCATGTTCTTTATAGTTTCTGGTTCCCTAGATACCATGAATCCTAGTTAGAGGGCAGGATCTATGTATGTGATCGTTGGGCGTATTTATATTTTGCTTAGCTTCATTTTTTTATTATAGGGCATATTTTACTAAAAACTTTGAGCCTTATAATTGTTATTTTATCTTAAGAGTTCTTATCCCAATGGATTAACGTGTCTAATAGAAAGTAGGTCCAACATAGATTGTTTTGTAACAGCTAGCGAATCCAAGGGATCGGCAAAAGTGAAAGTCATTCCTTTTTCGACCTCACTTCGTAACTAGTAGATTCAGTAACGAAATTGAGTACGCACTACGCAGACAATAAATGACTGATGAGGCAAGCGAACACACCCGACTTTTCCCAGGGGTATAGCCTCCTTTCTATTGGTTGGGCGGGTAAATAAAACTGTTTTCTTTCTTTCTTCAAATAACTATGCTTGGGGAATTTGACCTGGCCATATAACTAAGTGATGAATTGGCAGACATTAGCTTCGAAGTGACGAGATGTACCTAGATCATTCCGTAAAACACCTGCAAAGAAGTTAGTGCCAAGGATATATTAAGAAAAGGGCATTTATTGAAAAAGACATTTTGTGAAAAGGACATTTTAGAAAGGGACATTTTGAGATAAAGACATTTTGTAAAAGGACATTTTAGAAAGGGACATTTCGAGAAAAGGACATTTTGTAAAAGGACATTTTGAGAAAATGGCGCTAAGACGCAGCCATCTGGAATTTTAAGTAACAATGTCTTAAACAGTTTTAGAAATACGATAAGCAGTTTGACATACCCGCGGTAATTTCTCCACAAACTGTGCTGATATTTTGTTTTTGTATTATTTACACTGTTTTGTACGTACGTTATAACAGTAGTATCTGGTTTCTCAATCACTGCTTCCTCATCATTCGGGCATACGAACTCTGGAGCTAGGACACGAAAGTTAGGAGGGTCTCCAATCTGCAAAGGTTAGTCAGGTTAATATTTTGTCTAAAGCTAAGATGCAGTTGCAAATATAAAGTATGACAAATAAAATAATTTCAATCTGAGTCATTACTAGAAATACGGGTATCGGTTGAATTATCTGTAGGCCATTCAGTTGGCTTAACCGATACCTGTATGTACATAGTATTTATTATATTTTAGCTATGTGTACATATGTATAGTGAAGTAATTTATATAGATTAATTTAATACTCTTACGAGATGGACACTATTGCGATGTTCCATGATGTTCTTTGATATGCACTTTTGCTGAGTTGCAATTTAGGTTTATTACTTATAAATAAATCAGGTTCTAAACTATCATAGTATACATTAAATTTATTTCTACGTTATTGCCCTTATTAATAAAAACCTTATATAATGTTTAACTTTTTATTCCAGAAAGCTGCGGGGAGCAACTACTTTCAATAATAAACAAGAATGATATCATTCCTCTTTTCACATAATCGGCAATTCAAGTAAAATAACCGGCCTAGTGCGAGTCGGACTCGCGCACGAAGGGCCATTTCTATAGAAACGGCATAAAAATCATGTCTGTTGTATGAGAGCCCCATAAATATTAATTCAAAATAGGAAAAGATTCTCTGTTCGATTGTATTTAATTTATTTTATTTTGTTTATATTTTTTTATGTTTTTTACTTCAGGGCTCCGTCATTTATGAACCGATTTGGAAAATTCTTTGTGTTGGGTTCAGTATAGCTACGAAGTGGTCCCATATAAATTTCATCGATATTTGACCTTGGACTTCGAATATATTCGAATATATAATACATTGACGTCAGCTTTTGTTTTTTTCTAAAAATTATTTAGTATTTGCTACATATAACATCTACCAATTCGCACTGGGTCAGCATGGTGGATTATGGCCCTTACTCTCTCTATGAGTGAAGGCCCGTATCCCAGCTGTGAGAATGTGATAGGCTGAGGAAGTTAAAAATAACGATTGATACCTATATGTGTATATAAATTAATGATGTGATGTATAAAACTCGGCTATCTCTATTCTGAGAGGGATTTGATTAAGCTAAATTGGTTATACATTGATCTCTGCGAAGTTGCGAGGAGGATATACCGGATATATGATTCAACTTTTTATATTGTTTTTCTTGTCGTATGTTTTTGTACAGCCTCGATTATCTGATTAGCTTTGTATGTTTGAGGAGGAACTCAAATCATGTTATCAGCTTGGCTTACATGAAAAAATTGTTTATCGCGGGATTATCTCAGTGTAACAAAAACTTATAAAACTTTTAAAGCTTTAAAATATATAAGTATAGATATTTTTATGGTGGATAAGTACAGTCATTTTTTCACTGTTCTTTTAGCAAAACGGGTATCAGCTGAAAATCAGCGCCGAGTTGTGTAAAACTCTCGGCATTTTATTTTGAGCTGAGCCCATTCGGCACATATATTTATTATTTAAGTTAATTGTTTGTTTGTCGTTTTTGTGTGCCGAATAAATGGTTTGTCTTTTTTTCTTTTCTTTATATCAATAACGATGTTGGTTGCGCTAAAATCTTTTCGTAACATATACTTCTGTACATACTATCACACTCAATTTAAAAAATCCTTTGTAGTGTAGCGGTCGCTCATATTTAAATATTTATTTTTATGTAAAACATGGAGTTTCGTTCCATTAGCATTCGTATTAGGATGCACCTGATGCTTGTTAATATTTTTCCCATTTAAGTAATATATTACTTACATTATCGAGGATATTACAGCATCATACCATCACATCACTTATAATTATACCTATAGGCTACGCTTTATTTTGAAAAATCGCTGTAAAATATAAAAAAAAACACTCACCACTCTCTGAAAACCCGTAACGAAAACAATAAACGCCGCAAGTTTATTTTCGAAAAGCATGTTTCTGTAATTCACAACTATTAAAGCACTATTTGATTATTTTGCGCTTGCACAAAAAGCTTCCGGCTCGAATGTTCACAAAAGAAGAATAAATTGAAAGGCTTCGTGCAGTATTTACGATAGCGTGTCAAATACATCAACTGTACGGAACATTGACCGACATGGCAAGGGAAGGCGCTCACTGAAGACATAAGCACATAGATAATAATGACAAGTGAAAATCTTATGCTCACATGTGTGTGCTTACACGTGATGCCACACTTAGGGTGTGTGTGTGTGTGTGTGTGTGTGTGTGTGTGTAAGTGTGACACAACCCTGAAATAGTTACCATGTAGGTACTTTTATACATTTTAATTTTCTTTATATATTATTGTTTAACTTTTTTATTGTTTTAACAACACAGCAAAGCACCACATCTTTATAAGGAGCAGACTTAGAGCGCATGTGGCCAAGCGGCAACTATGCACGCCATACTACGTATTTACGTTTGAATCCCGACTTTGTTCTGAACCAATGACCAATCTTAGACCTCATCGTCGCTTATCATCATGGAGATAGTGCCCAAACAAAGATCTATAACTGTAAAAACTTTTTCATGTTCCAATCCACATTTGAAAATATTAGTTGTAACGGTTGCGCCGGTCGTGGATGTAAATATAATGATATCAGTTCCCCATTTGGTGGGGTCTGTTGAATTTCCGGACGAACAATATACAACAAATAACACGTACATATTTCATGGAACAAATATATGTGCTCTGATAGAAATGTAGAGGACTGTATTCATTTAAAGTATGTTTTAATTGCTATTCATTTACCCTTATTCATACCCTTTCCGTTCAATGTACATACCTACTTATATATAACAAAATAAATAGATCGCAGTGGATTCCTCGACTCTCCGTGGTCATTCTTAGAGCATTGAAATACATACCTTGTTTTGATTATAGAAGGTTCAATATGCATAATAAATTTAAAATTGTCTGCCATGTCCTCGTCCTCTTAACGCTGGCTCTAAGAAACAAGTTTAGAAAGGTTAGGACCGTGAAGACCTTGACATTTACGAGAAGGAATGGCCGCAACTAAAGGAAGATGGAGATGAATGGAAGGGACTGGCCGAGTGTGAGGAAATAAAATCCGTTTTGTTTCTTTAGAGAAGTCATGTCAGAGCTTTTGTGCTGATTTGGTTTATTAGATTTTTTTTTAACGGGCGAAACATTTTTTTGCCCGACGGCTCGCGCGCCGGCTTCCTCATCGGTAGCTGGGGGCTGCGACACGACATGGAAACGACTCATTAACCGACTTCAAAAAGAAGGTTCTCTGTTCGATTGTATTTTTGGTTTATTAGTTAAGTTTTATATTGTTTATAATGATTTTTTTAATGGAACAATGTTGCGATGATTTTCACAAATTTTCCCATTTGTCTCTAATTTAAAAAAAAGTAAGATATTTTCTCTACTAGGACATTAGGGCGTCATCACTTGGTTCATTAGATTTGTCTTTGCAATTGTCAAATGAAGAGAAAATACCTAGCACTTGTCTCAGTGTCAGTAGTTACCACATCGTAAATTCTGATGTTTGACTTCTGGCCTGTAGGGTTAGAATAACGAAGATACAGGGAGGGAGCGAAATTTTTGAATCCTGTAGAGTAGTAGCTATAGCATGTTGCGTTATATTTTTGTGTACATATTAATCTGTAAGTTATATATTCTATGGGCCTCTGTTCTATGGTATGTGATCTAAATTGCCTAAAACATATAAATAACAACTAAATAAAAAAGGTATTTTGCAATGCGAGTTCTGTTTCATTCTTAAAAGCTTTTCATAAAATATCTACTATAGTAAACTTGTTGCTACAATTTATGTATTTAAATGACCTTGTGAGTGCTACGAGCACTACGAAGTTAATAACTCGCTACGCTTCAAGGACAACGCTCTGAAGTGGAACTTGCTACGTCGTAGCACGTAGCACCGTTATGTTTACGTATTTTACAACTTACAACAGGTGAAGTTGTTTCGTAGCAAAGTTGTAAGATGTCAGACATCTGGTACGTTTCTACAAATTATTCAAGGTAGAATATAAGGCAGTATTAGGTAGAATTGTGTTATTACAAGCGCCATACAGTAGTCAAGTGTCTCTCGCATGAATAATTTATGTTTAAAAGGTCTGTGAACGCAAAAAGTCATGTGAAATACTAGTACTCAATCTAATGGCTGCGGTCTAAGGCAGAGCTGTTAGATTGTGTGCTAACAATTTCTAGTAGAATATCCATTCACCTTAAGGGGTTATGCTGAAAACCAGCGTCTGATGTCATCGACATTGGACATTCGTGCTGAGCTAGTCCCTTTTGGTAACGTGTCTTTTTTATTTATTTCTTTGTGGCTGACAATTAAATGTTTTTCTTTGTTTTTCTTTCTTTCTTTAGTATTCCAAAGGATTGTTATCTCCTAAGGTGTTATGAAGATTTTATTGAATTTAATTGGCATTTAGTTACTGTTTTTACACGTCTAGCCGTCTTCTCGACGTTGAAGGTAGCGCTTTCACTTTAAAGCCAGTCATGTCGTAAAAATGTGATATGTATTTGGGCTTTCTATAGGTTTCTATAAGACAATAAGTAGTCCAATTGCTTCATTTTGTATGTTTTAGTAAAATGTGTAAGCGAAATTACTGGACATATGAGACTTTCTGATGTCTCTGGTGATGAGCACGATGCAGTGCTGAGCAGTACTTTTTATGGTATTAAAGGTGGCACTGCAATTGTTACGGGCAGGCGTGGCGCTTGGCGAACGACTTGCACAATCAATTGCTCATCAGTTTCATAAAAAAAATGTTGTTTTTAAGTATTACAATTGTCGTTTTTAAGTATTAAAAGTATTGGCCCGACAAAAAATAATTATATTAGACCTAGACAAAATTATAACGAAGGAATTTGTAGAGTCATCAGTCATCATCATCATCAGCCCGTTATCGCCCACTGGCATAGGCCTCCCTTTGGTGCTGCCATTCTCCCCTATCTCTCGCCACTCTTATACAAACATTCCCTGTTGTTCTTCTGATGTCATCCGTCCACCTCGACATTGCACGACCGGCACTTTTCCAACCCAAGTTCCGAACACAGTAACAGATTACGTTACCTACAGAGACACAATGATTCCATCGAAGCGACGTTCTATAAGTTACCGACCTATCAAACTAGTATTAATCCCGGCGTCACTCGTCGCTGCAGTGCGATTACTCGCGTGAATTGCTTTAAAACCTAATAAACTGTTAGGGATGAGTATATCGCTGAAAAAAGAATTTTCAATTTTTTTTAATATTAAATGCAAAGATTTATTATATAATACGTCTTTGATTAAATGCATTACCACATGCTAGGTCAATGTAAACATTGGTGACAGATGACGTAGAATCGTCCCCGTAAGGCGATTTAAGAAGGATTTTTTTTTTACACTTAATAGATCTATGTTTGACCACTATCTCGCCTGATGTGAAGCGATGATGTGGCCTAAGATGGAGCACATAGATCTAGAGAGAGACGGCAGTTGAGCGGCTGCTCACATAGGATAGAAGAAATGTGGTTGCTCGAGCAGCTGGCTCGGTGGTCCAGTGGTTAAGGCGTCGGGACGGTATTCCGAAGACGCAGGTTCGATCCCTGCCCGAGCAATAATTTTTCTCCTTCCTAATTATTTAAAATATTAACCTTCAAAAAGTTCGATGTGAAGTTCAATTGCTTATTATTTGTGGATATCGGATGGATTGGGTATATAGGTATATGAAATAATAACATCTAAGTCACTGCAGTCTAAGCTAGGCTCAACAAGGTGGTAGAAAGGCTGTCTGGCTTGGTACCATCGCTTTGCCAGTTATTCTGCAGTAATTAATGCCGAAGAATTACTGTGTTACGGTTTGAAGAGCATTGTAGCTTAAGTAAGAGACTTAAAAACTATAAAGATCACAGGATGACGAGCGCAGTGCACTACCGCGGAGGATTTTGTATAACAAAGTTCTGGGCGATGCTGCAACTACGTGCTGCTTACCAACAGGCGAAAAACTTGCTCGTCTTGTCACTTAGTGACATGAAAAGGCTCAAAATTTATTTAATAACACAAATTTACAACAAATTTTATGCTTCTTGGAGCAATTTAAAATTGTTTATTGCTTCTATTTGAATCCATATAAACCGATAAAAATAAGTTATTAAAATTGTTAGCATCGGAGTTCACTTTTAGTTTTTGGCGTATCGCTTTTTACAACCCTGGCGCGGAATGCTCACATTTTGATTTAAAACCAATAAACGGTACAGGGTGCTAAACTGCGTGAGCTGGGTACAGGGTGCTGAAATGTTGGTTTAAATTAGTCTCAGCGTTTATTAGCAATTTGGCCCCACGTTGTGGAAATAAATTATATAGTTTATTTAGGAAGCCGACGTTTGGAATGAGAATTAATAATACATTACTTCGTTATTGGTAATGTAATTTTATATATTTCATTTTATTTCACAGATCGAATGAATTATGTCAGTACTTTCGGCGTATTATACACATGTTTGGGTTGACACATAAGCTTCAGTTGAGCATACCACAATCAAATACAGAACCTCCTCGTTTGAAATCGATTAAAACTAATAATCGAATATTCATCTACATACATGTTTATTTATACCGCCCGGAAATTTCACTGCAGACACAAATAAGTGTATTAACACGCCCTACGGAACACTTATAACGGATGTTGAATAATATTGAACTATAATAGGACTGCACTCATTATGCAACACCCTTACAGGGTACATACTTATAGCATACTTTGTGACACTATTTTAACACCTGTCTGTAATAATATATGTATGAGCATGAATAAATGAATATGGATTATACTTCTTTTATTCCTCATTGTGGATGTGACATTAGAGCGAATTCGGCAACAACAATGCAGAGGGCACCCTATACCGCTGTATCTCATCGTACAATAAGAAGGTTTTATTTATTTATCACTTATTTTTAGTTATTTATTTATTTATTATTTAGGTTCTTAAACTTATTTGGCTAGTTGACAAATTTATAATGTTGAGGTATCTGCTGCCGAACTAGGCTCATCTCCCGTGTTTCAGCGTACAGTGCCCTCCCCTAGGATTATACAATATATAAAGGCTAGCCTGTATTAATTTTGTTTAAATACAAAAGAAAAGAGAATACAAAACTAAAGGTAAGTTATAAGTAAGTAGTTATAATATCTATTCGCTATAAAACTAAAAGTAACTCGATACAATTACATAAGATATATTATAATAACAACAATGTTTTTATCCACAACAAACTATCGCGTGGCTGGAAGTAATCCTCTATACCATTTACCCATGTATTTCTATTAAAGTATGCAAAAGCCCGGGTTTTAAGCCCCGATAACAATCGCGGTGAAATAGCCTGCACCATTTTTATTATGATATTTTGTACTTTCTATGCAAGGACAGCATCGCTATTTTAATTTATTATGATTGCTGTGGATATCCTGCCTGCGATTTAAAAAAAAAATATTCTCTTTGCAAAGATGAATCACAAAATTAAAAATATTTCTTTTAAGAGATATTAAACGTTTTGAGGAATATTAAAATCATGTTATGAGGAATATTAAAATATTAAACGTATTGATGTAATTAAACGTATTGATGTATTTCAAGAGTGTACGTATTATTTGGCAGCCTATAACGGTGTTGTGGTTGGCAGGCTAACTCACAACAGGAAGGATTCGGGTTCGAGTAAAAAGTGTTTGTTTCGTGAATGACTTATGGGCATTGTGAGACCATGGTCCTCGTAGTTCTAATAGTGTCCTAGATATAGGCACTCTTATTATTTTCATCTTTTATTTTTCTTCCTTACTTAACTTACCTTTCGTTCCATCTTATCAGTGCAGGGATTTCTGGTCATTAATTCCGTTGGCAAATACTTTTTGCTCTATTTACTATTTTTTAACCGACTTCAAAAAGGAGGAGGTTTACAATTCGACGGTATGTTTTTTTTTTAACCGACTTCAAAAAGGAGGAGGTTTACAATTCGACGGTATGTTTTTTTTTTTTTTTTTTTTTTTTTTTTGTGTGTTTGTTACGCGATTACTCCGTCAATTATGCATTGATTTCGATGATTCTTTTTTTGATTGGTAGGTAATACTTCAAAGGTGGTCCCATATAAATTTTATCGAAATTCATTCAGTAGTTTTCGAAAAAAATAGCAAAAACAAAAAATATAAGTTTAATCTTCAAGTCGGTTCTTGTTTTTTTCGTAACCAACTTTCTAAAGGTGGAGGTTTGTATTCGACTGCTTCACCTGCTTCACCCAGGGTTGACTTCCGGTGAGGGAACTCCTCAACGGTGAATAGTACAGACACAACATTTCGTAAATGGATTTAACCATAATAGCCTGTTCTAAATTCCATCATGACATGGTAGATACACCCAGGATTGACTTCCGGCGAGGGAACTCTTCAACAGAGATATAGGACAGACATGAAATTTTTTTGTACATGCATTTAATTGTGATAGCCCGTTTTAAACTTCGTCATGATGTGGCTTCTAGATCATAAAAGCTTGTCTTTAAAAACTTTTTGAATTAATTTAATTAAAACTTGTTTTTCACTCAAAAGGGTAAAATAAATTATTTTTCAAAAAAAACTAAACCGACTTCAAAACCACAAATAGCACTCAAAAGTAAAAAATAAATTAATATAATTATCATAAGCGCTACCCACTCATATATTTGAAGTCGGTGCCAGCCAAGTCTAAAAGGTAGTAGATAGATACTACCTACAAGTAGTACTTACTATATACATAGTATTTAATAATATAAGGTAGTAGATAGTTACTAGCTACAAGTAGTACTTACTATAAACATAGTATTTATCTGCTACCTATTACACTTGGCTGGCACCGACTTCAAATATATGTGTGGGTAGCGCTTATGATAATTATATTAATTTATTTTTTACTTTTGAGTGCTATTTGTGGTTTTGAAGTCGGTTTAGTTTTTTTTGAAAAATAATTTATTCTGTTTTTGTTTCTATAGTTTTCTTCCAACAAAGGTTAAATAGGTAATTTATTTAAAAATACTTTTTGCAATCTAACATTAATACATATATATGTACCTAGGTATGCATTTTAATGCATTCACAAAACACAAAATTATACGAAACCCTCAAGCCGCGAATTTTAGTATAACTTCTCTGTTTTTAATTCTATAAGAATCCTTAGGGATTAATACCAACATACCAACTCAGGTATACGTATTACGTATAACAACAGAATTCTGATATACGCTCTCATTTAGTTATATTTCGCAAGTATCAATTTACCCATATAACGCCGTAAAATGATAACATTAGTTCTCACAGCCTACGGAGCAGATAAAAGGAAACAATAAGAAAGAACGTCCGATCCGTAACTAAACCTTACAACGTTGTATCCTCCTAAATTCGGCTCTCGATTGATCCCGGTACGTGACTCCACTGTGGACCACTCACGGAATAGATAAGAACACTGTACTTTACTCAAACTTCACTATTGAAACCGCTCGTAAAAACAAATTTTGATGAAAAGCTTACTTTTATTAACACATATTTATCTATTATCTTAGGTTTTTTTTTAATATTTCTATAAAATAACAAGTATACATTTTATAGAAAATAACTGACTTTAATGTATCTTCGAAGTCCAAGGTCAAATATTGAATAAAATTATATGGGACCATTTCGTAGCTATACTGAATCCAACGCAAAAAGATTTTTCCAAATCGGTTCATAAATGACGGAGTTCTGAGGTAACAAACATAAATAAAACATACAATTGAACAGAGAACCTCCTTCTTTTGTTTAAAGTCGGTTAAAAACACAAAAGTATATAAAAGCCTAATCTTAGAGTGCCGCCAGCAGCGCAACAAGGTCAAAACCACCGGTGGCCAGGGCTGCAGAGTGAGGAACCTCTTGACAATGCATGCTGTGTCAAGGAGTACTGCCTTCTGTATCCGACACTTTATTCAACCGTCTAACGAGAGCCTCGTGAGATATCTATTGGTCGAGGCTCAAAAGGCTTTAACTTATTATTATTATATTCAGCCCATGTCGTCCCATTGCAGGCCAAAGGGCTCCATGTGTTCCTTTCCATTTCTCGTGGTTTTGGGATGTTATGGGCCAATGAAACATACCCTCTTAAATTATTTAATGTCCTGACGTTTTGAACACTTCTTGGCAGCGTTCGTGGTCTACATATGACTTCAATACCTCGCGAAAACATACATTTCAAATGCATAACAAGACAGAGCTCGTACCGTAGCTCGCATAGATCGAGTAGCCGAAGCTTTACAACGTTCGCTGCCGTCACCACGTGGATGGTTTTGAACGGTGTTTGGAACCGTTTGATGTCTTGGAAAAAAACAGAGCTTCGGTCGGGAGGTTCTCGAGCGGTCTATACCTAGAGTTTAGCATCAGGCGAGTGAGATCGCTATCTAAGATAGTTCGTAATTACATAGAAGACAAAGATGCTTGGAACATTCCACTTCTGCAAAGTAGTCAACTGGTACAAAAGAAACATAATGTAGGTCCCCAAAATTTTTTTACAAAATCTCTAAAAAAAAAACTCCCCTCCGTTTCTTGCCGTATCTTCTGAGTAGTGGTTCTTTTTCCGATACGGTAGTAGTCATTGTGATAATTTGACATTCATAAGTGCGTCTGTGATTCCAAAAATACATAGAGTTTTTGACTTTGACTTTGAAAACGTAGATATTTGAAAGTTCGATTTTATTTTACTAATCATACGTGAATCAACTTATTTTCCAACGTTTTTCTTAAATGATTTGCGGCTGGTTTGTTAACAATACAATCAGCTTAATTCCAACAGTCAATAGTACAGATCAAGGAAACAATAAGGGAGATCTTCCGATGTCCGAGCCGCACCTAACCGTACAACGTTGTATTCTCCTAAATTCGACTCCCGATTGATCTCGCTACGTGACTCGCCTGGTGCTTAATGAACACATGTGAACCTCACATGGAATAAATGAGACTTGGGCCTTCAGTACGTTGTTCAACGTTTTCTTCAATTTAGTGTTGTTATACTTAGTTTAATTAAAACTTTCTGGAGGTAAGAAGAACCCTGCCCAGTTAAATGAAATATTGAACATTTTTTTATAAATCTGTATGACGAGTTGAGCTGGTCTTTTGTCTGAAGGTAAGCAATACGCCAGCCCATAACAATAACAGCACCACCCAGAACTTTGTTTTGCAAAATCCTGCGCGGCGCTTCACTGCACTCGTCACCCTGAGACAATTAGCTGTTGAGTCTCATAATGCCCAGTAATTTCGCTGGTTACAATGCCAGTTGCAAGGAACACAGTAATGATTGCGCACTACTGCTTGGCGGCTGAATGACTGGCAAAGCGGTGGTACCTTGTGGTACCCACCCAGACGGCCTCTTGCATACGAGAAACCTACCACCAGTAAACATACTGTTTATCCTCTTTCAAAACCTAGTTCTAATGTCAGTGTCATAGTTCAAAAACTTATAAGATTATCAAAACCAAGTAGGTAAGTAGGTAGACACGGCAACGCATGGTCTAGCTCCAAATATAGGTAGGTTCTATACCTACCTAAGAATATTATGGATGCTGTAAACTCTACACGTCAAATATATTTCTATCGTAGACTTAATGTCTAGGTACTGAGCAAGAATCGCTCCCCAGGCTCAACCAAATACTCTTACCAAAGTAGAGATATGCATACCTACAAACTTTTGGGAACAATGACAGTAGGTAGTACTTGTAGTTGTGGTCAAACAAGTGACGGTTTATTTAATACGACGAGCAAATGTTCACCCTGAGCTCTAGTTAGGATTTACTACAGGTCATCATGTAATCTAGGTTATTAGTACATCCACGGAAAACGTTGACACTAGGTATACTATACTCGTATGTACCTATAGTAAGTATACAAATGAATGAATACATCTGTAATTAATTGAATTGTCAGTGGTCCATGTCGAACATAATTAACCTAAGTAAACAAAAATTCAGTACCTAAGAGTATATCTATGTCTATGGTTATGTTTAAATAAGATATATAGATATTTTTTCTGTAAAGCTTAGCAGCCTTTGTAAGTCAATACAAAAATAAAAAACAAAAACTAAAAGTAATAAAATACATAACTAAATTAAAATGTTGCGAAATCAAAAATATTAAGTATAGTAAATTTCGTTTTTTTTTTCTTTTTACTTTCATAGCTCAACGCTCTACCTCAAATTAATCATCGAACGCTCTCTCCGTCAATACAACAGAACGCAAAAGAGAAACTTAATCAACGATCTCATTAAGAGTACCTATTTGTACAAACGAGTGGGTTTCTGCTTGAGAGCCCTCATGTTAATGTATCGCTTACTGTTTACCTAACCAACCATAGAAGACTCTTTCAAAGTGTATAAGGTGCCCTATAGAGCTTAAATTAAACTTACGAACAAAGAAATATAATTTAAGTTTGTAATAAAAATATAACATGGCATAAAAATGTATCGTAACATTGTCAGCATAATGTATACATTTTATTTATAAGTATCAATAGGAAACTGTTACGATGCGGGCAATAAAATTATATGATAGTCAGCAAATAAGATGTTACGAAGTTACGTAGGAAAAATCGAACCGGAGCTTCACGCATGTGCAAGGTTTAGAATGAAGTTCGCGCGAGCCGCCCGGCCGCCACGAACTCCCACGGAAACGCCCGAGCAGTACCGAACCGGCCACTTGGAGGGATTCACGTCAGCCCGGCCGAGGAATTATTGACCATTTCCTGCGTTAATTCCACTAAAACAACCAGTCTGCCGATAAATACTGCCCGCAAAAACTATATACACAGTGAACGTACAGTGATAAAGTGACAAATAACGTTGTAGTATATATTAAGCACGTATTGTGTAACAGAGCCTATTATGTAGTAATAATAAGTGTAGTTTCGCTAGCAACGACTAATGTATCGTGATAATTAGCATAAACAAAAGAGAACTGACGATTGACGGCGTCCCTTTGCGGAAAGTTAACAGGGAGCCGCTAATTGGTGGAAAAGTGAGCAGTCAGTCGCATTGATGAGAACACCCTTCAGTGGATTTGTGAGAAAAATGCCTACAACAGTGCAAGAGAACATAGCCCTCCTCAACATGATGTCTTCAGACAACCTGGACGATGACCTAAAAAGTGTCCAGCTACATTACCCGTCGGACCGTCGATTACAGAGCGACGGCGCATGCGTGGAGGAGCGGGTGAGGACTTCCCGCGGGGACATCCTGGTGGCGGTGCGGGGCGACCGTTCCAAGCGCGCCATCATCACATACCATGACCTTGGCCTCAATTATGCCGCTAACTTTCAAGCTTTCTTCAACTTCGTTGACATGCGAGCCATTCTAGATAAATTTTGCATCTACCATGTGAACGCACCCGGCCAGGAGGAGGGGGCGCCCACCCTCCCGGAAGATTTCACCTATCCGAGTATGGACGCATTGGCTTCCCAGATCGATTTCGTCCTTGGCCATTTCGGCATAAGATCCTTTATAGGTTTCGGCGTGGGTGCGGGGGCTAATATATTGGCGCGTTACGCAATTGCAAGTCCCGAAAAAGTGGATGCTCTTGCGCTAATAAATTGCACTTCTACACAGGCCGGCTGGACCGAATGGCTCTACCAGAAAATTAACACGAGACAGCTCCGGTCAAGCGGTATGACCCAGGGTGCCTTGGACTATCTCATGTGGCACCATTTCGGTCGAAGCACCGAGGATCGCAACCACGACTTGGCGCATGTTTACAAGGATTGCTTCTCGCACGTGAACCCTGTAAATCTATCGATGTTTATCGATTCGTACTTGCGACGTAATGACTTAGATATTGCGCGGGAAACGAGCTCGATCAAAGTTCCCGTGTTGAACATAACCGGCGCTCTGTCTCCGCACGTGGAGGATACAGTGACGTTCAACGGTCGCTTGGAGCCTTCTAAGACCTCATGGCTGAACATCTCCGACTGCGGGATGGTGCTAGAGGAGCAGCCGAGTAAGATCGCGGAGGCGTTCCGCTTGTTCCTCCAAGGCGAGGGGTACTGCAGGTAGTCTGCTGCCGCCGGAGCCGTCAGAACGCTGCGCAACTGCCCTTAGAATGCACATGTTGCTTTCACGCGAGCTTTAACACTGTTGTAGACACATTGAAAATGTAGACGGAAAGATGTTGTTCCTTGTTTTAGATATTTATGGAAATAAATTTATTTTGAGGCTTAACTGGCTTTTTCTATCCCACATTTAAGAAACATACTATGTAAATACAGTACGCAGTATGGAATATAAAAATATAGCTAGATACTTTTGCCTGATTTTGCACCCTCTTTGATATTCTATGCACATTAACAATAAAGTAGGTAGTTAGGTATATCTATCACACTAATATTATAATAGCGAAGGTTTCTGTGTTTGTTATTTGTTCCTTATTCACGCCGCAATGGCTGAACGGATTTGAGTGAAATTCGGAATAGAGATTTCGGATTCGGAAGAGAGAGTTTATACCCTGGATTAACACATAGGCTACTTTTTATCCCGGAAAACCGCGGGGCGCAGGAAGTAATAATAATTCATCGTTAATAATTAATGAAAACTCGTATAAAGTCACTTCACCAACTCCAAGTTTATTAAAACTTTCCGGAAGTTGAAACAAACGATGTTTCCATATTCAATTAAATCAGAATTGAGTCTGCAATAATCCTGATTGAATTATATCTGGACATACCTAAACGACCCAGCGAGATTCAATTAAATCGTTTATTTTATTGTATTCCTTAATATAGGTAGGTACAATAGATGGTCAAGTTGTAAACAGTTCATTCCAGAGCCGAAGCAATTATTGCGCGACAGTTTGCGTATAGGTAAATATAGGATAAAGTAGCTAAAAATCTTAACTAAAATTAAAAAAGTAAGTACTTTAAAAAAGTTGCTTAAAATTCTTAGTTAACACAATGTCAAGTAAACTCGGAAAAGTTAAAGATGTAAAAAAGAAAAAAGAAAAGCTGTAAGATGTAAAGTAAATGTTTATTTTTATCTCAAAGCCTTAGTCCTAAATGGGATGGGACAAAATCTATCGTCGTCGTCACAACAGTAGTCGCTTCGTCATCGTAAATCGCTTAGGTATGACCGTAGTCTAGAGGCCATGAAATGAAGAGCGGTTTCCAATTAGAGCAGACTTACGAACCCTTTGAATTAATCTGTTTTTCCTTTCAGGGGGAAATATCCGTTTCGTTTAATAGAGAGAAGAAAATAAGTCTTGACTCGACCTGCCTGCTCCAGTATTCTAGTGTAGCACCTATATTTAATAAGATTTTTAATAGGATTTTTTGGAAACTCATCGTTAAATTGAGATTAAGTATCTTTTTATCATGTATGTTTTTTAACAAAAATTACGAAAACACCGTCGAAAGAAAAGTAATAAACATACCAGTTTTGCAAGTGTTATGTGCAATGGGTGGCCTTATCGCTAAAAGCAATCTCTGCCAGACAACCTTTGAATAGAGAAGACTTACCAAAACAGTAATAGAGGAGGGTGTAAACTATGCTACTAATTTACAAAATTAACTACAAAGTAACAAAATTAACTTTAGGTACCTACATACAATACATACCTAACTACAATAAATCTACAAATGTAATTTGTGGAGGTTTTTATAGTTCTCTACCCATTTATCAAGCTATTTTGTGTTAATAACTGTTAGCACTCCAAAACAAAATAAAACAAATATTTTTTTATAAAAAATAAGTTATTTTAAACATTTTTATGCCGTTAGGTTAGACTCATAATAAGGTGAATATTTATAAAATCTTATGTAAAATAAGTAAGTATTTTTAAATATTTAATTCTATTCCGTTATGACTTGAGACTTTAACTACATCTTTTGTTGTGTTTGCACATTTTTGATGCGAGTATTTTGGGGTTGAGAGAACACTTTTGTAAGTGCAACTGAATCTAAATAAACACATGACATTTTATGTGAAGCACCACTATAAACATAGATATTTGTGGTAACCAATTATATGGGAGGCCTTCGGGCGGTCTATAACTCCGACACCAGAGTTGGACACACGCCCAAACGTGAAAGGAAGAAAACTAATTATATTGACGGAAATAATTAATTCCGATTTTGGGTATGTGTACTACAACTAAGTTAACTTTATTTAAAGATGTTAAATAAAGTTTACTTAATTAACTTTATTAAAAAAAAATTAAGTTTACTCTGTTAACTTAATAATTTTTGTTTAAAGTTTACTTACTTAAAACCATATTTAAATTTTTAAATAATAATTTAAATAATTAAAGCAAGAATTTGTTTGTTTGTAAGATTTGAATTTGTAGCAAGTAAAACAATTTACACCATTCTCTGTGGTGTAGTGGTTGGGCAGGTTG
Organism: Petrophora chlorosata; assembly: GCA_951640565.1. Taxonomy (NCBI): domain Eukaryota; kingdom Metazoa; phylum Arthropoda; class Insecta; order Lepidoptera; family Geometridae; genus Petrophora; species Petrophora chlorosata. Next base: position 9,390,371 of record OX621207.1, on the reverse strand, counting down.
GCCCAAATGTCATACACCACCGAGGTTGCAGGTTCGATCCCCGCGATGGGACAAATGTTTGTGCACAGTGTAATGATACTGGTCACGGGCTCCAAATTGTAATATCCTGGTTATAGGCACCCAATTGTAATGATCCCTACCTAACTACCTACTTCTTCTATCCTATAGCTATCCTGGTCTCGGCCAGCAAATTGTAACCTCCCTACCTACCTACTTTTTATATATATTACTCTCTACTCCTATCTTGAGTTACTACTGAACCAAATTATAACATTCCTAACTAGCCTAGCCTAATCCTAGCCAATAAATAACAACCACTTAATACTACCTCTGCCTCATACCTACTTAATAAAATTTCACTAATAATATATACTCTAACATTTATACCCTCATTATCCTACTCCAGAATTATTATGATTTGATTTATGTTTGGCCAATGTGATCATATAGTAATTAGAATCCTTTATACGTTGTGATACCGAAATAATCCATGATCTTTTAAGGTAATTAAAACAATTCATAACTAGCCCTAATAACTAAATATAAAACCTGTACTATTATAAATATGAGTATCTCTCCTAGGTATTGTTACACTCTCAGTCATTCTAATTTGTATTTAAAGGGATAATTTTTGAATAAACAACATTAGTTAAGCAAAAGGAAAATCTATTAAACATGGATATATATTTGTAATGAAAAGTTTAAAAGATTATTTAGAAATTGACATTCTACATTTGAGAAATAAATGAATTTAATTTAATATAGAATAGTCTCGACAAAGGTTACAGCACCATCCATCCGCTGTTAACAGTGAATCTCGTCCCTGACTGGATAATTCTCCTTCGAGACTGTTCTCGGAGGTCCATGTACCTCAATTATTGGGAATTCATAAATGTTATTAATGTACTGTCTAGTCTGTCAGTTAAAATAGTTCTTCAAAAGGACAAGAGGACATTTTCTTTTAGCAAAAGTATGTCAGTCAGTTCGTTCCTAACCACACATCCATACAAGTTACTTTACTAGGTATTTAACAAATAAAACTTTCGCTACTCAGAGACAGAGTGCAGACATGGTACTCCGCTCCAAGTACCATCCTTCATGTTCATCCATCATCTAGTTCATTTCGAGACTTCCTCAAACTAGATTTAGTTTAAGAGAGTCTCTATTTAGGGCTATACAAATGCCCATCAACTTTGTTAGAATTGAACTAATGCCTAAGAATTATAATAACTATGAATATTCCTAAACTAGGTAAACTTCCTGTTCATATAAAATCTACTCCTGATAGTAATTTATCAGAGTAAAAGGTAAGTTCGTACTTTTAATCAAGTCTCCATAGGTAATTACCAAAGTAATATTATACCGCTGAGATAAGTATTCCATTTAGTCAGAATAATCCAACTCTACAAACATAGATATTAACAGTACCTAATTTGTACCAGCCATGATAATAAGTAAAATATTATTTCAATTCAATGGTGTAGGATTTAGTTATCCAAAATAATGATTCAATCACTTATCAGTCCTGTTTCTCAGGAAGAATCTGAATTAGACATTCAAGTTAAATGTAATAGTAGATTTAGACAGTGACTAATATAATAGTATCTGCCACTTTAATAAGTGAAACAGAACCATACAACCAACTTGGCAAGTATGTCTAAAAGTACCATATGTGCTTAGTTTCTCTTGTTTAAGAAATTCGATGCTTATGGTAGACCTGGTCAGTGACTACAATAATAGTGTCTCTAATCCGTCTGGTATAGAGTTCACACTATAGGCTGCTTTTTGCTCACCTAGTTTAACCGAAATGTACCACTTGCACTTTTCTTTGAAGAGTCAAAATCTGAATTATTTATAATTTTATCTTTTCAGCTTTCAACCTTTAAAACATTGATCTGAGTCAATAAAAGAATCACTATCTGTCAATAGTTTTATTTTAAAGTGTATATTCACCCAAATTGGAAAAGGATTATTGTTAATTAGCAATAGTTTTATCCATATTTCCTATTTCCCTCGGCAATCCTGAAAAGTCCTAATAACCTATGTTTCCTAAGTGTTCCTATCCATCTAAAAGTCTCCTAAAATGTAGTTACTTACCAATCCTGAAAAGTCCCTATTTGTTTACTTTCCCTAAAACGTTTCCTATCCACCTAACTTCCCTAAAACCCTACTTTCTACCCTAAATATGTTCCTAATCTATCTAAAAGTCCTAGCTAATAACAAATCTAGGGATAAATCCCACATTTACATTTAAACGTGTAAGTTTTCACGGTGTAATGAAAACCCCCCTATAGAAGACGCTTTCCGTAGCCACAGAAATTGTCACCTGACTATTCTAACGACGGGATTGAGAAGGTATCTCGACTAATCCTATCACCTGTGTGTTTAGTTTCCTTACCCAAGACCGAAGTCGGATGGGCTTGGAAACAGGACAGAGACATAAAAGGAAATAAATAAATATATAAATAAAGACCAAATCCAATGACTCTGTTCATAGAAGGCAAGTGTGTTACCACATGGATTCACTTCGACGAGCCCCTTGCCCTCAGATAAACAGAATGCATTAGAAATGAGAGACTGGTTAGTCGAAAAGCATCAATCGACTGCTTGCTCGTCTCAGGCAAGCCCCTTCCGTTAGGAAGTTGAACCAAGGAGAAACCATTTAACACCGCAAGGCGGTACCCCTTTGGCCATGACACTTCGTCATGTGTGTTCTGTGATCAAACAACTAAGCTCTTAAACCACAAGCCGCGTTTTCCCTAGTAATAAAAAAAACCCACTAAAGAAAACTTCTGTACACTGCCATCGCTATAACACTAAGAATCCATTATCCGAACCTCAGAACCCACAAAGGACTGCATCACAATCCCCTATAGACTCCAAAACCCAAACAATAAATCCTTTAAACAACACTAAAAATTGTAAATTAAACTCACTGAAATTAAATTAATTAACTATGGCAAACTCAGAAATCTTCCCTAGTAAACCCACCAACTAATATCGGGAGCCCAGCCACTCAAACACAGAGAGCGCCAACAAGAACAAGTGATAGAACAAGTCCTTGAACAAGTGCAAGAACAAGTGCCCCAGTGAACCCTTGCTTCCCTTTATATAGCTTTTTGAGTCGCCACATCAGCGAAATCCTAGTACATCCTGCCACATCCTTTTCTCGTACACTAAAATCTTCTGTAACTCCTACGTGTTTAAATCGATAATCCTGCATTCTACATTAATAACTGGTACATTGAGCGACATTTCCATTTTTACCAATCAAGATTAACTATCATCTCTCATGTATTTAAGTCATTATTCCTCCATCCTTACGTTAGCGTTTTAGGCCCTTTTAGAATTTATTAATTTCCGCGCATGCGTACTAACTACTGCGCATGCGTAGTAACCATCAACTGCGCTTCATCGCCCCGCCCACTTTAATTTGTTTAAATGTTTACTCTGAATATTGTTCAACAGTAGTGTGCAAACTTGCTCACTTTTTCCAATTAGCTATACTAAAATAACTTTATATTTGTCCTGCTGAAAACCTTTCTCTGTTGATATAAGTATCTCAAATTATTGTTCGAATAATACTAAGCTAAAGCTTATAATTCTGTACTATGTAGATTAATTTTTAATGATATTCCTTTATTTTATGAAATTTAATTCTCATTATTCTTACGCATACTCTATTAACTATATTCCTATGCCTTTATTTATTTAATTACATTAATTAATGCTACTCCTCATCTGTTAAAGATTCTGAAACGTTTATTACATAACCAAACAAGATAATCATTTATTTATTTGTGAAATGGACAATCGGGTTAAATGAACCTGACTTGTCACAATCAACCCCCAAAATTTACGCAGGTGTTTTCCTTAAAACCCGTAGAAAATTTTCCCCTTATATTAAAAAATTCTCAAATAAATAAGTTTTAATTGACTCACAAGGATTTCCTTCCAGCCTTTACTAATCATTAAAATAAATATGATCAAAATTTAACTGAATATGTAACTTATGAAAGTGCAAAGAATTAGAAGAATTCACAATTTAATTACACCCAACCCCCCTTTTGTAATAACTAACTTAACCCATAGTTAAACCTATTCTTTATAAGTATCTGAATTTACAAACAATCTAACCTGTTGTCCTTGTTTTCAAATTTTTATGCCAATTTTGTGTGGTGTGTTTTTAAACCAAACCAGATGTAACCATCACAAGAGCAAATTCTCTCAGTTTATAACATATTAATCATGTTTAATCATTGCTTTCACAAGGACAATATAGCTTCCGCCAGGGAAATCTGAGTTGTGAGTTCAAACCAATCCTAGTGATTTAATATGAAATTTTCCAAGCTAAACAACTTTTCTTTAGCCGGGAACGTTTTCACACATCCCTCAGAAACTATATTTCTTTAATAGCTTGAGCCATGACTTTCCATTGATCGCTAAGCTCCACCAAGAAATTCCCCCTCTATAATAATTACCTCTCCTTTGGTGCTTGAATAGTGTTCTTAAAGAAATGTTAGCTTCTTGTGTAGTAAAGAAGATTTTATAAGGTCCCAGCCATGCACTGATTATAATCCTGTCTTCTGACCTAACCTAACACATATTTCATCTCATAAAATCTTCCACTTTGCATAGTGTTGTGTATTTGAACCCAAAAGACAACAAGCTGTCTCCAATTTATAATCCGCCAAATCATTAGGGCCCCTTTCATACCAAAATATGTCAAAAGTCATTAGTAGTCATATGTAAATTTGTAATGTCTAAAATTTCAATTAATTCCTTTCAGAGCCGCCTCTCATTGCGAAACTTTCCACCTGTAATGACTTAGACAGAAACTTTATTAATTGGAAACACGACCGTATCGATTAACCCCTGATTTACAATTTCCTTCACTAATCTGTAGATATAAATAACACTACTGAATGTCAACAAACCCCGGCTTTAATTTACATACCAAAACCAGCCCCGTCTAGAAAAAATCCTATACGCCCCCACAAGTCACATTAAGTTAACTAGCAAAATCCTCACTGACCTTCCTTGAGCCACCAATGCATCGTTTAATTCTAAATTCACCCATTTAAACACCTTTTTAACTAAAAAACAAATAAATCTCTCTTGTATATCCCCTTTTTTTTTTGACATTTTTACGCACAGATTAAGCACACATTATTTTTAGGGTGCGTTCAGTGCCGAACCCAACAATTATTACGCTCCGTTCACCACGACCAAAATGAGACTATCCACTTCACCTAATCTCTAACTCCTATTGTTTTACCCTAAAATCTAATTGTATGACCACTAATGATTTACCTTAATATCGAATGTAAATTTATAATTAGTTTAATTTTCCTTGACCTTTAGCCTATAAAATTAACTATAATATAGCTAGTGACGTCTAACAACATTATTCCAACAAGTACTCATATTTTTGCCACACCAAGAACGTTTTTCTTTCTTTCTTTTTTCCTTCCTTTTTTTTTCTATGCAAACTAATTCAATCAAAACATATGCAGATATTGAACGCATCCCTGTTTGACAAGTGACATAAGGAAAATTATGAGCCTATTGCCACAACTCAAAAATATCGCTCACTTTTACTGCCATAGATTAAAACTCCTTATTTTATTTTATCATCGCCGAATATCGATTTTCATATTCCCTATTTGTTTCCGAATTTCAATGAAATTTATAGTTTCCTATAGTTAAATAAAACAAATTAAATATATATACATAGATAACAATGAATTTTAATTAACAGTAATTAACCTGCCTTAGCTTACACACTAAGTATCCAAAAGGTATGCCTAGTCGTTGTGTACTCGATTCTATGGTAAAATATTTAAACTCGATTCTATTCTGTTCCCGCCTTTTGTCTATGTCAATTGATTCTATTTTTTTGAATTCCTTAAAATTTGTGACGCAGCCTCCCAGCAAACATCAAATACCCAAAATTATTCAGTGTCTGGAAAACCAAACCATCACACAGCCCCAACAATCACCCAGCTCAATCACAAAGGATCACCTCTCTTTATTACTTCTTTCTTTCATGTCTTCTCCCACCTTCATCATGTCATCTTCCGACAAACTCATTCACAAATATCCCTGTCTCTGGGATCCTCAACATCCGGATTTCAGAGACAGGACCATCCGTTCTAACTGTCTCATCAAACTCACCTCTGACTTCAATAAGCTCTCTATTTATCCTCTTTCCCCTAATGATATTCGCCGTAAACTTAAAGCATACACCACCAAACTTCGCCGTCGCGCCAAAACTCTTTCCGTAAGTACCTTACTACTTTCTTACTTATTTTACCTACCAAATTCCCAATTATAATTACTTTATCTAATACACTCCCTTTTACCGCTTATTTTTTTTCAGAAACTTCCCTCTTCAAACCCGGTTCCCGAGTCCTCCAGTTCTAATCAACTTTCCCTACCTCCTCCTATTTTTCCTCTTCCTTCAACTTCTTTTACTGAACTTCCGTCTCCCTCTTCTCCTACAACTTCCTCTTCTGTATTCGAAGAACTTTCTCAGCTCTCTCCCACGAAAAAAAAACTTGTCACTCCTCTTCTCAAAACTATCCTCTCTCTTTCTCAAAATAACCTCATCAATGAACACACCACTATCTCCCTCTGCCCTATTCCTACCCACTGTTCTTCCTCTCATCACCCTACTACCTCCAATACTACTTCTCTCCCCCAACCCCCTCTTCCTTCTCCTGACGTAAGTGTTTTAAATTTTCTTCCTATATGTAATTTGATTAACTTTGTTTCTTCCCTGATACTAAGGAACTCTTGCATTTTTCAGATTACTTCTCCCATACACCTGGACTTCAACGACTTGCTCGACGATATTGACGCCTACCTTTCCTAATTCGTAAGTTCCTTGTCCTTTTTAATAGTATGTTAAATATTTTTTTTTTTTTTCTCTAATCTCACTAACTTAAATTCTAATGCTAGTTTCAAAAGTTTTTTTTTTTTTTGTGAAAGGCCGCCACACGCCCCTCTACCTAAATTTACGCATTGTACTAATAATGGAAAAACTTGTAGTTTTTTTTTTTTATAACAAATATCAGATCTTTCTTTTACTTTGCAAAAAAGGTTCTTTCGTAAATTTACACTTTGTAAGTTTCTGTGTTGCATCAGATTTGTTTAATTTCCTAATTTTAACTAAATCTCCTATCTGAAATTGAATAGTTCGGAATTTTTTGTTAAATTTCGCCTGCCGCTTCTCCCCTGCTCTTTGCAAATTACTTCTAACTTCCTCCCTAACCCGTCCTACTTCTAGCTTATCCTCTACTCCTTTTATCTCCTTATCAAATGTTAACTGAGTGGTTTTTCCATACATGATTTCACTAGGAGTATATCTTGTGCTCTCATGAAAGGTATTATTATATAGCAACTCTATTTTAGGTAACATAGTAGTCCAACCTTTATGATTATTTCTACAATATGTTCTAAACAGTCGTCCCAACTCCTTGTTTACTCTTTCAGTTGTATTAGGACGTGGATTCCTAACTGTAGTGTATAATACTTTTACCCCAGCTTATCTCATGCTCTCCTTCCAAATTTTACTAGCAAATTGCGTACCATTGTCTGACATTATAGCCTTTGGCTTTATAATATCAAAGAATCTCTTTGTCTTGCCTATTACTGCTCTACTTGTTGCTTTTCTTAACCCATACAATTTTACAAATTTACTAAAAGAATCTTGAATCACCAAAATATATTGCATACCAAAAATGCCTGCTGGTAATGGTCCATATAAATCAATCATAACTATCTCTCCTATCTCTCTAGTGATTATTGAACAACAGGGTCCCACATTTTTCACCGTATCACTTTTAGTTATTTGACATTCATGACATACCCTTATTATCTGCCTTACTAGTTTGTTAATCCCTCTCCAATAAAATCTATCCCTTACATATTTTATCACCTTGAACACCCCTTGATGACCCATCTCTATGTGAACCTGCCTGATTATTTCGCTTCCAGTATCAATCAAACCTATTACCGCAAGATCAAAAATTTGAATTTCTATTTCTGATTTAAATGTAACCTGACTATTCTCTTCCAATTCGTTTTCCTCAAACACAGAAGTAACTACATCTCCCAACTCCCTATATTCTAATTCAGTTTGTTCTATTTTTAATTTTAATACTTCAACTATCTGTTCGGGGACCAACATTTCTTTAACCCTGCTTACTTGGTAACCTAACCCCTCAGTTTGTTGACGCTCCAAAATACTAATTTTAATTGGTACTTTAAGTCCTTTGTCACCTTTCCCTAAGATTTGCCCTGGTTCCCATCCCATTTTCCGCATTATATTTAATGATGTGTTCCCTAATAAGGAAGCTGATTCGGGAACGTAACCTTCAGCCTCCCCTAGTTTAACTCTACGCTCTGAACATTATCTAACTCATTAGTTTGTATATTATTAACATTCCTCTTTTGGACCGCTTCTGGTTTCTGCCATTTTTTATAATTTTGTTGAAATCCTCTTTTCCGCTTCTCAAACTCTTGACTTTGTGTTGACGAAGAATAACCTGGTGTCTCTTGTTTATTTATATCATCCAAATTCCTAAGAAATTCTGCGGTTTCTATAATAGTATTCGTTTTCGCAGTCGCCCAAATTTGTTGAACGTGCTTTGGGTAATGTCTCATCATATCAGCAATCAATTGCTTCTCTGGTATATTACAAGAAAGCATTTGAACTCTGCCAACAAAATGTAAGAAATAATTCAACATAGAAAGATTTTTTTGTCGATCCCATCTACCTTGCACCAAACTCCGCCTGAGTTCATTCTGTTCACTTTCACCCCAAAAAGTTGTTAAAAAGTCAGTCTTAAAATCTTCAATTCCTGTCCATCTCCTCTTATACACTCGCGCCCAATCCCTGGCTTCTCCAACTAGGCAATCCTGTATTAGATCGATGTCTTTCCCTTCCTTTGTCGCCCTTTTTAAATAATTTTCTAAATCCTCTAAAAATGTTACTGGATGTATTGTTGCATCGCCTCCAAACTTAGGTTTCTCTAAGGAGATATTTCTCACATTATAAATTATATTTCTATATTCTTCAACTGGTAGTTCCTTTTCCTTTACTTTATCAATTGTCTGTAAGTTACTTTCCTTATTGTTATGCACTGGTTGCTTTACCGAATCTTCTATACAAAAACTTTGCCCTTCTCTTGTTGTAATTCCTCCATTTAAACTCAGAGGATTTTCTAAATTTCTTAAAGTTATCTTAGTGGTTCGAACATCATCACTTAATTCATTTAATTTGCTTGCTAATGTGCCTATAGCTCGCCTAATCATACGATAAGCTAATCCTGTTCCTTTTCCTCTATCGCCCTTTGCTTTAGATCTTGTTACTGTAGACAACTGGCGTCTCGGTGATACATGGCTTCTTCTAGTTTCCTCTTGTATATATAATTCCTCCTCTACTCTCACATTCGAATCTTCAGTACTAATTACTGTTTCCTGTTCTCTAAATCTAGCCGGTGCTTTTCGTTTTCGTTTTGGTGTTGAAACTTCCATGCCTCCTCTTTTTTATTAACTTTTAATTTAAATTACTCTTTTTTTTCCTTTTATAATTTTACCCTTTTTTATATTTTTAATTTATACTTTTCTTAAAGTTAAATACTTTTGCAACTCATTCGTGTTTAGCTCTGTAACAAAATTTTATAACTTATTTTGACTTGACTAAATACTTGTATCTCAAAACTCCCTTAAAACCTCTATACTTCAAATCAATGCAACCGTCAATGTCACTGTCACTCCATTACTGTCACACAACAACACACAAACTCTATGTTAGACTATGATCTGAACAAATTACTCAAACAAACAATCAAAACTTCCTAAGTTCCTTCCTTAATTCTTCCTTTCCAGACTTCCCATCATTCCCTAGTTCCAAAACATAATCCAAACACCCAAGAATCCGCAATCAACCATGCCATTGATCGCTTGCAAGTGCACCCGTCACACCAAAACTGATCAAGGATCCCCTGAAGTCTATATAGCAATGAACCTCTCAAACTGCATGTTACCAGGTATTTATAACTATTATTATTAACCCTTATTTACCGTATCTAAGACTAGTGACTCATTATATAACTCGCTTTTAAAATAACCTATAAACAAATGGTTTCCACTCGTTATGCCTAACTTATAAACCCCTTAATGTATAAAGTCTTTAGCCTAACCTAAATCTAACAAATAGTACTTCTTTTTCCAGATGTTGTTACCACTAACTACTACAACTCATCTCTGACTTCATGGAACATCAGACCCCAAGAAAACAGACTTTTACCACCGAATATCTCCTGTTTATACAGCTCAACTACAACTCTTAAGGAAGCATTTTTATTCACTAATAAGGTAACAGATTCCCACTTTACATTTCTAACACATTTTTCAACAATCATTCATCAAACAATCTAACTTGCAACTCTATTTATATCTTTTATATATTTCAGATTGCGCCAACTCAACGCTACACCAACGGCTCAACAAGTTTCCAAACCAATTTCAGCTCACCCCTGCCAGTAGAGACACCAATTCATCCGTTCTGCTTGTTAATTAAATATCATAAATAAAATCCTTTTTTTTACAAATATATAAATAAAATAAAATAACTAGGATAAATAATAAGATCCTACTAGAACTGTTTTAAACCTCTCCTATTTCACGACAACAAATTGTACAAGAGTTAATCTCTTGTACTGTTACTTAAGATCAAATCATAACATTCTAGAACACTTTGCCACTGCTTATAACCATCAATCCTATCCAAAACCAACCTACTTCCTACACAATTATCCTAGGTTATTACTACAGTCCCATATTATACAGCAGTAACTCATCCTACTCATTCTAGACAAAAGCAACCAAATGTACCCAAACATCTTAATCCTAATCATGTCGGCTCCTATTATAATATCCTTGTCACTCGGCACCTAATTGTAATGATACTGGTCACGGGCTCCAAATTGTAATATCCTGGTTATAGGCACCCAATTGTAATGATCCCTACCTAACTACCTACTTCTTCTATCCTATAGCTATCCTGGTCTCGGCCAGCAAATTGTAACCTCCCTACCTACCTACTTTTTATATATATTACTCTCTACTCCTATCTTGAGTTACTACTGAACCAAATTATAACATTCCTAACTAGCCTAGCCTAATCCTAGCCAATAAATAACAACCACTTAATACTACCTCTGCCTCATACCTACTTAATAAAATTTCACTAATAATATATACTCTAACATTTATACCCTCATTATCCTACTCCAGAATTATTATGATTTGATTTATGTTTGGCCAATGTGATCATATAGTAATTAGAATCCTTTATACGTTGTGATACCGAAATAATCCATGATCTTTTAAGGTAATTAAAACAATTCATAACTAGCCCTAATAACTAAATATAAAACCTGTACTATTATAAATATGAGTATCTCTCCTAGGTATTGTTACACTCTCAGTCATTCTAATTTGTATTTAAAGGGATAATTTTTGAATAAACAACATTAGTTAAGCAAAAGGAAAATCTATTAAACATGGATATATATTTGTAATGAAAAGTTTAAAAGATTATTTAGAAATTGACATTCTACATTTGAGAAATAAATGAATTTAATTTAATATAGAATAGTCTCGACAAAGGTTACAGCACCATCCATCCGCTGTTAACAGTGAATCTCGTCCCTGACTGGATAATTCTCCTTCGAGACTGTTCTCGGAGGTCCATGTACCTCAATTATTGGGAATTCATAAATGTTATTAATGTACTGTCTAGTCTGTCAGTTAAAATAGTTCTTCAAAAGGACAAGAGGACATTTTCTTTTAGCAAAAGTATGTCAGTCAGTTCGTTCCTAACCACACATCCATACAAGTTACTTTACTAGGTATTTAACAAATAAAACTTTCGCTACTCAGAGACAGAGTGCAGACATGGTACTCCGCTCCAAGTACCATCCTTCATGTTCATCCATCATCTAGTTCATTTCGAGACTTCCTCAAACTAGATTTAGTTTAAGAGAGTCTCTATTTAGGGCTATACAAATGCCCATCAACTTTGTTAGAATTGAACTAATGCCTAAGAATTATAATAACTATGAATATTCCTAAACTAGGTAAACTTCCTGTTCATATAAAATCTACTCCTGATAGTAATTTATCAGAGTAAAAGGTAAGTTCGTACTTTTAATCAAGTCTCCATAGGTAATTACCAAAGTAATATTATACCGCTGAGATAAGTATTCCATTTAGTCAGAATAATCCAACTCTACAAACATAGATATTAACAGTACCTAATTTGTACCAGCCATGATAATAAGTAAAATATTATTTCAATTCAATGGTGTAGGATTTAGTTATCCAAAATAATGATTCAATCACTTATCAGTCCTGTTTCTCAGGAAGAATCTGAATTAGACATTCAAGTTAAATGTAATAGTAGATTTAGACAGTGACTAATATAATAGTATCTGCCACTTTAATAAGTGAAACAGAACCATACAACCAACTTGGCAAGTATGTCTAAAAGTACCATATGTGCTTAGTTTCTCTTGTTTAAGAAATTCGATGCTTATGGTAGACCTGGTCAGTGACTACAATAATAGTGTCTCTAATCCGTCTGGTATAGAGTTCACACTATAGGCTGCTTTTTGCTCACCTAGTTTAACCGAAATGTACCACTTGCACTTTTCTTTGAAGAGTCAAAATCTGAATTATTTATAATTTTATCTTTTCAGCTTTCAACCTTTAAAACATTGATCTGAGTCAATAAAAGAATCACTATCTGTCAATAGTTTTATTTTAAAGTGTATATTCACCCAAATTGGAAAAGGATTATTGTTAATTAGCAATAGTTTTATCCATATTTCCTATTTCCCTCGGCAATCCTGAAAAGTCCTAATAACCTATGTTTCCTAAGTGTTCCTATCCATCTAAAAGTCTCCTAAAATGTAGTTACTTACCAATCCTGAAAAGTCCCTATTTGTTTACTTTCCCTAAAACGTTTCCTATCCACCTAACTTCCCTAAAACCCTACTTTCTACCCTAAATATGTTCCTAATCTATCTAAAAGTCCTAGCTAATAACAAATCTAGGGATAAATCCCACATTTACATTTAAACGTGTAAGTTTTCACGGTGTAATGAAAACCCCCCTATAGAAGACGCTTTCCGTAGCCACAGAAATTGTCACCTGACTATTCTAACGACGGGATTGAGAAGGTATCTCGACTAATCCTATCACCTGTGTGTTTAGTTTCCTTACCCAAGACCGAAGTCGGATGGGCTTGGAAACAGGACAGAGACATAAAAGGAAATAAATAAATATATAAATAAAGACCAAATCCAATGACTCTGTTCATAGAAGGCAAGTGTGTTACCACATGGATTCACTTCGACGAGCCCCTTGCCCTCAGATAAACAGAATGCATTAGAAATGAGAGACTGGTTAGTCGAAAAGCATCAATCGACTGCTTGCTCGTCTCAGGCAAGCCCCTTCCGTTAGGAAGTTGAACCAAGGAGAAACCATTTAACACCGCAAGGCGGTACCCCTTTGGCCATGACACTTCGTCATGTGTGTTCTGTGATCAAACAACTAAGCTCTTAAACCACAAGCCGCGTTTTCCCTAGTAATAAAAAAAAACCCACTAAAGAAAACTTCTGTACACTGCCATCGCTATAACACTAAGAATCCATTATCCGAACCTCAGAACCCACAAAGGACTGCATCACAATCCCCTATAGACTCCAAAACCCAAACAATAAATCCTTTAAACAACACTAAAAATTGTAAATTAAACTCACTGAAATTAAATTAATTAACTATGGCAAACTCAGAAATCTTCCCTAGTAAACCCACCAACTAATATCGGGAGCCCAGCCACTCAAACACAGAGAGCGCCAACAAGAACAAGTGATAGAACAAGTCCTTGAACAAGTGCAAGAACAAGTGCCCCAGTGAACCCTTGCTTCCCTTTATATAGCTTTTTGAGTCGCCACATCAGCGAAATCCTAGTACATCCTGCCACATCCTTTTCTCGTACACTAAAATCTTCTGTAACTCCTACGTGTTTAAATCGATAATCCTGCATTCTACATTAATAACTGGTACATTGAGCGACATTTCCATTTTTACCAATCAAGATTAACTATCATCTCTCATGTATTTAAGTCATTATTCCTCCATCCTTACGTTAGCGTTTTAGGCCCTTTTAGAATTTATTAATTTCCGCGCATGCGTACTAACTACTGCGCATGCGTAGTAACCATCAACTGCGCTTCATCGCCCCGCCCACTTTAATTTGTTTAAATGTTTACTCTGAATATTGTTCAACAGTAGTGTGCAAACTTGCTCACTTTTTCCAATTAGCTATACTAAAATAACTTTATATTTGTCCTGCTGAAAACCTTTCTCTGTTGATATAAGTATCTCAAATTATTGTTCGAATAATACTAAGCTAAAGCTTATAATTCTGTACTATGTAGATTAATTTTTAATGATATTCCTTTATTTTATGAAATTTAATTCTCATTATTCTTACGCATACTCTATTAACTATATTCCTATGCCTTTATTTATTTAATTACATTAATTAATGCTACTCCTCATCTGTTAAAGATTCTGAAACGTTTATTACATAACCAAACAAGATAATCATTTATTTATTTGTGAAATGGACAATCGGGTTAAATGAACCTGACTTGTCACAACAGCAAAAAAGCGCAAGCATTATTTTGTCTGGGTGTTGTGGGACCATGGTCCACGTAGTGCTTGGTTCCTTAGGTACAGGTAATGTTATTTAGGGGCAAGGATCTCTGCGTATGTCATCGTTCGGCGACAAAAAACTATTACAATACTATTCCAATTTACTTCCTAAAATCTTACCTACCTACTTGTAGATTATAAAAGGTTTGTTCGCATGTCTCGTAGTGTTCCCTTAGATTCTTTCAAAGTTGGTTCGTTAAAGTTTTAGCAAGCGCCGTCCGAGCTTAGTGAGCACTTTACGATTTCTGCGAGGGAGTTCCAGTAAAAATAATAAAGGGGAATGCAATTACCGCTCCCCGAGAATTTTAAACACCACTCTGGCTGTACAAGTGCTGCTTCATATTTAATTATACTGAGCATGTTTCTTTAAAATGTATAATTATATGTAGCTAGAGCGCTTAGAGCGAGTGTGGCTCAGCGGGAAATCATCACAACTCTGGCCGTGGTTGTAATACCACCCACCGAACAAAGCCATGCCGTCAAGCGACCTAGTCGTGTTTCGGGATGATGTTCGGTGAACCATCGGGGAGACGGGTCTGAGCAGCCGCTCAACTGCCGTCTCTCTCTAGATCTATGTGCTCCATCTTAGGCCACATCATCGCTTCACATCAGGCGAGATAGTGGCCAAACATAGATCTATTAAGCGTAAAAAAAAAGCTATGTATTTACATAGGGCCCTACATAGTAGAACTGTGACTAGCTAAGTTAGTAAGAAGTAAGTAATAGAAGAGGAATGCGACACCCAAGACAAACCTGTTTAAGGTTTATAAGGTGTTGGAAATATAAGAAAAGTTGTAAAATTTATACAATTAAATTAAAAAAAGATCGTTTTTAAAACCGACTTCATAATGTATCTTCGAAGTCCAAGGTCAAATATCGATGAAATTTATATGGGACCACTTCGTAGCTATACTGAACATACATAAAATATATATTTATTTACATTTTTGTAAATTGCTTATTTTATATAGGCATATATGTATATACACATGACAGTGAAAAATAGTACCTCCTCCTTTAAATATTTTTGGTGTAGTGTAGTTAAATCTACTAGTACATTAATATAATTCATACATTATTTTACTTTCAAACAGCTTGTCAAATATATCATTATTTTAGAAGAGACAAGATGATACAATTGATTGAATTGCACATCGGGAATTTTCAATAAGATAGAAAGCGACGAAATGCAAATATTTACAGTAGCTACAAATAAAAGAGCAATTAAACGAACAAAGGGCAATTTGTCGACTTTCAATTTATACTTTAAAGCTTCATACCCCGAGGCTACGCATACCAGTGCTGATATGGAAATGCAAAAACAAAACGTTTCAAAGCTGTAATTAATTTTCGATTCGCGCTGAACGCTCAATTCTTTTTTTGTTTGCGAGCGTTTTCCGTGTTTTTCCTGTACAAACGTGGCCGGCCACCACCTCTACCCCCATAGTGGGGGTTGCTAGTTAAATGGACTCGATGCACGAAAGAGCTTCACCCCCTCTGCCCACCCCGCTGGCCGCTGGATGAACGGATTACGAAATATTTCATCTAAAAATAAGACCGAAAAAATATAGTTAGGTACGGCGCTGGCGTTGAGTAGACCGGAGCTTGTTATAACTTTCAATTTTATGTGCCGAGAGGATCGGCATTGTTCTGAAGTTATGTGAGGTAAGGACTAAGGATGCTTCTATAAGTAGTTAATTAGCAGTCACTTAAACAGAGTTCAACTTTGTTAAGCTGGATATGTAGGTACTTACTCCTACCTGGAATACTTACTTAATAGTTAGAGACGTACTACGTTAACTAAGAGACGTATAATGTTAAGGTTGATTGATAACACTTTATTGTACACCAAAAACATAACAAGAACAAATAAACATAGAACTTAAAAATTTAATTAGTACAATGGGCGGTCTTATCGCTAATAAGCGATCTCTTCCAGACAACCTTTGGATGGTGAGGATTTGTGAAACGACAAAAGACGGTGGTGTACTTATATAGGTTTAAATTTAATTAGGTTTAGTTTTTTTTGTAACTGAATGACGAGGCGAGTTGGTCGTTTGCCTGATGGTAAGCAATACGCCAGCCCATAACAATAGCAGCACCACTCAGAACTTTGTTTTACAAAATCCTGCGCGACGCTGTACTGCGCTCGTCACCCTGAGACGGTTTAGTTAGAGGTAAGTATAACCATCGCTGATGGACAACTATTTATTTATTATTTTATGTCAGACGGTAGTATCCTCGAACACTAGCCATGTTTACTATTTTTGTTAAAGCAATACCGAGTGTTTAGTGAAAGCCATAAATTTCATGGTAGGTAACGTGACGATGTGATGGCCATTAGGGACGCATCCGACGCCTATAGACGGTTTTAATAGTTTAACGGGTCGCGTCGCGTCGTATTTTGCTTAAATATCCAAAAACTGGCTTAGTTTTTGTCCTAGCAGCTCGTACAACCTGTACCCAGCACAAAAGCCGTGACAGCCATATCATTAATATTTTCGAAAAAATATGATTTATTTATAGTCGTGTAATAACGCGACATAAAGGTCAAATGATTTTAAAACTTAACGACTTAAGGCGGGGTAAGCGTTTTGCACTTTTCTACTATACCTAGTAAGTAATAAGGTTTAAAAGGAGAGATATCTCGAGGCCGCGCATGAAAATTGGTTTATTTTCGTTGTCTTTAGTTTAATCCTATATAGCAACTAAACAAAAATATTTATGGTTACTTCGTAAATAAATAATATTGTAGCTATTTAATTCTTATAACACTGTGGTTTCTGAAAATATGTAGATGACTAAAATCTCCGAAATTTAATTAACAATTTTATTTATATCCTTGTTTATCATCCGTATTTTTTGGGTCGCGTAATGTTATTTTATAAGATAATATCGCGGCGTTATAATATTCATCTTTTTGTTGAATTCGGTTCCTACCTCACCTAAGTAGGCACCTACTTTGAATATATTTTTTATATGTTAGTGAAAAAGCAAGCTCCGCGAATCTCCAGGATTCCGGCAGGGTAATGTCAGGATCGGGCGGGATTCCGTTCCGGGCTCGCGTCTTGGGAATGTTCTATATTGGAATCCGAGATCCGGGGCAGGATCGGGATCTCGGTGTGACAATGTTGCACAATGTAGGGTTTAACCCTGCAGTGAAAAATGTGTAAAGAATGTAAAACTATTCTCCTTAGCAAGATCGGGATCTTAATATCAGGAGCACAGCAACCTTAGGATCCTTTCTTAGGATCCTTGCGAAAAATATGTATGAGATAATCATCGAATGTATGAGATAATTTATTGAAAAATACCAAAGCTTTAATTGCCAGCCAGTCTTTTTGTCCATCTTTTGGGTTTTGCTAAACTGGTGCCGTCATATTTGTATATCGTTCTTTTATTTTCATATAAATGTTTTATTTCTTTTCCTACTTATAATGAAGTTGGTTACCTAGATTAATAGAGGAGAAGGTGGTAATGTGTCCCCCCACTTTGTTTTTAAGGCCTTATGTAAAAAACACAAGACTCAGAAATCTAATTTATATGTTATAGGGCTCCTTATTCATTTGCCTTTACATGCCTTACTATGGAATAAATGAAACTGCCACAGGATAATCAAAAACAATCAAGTCACCAATTTTGATTATTTTTAGGTTTCCCCTAAACCTAAAAATAATCAAAATTGGTCACTTGAGATAAAGTGAGGGTTACATGACACCCCGGGGGCCATTGTGGTATTAAAACAATACTGTCTCACGAGCTCCCTATTGCACCAAAGATGAACTAGATGGTGTGTTTCTTTATTATAAATATCGAAGGGGGCCAATATACCTGCGGGGGCCACATTACCACCTTCTCCTCTATATAATCCTCTATCCTCTTTATACCTAGTCAGGTCATAAATTCTGTCACATGTTTAATATAAAATAATTGAAACAAGTTTATTCATTATGTAACCATTTATATACCAAAATGAACTTAACAAAACAGATTCTTATGACAATAAAGTTTATTCAAAATGACCTCCGTGATTTTGAATACAGGCCTTCAATCTGCGCGGCCAGTCGTCTATCGCAGCACGAACGAGGTCCATGTCAATATCGGCGGCTGCCTTAATCAAGAATGTCTTGAGTGACTCCTAATTGGGATGAGGCTTTGAGCACGCTTTTTCCTCCAAGTTTTGCCATATCTTGTAATCTAACGGACTCAAATCTGGACTAGAGGAGGGCCAGTCTTCGTGCCGGATGAAGTCGATTTCACGCGCCGCCAGCCAGTCTTGTGTGCTCTTCGCTCTATGAGCTGGCGCCGAATCTTGTTGGAATACCCAGTGCCTGTTATTAAACATGGTATAAGAAACAGGTTCCACAAGGTTCGTCAGGACTGTATTTTGGTACACAACTGCATTTGTTTTTACACCTTTCTCACAAAAATGTACCTCTGTTAAGCCCCAATAAGAAACTCCCAACCATACCATGAGCGAGGATGGAAAATGACCTCGTTGGACACGCGGAATACGGTTGCTCGCTTCTTCACTACTGTGTGCGTACACCTTATCATTTTGTTTGTTGTAGCTCTCTTCTACGGTAAAAATTTTTTCATCTGAAAAAAGAATTTCCCGATATTTTTTTCCCGCATACCGCTTCAACAAAGCGCGGCATCTCTTCAGTCTCAGGTCCATTAGACGAGCATTTAAACGATGTCCTGTTTTTCTTCGATATGCCTGAAGCCCTAAGTCTTCATTTAACACCCTTTTCACCGTGGTTCTGCTTAACCTCATCTGAAGGGCCAACAGTTTCTGCTTACGTTTGGGATTTCTTTGAATTCGCGCCTTCACAGCTTTTATCACTGCTGGAGTCTCCTAACAGACCGAGGGCGACCACTTCTTGACCTGTCATCTACACTAGAGTCTTCATTGTATCGTTTGATGGTACGATAAACGAATCTTTTGGTTATATTCAAATTTTTCAGTATGTCAAAAATTTGAATTGGCGCGTAACCGCAACGATGCAACGCAATAACTGCAACACGGTCTTCTTTAAGCGTCCACTCCATATTTAAAAATGAGTAAAATTCTAAAAAGTATACATTTTTATTTTCATGAACAATTCGAAATTCGATTTCAATAAACTTTTTTGTGACCAGCATTCTAAAAGAAAAGTTTTTACTGTGTGACAATACTTATGACCTGACTAGGTATATACCTATGTAATAGAAACGTTAGCAGTAAATTGGATTGGATATAAATAGCACAGTAAATAGTAAAAACAACACGTTGGCAGCAAATCGAATGGGAGGTCTTTAACCAGCAGCGGGACAAACAAGCTTTAAACAGGTAGATAAAATTAAAACAGTACCTAATTTTGCGATAGATATATTTTACACCATAGTTTCACATCGAATGGCTTATCTTACATTTCGTTATTTATTTACAAATAGATACAATTATATTGTCATTAAAACATTCAATAAAAATTGACTAGAGTTCGTACGATATCTACAAAATGTATTTACAAATGTAAGCTCCGATTAACGTAGATATTACATATCAGTCTGACTAGAGTTAAATATTTACATTTATATGTTAAAATCAAGTTTATTCGAGTAGACTACCTACAGTACGGTAACAGAGTTATTGACTTAGCTAGACGTTCAGACAACACTCTTGACTCTCTCTACATCTAACAAGTATTGTGGTGAAACAGTACGACTAGGTGAACTATCGATCAGATTTTAATTTGCATCTTATTATTGTCTATATAAATAAAAATAATACTCACTCTCTAGGTATACTAAAAGTTTTACAAATCTTCTGTCTTCTCAAAAATGTACACAATGAAATTATATGATAATTCAATAATATTGGTAGGTACTAGGTACTACAGTAATAATTTATACTGAATTTAAATAAAATTAACCTTTGAAAAGCCCATACTCATTAAAAATGCGGTGTTTACCTGTAAAAGATTATGCGTTTAGCAACTATATTTATTGAATATTTATTAAAGTATGTACTAATGTAATAATTGTTGGTAAACCATAAATAAACAAAATAAAAAATAAAATAAAAAATAATATTAATTATATAATCTATGAGTTTTGTAAGTCCGTTTCAGTTATAACTTTAGCCAATTCTTTAATACATAGTCATAATTAGGTACCTTCATACAAACATATCTACTTACCTATAGTTCGAGTTTACTTTGTAGCTTTCTATGTAGAGAGAGTGTTATCTGAAAACTATTTTGTAATAGATAACAAACAATTAGCTTACACCTATTTTTATATTGTGGTACGTTATAACAATGGTAAGTAATTAAGTAAGTAATAGGGTTTATACTTAACTTTATTAGGCAAAACTACAGAGTGGTATTTCCTTGATAACTATAAAAATATAATAATAATACGGCGTTGCTCATTGTACATCTCAATAAGAATTTTAATTTAGACTAGCATATTTGTTCTACATAAAATGGCAGTAAATTATCAATAGCTTAGGTACCTATATATTGGTTAAAATTAAAATAACAGTTTTATCCATTAGGTTTAGAAGTGCTTGGGGAATCTGGTTGTACCTACTGTTATCTAACTAGATTATCTAATTCTGTGTGTATTTGGCACAATTTTATATTATTGATATAAAGTTGATTTCAAAGGCATTAAGCTAGTATGTATCACCACAGAATAATAAGGGACAGAAGCATCACTCCGCAAAGAAATTTAAACAAATAGCGACTCTTGCGATGACGCAATAAAATTCATTTCAGCTCGCGTAGCGCTGCATACCTACCAGTCATATTAACCTACAGAGCGCCTCTCTTTCTAACGCATAGCTCTTATCTCTTCTGACGCGGCACTTGTATTTGTAGCTTCGTACCTACAGTGCGGAGTGCGCTAGGCCTGGTATTACGTAGTACATAGGTACTAACTTAATGGTCAAACGAGTCAGGATTTCCTAGTTTAGTCCTAGTTAGTTTTATAGTGTATTTCCTTTTCAAAGGACCTATATGGGAGGTTCAAGTTCAGAGGTTAATTTACCAATTAAAATATAAGAATTTTGAAAAATATGAGCTTTTATTCTTAGATCAATGTTGTGACGTCAACCTCATTATATAATTATGAGTTACGTACAACACACAACTACGTACGTTAGTACGTAGGTTTGTATGTGAGTCTCACTCACCGCGGAATACATATTTTCCGACTACTGAATAATAAATGAGGTGTCGCATAACTTTTCTTTACTCATTGAACTGGATAATGTCAAATTTTAACTTTACCTAAACAGACCTACACTGCCTACACGTCATTATAATATAATTTAATTTTAACTTGGAACGTTTTACCTCCTTTGAGTCGTAATCTTGGTATTGACAATGTACAAAATACAAATGATCTGACGTTTTTGATATTGAATGCTAAATCGTCCCCGTAAGACGATATAAGAAGGATAGAAGAAATTTGGTTGCTCGAGTAGTAGGCTCGGTGACCCAGAGGCTAAGGTGTCGGGACGGCCTGTGCAATTTTTTTTATTTATTTAAGTCATTATTAAGATTATTTAAAATCTTAAAACATAAAATATATTTTTTGATTGCAGTTTGAAATCGCGTCTTCGAAATACAGTTTAGACTCCTAACTAATATGGCAATCGAGACAAAAGCAGTGAGCTAAATTACAATGATGTGTCCAGAGGCACCATATGTTCAATCCTCGTCTAAAGTTATATTTCGCGCACGCTAACCAATCGGTAAGTACTGCTTAAGTTTAGCTAAGAGCTGAACATCATTATTTTGTTGCATATGCAGCAGCGAGTATGTTGTTCACTATGATCGTTTAAATCGTAAAAATTTGACCGCCCCTTTGGTGTAGTGGTTGGGCAGGTTGGCTAAAATCTCATACACCAATGAGGTTGCGGGTTTGATTCCCGCGACGGGACAAATGGACCATGGTCCTCATACATCCTGGTTCCCTAGATAGTTAGGGGTGAGGATCTATGTATGTGATCGTAATAAAAAAAAATAATGTATTCATAATAGTAAGGTGATATGACTATATTTGCAGTCGGTTGTTTCTCACAGAGTAGTAATGAAGTAATAACCTTGTCGGGGGCTCGGCCGCACCGATGGGAGAGGGTGGGAGAGGGTCACAGGGCTGGGTGAGGATAAGCTTTTGTGCGTAAACAAATAGTAGGTCAGTGGAAACTCATTGGTTTTGTGCTTGTTGTCGTAATACATATAGTTTAAAAGTATTAATTTGTTTTATTTTGTCTAATCTGGAAGACCCAAGATCGGAAGATGTCATACTAAGACTGTTTTTATTTCTATTTTGTCCAGTGGTGCCATCCAGCTTGCTGCCTTCTAAAGTATTTATTTAATAAAAGTAATTCACACACAGTTGGACGTCTCTAGGTATTAGAAAATGCTTTCTTTCTTTGGTATAAGAAAATGACAATATTTAACGAAAAAAATCTGTAGGTATCAGACGATGCTGTCTTTTACTTGACCTAGTGACGAAATGGCGGTTTCAAAAGAAGATATCTGTAGATATCACACGATATTTTCTTCCAGTGGAGAAATAACAATATCAAACAAAAATATCTGTAGGTATCAGACAATGATTTCTACTACTTTACCCAGTTAGGTAGCAGTATTGAACGAAGATGACTCTAGGTTTCAGACCATGATTTCTTCCACTGCACCCAGCGGAGAAATGGCAGTATTTAACGAAGATGTCTATAGGTATCAGACGTCGCTCTCTTCTAATTCACCCAATAGAAAGAGAAAAGGCTAAAAGAAGACTAAATGAAGATGTCTCTATATAGGTATCAGGCGATGTTTTCTTCCACTTCACCCAGTAGAGATAATGGCAGTATTTAACGGAGAGTCTGTAGGTATCAGACATTGCTTTTTTCCACTTTACCCAGTGGAGAATTAGCAGTACTTAATGAAGGTGTCTGTAGGTATCAGGCGTTGCTTTTTTCCACCTTACTCAGTGGAGAATTGGCAGTATTTAATGAAGATGTCTGTAGGTATCAGACGTTGCTTTTATCCACTTTACCCAGTGGAGAATTGGCAGTATTTAATGAAGATGTCTGTAAGTATCAGACGTTGCTTTTATCCACTTTACCCAGTGGAGAATTGGCAGTATTTAATGAAGATGTCTGTAGGTATCAGACGTTGCTTTTTTTCTACTTTACCCAGTGGAGAATTGGCAGTATTTAATGAAGATGTCTGTAGGTATCAGACTATCTTTTCTTCCACTTCACCCAATAGAGAAAAGGCTAAACGAAGAAGTATCGAGGTATCAGACGATGTTTTCTTCCACTTTACCCAGTGGAGAATTGGCAGTATTTAACGAAGATGTCTGTAGGTATCAGACGATGCTTTCTTCCACCTCGTGTAGTGGAGGGAAGGTGTGCCGCTAGCTGTGGTCGTGGTGCGTCCGCGAGGAGAGCGAGCCGGGGCCGGACTCCGCGCTCGAGTCCCCCGCGTACACCTCCGAGAACCCCCCGCCGCTGCCTCCGCCCCCGCCCCCGCTCCCGCCGCCTTAGGAAATAAAAGGCTTAAGTTTCATTGTAGCCAGCGAAAGTAATAATATACCTAAGTGGCGAGCACAGTACAGAATCGCGAAAGATTTTTTTATATTAATGTTTTGGGTGGTGCTGCAAATGAGCAGGCGTGATGCTTACCAACAGGTGTCGACCAGCTCGTCCCTTCACTCAATTACATAAAATATATTTGAAATGAGAACATCATCATCATAATGAGCCTATACGAGTCGCCTCTCCCAATGCACGCCAATTAGCGCGGTCCTAAGCTCTTCTCATGAAGTTACTGCCAGCTACTTTACGCAGGTCGTCGCTCCATCTAGCCGGAGGGCGTCCTGCACTACGACTTCCTAAACAAGGTCTCCACTCTAGAAAATGAGAACGTATAACTAAAATAAATAATGCACTAATACCATGGTGTGCGAGCGGGACGCAGTAGGAAGTGCCGGCGCAGTGCCGCGGCCGCACCTTCTCGTAGCGGCTGAGCTGCTGCAGCTCGCACTCCGAGTGGTGCTTCTCCACTGCTGACAATATCAATACATTCACTGTAAGTTTCTGAACGCTTTGTCAAAATAAAATTACAGTTGCTCTCTCATCTCTGAATTACTGATAATGGAACGAAACAACAGCATATGGAAGTTACTGTCACGAATATCACGGAAGATATTTTACAGATTGTTTTTTTAAGTCTATGCGAGGAAAAGAAGTATACGTCTCTCGCGATCTTATAAATTAGTTGGGAGACTTGAGAGGGACATTCTCAATTTTTTCGCATATTCACAATCTTTACACAATCCACTAAAACTTTTTTTTACTTTTGCAAACAATTTTTTTTATTTTCTTTTAAGTTCTCTGCGACCGGCATTTAGCTACATTTTCAACATTTTTTTGACCCTAAACACTGAAATTACGAAAATCCATAAGAATAAAATACATAATTACGAAAATACGTAAGAAATTAACACTGACATACATATTATTTGTCGATATGAAAAAATTAAAAAGGCAATAAAAACTGGAATAAATATTATAATAGTAGTTGGAATAAATATGAAAGTACTAAATATATAACTAAAGTAACATATAGTACTATTTTGTAACTAGGCGAATTTCCGCGGAAAGACGAGAAAACTAAGGAAATCAGAAAGCAACGCAGCGTTCCACTTCAATTAAATGTACTTAAATGCAAAAATAGTCATGGGAAAATGATATATGAATTATTATGAATACATTTGTTACCGTCCGGGCGGTCGCGGTGCCGCTGCGGGTGCTTGCGGCACGGGCGGTGCGGCGGCGCGTCGTTGTCGCGGTGCCCGAACGTGCGGAACTGCAGCGTGTGGTCGAGGGTAGCTGCAGTCGCTTCACCGCCTACAGCGAATGTCGCATACGGACTTATCTCGTATACATCTGTTTACAAAAACGTCTTATGGTCTATTGCGCACAGTGAAAAAGCGCAAGCATTTGTTTTGTCTCTGGGTGTTGAGGGACCATGATCCTAGTAAGTTCTGGTTCCCTAGATACAATGAATCCTAGTTAGGATTATATGATCGTTGGGCGTTAATTATTTATTTTCATTTATTCTATGCCTGGCAACGTAATGCACGGTATGGTATGATTCCAAGCATGGCGGCAGACTGCAGACTGCACATTTCTATAAAAACGGCGCACCACTTATGGATGCGGGTGACAGTGTCACCGTTCTGAAATTCCTAGAAATCAGTAGCGTCACTGCGGTCTGTCGCAGTTATTGTGGCGCTCGGAGATGCGATTCTGAAGAACGTTGCAGACGGCAGACAGCTGTCTCACCTTAACATATTTACTAAATTAATTATCCACCGAGACAGGCACCTAACCTTTGGTAAAAGATAAGTCCACGTCGGTTGCGACATTACAAAGATCGTAGTTTCACGCACTTTGAACAGTTTGAATAATTCGTTTAAAACAAGTAAATACACAAGACTCCAACAAGTTTTCCCTATGGTACAGCCCAAATCTGACATTAATACTTATACAAACACAGCCTAGTATATTTTATGTAGGTACCTACTTAACTGTAATTTAGTTGAAGTGCGTACCTACTTAGAAGTAACGAAATATGGTTTCTATAAATAGAAGTCATCATAAATCAAAAAAGAATCATCATCTAAAAAGAAACCCTTCAGAATATCATCACTCAGACATGAAAATAAATTATCCAAATGTTTTTACATTTACCATTACCTACTGTGTTATTGTAAATAACTGTCAGACTTTAGGCCCGCGGGGAGTTGAGGGCGCCGCGTTATATTAGAATACATACGAGTACACTTATATACTATGAATTCATGTAAAATAGTATGTGTGTATTTAATGCCAGACATAATGTTTATAAAATAATAATAAATTATGGTACAAGTGAGCTAAGTTGCTCTTTATACACGAGGCAGTGGGTTGCAGCCCGAGCCGTAGGCGAGGGCGCAAATCAGCCGAGCGTCTAGTGAGCAAGTTGCTCGCAAGTTTCATACGCACTTATTCAACACTCTTGCGAGGAAAAAACAAACATGTGCAACAAATGCGATACAAACAAAATATGAAAATTATGGGAAACGGCGCGCAATTGTTTTTTTGTTGCACGCGCCAATTGTAAGGTGATTGATTACACAGCCATACAGCCTACTTCAAAATTATAATTTCAGTGATAAAATGCAAATATTTTATAACAAATTATTGTAAATTATAAGTAATTTCATAATAATACATGTTTTTTCGTCTTAATTAGGGACACGTTTATTTATTCCAAAAATGTAAATGTAATGTCATAAAACGTTTTTGTTGTTACAAAAAATGTTACAAAAAATCTGTATTACCCGGTTAAATTGAAAATGCTCTGTTTACTCGCATATAATTTGCAGTTAGGTACTAACTTAACTTTGTAGGGATAATTCTATTATGCACTAGTGTGTAATATTATTATGCACGTGTGTGTTATAGTTCGGTTTATGGCTCTAACAATGATGTAATAAGGCTCACTTTACGAGCAAGTGTGTTGAAAAAGTTATTCCAATGAACAAAATACGTGGCCATTATAAATAACTGCCAGAGGTAAGTCCCGCGGGGAGACGGGCGAGCCGTATCAATCAATTATGACGTAAACACATTTAACAACTACACTCTCATTTGTGTTAACTTTAATTTAAATTATTTATAGTTCAAAGCGTGTGTGGCTTAGTGGGAGCACGTGCTCCCGCGACTTTCGTTCCGACACACCTGAGTTCGAATCCCACTGGACTGACACTGACTTTATAAGTTACGTGCGGATGTAACACTCGCTCTAAAAACCGCGAAGGAAAACATCGTGAGGGAACCGGCATGTTCAAGAATTAATCATAAAAAATTCAAGGACATGTGTCATCCACCGACCCGCACTGGGCCAGCGTGGTGGATTATGGTCTATACTCTCTCTATAAGAGAAGGCCCGGGTCCCAGCAGTGGGAACGTGATGGGCTGATGATGAATCGTTCAGGGATAACATACAGATTTACATAAGGTAATGTAATGGCTGTTTTCCCGTAGTTGCTAACTCTGCAAGATGATCTTAACAAACCGACACGAAACAAATAATAGTTACTTTTGCTTTTTAAGGAATCAAACTTGCATTCCCCTCGAATAAGCCAAACTGTATACAACCACCACATCATAACGGCTTTCAAAAAGCACTAAACTGTAAACATACCTAGTCAAGTGTCGCATCGAACCGTAATTACTAAACTATATTCTGTTATATTTTACAGAGGCTATATACTTTATTATTTAGTTCGGCCCCTTTGGATCCCCACAAATAAATATGTCGTATCCCTAATTTCTCTTTTCCAACTGGAACTGTATTTTTAGTATTTCCAGACAAATACAGGCTCTAAAAATGTGCAGTCTAGTTCTAAAGTTCAGACTTTAGACAGAAAACATTTGTAAAATAAAAAGCATCGTAAATCCAAGGTCTCGGAGCCACGAGAGTGGTTTTAGTTGACAAAATAAAATTTCGTAAAATCCCGAGCTGAAAAGGTCTTCTTAGGAAAATGCTGAAACTATAAGAGCGTGTGCCCCGGGCGCACCGTTCGTAAACATATTATGAAATTTTATAAAATTAAATAAATGCGCCCTCGTGTAGAGTGTACAGCCTGGAGACGTGACTTCTGGTAACATTTCACAGCAAAGAATTGGACGAGTTGGGTATATGGCATACCAACAGGTATTTTATATAATGATCTTGTATCATCACTAAGGAAATAGGTGGAAAATGACGTTGTGGTCAATGGAGCACGATCGATTATGTAGGTAGGTAATTGTAAGGGTCTAAGCTGCTTCGCAACGCGGCCCGTGACGGAAAGTTGAAGCCGAATTAACTCTTGAACAGCACTTCACAAAGGGCAAACTACCTCTATAATCTGACGAAGTTAGAGACGTGGGTTTAATCTCTGTCACCAATCTTGTAATTTTTTTAACTGTATTTTTTTTGTTTTGTTTTTTGCTCTACTAAACATTTTTTGAAAATGACACGCCTATAAATGACGAGTTGTTTTAAGATCGTTCTAGGGTTATTTCTTTACTGTGTTATGTTATACATATATCTATATGTATGTATATTGCCGTCGACTAAAAGTAAAGTTTAATGCTAAATTTACCAGATGCAGGCGACAGTTTGTCGTGCTTGTAGTCGTGTTGACAGTTCCTGATGTTCTGTTGTTCGGGGCACACGGACTTGTCGGTGCTGGCGACGGAGTGGCTGCAGCGCCGCGCCTCCTCCTCGACCGACGGGGTGCAAGGCCAGAGGGTCCTATAGAAATATCATTGGTAATGTTTGTAACTATTCAAGATCAACAAGTTAACAAGTTGTATATATGTATATATATAAAATGAAACGTTGCGCGATGTCAGAAAAACGCTCCGACCCAGTATAGATATAAAATTAAGGTAATAAATTTCATAGAACTAAATTTCAGTCGGAACCTATGGCACATCACGAATATTCAGAAAAGAGACGTATATGTCTATAGTGTTTTGCATAGTAGATTGTTTGATTGGGGTATGACGATCCACCCACGAGAGGCCTTGACTATCGATCGTCTTACCCCCAGGTCAAACAATCTACCATTTATAGTTTTACTATAAAAAATGCAGCTCCAGTACTTATTGTCATTGCGCAATTCAAACCTATTTATCACGGACTGCTATGCATAACAATATGGTTCGTTTAAAGCATACCGTTATTGAATATTTTTCTAAACATTTCATAAATCAGGCACATGAAATTCAGACAATCAGTCGATTGTATTGGAAATGGGTCGCAGGTGATTTACGTAGGCTTCGCTCTCAATACTGGCGCCGTTTATCTTCATTTATTATTTTGTATTTGAATGAGTTTTCCAATAAATATTTGTGAAGGTAAAAATTGCGGTGAATTGGCGACTTTTCAGGCACGGCTGGTTTCTTTATGGAGGGTATTAAAATATGGAAAGCTGAAACAGAGACGTTGTTTTCGCAAAAAGATTTAGTATTTTATTTATTTTCAATTCATTCATTTGTTTCAGGTCATTGATCTATATTATTGTTAGTAAATAAAATGTTATACAATTATGTTAGTAGACAGTTACAAATAAGTCTGCAGTGGTGCTTTGCATCATTACCATGGACCAAATATAAAATTTTATCCGTATTTTATCCGTACGACTACGAATGAGGGTAGCCTCGTTATCATTCAAAACCGCCATTGCAAAATGCATATTTTGCAATATTATCGATTTGGTACACTTAACGACATCTAGCGCCTTAGCAGGAACTAAATATCCAGGTTCGGTGTTTTGTATGGCGATTGTTAGTCCTCTTGTATATTTGGTCCATGCTATTACTTTATGAAATGACATTGCATTCACATAAAGTAGAATACATAGCTCGTTATGTAGCCTTCGTTACACATGATCACGTACATTCTTAGTAGTACCTATTTAAATGAAAAGTATTACTTTTATATTTTTAATTTAATTAAGTATCTACTATATACATTGAAATGATCACTACGAATAAAACTCTTATGCAGGAATTTTATTAAAATATTAATTTATTTTACTAGTGTTCATTTTCACGGGATATTCTCGCCGATAATTCGTTCAATTTGTGCATGCAGCTTGGACTTTTTGTCCTTTGATAAATCGAATTCACATTCCTGATAAACCTGATAGGCAAATCGATTTCCCGAATCATGTTATTCGGATTAGAGCTACGGAAGTTTCAAACGTAACAAAAATGAAATGCATTCGATTCCGAATACATTTTGATTGCGTATCGATCATTGCAGCGACAGTTTTTGTGAAAATATATAAATACTAGCTGCTGCCCGCGTGGTATTCGGTTATATTGTGATGATCCCTATATTAGCCTGTCTTTCTCGGGCTGTCTCTGTGCCAAATTTCATCAAGATCGGTTCAGCCGTTTATCCGTGATACAGAAAGACAGACTGACTGAAAGACAGACAGACAGAGTTACTTTCGTATTTATAATACAAAAATACAATAATATCTAATTGTTTCCTTAGGGAAGTGTAGATTAGTGTGAACTATTTGTATCAACAATAATAACCACCTCATCCTTTACCATGACAGTCCGATCCTGATTCACCAAGATAAAAAAAATTACGCCTACGAAAACTGCCTCGTAATTTTCTTCACCCAAAATTGTATTTGTTGTTTAGCAGGAGTTCGTTACGTTGGCTGATGACTTCTGTCGTCTATCGTCCTCCGGCTCGTTCTTCCAGGACGAACCGCAACTTTTGCACTAATTAGTATGGTAGCATAAGCAGCTTACTTTATATAAAATCAAAGACCAGCCAAACGAGCCATCGCCCCCTCTATTTTTATTTATATTTTTTTAAATGTTGTGTGCCTAATTAGAGAATTTAAACCTTCCTATTGGCTTTCTTTATGGGTGAATATCACAACGGCAAATTTTACGTGTCAACGTTGAGAATCAAGGTGTAAAATGACAGGATGTTTCTAATTTTTTTTTATAGTAAACAATGTAACTAGGTTTAATTAGGCCCACAGTGTTTTTTTTATTAATGTATATATATAATCAGAGAAAAAATAAATCACGTTAAAATTCAACTTTGGTGGCTTGTCTCAGTTCCTTTTTTTGATATAATTTCATTCACCAAAGTAACAATTTTAGGTACAATAAAAAATAAATAATTTCGTTAGTCTATACATAAGACAAATTATCTAAAACTATCACACAAATATTAGAAAACCTAATTTAAAACAGTAGGGTAGTCAATCAAAGTTTGTCCTAACAAAAATCTTAATTTTGGTGGCATTTGTTCAACTTACTATAATATGAAGTTTCGTGCGTGTGCGTCGCGTCGTGTTTTATTACTTCGCATCTCTCAGTCGTACGCCGGCACTTGCGCGTAACAGGTGTGTGATTAGTGCTGTGGTTTCCCGCCAAAAACGTAAGTATCATTTTGATTCAATCGTGGTCCAATAAATCGTTCAATTTTTGGTGGATCGATTTGGTCTTGATTTTAAAGTGTTTTAATAGTAAACTACACGTAATAGGTAGTGATTTGGGTAACGCATAAATCAGTGATATTAATTTAATTGTAACTTAAAATCCCTATTATTAATGTTTTTTTTTACGCGTGGTCTTAATTTTGGTGGCTCAATTTTGGTGGCGCAGACGCCACCAAAATTGAAATTGAGCCACCAAAACTTAATTGTACTTATATAGCCAGCTTTTTAACGTTGCAAGTATATTCTTGGTTACTACCAAGTTGGTTACTAGTAACTAATATCAATTATTATAAGGGTTTTTTATACTTTTTAGAATGCCAAAACAGACCAGCGAAGAGAGGCTGCTTAAAAAGAGAATAGCAGAAAGAAGAAGAAAGGCAAGAATAAAGAGCAATCCCGAACAGGCTGAAACATTACGAAAAAGAGAAAGGGAGAGATATCACCAAAAAAAGCGAGAAGGTAAACTTGTTTCACAGCGACAAATGACACAACGCGAGCGTCGAGCTTTACAAAGAAGAAATAAACTGTATCAACAAGAGTATTATCGAAGAAAAAAAGCAGCAAAACGGCTCGATAGCGAAGCGGAATCAAATGCGTCACCCCAACATGTACTTTGTGACAGCAATTCTCAACAAGATATCTTACCTAATTGTAGAGTTGTTGATGCGCACGACCCTTTAGCAAGCAGCACAGCGAGATCTTCGCGATTTGATAATGAGAGCATGTATCAACATACTTTGGTTACTAGAAAACTTCCTCGAACCTGTCGTGGTTGCAGTATTCCAGATACTTGCAGCAGAGGTCACAATCAAACAACTTCCCAACATCAACATCCCAACAACTTACAACCAGCCACAAGTCATGCTAATCTACAACCAAGTAAGTCACGAAATCTTCGCACAAGTAGCCCTCATGAACTCTCGGCAGCGTCTCCCCCTACATCTCCATGCGTCAGCAGTATTGATATTTCTACTGTTCGTATTGTATGCCCCAATAGTCCATCGTCAGATACATCAATTACTTCAGTAGACTTTAAACGTGAGTTTAAGAATAAATTTCGTCGATATCAAAGAAGTAAAGCCAAAGAGATAGATTTATTACAGCGTAGAATTTCAGAACTTAGAAGGGATAATGCTACATACAGGAAACGAGTGGAAAGATTAGGAAATGCTAATAAAACACTAAAATCTAAAGAATCAAATGAGATAGTTGCCTTGCCGAAGCGAAACACAATAAGTAAAAGTAAAAACGAGCAGACTGAAGAAATACGTAGGGATGTAGTTAAATTTTATGAAGATGATGAAAACAGCCGGCTTTGTCCTGGTAAAAAAGATACGATAACAAGGCATAAACTAAAAAAACAAAAACGGTTTCTATCAAGCTCCTTAAAAGTTTTACATAAGAAATATTTATCTTCAGGTTTCATACCAATTAGTTACACTTCGTTTTGTAGAATGAAACCATTTTGGGTAGTGAAACCCAACATAAGCAGTAGAAACACGTGCTTGTGCCAAATACACGCGAATATGGAACTTATAACCACTGCCCTAAAAACATATAAAGTGATAAATGAGAACACAACCACCGATTTATTGCAAAGTTTGTGTTGTGACAAAAATAATGTAAATTGTCTTTTGAGAAAGTGCTCGGCCTGTAAAAACAAACAAATACATTACAGAGAATTTGATAATTCAAATACTATGACATATTGGAAATGGGGTAAAGCAACGAGACCTTATGTACATAATAATGTAGAGAAAACGGCTAATGTTGTTGAAAAAATCAGGCTCGTGCAAAAACCTCTACAGGTTATCAAAAGTTTTGAAAACCTCCTGGAACGATTTCTGACACATTGTGGGAACATAAAGAATCAAGCAGAGGCAATAAACAAAACAAAACTAAACCTAGGTTATTCAGAATGCCTAGTACACATTGATTATAGTGAAAACTATTCGACGAAGTATGGATCTGAAATTCAGTCGGTCCATTTTGGTGCAAGTAGACAACAGTTGACGCTGCACACTGGAGTGATATATTACCGCTGCTCAAAAGACCAAAAACTAAAGTCACAGGCATTCTGCACCATAAGCTCTTGTTTAAGGCACGACGCCTCCGCAGTCTGGGCTCACATGGTGCCAATACTGACGGAAATAGATAAAATACTTCCTAAGGTAGACACTTTACATATTGTATCGGATTCACCATCTGCACAGTATAGGAATAAAAAAATATTTTATATAATGTCCCAGTTCATATCCTACTGTCAAAATCTGACCTGTGTAGCATGGCATTACTGCGAATGTGGTCACGGTAAGGGTGCACCTGACGGAGTTGGTGGTGTTTTAAAGAGAACTGCAGATCAGTTAGTAGCGTACGGAAATGACATTACGGACATTGATAGTCTCATTAAAAGCCTAAAAGCCAATACAAGCTCTGTAAAAATTGAACGTGTGGAAGACTACGAAATCACTGAGAAGGACTGGCTTATTCCTAGTCAGTTAAGACCATTTCCTGGGACTATGAAGGTTCACGAAGTTATTTGGACTAAATGTTTCAAAAACCGACTAGCTCTCCGTTCTCTGTCTTGCGCCGAGCCTGAGTGCATGTACAATTCCACCGAGTGCCTTCATGGTAAGCACTTAGGATTTTATTACTTACCAAGGAATGAATACATGGATGGTGAAATTCAACGCACAATTCGCGAAGAAGGTTTATTAGCTCAGGCTCAGAGTACCAATATAGTTAAACCGAGTACTGATAGAGTGCAGCACACTATAAACGTTCAGTCACCAGCACAAGACATCCATATTATATCTCAGCAGACTATTTTGCATGACAAACATCCCGTGACAGTTCATCGATTTAAAGGATCTGAAAAAATGGAATTTCGTAACTTGCAAAGACCAAGCACATCTCAATTATTAACTAGTACATCTCGTTCTCAGCAGCAATGTTCTAAGTTGACAAATATATTTTTATCGAAATATACGAAGGAGATTGAAACCGATTTGGATGAAGCTGCTGTTCCTTCGCAGTCTTTTTTTGAAAATATTAATAGTGATGTGTTTTCCAAATTCGAAAGATCTCACGATTCTGCAGCAACAGCTGAAAAAACATCAGTCTTAGATGTTGATAATTCGTCTGATTCAGAATTAAACATATTTTAGAGTTTATTCGTCGTCGCTATTTTTAAATTCTGCATTTTATTTGTTAAAATATTATTAAGACTTGGATTGTTTAAATACAAAATATCTTTTGATTATGTTATATTAGATATTATTGTATTTATGATTATTATGTTGAATACGATTGATTCACTGGTTGTGTGGTAAGTTAAAAATATAATATTATTGTTTTAGAATGACTGAAATTCGAAATAAAAAAGTATTATTTCTGGTTTTAAGTTTGTATGAGAGAGATTAGATACATTATTAAGTTTGTTATTCCATGTAAGTCTTAAACTCTTGCAGTCAAGTTCCTATTAGATATAAGTACTGTTCACATTGTTTTAGTGTTTTTAGTAAAGATAAGAGGTTTATATTTCAAAATAACAAATTCCTTTACTAAATTTAAAGACTGATTTTAAAGAAAATTTATTTATTTTTGGGATTAGCACCTAATATTGAGTTAAATCTTTTAGTGAACTGATAACTGTAACTAGATATGTAAGTTGGTGAAATAGTAATGATCTATTTGCGATTTTACTGTGTCTTCACCTTGTTTTGATGTTGCATTTCGTAATTGTTTTTTTTTTATATTTTATTTTAGGGTTGATTATGTTTTATTTCTTAGTTTTATGTTTGTTGCAAAAATATTTCTTTTCGTTTTTTATCAAGATTAATAAATATTATTTAAACATAGAGAGTTTCATTAGCCTATAAAAATTATTGAGAATTTGTGAGATAAGTTATATTAAGCTTTATTAACGAGGATTGAGGTTTGTGACAAAGAAATTCAATATTGGTGCCACTGATTTCCAATTTTGGTGGGAACTTTCCATTTAGGTGGGCGATTTTCAATTTTGGTGGCCACACTAGACTTTGAAGTAAAATATTTCAAAAAGTTATCGAGATATTCTCAGACCATTTGAAGATTATTCTAGCTTGGACCTTCTATTCTTGTACCAGGACCATAATTTTCATGAAAACTGAAAAAAAAAATTGGCCACCGAAATTGACAAAAAATGCACTTTGTTGATATTCACCCTTATACGACAAAATTTAATTAGTTAGGGAGTGCCCGGCGTGGCGTGGCATAGTCTCAGACAGATGTAGCACAAAATGTTTTTAAAAAACTGCAGCAATGCAATCCTCCAATTCGTTCTAATGACAAACTAAAGCGTTACATATACTGAAGGCACATATACAGGTATCGATCGTCGCATCGAAATGTTCGGTGAAATATATTTCCCGCGGGTCGTCGCCTTTACATTGTATGACGTATGTGCAGTTCGCAGTACCTACTGATTCGATCGACGGACTATATTTATGACTCAAAAAGCAGCACTGTTGTCATATTCCAACAATGCACGGAACGTCGAGGTTAACAACTTTATGCAAAAATTCTGACAAAACAATGTGTGATCTCTTTTACTATTTATTTATAAA
Organism: Petrophora chlorosata; assembly: GCA_951640565.1. NCBI lineage: Eukaryota > Metazoa > Arthropoda > Insecta > Lepidoptera > Geometridae > Petrophora > Petrophora chlorosata. The sequence continues at coordinate 9,353,883 of OX621207.1, read as the reverse complement.
AATATTTGTACAATAGTTATTTTCTTATTCTATATTTATAAGAACTTACATGGTGTTACGAATTACTGAAATCATCATCGCTAAGCAGCGATGAGATCATCCTTCTTAATACGTACAGCTAAGGCACGCCCTGCCATCATCTGTGTTTTCTATTAAATACAACCTGGGTGTGTTAAAATCAAGAGTGAATAGATCCTTACTAGGCAAGCGTGCTACATCTTCGACCACATCGACGCTTCCCATCAGGTGAGATCGTGGTCAAACGTTGGCCTAGTCTGATGTAAAAAAAAGCCATTTCTACCAGCTTTGTGATTTATTTCGTGTTATCCTTGCGTTTGTTCTGTTACTCTGAAAAGTAATACACATAGCCCCCATACTATATGAGTACTTGATATCTACCTTACAAATTTGCTGATCCGCTAAGTACTTGTGCTTAACAATTTTCTAAATAAATAAAAGCAAAATAGCGCATTTTCACGAGTACGTACATTTTGATTGCTTTCGTATCCGACCGACGCCGACGGCATCGGCGTATTCAGTGGAACACCCTCTCTCCCGGTAGAATTAATGCTTTATAATGTAACGTCGATATAATGTCAATATTGCGACTGGCGTTTTGCAATTTGCAGCTATAGAATAATAAATAACTTTGTCAATTACAAACTACAATTCTTGAAATCGCTGACAAGTGGTAATAACTAAATAACTCATAGAAACAACAGGTGAACAAAGAGCTGGCGCTTACCTCGGTCTACGAATTAGTCCGGCCATTCAACGAGGTAACGTCGCCGTCGCCTGCTTTTTGGGCACCTTACCCGCAGACGGTGACCAAAATTCTGTTTTTTATCTTTAAAACTTACTTTTTAATTTTGTTGTAGATCTCATTACTACGGTACCGGCGGCGATCGCGGTTGTTGTCTTAGGACAACATTAAGGGCCATGCTGGAGGCCTTCGGGCGGTCTATGAACTCCGACACCAGGGTTGGCCACTTACCCACACGACAAAGGAAGAAACACTACTACGGTATCCGTGTTTCACAGCCTATTTGACCTAAACGCTATAAAAGAAGCTTTTTGGTTGCTATTGTTTTAAAGAAAGTTAGCTTTAATTGAATTATTAATTGTATTCGTTGATGCTATCTTTAATTTTAAATCTTCCTTTTCTGCGAGCATATGAGACTTAATATCTGATGTCTCGAGGTGATTAGCGCAATGCAGTGCTACGCAGTATTTTTTTGTTATTAAATGATCTCGGTGGCACTGTAATTGTTATGGGCAGGCGTGGCGCTTACCATCAGGCGAACGACATGCTAGTCTAATTACAAAAAAATCTATACTGTTGCCTTTCTGTTACAAGAATTTCAGGAAAATCACAAACAGAGTATCAGATTGGAACTATTTATAATTGCTCTTTGCTTTATTTATTCTCAACCACCACTTTCTCGAAAAATAGCACCAACATTATTTCCGAGTACTATCATTACGAGAAGGTATCGATCCTAGCTTTGGCTTACATTTTTAATGAGAAGTGAGAAACGGTCTGGCGAAATTACACTTATTTCTTGGTATGAATATGGACAGTTATATGGACATGGACTGATAAAAGTTGTATAGTCTAGTATTATACTCGTACTAGGCATATACAATAAATATTTATGTACCTATAGCCCGAGTAAATTACGTAAAGAAGTACTAAAAATTTATTTTTTTCTTTTACTAGCCTATACTGTCCCACAGCTGGGCAAAGGCCTCCCCCAATTCCTTCCACCTGTATCGCTCCTGCGCCACCTCAAACCAATTTTCTTGGTGTGCTTCAAGATCATCTCGCCATCTTTTTCTAGGTCGGCCTCGGCAACGTTGTGTCTTTTCAGGGATCCATTGTGTCGTAATTTTTGCCCAGCGGTCAGGATACATACGGCTAATGTGGCCCGCCCAATCCCATTTGAGCCTGGCAACCTTATTGCCTACATCTGTTATACCCGTTTTGGAGCGCAGCGTGGTGTTACGCACTCTGTCGGATCTTTTCACGCCCAAGATGCTGCGCTCCATCGCTCTTTGGCAGACCCCGAGGCGGGACTTTTGCATTTCGGTCAATGACCAAGTCTGAGCACCGCCACCGTAGGTAAGGATGGGCAGTATACATATGTCGACGAGTCTGCGCTTCAGAGAGGTTGGGAGATCTCCCTTCATTAGCATCTTCATGGACCAGTAGCTTTTCCAGGCATTATCGATGCGGCGATCGATTTCCTTCTCTTGCCTGTTTTCGAAAGAAACTAACTGGCCTAAGTAGATGTACTCATCGACATAGTGTAGAACTTGCCCATCTACCTCAACCCTGCGTTTTGTGCTATTGGTCATGACTTGGGTTTTGGACCGATTCATTGCTAATCCCACCTCAAGGCTTGCAGCGTTAAGATCTTGGAGCATAGATTGTAGTTCCAGGGCTGTATGGGCAAAAAGGACAATGTCGTCGGCAAATCGGAGGTTTGTTAACCTCTTGTTGCCCTTGTTGTTCCAGGAGGCTGCCAGTTTTCGAAATATCTCCTCAAGTGCGCTCGTGAATAGCTTGGGAGAGAGCGGGTCACCCTGTTTAACTCCTTTGTCAATTTTAAATGTGGGGCCGGTATCGTTAAGTTTAATGTTTGTGGAACTAAAAAATAATAATTTACTAGTAGTGTCCATAAGGAAAGGTGCTGAGAACGCTGGCTCCATTCCCGCGTTGAATGGCTATAGCTAATCTTTGAGTCAGGAATGAGCCAGCCCGCTTGTCACCTGCGGCTTCGACAAGCTGCGGTTCAGACTGTAAATCTTCTTCACCGAAGTTGTGATTACATTGAAAAATAGTTCTTGTCTTGAATTGTAGTTTATTGCTTTACATATTAATTATTACATGGTAAATTGAGAGTTGTACTTGTAGGAGCTAATTGTACAGTCGAGTCGAGCAGAGTAGAGTGATCTCTATTGGCCGCAGCCGTGCGCGGGCGCGGGGGAAAATGTTCCATTTTTCGCAGTAATAGCAGACTGGCGAAGACACAGACGATAACATTTTTTAATTGTTTTGACGCCGAGAGGCGCAAATATGTAGTCCCTCCATAGTGAATCATATTTCCATCGCATATCAAGTTTCTAAGACGGCATCTTAGACATTTGACGAAATAATGCATTGTTTTCATCATTATCATCAGAGTCAAAGTTCCACGAATATAATTAACATTCCCGAGCTGTGACGAATATTTTTTTTTGTTATACTGTGATAATATTGCCAAACCTGTATTAAGTTGTTTTCAACCGACTTCAAAAGGAGGAGGTTATCAATTCGACGGTTTTTTTGTATGTTTGTTACACAATTACTCCACCAATTATGAATTGATGATTTTGATGATTCTTTTTTTGTTTGATAGGTCATACTTCAGAGGTGGTCCGAATTTTATCAAAATTGATTTAGCACTTTTTGAAAAAATTAACAAAAACAAAAAATATAAGTTTAGTCTTCAAGTCAGTTCTTGCTTTAAAAAATCGTTATTATAAACTGACCTCCGTTTAGCGAGCAGTACAAGCAGCAAGGCAGCCACCGCGAGCGCGGCGAGTCCCGCGAACGCGAGCGAGACGGCGCCGAGCACTCGTTCGGCGTCGGCCGCGCCGCTCGTGCTCACCGCTGGGACGCCTTCCGATTGGAACGCAACGGGCCTTCGGAGACGTTCTGTGTAAGAAAGTAAATTTGTATCAGTTCTTCTACTCTGGTGTATGGCCTTCCCTGGTGTCAGTTGATATTTATTTTTATTTAATTTTGTATCAGTTTATATGACAATAAAGTGATTGATAGATTTAAAAAATAGTTTACCCATCGGCATTGCGAGTGAAAAATATATGTGCCTGTTCTACATTAGTATTCAACGTCCTTACCTCCAGAGTGAGTTGTGGTTGCTGCGTATATTACCGCCTGGTGGCGCGCCGACTCCGTGGCCGTCCACAGCCGCAGGCTGTACCACGCGCCGGCTGACAGCGCACCTATCACCACCTAAGCCATAAGTCTTTATTACTGAATACAATTCAACACTCTACTTACTAAAACAAAACTAACTACTTACAAGGAGAAGCAATTGGACAACCCACAGACCGTTAAAGGCCTATAGATAGCCCAAATGCACCATCAGTTGGGAGCATACCCATGATGCTGGCAGTATTGCCCCGTTAGATTGCAATACTGATACGTTGAGCCAAATAAGTCAGCATTTTGGTCACGCGTCGCATCGATCAGGCGCTCTGACAGACTAAGTTTACATACAATCACAACACATCTATACTACCTACTATTATAAAGAGGTAAAATTGTACTACTGGAACTACTAACACGGTTTTGAATTTTTTTTCCCTGATAGCTAAACTATCACTAACTGAGATAGGATAGGATGATATATGATTTTATTATGTCGACGCGTTCGAAGTCTCGGATGGTTGTTAGTAATACGTAAATAGACACCTAGTTCACACTAATATTATAAATGCGAAAGTTTGTTTGTACGTTAGTGTGTTTGTTACTTCTTCATGCTGTAACGGCTCATTAAATTTGGTTGAAATTCGGAATGGAGATATTTAGACTCTAAATTAATACATAGACTACTTTTTACCCTGGGAAGCTGCAGGTGAGCAGTGCAGCTAGCAAAAACTAAAGCAATAAAATTTGTATTTTTATTTAGGTTTTATTTTTAAAACGAACGTACAAATAAAAAGCAATTAGGACATACTAATGTCGTAAGATAATATGAATAACTTAATACTGATTTATAGTATGTTTAAAACTTAGAAATAGTTTACAAAATATAGACAACGTTTTAAAAACGGTGTAACAAAGAAATTTAAAAAAAAAACAACGACCTAACTACCGCGTTTTTCGCCTTTTGAGGTTAGGTTGGCATTGCATGCTAATAAGTATGTCATAGAGTTGTGAGCTACCCTGACAGTTTTAGCCGGATAGCTAATCGAGAAGTGCTCGAAATTTGAGTTACAAGATTCCACCCGGAACGACAGACAGAGAAAAAATAATAAAATAATAATAATAAATACGCCCAACACATACATAGATCCTGGCCCCTAACTAGGATTCCCTGTATCTAGGGAACCAGGAAGTATGAGGACCTTGGACAAAGAAAGTGACTTAACAAAAACTTGGTGAAATGGGAGACCTTACTCGTATATTTCGAAGCGATAAAATTAGTAATGGTCGCGGGCTGATTCCTTGAAAAGGGGATAGTCTATTAGCATTATCATAATTTCCAGCTTGTATAGTTTAACCGTGCTACGAAAAATTTTCCGAATACATTTAAACTTATATGTAATCGAAAGGTCTTCCGTAGCACCTTACAACGGTGACCGCACGCTTGTCCGCGCCGAAAGCATCGACCGTTCCCTGAATGTAATTTGTGTTGTGAAACCCAGTGTCTATTTGTAATGTTATTATTTGGCTCTAAATTATTATACTTTCTATTTTTGAAAATTAGTGCGTGTGTAAAAGTTTAAAGTTAAAGTCAAAGCTACTATTTATAAGTTTAAAGTTTGAAGGAGCAATAAAGATAAGGATTTACAAGTGTGCGCTCACCATTAGTTTGATTTAGTACGATGAAGATCCGGGTCTTCACAGAACCTTTTTATTGTAGCCAGCGAAATTACTCGGCATACGAGTAAGCGACTTAATATCTAATGTTTTGGGGTGATGAGCGCAATGCAGTGCTGCGCAGTACTTTTGACGGCATTAAAACTTCTGGGTGGCACTGCAATTGTTAAGGGCAGGTTGGCGCTTACCATCAGGCGAACGACTTGCTCGTCTTATTTTTCAATTACATAAAAATACCTACCACCTTTTCTATTAGTAAATAATTATGTAGACATTAACTAAAGCCTTACTTACAACCTTTTTACTAACGTTTGCTAAGGCAATACATTCTGAAAATCCTCGTAAGCTGCGTAAGCGGTATGATTCTCTGCAAAACGTAATACATCTTAGTTCACCGAAGCAGTAATAAAATCTCATTATACCAAGTGTATTATATCCATTGATTTTTTATACCTATTACGCAGTATTATTATAGTGGTTGAATAGAAGCAATTCTTCTTCTTCGTTAATAACTTTAGTTTTCTAACCACAAAATAAGATGGTTCATTAAACGCTAGGCGAATGTATACCAAAATACAAATAGAAACAAAAGGCAGATTAATGATTAGATTAGAAACATCTACGCAATTCAACCGACTGATTCCCTCGTATCTATCAGGAAATAACAGAATCAATTTCTTGTTGGGTAGCTGATAGCGCGATTTCGTCCGCTTAGGGTAAGGATTATAGCGATTCGCGATGAAGCCGTTCGTTTTTTGGGATGTAAAGTAGTATTCCATGGTAGTACATTATGTCAACGCCTGCACCCGACAGTTACGAAGAGAGTTTCGTCAATATATTAAAACTTCGAAACCTATGATGAAAAAAAAACTCATCTTATTTTTACCTAGACCTTTCGGAGCGTAACTTGGAAGAACTAGTCGGACGGGAAAAAAATCTAAACTGTCATGCAGACATCGTGAAAATAACACAGTCATAAATCATAATATACCGCTATTTCTAAGCGGTGTATTATGACTGTGCTATTTACCTAGATAGTTTAGAAATTACACAAACACACCAATTTATTTACCTATACGACTATAGAAGATCTGTTACCACATAGATATGTAGGTACAGATTTACGAACCCTCCTAATATCTAATCTCGGAATTCACCGAAGCACGTGTGGTGTATGAAACACGTTTCCCTTTTTCTCTCCCATCTTAATCAACATATTTCTATTTTCTACCTGCATGGAATTTTCCTCGCAGAAGTAAGGTTGTCGGAAATTTGCACAAAAAAGGTATTTTATTAGACCCAGAGGCGGATCATAACCCAAAAGCGGGATAGCGGGTATCGTATCTATAGGTACGTATATAAACGTAGGTACGGGTCCAATTTCCAGTTTCAATTGTTACGATGTTTTTCGTATATAAAAGTGGAGCAGTGTGTTTGGGATTTATGATTCGGAGAAAAGTATGTTTGTGAGTTATATGCTTTTATGATCCTGGAAAATAGGCTGATACTCGTTTCAGTGACGTTAGCATTTGATGTCGTTCCTTATGTGAGTTTTGACGAGTTGTGTCTAAAATACGACACACTAATAATATAGGTAGGTACTAGATAAGAATTCTGCAATAATGAAATTAATATAGGCCAGCTCCGTCTCAGACATCAACATTATACATCCAACTATGAATAAGCCAAGTAATTTGCAGCTCGCTGCCATTTCAGATGCACAACGGGCACGTTATTCCCATCCCAAAAAAAACCATGAAGCTATTGCGACACTGGTAGCTAATAGATCAGAATGTCTTACCTTCCGATGATACAGCTTCTGTACAGGCCGTCGCGCTAACGGTATCAACTCGCCGCCACTGCAGCCTCACAAGTAACGGTGGACACTATTCTACAGTCTTAAGGATCCTCGAGGCTATGGGACCCTGGTAGCTAAATGTATGCAATGAAGTGAGGTCTGCATCCCTCCAGGCAGCCGCGCTGTCCGTTCCAGCTCGCCGCCACTGCAGCCTCACAAGTTACGGTGGACACTACACTGCGGTCTTAAGGTTCCTCAAAGTTGTGACCTTAGTAGCTAAATCGGCAGTACACCTTACCTCACGATGATGATGCAGCGAGGTGAGGTCTGCATCCCTCCAGGCAGCCGCGCTGACTGCATCAGCTCGTCGCCACTGCATCCTCACAAGCCGCGCTCCGCAGCGGACGGCCCTCCTCGCATCGACTGCTAGGGCACTGCTGTTGGACCACACGGCTGCTTCGGCAGCTTCTTCGTGGCTGATTTGTTCTCCCCCACCTTCCCATACTAGCACTGGTCAGTAAGAAAAATCTAGATGAGCTCAATACTTTTACCTTAAGATATATATTAGGTAAATACTTTTTTTAAGATTTCTGAAGTTTTCGTGGCAGTTCAAGGTGTCGCCACAGAATAAATAGTATGTAGTACTAACTAGCGTCGTAAATATTACAGTGACCGCGGAACTCGGAGCTCTTGCTGAGGAGTTAAAAATTAACAATAGAACGTCATCTATCGGCGTCAAAGAACGGCATAAAAACTTATTGCTGAAGTCTTTGAGAAACTTTGTTAGGAGTGAAAAGGATCGCTAACTCCGTGCGTGAAGCTTAGTGTGCAATGTACCTAAGTAACTTTCCGAAAGTAAAAGAATGGAACTTCAAACAGCTAAACGCGAGGCGTGAGTAAAGACAGATCACGACTTTCAATGCGTCTATCTTAAAACTTTATAGTTTTAAGAAAGTTTTGATCTGTCACTGAGCTACACGAGATATTTATCAAAACATCTTTAATTATACACAAACAAAAAAACAAACATAATCAAAGAACAAACACGAATAACACACAAAACTACGTGAGTCCTAGCCGTTTTATTAAATATTTAAAATAATCAAAGAACATTCAATAGTTGCAGGTATACCTGGAGGTTTCGTCTTCACCAACAGAGGTGTCGACACCGGAGAGGGTCCCGCTCTAGAATGCGCCACCGCTCTGACCGAGTATGTAGCGCCACAGGACAAAGCTCTCAGAACCACACTGGCAGCCTCTCCACCAGCTTCTAATCTCCTCTCCTCTTCCCGTATGGATGTCGGCTCCATCCCGTCAGCAGAGTCATCCCGAACTCGAACCCACCATATTGTAAAACCTACGAAGATTTGCTGAGATTATTATTTTGGCACTGAAAACTAGCTTTTCCTATTTTCCACTGTCCTGCATGTGTACACTACTGATGCCCCTACTCCCTTAGGACGGCTTCTACAGATGTCCAGTGACTAGTTAATGCTGTTAATAATGGTTCAACAGCTCTATAATATTACTGTTCATTCACGGAAGCGCGCTCATCCTTTCTTTCTTTTCGTCTTTTCTTTTTCAGCCCTTATTATCCAACTGTTGAGTATAGGCTTCCTCTCCATAACGCCACCCTTTTCGGTCTTGTGCCTTTCTTATCCACATCTTCCCAACAACCCTGGCCACGTCGTCGATCCATCTGGCTGATGGTATGCCCCTAGATCGGTAACCTTCTGTTGGCCACCACTCGGTCTTTACCTTGGTCAACCTTCCGTCGTCCTGCCTAGCCACATGTCCCGCCCATCTCCACTTAAGCTTGGTGATTTTCACAGCAAATTAATTATTAGTATGTTTACAATATAACTAAATGTGTATGTAAAGACTAGCAGTAGTAGATGGCAAATGCAAATTAAATGATGTAGGTCATCGCTACGCATGTATGTACGATAACAACATTCATAATAAGAGGTAGGGCGCGCCTTAGTGATAGAACAGGTTCATGAATGAATATGGATTTATATATCTATGAATAAGTGGCTAGAGCTAATATAAGTAGAAAGTAGCAAGAATACCGCGATCACGAATCCTAATCCTAAATATTTCATTCCGTCCCTAGCAATACATCACTCAGTCCAGAAATCTGAACATACCGTACCTTTTCCTTTCAAAATAGACGGAGAATTTCGACGTTCTAAAAATGCGAGATGAATATGCGATCCGCTGGAGCGGTCTACAAACACGGCCTACGGAAACTTTCAAGTTCCCCGCAATCAATACCGGATACACGAGGAAAATAAAAACGCACGTACTGAAAACAATCAAAACTTGAACGGGATGCGAATGTAAACACCCCTTTGTCCCATGCTATTACATCCATTTACTTATTACCCTAAAAACGTTTACCAACTATTTTCGCGTCCCCCAAAACTATTTGCTAGGCAAATCGCTCGCTCAAAAGATTTGTACTCACTGGTTCTGATTGTTGATACGATATCCGAACTCGACTTCAGAACCGAGTGCTTATCTTTGCACTGGCTTTGATCCGCAAGGAGATTGGTAGAGATTTAACTTTTTTACTGATGTGACATCATCCCTAAGACGCATGTGACCTAACGCTTGAACACACTTTGGTTTCAGAGATCGTTTCAAAGGCATTGAATTAATCGGATCACAAGCTGTGGGTATGGAAAAAGTATGTGCTAACGTCTATTTTTATAAATTGAACCATTATGCGCGCTCCGGATGGAAAGATTGATAGAATGTGATATGAAAAAATGGGTTTCTTTCTGAGGTCTGCCGTACTCTTTTTCTTCAGACTAAAATGGAAAGCATCGAGCCTGATAAAGTTTGATGGAAATGGAATATTTGTATTCAGTCTTTCCAAAGGTTTTCTATTTACTAAAAATATTTACACGTGGGTTTGAAAGGACTGTTTTAAGAGAAATATTGCGAAATGTAACTACAATAATGGCAATCGATAATTAAAAAAAAGGCGTTTTAAATTATTGTTTTGTGGCTCTAGTATTTAGAAACATATCGGTAGGTATAATTATTATTATATTTATTTTTATTATTAATAATTTACATATTGTTTATTGAGTATTAGTATATACCTAGTAATCCTACTGTTTAACTAGGAAAATGTATTATAAATTGATATTGCTGCCCCACCGACCACTAGATAATAATTATGTCTAATATCCTATCCATCCTAAGGTTGACTGGAAGAGATTGCTGATTAGCTGCTCCTTTGCTTCTGTATTTAAAAAAAACACATTTCTTTATGGTGTGTAATAAAGTGTTGTTGTATTGTATAGGTCGAATAACTAATTCAATTGGAGATTTTGAGATCAAAAATAAAAATTAACAATAGGTTATTAACAATATTACCCTTCATAATTTAAGGTTAATAAATTGTTTGAAGAAACAGACTATAGGCACTAGGCTTATATGCGGCGGGCGTAATAATATGTTAATTCACAAGCCAAGTAAACTCGCTTCCTTGCAAGCAGCGTGGGACAAGTAACAAGCCTTAATCGTGTTTGTTACAAGCGGTCGATTTGTGTTTGTGTGATGAACCTTTGTTTACTTTGTTAGCAAGTAACTTTCGTAATTTGCTTTTTAAAACACGGCGGACGCGGTCCAAGTTAAAAGTGAAAGAGTATATTTTGTTAATTGTTACCACAAAATCTGTTTTTATTCATCAAAGTTTTTCTAAATGTACTTGTAAAGTTCTGGTTTGAAAAATAACAAAAATTGCATAACAAGTTCAAACACCCCAAACATAGGTGTTGCTTTAAACATAACTTCAAAAAAGTCCTATAAAATAAATAAATAACATTAGCGATTACATCTTGAATTTTATATCTTCCCTTTTACTCACCATGTGGCGGGGCGGCGGGATGATGCGTGGTCCGCCACGTGAGTTTCGCTTCCTTATACGCCGCGTGGTCCAAAGCAAGCGCGGGCGCGGTCGGCGGCGCGGCGCACTCCACGCGGTACGTCACCTCCTCTGAACCGAACGCGTTGCGAGCGGAACAGGTGTAGTTCCCGCTTGTTGATGCGTCCACTTCTGCGTAACGCAAAACAAAAATAAATATGAAACAATACATTTTTAATAAGAACGAAAGTGGAAAAATGGTTACTGTACATTATTCGTAGAACTTTGAAAAATTTGGTGTATCCTGAAGATAATTTTGCCAGTATGTTGAGAACCTCAGAAGTAACTATGAATGCTTCCTTGAACTTTCAATGGCAGCTGTTTTCAGAGTTGTGCAACATCTTTTCAATGTCTAATGACTCAAACTGGATGGCATTATTCATACCTATTGAAAAGTTTTCTATGTATATCTTATGCGGATTCCGATGCACTAGAGGATTGTGATCAACTGCTTATCTCTATAACCAAATTACTTCTGACTACTCTATGCGCCGCTCTTAAATACGCTTTTCAAAGCCTTGATACGTCGTAAAGGAAGTCTTTGTTAAATAACTAGGTAAGCCAAGTAAACCGCCACGAAATATATATTACGCTAACGTTACCATGTCATCTTACTATTTCACCGAGGTTTCGGGTTCCATTCCCGCGATAGGACAAATGTTTGAGCACAGGGAAAAAAGCGCAAGTATTTGTTTCGTGTCTGGGTATTGTGAGACCATGGTTTTCATAGTACTTTTTCCTAAGATACAGGGAAATTAGTTCAGGGTCAGGATCTATGTATGTGGGGCTGTCGGCCTATTTAATTATTTATTTATTTATTTACCGTGTATAGCCAAGTGTCCATGCGGCGTGAGTTGCGTCCGAGGGTCGTGAGTGACCGGCCTGTCTCCCCGCAACCACCGCGCTCTCGGCGCCGGCTCGCCGCGCCACACACAAGCCAAGCGCAGAGAGTGCCCACATTGAACCCGCGCCCATACGCCGAATGAGAGGAGTTTCGCTCCGGCTAACACAAAAAAGCCATTGGATAACCCGTTGGATTGTCTGATATGGTATGATGAGGTTGTAGTGTTGTAAAGTGGAGGGAGACTATAAGTTAGTGAGAAAATATGTAAAACCCAGGCCAGATAACCTCTGCAAAGAAACTAGTAACAGCATGTAAGGATGATCGGTTCAGTTGAATAAAACTGTTTAGAAAATACAATACTCGAAGTAGGACTACTGAATCATTCACAAAACGAAATGTTCAAAACTGTTAAACCTACGATGACACGTAATAGTCTTTTTAATTATGTAACACGTTATTATTAACTATTTGTATGGCTGTTCGGTACAAATGTTGTAAATAGTGATTTCAAAAACACCTCGATGTTGCCATGGAATGTTTTAGGGCGTCCTTAAGATTTGAGAGGCACAATCTCGGGATCTTTTCAAACCTACCTCTGGAAGTAGTAGTAGCCGGCTGCGGTGCAGAAGGTTCACCTTCCCCCGCCACAGAGTGCGCGGCCACCCACGCCTCGTACGTCGCGCCTTCGGACAGAGATCTAAGTTCTGTTGACCCTCCTAACCCAACTGAGGGGTCTCCATCTTCCGCTTGTACTGTGCTGGTTTGAGGAGGCCTATCCCTAAAAGGAAATCTGCTATAATTATATTATTAGTGACTAGCGACACGCCCCGGCTTCGCATGGATTCAATTTACTAATTTGGTGTGATTACAAAACATTGAATTTTCCCTACTAAACAAAAACTTAATTAGAATGTGTTGTACATATATCAAAACCACTATAAATACTGATTTAAAAAAAAATGCTGAATACTGAACACGTTGTCAAAACAATTTGCTGGAAATCAGGCCTATCTTATCTCATGTAAAAACCTAAACGACAGCTTAAATCTGCTGCCTATAAGTTTCGTTTTTATGTAGTACGTCAGCGAATAGGCGGTTTCTTTTCGGTAAACGAAGTACTTTCATACCTGCCAAGTTCTCTATAGAAGACTGTATAGTAGAGGATTGGTCCATTCGGCCGGCTAGGTGGTAACCAGCTGACAGCTAAAGAAGTCACTGACGTTGCCACCACTTTCACTGCTGCTGGCGGTCCGGGTGCTTATAGAAACATATGCAATTTATAGGTATTCAAGTTAAACCTTGCTTTTGTGAATCAGAGTATAGCCACTTCCGAAAGGAACGAAGGAGGAAATAAGGAACGGAACTAGGAAGGAAAGAAAAAAGAAAGGAAGGGAAGGTGGAAAGGAGGAAGATAGAAAAGAAGAAACGAAGTTAGGAAGAAAGGGCGTGAGTCAGTTATAATTTTATTGAACAGAAACAAGGATAAACAAGAACCTCGAAAACGTCCTCACCATCTTGCTGCGTAGTACAATGTATTGGATGTGCGGGCACGCCGTCCCCCGCCTTTGTGTACGCTAGCGCTTGCACCGTGTAGTTGGTGTGTGGTCTTAGTGCAAGCAGCAGCGTTTCCACGCCCGCTACTCGCTTGACCTCGGCCCCCGCCCCGCTCGGGGCCGCGTTCCCGCGCACCTCCCACTCGAGCCAGTCTGCCGCTGCCGACAAACAACTGCCATCACTCAGCTTAGACACAGTACAAGGCAATGCTTAGACGCAAGGACTGTATTACTGTTTAAAAACGGTAAATAATTTACTTTATTTATTTCAAGTAACTGAGGCCCATAAAATCACAATTAATATAATACACATGGTCACATTGCAAAATTACATTATAATTAAATTTACATCAAATTATTATTATTTAGATATTTATTTTCCTTCTTAGGTTTAGTCTTAGTTTTATAAAATCATATGTTAAAAAATAATGTTAAGGTTGGTATAATAAATCTCTTTGGTATAATAAATTTAAGTTTTGGCCCTGAATAATAAACTAGGTGTTTTAATACATATGACATTACAAACCAACATTATGTTGAAATTTTTGATTATATTAATCGACTTATTTTTACAATCAGCACCTACTGCGATATTCCGTCACCATTGTAGCATAGACAATAGAGTTTCCGCGTAATAATATACTTTTTCTGCTATAAACGACGCATCCCGGCATTCGCCTCTATCAAACCCTACTCTGTCCACGTTTCAATATAGAAACCTGTTAAATAACGATACTAATGAAAAGGGATGCTATTATTGTACTGTTATTTGACACTTGCATTAAGCCGTTACAGTTCAACCAAAAACAATCCTCGGTACATGTTTCTTGTATACCAGAAAATGTAAACACCACTTGGCCCGGGTGGATGAGCAGTTGTATTAATATAATTTTGTTTATCTTCAACTTGGAAGTACGAAATATTTTTGAGGGCTAATGAAGGCTAATTCTGAAGGATAGGATGGCCTGAAGATCGTCAGACTCAAGAAAATATACTTCAAGATAAATATGTTTTCTTGTAGAAAATTCCATACAGCCTTAATTTAGTGAAAAGATAAGCTAACAGTACACATGGTATAGGTAGAACTCAAACTATATTACGGTATTTTTTTGGGCAAAAAAAGCTTGTTTGATTCTAAATATTTAATTTTGGTTTGAGTAATAACAATAACGCATGCGTGTAGGTAATTAGGAAAATATACCTAGCATTTATAATTGTGTAAAATATCTCTACAATTGGTTGTTTCAGCCACCAATGATGTTACAACTGCGTTGATTAGGTTAGGTGAGTGTATGGTTTGAAGGAAGCTATAGGAAGAGGTCTGAGTTCAAACTTCGATTGGAGGGATATAAAGATCTCGTCAACTGGAGTTGTTTCGGCCTCCAACGACGTACAACTGCATTGGTTAGGTTAAGTAAGTGTAGTAATAACTGTTAGAAGCTGTAGGAGGAGGTCTGAGTTCAAACTTTGATTGGAGAGACACTCTGTTTGAAGCTGTAGGTTGAGTTTAAACCTCGGCTGGAGAAATCTTTTACACAGCTAAAAGAAAATAAATAAATGAGGAGTTTAAATATTTACTCACTGTGTTTCGGTCGGTAGAGAAGCTTGTATCCTATTAAGGCGCCGTGATGCGAGTGCGCGAGCGGTGGTGACCATTCAACCTTCAGGCTTTGTGGGGAGACGGCGCGACAACGCACGCCGCGGGGGCCTTCCGAGGGCACTAGAGGGAAAAATAAAGGTTTTTTATTTTATTATTTTTGTGATGAGACGGGCAAGTCGTTCGCCTGATGGTAAGTACCACGCCTGTCCATAACAATTGGAGTGCCACCCAGCATTAATGCCCCGTGATACAGGCCTGCGTACCATACAGGTGTGCCGTCTGCTTAAATACCAGCGTGATTAAATTAGACATAAAAAATTGCTATGATTCTGAATTAAACTTCTCGGGCCGGATTAAAACCTGCTATGTCTCCTTAAAATGAGATAAAAAGTTACTGAATCAGATGTTTCGGTGGCCATACTAATAATGAGTAATTTTAATTAAAAGAAATAGGATTGGGATCAATTAAAAAGTGATGTATTTACTCAGTACTCACCACTTTCTTGTGTTAGTGTATTGACGGGGGCCGATGCAGGTCCTGCCCCGGCACTGTTGAATGCTCTTACACTGATTGTGTATCTGGAAATAATCGGATTGTGTGACATGCGGTCACGAGGAAAAAAGCAAGAACAAGCTTAGTAAATTTCATTAATATAAATAAAGGAATTTCCCTTGAAGAATAGGTCCTCCATACATCAATTCAGGCTTTTCTACAGTGACTTTCTGTCGCACGGCGCATGTTTATTTAATTTTGCTTTGTTGTTGACTGTTTTTCAAGAATGTGGATAAAATGCCACCCAGAACGTTTAATACCATGCAAAGTACTGTGTAGCACTGCATCTCGCTCATCACCCCGAGACATCAGATATTAAGCCTCATATGCCTAGTAATTTCGCTGGGTTTGACACATTTTCGTACTCACCGTGTGTAATGGTCAAGACCTTCAATAGTGTATTTGTTGATTTGTCCCCTGACGGTTGCGAACTCCATGCCGACATTAGCGCCCCCCGCTAGTGAGCCATCTGCCGACGCCCACCACCACACCGTGTAACCTAGCAGCTCGCCATTCCAAGACATTGGAGGCGGAGCCTGAACAGACGTCAAGGGAATGTTAAATGAAGATCGTTCAATGCAATCGAAAGCTGAGCTTGGATAGATGGAATTTATTAATCAGTCTGTCCCCAGCTGAAGATCACGAATTCTATGGTGACGTTAGTACCCCCGCTACAGGTGAATGCCACACTGTGAAGACTAGCAATTTGCCATGTCATGATTTGGGTGCTAGCTAGACGTCAAAGGAATTGTAATTATGAAGATTGCTGGTTTGGCTGGGCCCCATTACCACACTGCTCGAAGCTCGAACTACCACAACGAGTAGATCACTGCTCGAAGCTCGAACTACCCTTTAACTTTCTTACGGGGATACGGTATTCCGAAGATATGAACTGCGCCGTCATTGTACGATCGTGGACGTAAACTAACGTTAAGATTTTGAATAATTAGGAAGAAGGAAAGTGATATTGCTCGGGCAGGGACCAAGTCTGCGTCTGCGGATTACCGTCCCGACGCCTTAACCACTGGGCCACCGAGCCAACTGCTCGAGCAATCAAATTTCTTATATTGTCTTACGGGGATAATTCTACCTCATCCTTAACGTCGTCTTAAGATTTTCGCCTAGCATGCGCTAAGGCATTCAATATCAAAAATGATAAACTTACTTGCCACGTGAGTTCGACAGTAGCGGCTCTGGGTGCCGACGCGCGAACACTGAGCGGCGCGCGCGCAGGCGGCTCGTGGGAAGTCAGTGCCAGCAGTGCGCGCGTGTGGGACGACGCGAACTGCGCCGTCACTGTACGAGCGCGGACTAGGTAAGCTGTTGCCGGCTCGAGACCTGATATTGTTGCTTCTTCCATCCTACAAGAAAACTCTCATTATGAAAGCCTGCCTTCAACTCTTTAACTACTACTTCTATGGCTGTTTTTAAGCACTGACAAGATACTGGTAAGCACGCTCCAGCTCATAACAGATGCAGCATTGCCCATTACTTGGTACTGCAAGATTTTTCACTCGTCACTCTGGGACTGGCTCTTAAATCTTTTAAATCTATTTCCAGTTATTTAATTCGTTTAGCTATTTTGCATGGAATAGCACAGTGCCCTATCCAGTAATAAAAAGCCTATCTTCTTACCGTGTTGACTATTCGAGTTTCCTATCTGGTGTTGGAAATATGTCAGTAATAACAGTGACGACAAAAAATGTTGAGCATTATGTTAAAACTAGAACTTCATTAATTTTGAATTTTGATTAATTAATTGATATTCCTGATAACTGAAATGGGGACATTTTGATATAAGTTTCTTAAGCCTCGTGATTTGTTGAGTGCTGAGTGTGAGAGACTCCTAATCGTGACAAAAGGTGCTTTTTAAGATGAAAAGTGCATTAAATTCATCAGAAAATTAAAGTACTTAGAAATGGTATCAATTGGAGGTGATATAATTCATTACACTTACTCTGAATATGAATCAACAGGATGGGCAGACACCGAAACGTTGTGCGTATCAGCGTCTCTCCAAGAGTCTGGGTTGGTTGAGTCATGTTTACGGTATTGCACCACGTATCCCAACACTGGCGAGTTGCCGTCATACGGCCTCCGCCATTGCAGCCTAATGGAGCGGGAAGTCGTTTCGACTACTCGGAAATTTGCTGGTGGTTCTGGTGGCTCTAGAAGAAGACCAAATTACAGTCATTCACAAGATCGTTTTCAACAGAAGTTAATTGGCGGCTGTAGGAGGGAGCCACAGAGAGCCATGGAACGGGCCATGCTTGGCATCAAACTTCAAGATCGAATCCGCAATACCGAGATCCGACGTCGTACTAAGGTTAAAGACGTCGAAAAAAGGTGACGGAACTTAAGTGGAGCTGGGTGGGACACATGGTTAGACGTGAGGATGGCAGATGGTCGAAGGCTGTAACCGAATGGTGGCCTAGGCTGGGTTGGAGAAGTGCCGGTTTTCCAATGTTGAGGTGGACGGATGACATCAGAAAAACAGCAGGGAATGTTTGGATGAGAGTGGCGATAGATAGGGGTGGCAGCACCAAAGGGAGGCCTATGATCAGCAGTAGGCGATAACGGGCCGATGATGATGATGATGTAGGAGGGAAGTCAATGGTTTCAAATCTCGCATTGAGAGGTATGTCCTAGCAGTAGGAAATTAATAGGATGATAATTAATAAAGAGCTGTATCCAGTTACCTTGAACAGCCAAATGAACAAAATGGTCAGATCTTCCATAAGGATTGGAAGCTTGGCATCGATAAACTCCGGAGTCTCTTCTGTCTGCACGTTCTATAACCAACTCGCTTCTCAAACCTTCTGCACTTCTGGTTTCTGATATGCTCATTCTAAAATCATAAAAACCAAGAAGAGACCGTAAGATGGGAAAAAGGCAAAACGATACTAAGGATACTTTAATATTGAACCTAAGGTATGAAATAGATAAATGATTATAAGTAAGATATAAGTCAGTTTGACTTGCATCTTTCCGGTTGTGTAGTTTCTTACCTATAGTCAGAATTAGGTAACCCTCGACCTGAGTGACTCCAAGACGTAGATAATGGGCTGTCTCCACGAGCAACACATACCAGTCTCACGGTCTCTCCAAGTTTCGCTGTCACATTAGCTGATTGTGTTTCAAATCTTGCTGGTTCTAAAAACACCAACCAATTAAAGACAGTTCTTTAAAAAAATGTAAAGTTATCTTGATGTGTTTACCATTAACGTGAATGTTGAGCGTTTTAGACAAGGCTGGTGGAACTCCATTATCTGCTCTACATCGATATTTTCCAGAATGGTCTGCCCGCGCTGACTCTAGTCTTAAGGAGCCATTGCCAAGAACGACTGGATCTGATACGCCACCCAGGGTTGTCTCTGTGCTACCTTTAAAATTGAGACCATTAGTATTCAGAAAGTTTATACTAACATTAGAAAGGTCATTTTGGGACCTTACCAGAAGATTTAGTCCAATAAATGGCAGGAGTGGGATGACCTCGAGCTTCGCAACTCACAGTTAGCGACCCGTTTAGAAGAACAGCCGCATCTGATGGCTCCAGTTGCCAGAATGGAGGAACTAAAAGTTGATAAAGCACACTTGAAATATCTATGTATGTACGTAAAAAAAAAATTACAATGTTTTAGAGAATAAAGTAGGTAACTATATTTTACCTTTGATAGCCAGTTCAGCAGATGTATTTGCTTTGCCAGCAGTGTTCGTGACAACACAAGTGTAAATACCACTATGCGCTGCTGTCAAACTTTTGAATAGAAGCATACTGTAAAATTCAGCTCCGCGCTCGTCTACCTAAAAATTTTAATAGTTTAGAAAACATTCAAATCAGTACTTAATTCAATTATTCTCCAAGTCGTAGTTACCTACCTGAAGAGAGCTGGAAATTGGCATCTGATCTTTTATCCAAGAGAAGTAAACAGGCATGTCTCCAGAAGTTACTGTACATGTTATTTGAGCTCGATCTCCTGACCTCAATCCGGGAGGAAAGACGATTGGCGATAAAACTGGAGGCGATACTACGGATACTTGAACCTGTAGCAAAATGTATTGGTTAATAACCACCAGAAAGTCTAAAGATGGACCGTTCAACTCACTTTAGTAAATTGTTCGTGAGAATTCGAGATATTCAGTCCGCCCAGTGCAGCATAGCAATATGCCCGAAAGCATCGTAACTTGCAGAATTCATGGCGTCTTTTCAAGTTAGTTTTACTTGCAACATTTCCCAAGAAATGGCACATAATGGCAGTTTAGTTCGTTGCTTATTCCGGAGTAAACGGAGGGACGGGCCCAAGGGACGTAGTACCTGCATTGTCAAGATGTTCGGCGCACTAAAAGAGGCAGCTCGGGAGAAAATTGCAGACGTTGCTTCATTTGTTATGATATATGATACAAGGCGAAAATTGGTCCTTGGAAGTTGTCTCACGTTCCTCTAAGATAATGTACTTAAGTAAAAGGAAGGTAAACATTTCTACTTGCCTCACGTTTAGCCAGTTCTCCTCCAGGTGTGACCACGGAGCACACCCAGCCTCCCCTGTCCCGGTTCTTATCCACATTTGTTATTGTAAGCTGACCGTCGACTTGGTGGTACCGAGAATCAGTGCCGGCACCGCCTTCCCATTTCACAGAACTGGGAAACAGGTTCCAGTATTAGGTCATTTCAACATACAGTAACGTCGCGTTTCCGAGAATACTATAATGAGTTTTGAATAGTGCGAGATTTGCTTGGCCATGGTAGCGTGTGAGAATTAGAAAATATCGTCCCAAAAAGTTTATTGCAAAATATGCATTATAGGTATTGAGAACATTTTGAGAAAACTACGTAGATATATATTTAGAAGTTTTACTTATGACAAACAAACAATAATAAATATAAATCTCAAATCAATCTCAATCTAATAAATAACAAATCCTGACCTCATATTATTCAGCGAATTACTATCAGCGATGCCTATTACCAAAGAAACATCAGCATTCCGTCCAGACTCCCAATTTTCCTTCGTAAATATTATATACAAACGCAATAACAGCAGTTTTCTCGTATGTACGTAACGATAATAGGTGGCGGACTTCTAATGCCGCGTCATACATATTGTAGCGAGGCAC
The DNA here is from genome assembly GCA_951640565.1 of Petrophora chlorosata. Lineage (NCBI taxonomy): Eukaryota > Metazoa > Arthropoda > Insecta > Lepidoptera > Geometridae > Petrophora > Petrophora chlorosata. Next base: position 9,332,869 of record OX621207.1, on the reverse strand, counting down.
TGCGGGAAGTGAATTTTTATATTCCAACCGCTGTTTGTTTGCAGAAATGCTGTGGCAGGGAATACTTTATAGGCCGTTTCAAGTGTTACATAAAACGAATGAAAGTAACATTTTAGTGTTAATTTTATGGCTTCGGAGACCCGCGGGTTAAAACCAATTTCAGTAGACCTTAAGTCAATCCAAGTACTTATGTTAATATATTGACGTACTTGTGCAAATAGAAGTGTGGCATAGATGCTGTTAATCAATCAATCTTGGCGGGCACCCAAACTGGGACTTAGCAGACTAGGTACAGTAATACTTGTAAGTCCCAGCAATGCACGACATAAGCTACCGAGACAATCAATCGAACTTGGCCACCAACCAAATAAAATATTGTTGTTTGTGATATTGTTATTTGGTATGATAAAACGTCAAAAATAAATCATAGATGAAATGTGGCCTGGCTGTAATTTAAATGTTTAATGCATGCTGTATCAAAAATAGCATCAATGTTTAGTAGACTGTATGAAATATATTATTTCTTTATATAAGTATATAACATTCTATTTAGAAAACCGAAACCAAAGGTATAACTATAACCAAACCGAAAGATATAACTGAAACTAAATAATAACTAATAATAATAACTGAACCGAAAGGTATAACTACCAAACAAAAATTATATTCCAAGACAATTAACAATAATCGTTTTCTCTTTGATTTTGTACATAATCTACAGTATGTTAGCAGTCAAGCAGTTAAAAATATATCTAGAAGTGGGTACTTACTCAATGGGGAATCCGTAATAAGGGCACCAGATAGTGACTTCTGACCCTGCGACGGCCTTCACAGAGTTCATGGCTCGGATGTAGGGCGGACCTATGAAAATCATAATATAACATTACTCTGTGTCCATTTCTTATCAACGAGCCTGCCTAAGGGTGATGTATAAAGGTCCTTGAAGAATGAAATAAAATTATTATATTATATTTTAATTGAAATCCAAAATTGTAGTAGGTAATTTTCAGATACCTACTTGTGTAGTTATTATTATATTATTTGTGCTCTAATATTAGATATAATCCAAAGGCAGTTTTAATTGGTTTAATGTGTTCTCAACAATGAACAAGATAATAAATAACGCCCAACGATCACATACATAGATCCTGGCTTCTAACTAGAATTCCCTGTATCTAGGGAACCAGGAACCACCCAGACACGAAAAAAATGCTTGCGCTTTTTTTTCTGTGCACAAACATTTGTCCCGTCGCGGGAATCGAACCCGCAACCTCAGTGATGTATGAGGTTTGAGCCAACCTACCCAACCACTACACCACACAGGCTGTCGCTGTCGCACATGATGGCGCTTAACATTGCTCAATAAGTACCACACACAGGGCACCGCCATGTGAAATATAAAAAACCCTTTTGTATTAACCTGCTGCCTTAAAAAGGACACGACACCGTATTCGTTTTGATACATAACCGCACTACTGAGCTTTTAATTTCCGATGCTCTGTATTATGTCCTTATTACATAGCCGGTGTAGGCTCCTATGCAAATCATACCGTAACATTTACCCAGCAATTATCATAATATCAAGAAATAATGAAATGCTCAGGTACTTACACCGTTATTATGTTAGGACCGCCAAATTAGACGGTTAAAATGTACAACGGGTTTAAATGTTTTGGACATTTTAATTAAGCAAGTTACATTTGTGTATGCTACGTGAAATTATCAGGAAATAAATAATTTTAGGAGAATTCTCCAATTCACATATTATTATTAATATTATCATATTCAACAGTAGAGACAAACATTGGTAATTACTAAAGTGTTTTTGCAATTTTTGGAAACTAGGTACACACTCCACGATTTCGCATGTAGGTCCATATTATCCTTATCAGCCCATCACGTTCCCACTGCTGGGACACGGGTCTTCTCTCATAGAGAGAGTATGGGCCATAATCCACCACGCTGGCCCAGTGCGGGTTCGTGGATGTCACATGTCTTTGAATTATTGTGATTAATTCTTGGATATGCCGGTTTCCTCACGATGTTTCCTTTCACCGTTTTTAGAGCGAGTGCTAAATCCGCACATCACTTAAGAACGTTAATGGTGTGGGACCAGCGGGATTTGAACTCTAGTCCGTCAGATCGAAAGTCGCTCATGCCCCTACTGAGTCACACTCGCTCTTTATTGCATGTAGGTAACAATACTAATTTATATTCAATCTTACTCATACGCAATCAGATGAGCGTCAACAAAATATCACGATAAAATATAACGGAATACAAAAATGGGTGCTGCGACTTGGAAGTTCCTTCCATGATCTTTTGCAGCCAGAAATATAAAACACGGATTTTCCCTCTCTCGAGAGAAGACTGTGCCACTTCTCAGACCTATATCGTCTTCGAAGTTCAAACTTCAAAAGTTTTAAATTCAGTTTTGGCATCACAGACGCACTCAAGAACGTCAATTATTATTACAATGACTCTACCACTATCGGAAAAGAACTACTACTCAGAAGATACGGCAAGAAAATGAGGGGTAATTTTTTAAAAACTTTTGTATCAATATTTTATGTTTGTTTTTGACAATAATAAGTTTCTTATATGCCAGTTGGCTACTTGGCAGAAGCGGAATGTTACATCTTTGTCTTCTATGTAATTACTACTTGGTGGAATATATACAGCAGAACAATAAATACCCAAATGTATCCCCCAAAGCGTACGTCAACGTAAACCCGCATGGAATAGCTCAAACACAGACTAAATATCAATTTTCGGTTGGCATTTGACGCAAATCAAGTCTACCATGATTGAATTCGACGTGTAGCTGAAATTAACTATTAATTTTGTGGATTACCATTAGTGAAATAACAAAGCTGTGTATTTTGTTAGTAAATGCAATTTAAATAGTTCTTTTTCCGACACGGTGGTAGAGTCTTATGATAATTTGACGTTCATAAGTGCGTCTGTGATGCCAAACATAAATAAAGAGATTTTGAGATGTTAATTGAAAACCTATCATCATCAGCCCGGGCCTTCTATCTTAGAGAAAGCATGGGCCATAATCCGCCACCGTGGTCCAGTGCGGGTTGGTGGATGTTACATGTCCTTGAAGTTTTGTGATGAATTCTTGGACATGCCAGTTTCCTCACGATGTTTTACTTCACCGTTTTTAGAGCTAGTGTTAAATCCGCACATAACTTAAGAAAGTCAGTGGTGCGGGGCCGGCGGGTTCGAACTCGGGTACATCGTATAGAAAATGGGAATGCCACTGGAACTTTTAATTTCATAATACTGCTGACTTTTTTATGTATCTGAATGACCGCTTGAGGCAGACGTGCAGGTCGTTTGCCTGTGTTAGAAACAGTAATTTAAGTGATTATATTTTATCTGTGCTCATGCATATATGCATGAGCACAGATAAAATATAATCACTATATAATTTATAGATAGTCTGTGACTACAATACATACATACATTCATAGCTCCTGGCCCTTAACTAGGATTCCCTGTATCTAGGGAACCAGGAACTATGAGGACTATGATACCACAACAACCAGAAACGAAACAAATGCTTGCGCTTTTTTTGTGCTCAACATTTGTACCGTCGCGGGAATCGCGCGAAATAAAAAATAAATCATACGAATACTTATAGTATATGAAATCTCTGAATATGACGATGCGATGTTTCACAAAAGTCTTACCATACACATTAAGCCTGGCGGCATGAGCGACGTTGCCATGCGGGTTGGTGGCTCTACACTCGTATCTGCCGCCATGCTCCACTCTGGCGCTGTTCAGTGACAGAGTGGATAGCACGTAGTTTGCACTGGACCCTAGGCCGGTGGGACCGCTTTCTCGACCTTCGGTTATTAGAGCCCTTGAGACAATAACACAAAATTGTTTTATAAAATTATCAGTAAAATAGAAAACTGAAATATAATTAATTATGATACGCATACTTACAAACTAAAATTTAATTGAACTGTTTTTTGTATAGTACGTGCGTACGATCACGACGAACGTCGCGGCTTGATCTCATAACTCCCAGAAGAAGGACTTCTAAAATGTCTGAAAGCTGTTGGTCGGAGTAATTTAGACGTTTACCATGAATCTTAGCCGTTTTATATCAGTTATGTTATTTTATTATAATTATTATGTACTGGACTTGCCTTGTGTAACAGATTTAGTTATGGCCAATATAGAAAAAAAACTAGTAAGAACTAAACTTTAAAAAGTCTTGTAATATGCTTTCTCAGTAATCTACTTTTGTAATAACAATTTCTATTTTCAAATACCCTTCAGAACCTAATTACCATATTTAGATACGATGACATGAAACCCTTGCAGGCATCTTGTTCGGCATTGCAGATACAGCACGTTTGTGGTATACTGAAAGGTTAGTCCGAGCTCCTGGTAGGTATATATATAGGTGCTTGAACTATCGGCCAGACTAACAAATTATCTATGTATATTATATATCATATATCATTATATATATTATATATCATTATTAGCCTACGTAATTACGCATGCTAAAGAAAAGTAATTATTACTTGTCGTCGTGTTGACCATTCAGCTTTTCTATTTGCTCTCGAAAAGGGCCGTTTTTAATGAGAGGCTGAGGCGTGTTGGAAGGGTTATTCAGAAAAGTAATGGAATATGTTTTGCTACTAAAAGTATACATTCTTAATTAAGTAATGAAATACATTTTGCAATTGAAACTATATGTCAACTCATAATTATTACTCTAACGGTTTGTTCATCTTAATTTAATTCTTGAAGCTTAATTAATAATTAAGTTACGTGTTTAAATAAAATTATCATTATTATATTAACAACACTCATAAAACAGTGCTTCGAACACCTTTCCAACAACTCTAAACATGCCTAAGCCAAGGGAGTTTGAAGTTAGAAAGCCGATTTCACTTGGCAGCGTTACAAATGCGCGAAACTTTGAAACAATCCGAGCTACCTAGTTGAGCGACGGGAGTGAATTACGAGATTGTCGAAGGAACAAGGTTAACTTACTGGTTGACTAATTAAAAATGAACTCGATGGTTAAGGAAATTAGTGAAGAATTTATTAAACAATACATAATTAGCAAGTAAATTGCTACAAATTCGAATCAAACTAATCTTAAGGTACCTAGAGTGAGCACGTTGAATCGCATCTTGGTCGTAAAGCCGTTGTGAGCAGTAGCCCGATTCTATCAAATAAATATAACGTAAATAAAACTAAATGAAAAACAAATGCGCAATTATCAAACAAATAAATAATTTAGAGACGCTTTTTAAATGGCTGGATTAACCACCTTTGTGTACTTCAATTAATTTTATCAATGAAAGAAGAATAGAACGGTGTCACCAATAGACATAGATTTCTATGGGTGTCACTTAATCGTGAAATTGACAAGTTAACCATTCGCACGCTATAATTTTATTTAAAACTATCCGTGCCCCGCGGCTTCGCCCGCGTGGAGATTATTTTTTTAATATTTTTTTCATACAAACCTCCTGACAATAACGAACACATAAAAAAGATTTATCCAATTTGGTGCAGTCGTTTTTTTAAGTTACGAGTATGCCCGTACAAACATGTCGGTGATTCATTTTTATTTATATAGATAACATAGCCCAAAGATCTAAATTATTAAATGCAGTAAATTATATATCTGTAATCACGGGAAAGCGAATATTACTTGACTCTTAATTGTAAAATAACAACAACTTGGAGAAAGGAGCTACACTTTGTCTTGAAAATAAACTTTGGAAAGTACCGATACGACTCCATAGCAATTCAATACCAACTTAGCAACTTTGGTTTAATTAATAAAGTTTCAAGTTCTTTATTGAATCAGTCTTTTCCACATCGGTCACTTAAAACTTTGCTTCAAATGGTTGTAAAATATTACATCTTATAGTTTCGATACCAAATAATTTATTATTTAACAAAAAAAACTGACATCAATTCTGAAGTATCTTCATAGTCCAAGGTCAAATGTCGATGAGCTTGAAGCAATATTAAACACAATGTAAAAATATTTTTCCAAATCAGTTTATAAATGATAGAGTTATAGCGTTAGAAACATACAAAAAAAAAACATACAGTCGAATAGAAAGCCTCCTGCTTTTTTGAAGTCAGTAAAAAGAAATGATTTACATCGTCGAATGGTTCTCGAAGCAAGTTGACAACAATTCAGACCAAACAGTGAACCAAACTAGAATTTATTGTTGGTATATAACTCACCCGGGATGCTAAGTCATCGATTGTCTATCGGGACACCTACTGCGAGAACTGTATGCTGGAGAACACAGCTTATTTATGACAGTTGTATATGGTACAACGTTCATGATACCTTTGAGAACCTTTACTTTTAGAACACTAAGTATTCACTCGCCTGTGCTGCAGCCAGTCACTGTCGACCCTAAGTTTAAGTATATTTTTATTATTTATGTACCGCTATCTCACCTGTTGTTAATTAGGTGATGATGCGATCGAAAATACCTTCTGTCTATATAGTAGTATATAATTACAATTAAACTATATAATACGTTTACGACCTTGTCATCTTTCATGATGCCTTAGAGAATGTACCCTTAAATAACCAAGTTAAAGATATTATTATTCCTTCAATTCCATTTGGAATTGTATACTAATATTTAGGGATAAACACAAAGGCCTTCGAGGTAAAATATTTCTTTGAAAATTTTGAAGATCATATAGACTCATCTGGACCTTAGTCTTACTGAAATTTAGGCAGATATTTCAATATTGCTGAACACTTCAAATTAAATGCTTATTCGTATATCAAGAGCTTTTGCTTGCGCAACCCAAATTACACTTTAGAAAATTCTTTTAGCTTTTTCAAAATCTAGTGTCAGTATAGCTAGAACTTACCCATGATGCGAGGGTATAGACTGGCCATCCAGGGTCCACCGGAACCGAGGCGGCGGCTCCCCTACTGCTGAGCACTTCAGCGCCACCTGCGCACCCGGCTGCACTGCTTGCTCGATGAAAGTGTACACCAGTTCTGGACGAGAATCTGCATCGATAAAGGAAGACTATAGTTTATGTACTTAAGTGATCGCTTGGTGAATTATGATTTAAGTAATAGACTTTGTACGGTCCGTCCGAGAGTCAAAGTCAAAGAGAGTCCACACTTAGGTCAAATAGTACATAATTTTTTATGCATAATTTCTACCGTGGGAGTTATGGTCTAATAGGTAATTTAGACAGAGTAGACAATTTAGGCCATACTTACGATATACAAGTTTGGAGATAACATACTAAACATAGAAGGCGCGTGTTCCGGCGTGGGAACGTAATGCGCTGATGAAAATAGGTATTGAGCAGATGCGGCATGCAAAACAGGGCTTCAAAGAAAACCTTTCATAAGGAATTACGTTTACTCTTTGACCTTTAAAATTAAAGAACGAACCTTTTAGGCCAAATTAAAAAAGCACCGGTCAAGGTAATCCCTTACACGAGGTTTTCCACCTCAACGGGTCCCTAGAAACTAAGCAAAACTTTACCTGTGAAGCATAAAAAGAACAAAACACACTTACCAGTTGAGCGTTTTAAACGTTTTCGTTTGAACGGGCGAACTGAACGCGTTTGCCTCACTAACGAGCACCGTGTAACTGAAAAACATAACTGGGTAAATGGAAAAAATATACGCAAAGGTGGGCGTAGCAGGGAAAGCGGGCTTTAGGGGTTCTAAGCCCCTCACTTCCAATAACAAAAACACAAAATAGAACACATATTGGAAATAGTTATAAGCTACTAAGTTACGCCATAAACATTGGCTGTTGGAATATATGTATAATATAATTACGCTCAAATTTCTACAGTAGGTAAGTCTAAGAAAAATCGAGAGAATAATCAAAATAAAAAAAGAAAAAAAAACTTTAAAACCGTTGGTTGTTTATAAATTCTTTGACTACGACTACGACCTAAAATAAACCCCTCGCTACGTCCAGGTACACAAGGTTACATAGCGCCGCCTTAACTAGTTTGTGTATTTATGTATACCTATATATTATCATTAGTCATTTGTGGTTCTATAATCAGGGATTCACGATTTGCAGGAAATACCTTTGAAGGAGCCAGGTTGAGCTACTTTTCTCTTAGACTTTAAATAGGTTGCCTTATGTGTAGGTATAACCAATGAGCATGTTCCGCGCATTGCTGAAAGATCTCTTCGCTAATGATGCTATAATAGAAAAAGATGTTTGATTTTTTTATCGTATTTTAATTGATTAAGAATGTAAATAGGAGTATATTATTATTAAAACGAACGTGATTATTTTTATAATTTGATTTAATAACCGGCTACACCCACGGGTATTTTGGTCAAAACACTCGACCGGTGTTCGAGCGGACACCGGTTGAGTGTCTCGACTAATATGAGTGAAGCCGGTTATTAAAACAAATAGGAGCATTATAAAAATGAATTATATACTTTCTGCCATATTATTATTATTTTACTGACTTTCATATTTTCCTTTGGAATCTGATTTGAAATGGATAATATATATGACTAACTTATAGACCCGCTAAAGATGATGTACTGAGCTGCACATAATATAAAGAATGTTTACGCAAATATACATTATATACGGTTTGAAAGCAGAACCACTTTTTTGATCTCGATTAAAAAGCTGACTACATTTTTCGCATTGAAGTCAAATGATGACCTGGCATTTTTTTGTCGTAACCCCGTATGAAATCCTTGCTACGTCCACGTAAACAAGTTTTCAACGCTGCCTTTGGCTACGTTGTATTTACGTTTGTATAATGAGAATGTTCGCGCTCCTGAAAGGCAGCGATAAAGGAAGCTAGAACTGTCTTTTTCCTGTAATGAGGTAACGAGGCTGATGATTATGAGGTAACGAAACGGTTAACGAAGTACGATGATGGGAGACAACAATGGCCTCGACTTTTTACCAGATTTTGTACATATTGGCAGGGGTTGTTCGATGCCAATTGATAAATTGTTTGATCAGACGCAATGAATAACTAAGGATCAGCTGAAAGATGCCTTTTTACAAGCTTTTATTTAACATGCAATGCTTGGGTCAAATGTTAAAAGTTCAGAACCACTTCCTCTTATCCTACGAAGTTGAAATTTTGCATACTTGTCTAAATCCGATGACAACGAAATGTTGTGGTGACAGCCAGCTGATCTGATGATGGAGACGGAAAGTGGGCAATGGAACTCCTTGACACATCATCGTAAACTACTAGTGTTTGGGCTCATTTCAATCTCACTCGCGGTTCTGATTACAAATTTATTAACAGCTTGTCTTGAAGAAAATCATTCAACAAAAATCTTATTTTATTTATTAACAGGAATGTATGATAGAGCGAGTGTGGATCAGTGGGAGAACGTGCGACTTTCGATCCGACACACCCGAGTTCGAATCCCGCTGGCCCCGCACCACTGACTTTCTTAAGTTATGTGCGGATTTAACACTAGCTCTAAAAACGGTGAAGGAAACCGGCATATCCAAGAATTTATCACAAAATTCAAGGACATGTGACATCCACCAACCCGCACTGGGCCAGCGTGGTAGATTATGGCCCATACTCTCTCTATGAGAGAAGATCCGTGTCCCAGCAGTGGGAACGTGATGGGCTGATGTTGATGATGATGATGATTAGGTTATTATTAAGGCAGTATAGATAGATATTTTAATAATAATACGATTGTGACTGTTGACGCCAGCACGAGTTCTAGAAGCGTCCAAAAGCAAACGCTTATACTTATACGTGGGGATACGGAATTGAGGTCTTGTTAAAAAATTCACTCAGCTCCACGTTTTACTATCGCGCATTCGTTCAGAATTTATAACATCGTAAATCGTGAAACCGTGCAAAAAATTTACAACTTTGTTGAGGCCTGAATTGTCGGATAAAGCTTAGCTGCCAGAGCCTTATCTCTTCTCATAAACAAAAGATAATGTACCAATTTACTACATAGTATAGAGTAATGTATATATAGCAGATGCATTAAGATTTAATACCGGTGTGTGTAGGAAACTACCCCCGCATCGGTAATTTACGCCAGACATCTGTAGATTCATGAGCTCAAGAAAGGTTAGTGGCTACTCTAGCTACTATAGCTACTCTTGATTTAGGTCTGGTTGTGAAAACCTTTTCTTGGTAGTATTTAATTGCGTTTGGGGGAAATAATTAAGTTGCGTACTAGCGCGGCAGTTCTGGGTAACCAAGGGTCTGAGGGTTATCCGCATTCGGTTTGCTGAATGGCTATTTAATAAAATGACTCATTCACTGTTTTTGAAGTGGCGATTACGCAAGTTGCCACTTCAAAAATAAAACTGATTTTTGGTTTTATGTATATTGCTGTTTTGAATTTTATAAATAGGCGCAGTTATTTTCAGCCCACCGTCGCCGTAGTTTCTCTACAATAAATTAGTGTTTTAAACAAAAAACATTGGGCTCGTGGACTTTTCAGCTAGAGTTTTCCATCAAAGCTCGATCACAAATAGGTTATTCACAAAGCAAGCGGGTATTCGCGTACGAAAAACCTACTACCCACACGGTAACCCCTACCCCACCGCCGATAGTCACCCCGCCCAGTGACACCCACCCTCACAAAGATGGATGCCAACGCGCGAAATATCCAACGAACTATTCCAATTTGAAAAGTTTCCATTTGGTGAAGCAACCGCAGTCGGTAACCGAAATGAAGTCCAAGAGTGCGATCGCGGGCTACCACTTGTGTGACGTTCAATCATTCTATTTGAAGAAATCAATATCTAAACTTGGCAAAGCATAAGAAGCTGCTTTCAGTAAAGTTCTTTCAAATGTTAGTAGTGATACATTTTGCTTGATTAGAATAATTAAAATATAATAAGAAGTACCTAATCAGTTTCTTTTTATAAAATTAGAGTAATTAGAGTAATAAGATGGGAAAGTCGTTCCTACCTGAAGGTAAGGCTACCCATAAATGTTAATATTGGCTACTGTTTCACCAAGGTATTAAATTAACTCAGCTTTACGTATATATCATTCTCAAATACATCGCAAAAATACCGTCAATAAATTCCAAGGAACATAAAAGGGCTATAATATCGTCATTGACAAATTCAGAGTAATAGTTTTTAAACTTTCGCGAACTGTATTCATGGTTTTATGAAATTATCAGGTCTTCTCGTGACCACGATCAATGCAACGTGATAGAAACGTGGAGACAAAAAGTTATTTTGATTTAAAATTGTGTGCGAATAGACTCGATAATTTCATAAAAACATAAATTCAGAGTAAACGTAACACACGTTACGTCTCCTGCCGCTTTATTAAAAAGGAAAACATAAAAACAAAACGTCAAGAACCATACAATAAAAACCGTGCGTCCGAGACCTTCCCAATGCTATACCTACGCGAGGCTATACGTTAAAACTCGCAAACACAGATTACTATGCGGCACATACTGTCTGAACATAAAAATCTTTTTTTTTTTATGCAACTGAATGACGAGACGAGCTGGTCGTTTGCCCGATGGTAAGCAACACGCCAGCTTATAACAATAACAGCACCACCCAGAACTTTGTTTTGCAAAATCCTGCGCGGCGCTGTACTGCGCTCATCACCCTGAGACAATTAGCTGTTGAGTCTCATAATGCCCAGTAATTTCGCTGGCTACAATGCCCTTTAAGCCGGAACACAGTAATGCTTGTGCACTACTGCTTGGCGGCTGAATAACTGGCAAAGCGGCGGTACCCACCCAGACGGCCTCTCGCATACGAGATACCTACCACCAGTATCAGTACCAATACCAGTATCTACCGCAAAAAGGGCTTTTGTAGGTCACCAAATAGTGAAAGTTTACTCTCCGCAGGCAAATTAAGCTGACGCATTCAAAGTGTAAGTAAAACAAACAACTTCACAGACAAATTCTTTGTTTCTTCATACATCGTGAACTTTACAGGCACAAGTCATTCTGTATCCACTTGTTCGTAAAGTTACAGAATAATCCATGAAGAAGCTTTGGGAAGACCTTTATTTAATGTTTATTACGAAGAAAGTCACCGTCGTAAATACGGGTAGGGATTTGTATGGTATTGTGTTATTTATAGGTACACGAGGTCCACAACTCGTCGTCGTAAGATTCTCTATATTGTTAGACAACAATTCTTCATAAGTGCCCCAGTGCATGCATTTTAACTTTTGTGAGCAGGCGTGCTCATCACCAAGCACGCGACTTTGCAGGTTTTTTACCTCTTTAAAATGGAAGTACAAATGTTATTTTCAGGGACTTCGATTTTTCCTGTTGAGGATAGAAATTTTCGTGGAAATAGAAATGTATTTCTATATTCAGTGCCCAAAGCTCATGGACACAAATTCGTTCTACAGAGGTTTACGTCTCGCAGACACCGTACACAAATCCCACACATTTCAGGATCGGGCCCGGCTATTTGTACTACCGTATCGATCACGCGGCTCCCTTTGGCTATTGCCTGCTATGTCAACATTATTGCGCTATCCCTGCAGATATACTGTCCTTTGCAGAACACAAATCAATTCCACAGAGGTTTTATGTCTCTCCAGACAATGTACAGAAAACACTTCGTGATCGGCACTTGCAATTTAGACCGTTTCGATTTCATACTACTCCATTAGGCTCCTGCTACTGTGATCCTGCTGTATCAGCATTATCTCACTGCCCTTCCAGATTTATAGCACATTGTTGTTGTGAACATAGAAACTTAAGTCCTCAGATAATGTCAACAAATCAAACGCAGAATCGGTTAATTGTACTGCATCGATCTCATGTGACTCCATTAGACTATTGCCGCTGTGATCATGCTGAGTCATCTGCAATATGCATGGGAGTAAATTCTTATATATTGTACAAATTATATCTATTCTAGTATCGGTTCGAGCTATTTGTTACGTAAGTATTTATATTATTGATCTCACACGGTCCTTTTATTGTAACGGCTATTGTCGCTATGAACCTGCTGAGTCATGCTGCCCAATGCAGTGGTGTTATCATGGAAAACTATTTTCCGTTGTAGAAATATGTCATTTATTGAACTGCATGATGAGACTACCAAGTCGTTTGCCTGATTCACCTGCCCAATTGCAATGCCACCCAGAAATTTTAATATCATAAAAAGTACTGCATAGCACTGCATCTTCACCCGAGACATCAGATATTAAGTCAAAGCGCAAACATTACTGTCTTCAAACCTGAAGACAGTAATGTTTGCGCACTACCGCTGGGTGGCAGAATAACTGGCAAAGTGGTGGTACCCAACGGCCTCCCACATACGAGAGATCTATCTCGAATAATTAAAGATAATTGGTGTTTAACCTGACAAGATTAATAGTAGCAGAAGTATGTTGATAATTATTGTATAGCGGTCCTTCATGAATTGCGATGAATAAAGTACGTACCTACCGTTTGAAGTCGGATCTTGTAGCCTAAAGAGCAGGTCAAGTGGCCTCGAGAAAAGCGAAAACTGATTATTCTTGTTAAAATTAAAAGTTCGTGATAAATTGTTTAATTAAACTCGTTCTACGTTTTTGGCGAATTGTTGGCAACTTATTTTGTATTGTATATTAGGATTTATGTAATCCTTCATATTATACCTATTAATTTTTTCCATTCAAATATATTTAACCATTTTAAAGTTGGGATGCGTTTCATCTTTGAAAGTTTTGTTTATGAGTTTCCGTCGCTGTTTGTGGACGAGTCGGGAGGTTTTAATTACGAGCGTAGAAATGCCGTTTCGTTTCAAAGCTACCGCTGAGTAGGCGACGGTGGCGGTCAACAATCTTGTGTACATGGTGTTCTGACAGAGTCCTGGTAACACTATAAAGTTTGACTATGCGCTTTTTTAATTAACTTACATTGTTAAAACGCGGAATATAACCTATTTTGCTGTAGGTATAATATCCAGACAAACATAAAACATTATAACTTTATACTTTACTTCAAATCGCAAAACCTTTTATATGTATCTGTTCTCATATCTTTAATAGATCAAATTTTAAGTAAAAGTTTAAATTCAACTTCAAAAGTTGTTTATTCATTTTCGGCATCACAGACGCACTTATGAACGTCAATTATTACAATGAGTCTACCACCGTATCGAATAAATAACCACTACTCACAATATAGTGCAAAAAACAGAGGGGCATTTTTTTTTAACTTTAGAAGAGCCTTAGAAGTAGGTACTTACTACGAAATGCTTACCGTGAAATTTTGTCCGTTTTGTTATATCTAGCTCTATTTGTCGTCAGTTATATAAATAGCGTCGTGTATAAGCTCCTGTCATTTACCCTACGCTCTAAAATACTATATACAATTTAAGGGTCTGTTGACCCTTAACCAATTTCAGCATCAACATAAATTTACTCAAATTCAATTGGATTACTGTTATTAAAATAATGAATCTCTATCGAAATAAACCAACTGAGCATCGAACCCAATCAGCTCCAAGACTAGCTACTCGTAACGAGAGTGAATTTGTTCCGCGTCCAATTATAATTCTATCTATTCTGAACAAACATCCAGAAAGGCAGACAAAGCTAAGATGTTATTCAATTTTATTAATTTGTATCGATTTTCACTCCTGTTTTTCTGCATCTCATAAAAAATATTTTATTCGTATATATACATAAAATATATGTATATATATATATTACATAAATTATATAATAGTACATACGAGTAAATTTTCGCACAATACATATTTCCTAAACTCAAAAGCCGTACCTGCTAAGTTCTGACCTAAGTAGATCTCCTTCTTCTATGTTCACAAGTATTTATACTTAGTTTAGAGGAAGGTTTTCAAACAGCCAAAACACACAGGTTTGTAAATAAGTGCAAAAACATTTTAAAAAAATTGTAAATTGTAATTTGTTTTGTATTGCATATGTAAACCTTTATTGCAAATAAAACCTTTATTATTATTATTATTATTCCAAAAGGTTATGGAAGAAATGACGTTCAAATAATGCGAGTATTATACATCATTGTTAAAAAAAGTGTTGCTTTTTAATTAACTGTCTTCAATAAGTTAAATTTTAAAACCCCCTACGACACAAAAAACCGATAATAAGAAAAAACGACGGAACCGATTTTGAAAAAACATGTTTAAGAACCACCGCTAGAAAACCTGCTTTCAAATATAAATAAAAACAGCATCCAAATCGGAAGACAGAACACCTAGTCACCAAACTTATAACACCCCTCCTTTTTGCGATGGGGGTTAAAAAGGTGGTTCTGTGTTCAACTCGTATGTTTCTCAAAACCTAATGAACCATATTTGATGATTGGCACCGCCTCATCTATCGTGATATCAAATTAGGTATTATATGAAAAGAGGTTTTACACTGATATTATAAATGCGAAAGTTTGTATGTAAGTGTGTTAGTGTGTTGTTAGTTGTAGTTTGTAGATAAAAAATGTTAAATAAAACACAAGCTTGATTTTGATTGTCTGACATTACTTTTGGATTGTATAATATATATGTATGTATATTTAAAAATATATATATATATATATATGTATTAATTAGGTAGCCAGAGTCCGTTTATGTTTCGTTATTCCTCTCCGTCTAAAGGTTGTCTGGAAGAGATTAAACCATTTTAAACATTTATCTTTTTTCATTATCTCATTAATTTATTTATCTTAATTTCTATCTTTAAGCTGATTAATAAAGTGTATATCTATCCATCTACGCTCTAATAAATAATATATACTTGCTTACTTAGAGAACGGCATAGATGCAGTTATAGCATGCTAATTAATTTTGAACGCGGTTCTTTGTTCTAAATTATTGTATTACATCGTCCGCATGTCCGTCTTCACTAATCTTATACGAACTTCCGACTAATAGGTGTATTCAGTAGAATCCATTGCTATTTTCCCGACGACTATACCATTCCGTCCGGAACGTTTGCAGCTGCCGAATAGAACGTCCGAAATGCCTACGCGTTCGTAATTAGCCCAAACGCCGTATTATTTAGTGGTTTACGAATTCGATGGGCCGAGGAATCCGCAACCAGACCATTGGAGAATTTCAGTGATTCAATTTGAAAATACAGCATTATGGAACTGAAATTAATGGAATGAAATGAATTGTTTACGTTATCATAATAAAATTTCGATATGTATAACGGAGCTCACAGAAAGTAATTTCAAATGCGTGTGAAAACTATTTTAATGAAAATTTTAAAATAAAACCCTGAATAAAACATGTCTAAGAACCACCGCTTGAAAACCTGCTTTCAAATAAAAAAAAACCGCATCCAAATCGGTTCACCCGTTTAAGAGTTACGGTGCCACAGACAGACACACCTAGTGGCCAAACTTATAACCTTATTTTTTAAGGGGTTAAAAACATCTCTGTCTACTGTATAACATGTTTGAGTGTATCAGAATCTATGATGCCCAAGAAGTCAATACCGACACAATCTCGTCAAAGAATGTTTCGTACCTTGTGTAAAGGTGACGTGACTGCCGGCTTATGTGATAAGAATAAACTAATACGAAATTTTCGCACCAATTTCTCTCAAGCCCCGGTTAGACCTTATTTTTCTCTCTGAGTGGGCGCGGAATTTATGAGAGACCCCAAAGCAATAAAATACCTTCCGAGAAAATGAAGGAGCAAATCGCAATATATTTGTTTCTTGGTGGCTAGAAGGAAACCATTTTAGCCATCTGCGGGTAGAAATGTATTTTATGGGAGTGTACCATTGAGTCTTATGAAGCCCATTCATTATTTTATGAAATGGAAAATTGGTGCGATCTGTTTTCGCGCCTTTCCTTTGTGGCTTCCCTTCTCTAAGTTAAACAGACGCAAGCCTTAACGGTTGCTGTACATTATATGAATGTTGGTTTGGAGTTTTTCCGCTTCGAAAATAAGTAAATGTAACGAACTTCCTGCGTACTTACGAAAAAACATGAACTTATTTTTCAAGCAAAACTAGGTTATATAGGGTAGGCTAAAGGTTCAGCTGCTTTTACAAACATAAAGTAAAGAATTTGGGGTTTTTCAAAGGTTTTTAAAACAATACTAGTAGTAACCATTTAAAAAACCCCCCGACACTATAAAAAGATGCCTAAGAACTACCGCTAGAAAACCTGCTTTCAATTAAATAAAACCTCATCCGAATCGATTCACCCGTTTAAGAGCTACGGTGCTACAGACAGACACACTTAGTGATCAAACACCCAACCTTTTTGCGTAGGGGGTTAAAAAGTACAGATTTATTACAAACAAAACATTACTTATATTGAAGCAATTGTTCCTTTTAGAATTCAAGTAATAAGCAAACAGCGATATTTTACATTCAAAGCTTGTCTAAGCTCCTGTAAAATGAATGTTTTATCGCCTGTGATGAATGGGGTAACGATGTCTTTTCTATAAGAAATTATAAATTATTTACCTACCCTAAGCTTTGAACAAGCCGAGCTTCTTGTTATTTATTCAATGTTTTGAATCGTATTTAAGGTGTTTATTTTCAGTCAAATATTAGACGAGTTACCTACATATGTATTAGAGTTTTTTTTACGCTTAATAGATCTATGTTTGGCCACTATCTCACCTGATGTGAAGCGATGATGTAGCCTAAGATGGAGCACATAGATCTACAGAGAGACGGCAGTTGAGCGGCTGCTCAGACCCGTCTCCCTGATGGTTCACCGAGCATCATCCCGAAACACGACTAGGTCGCTTGACGGCATGGCTTTGTTCGGAAATGCATGTGGCATGGTTTTGTTGTGGCTTTGTTTTGTTGGTGTTGAGGAAATGATGATGTAGTTACTAATCCAAATCAATGTAAATTCCATTTGAGTATAAATAATTGCAGCTTGGTTCTTAATACATACATGCGACACACATAAAAGTTATTTCTACACCCAGGTTAACTGGAAGATAATGCTCACTAGCATTAGGTTCGCCTATGTACGTACCTACAATTTTTTGTGCAATATAGAATATTTTATTTATCTATCTATAATAATGAAGTATTCGCTCGTAAATCGCAACTACTAGCTAACAAAGAATATAAAATATAATAGGTAATGTACTCTATCGCAACTGATTCCAAAACCTTGTTGCCATGGCCGCTGGAAGCTAAAATATAAACATAGCACTTTTTTTACGCCGCTAGACGATATAGTAACAAAGCACAACACAGAACAAGTAAAACAACAATTTGGTAGAACTGTTCTTGAAACTTACAGGTAAAAACATAAATCAATCTTCACGAAGAGAGGTTACTGGTAAAGCCACGGTATTGTGAGATTGAAGTAAATTCGAAATTTCAAGGAATGGAAATATTTTTTTGATAGAACTGAGAAGTGTGACAAACTTGTCGTTCACTTGATGTTAAGCGCCAGTTTTGCCCATAACAATTACAGTGCCACCCAGAACTTTCAATAGCATGAAACGTACTGCGTAGCACGGCTCGTCACTGGCTTTCGCTGGCTTTTACTTGGGAAGTTGGTTGTAATATCCTGCTATAGTTACCTACTTTTGTATATATCCTACTAATATATAATAAATAAATGCGAAAGCATGTATACTATAATAAATACTGGAAAAGGACAGAGAAACCGTAAAACAGAGAAAAGCAGTTAGTAGAATATAAGATAGTACTGGGCCCTAATTCACTATGACAACTTGGCGATTCCTTGCTTCGAGGTCACGTCGATTCCTCCATTAATAAACGACATCTGCGAAATTTGTATTAATATATATGTCGCGTCAGCGGTGCCCGGGCGCAACATCGTTTCAACATCTTCGTTATTTTTCATTCCTACAGTGGGTAGTTGGTGATAAAGTAATAAAAACACTCAGTAATTGACTATTCGGGCGGTCACAGACAAGTCCTTGGTGCACGTGCGCTCTCAACCAAGCCACGAAAACATCTGTCTGGAATATTCGAAATTAAAACGTCACTAAGGCCTTGTCCAGGCGCATAGACAATCGCTACTCTATGCTACCTGCGTTTCCGCCCACTTTATTGCCATTGCGAAAATAAAATAACATCTTACGAAGAAAATAATTAAACACTAGGTCTAATCAAAACACGAATCAAGACTAATTAAATTGAAACCAAAAATAAAGAAACCGTTTGACAAAATCAAAATAATTAAATCGAAGAAAAAAAAAAAACTTAATTCGACATATATGAATATATGAAAAAAATGCGTCAAAGTAATGTCGTTTATTAATGAAGGAATCGACGTGATTTCGAAGCAAGGAATCGCCAAGTTGACAGTGAATTGAGGCCCTGATTGTATTAACTATTGCCGAAGCAACTGCGTTTCTCTAATCTATGTTCTAACACCGTATATAAAACGGAATGCTAAGATTAGACACCAGGTAGGTAAATTAAGGTACTTAACTGAGAGTAAAACTATGGCTCCACTAAGGCACTATTAACCCCGGGTGGTATGTTGCTTAACCAACTAACTGCCACTAAGCTAAGCCATTCGCAATATCAGGCCACAAGCGGTCTTACTAGAGCTGATACAATACGAATAAAGATATCGACAATTCGATACCATACGAATAAAGATATCGACAATTCGATACCAGCGAAAGTATCGAATTGGCTACTATCAAATATTCTCAGAAGATTGGTTTACAACTAAGGTTCTCAAGGAGTGTTAAATATTTATGAAATGACTCTACATTTGAAAGAAGGTTGAATAATACCGAGCCTAGATTTACTAACCTACTAGCTATGACCCAAGGTTTCAATCGGCGGTTTCCCAAGATAAAATTAGCCTATTTGTTAACCCAGGGTATAAGTTATCTCCATTCCATTTTTCACTCAAATCCGTTTAGCCATTACAGCGTGAAGAAGTAACAAACACACTTGCACACTTAGACACTAACAAAGATTTTTGCATTTATAATATTAGTGTGATGTAGCTAATACCCAAATAATTAAAAAGAGAAACTTAGGCGAGCACCAAACGCAGAAGTTTTAAGATAGCTATCAACTCGAAACAATTTTGGTAGGTATCAGTAAAATAGTTGTTCAAATTAAGTAGTTTCATCCCTAATAGGTAAGCCTTGCACCCCAGTCAAGATTCCCGCTGTTCTCTCCGTTAGGACTAACCTTAATATTTATAACCTGTCTTATGTTATACCAAGTTGCCGCAAGTTTTATTCTTTTTAGAGCTCATCTGCTACTTTATGAGCGGTGCAGAGCTTAGATAAGTTTTTAACGAAGATTTAAGTGTTGTGAGCGTTGTTAACTTGTATTTTACCATAAAAAGAACCGTTAAATAGACATTTCACTTCTGCAATACTGGTTTTATTCGTATAAAACTTACTGGTTTTATATCTGCGCTTCGGTGGACTTTCGTCTCCGTGTTTATGATTACATAAGCCTTTTTATGAAAGAAACCGAGCAATGGACACAATTGCTAATTTTCATCTAATAGAAGTAAATATATTTCTCGGTTATAAGATAGAAGTACTGAAAATATTTTACGAGAGCCGTAATAATAATATTGTTTCATTAGTGTCTTTATCACGAACATGGTATAAAATCGAATGTTTCCGTAATAAATATTTTGAACATTGATTTATCTAATATTTGCATCTATTTTTTATATATATATGTAGTTAGATTGCACTGTTTTTAGTTTCCCAAACACGAGCTTCTAAACTAATAACTAATTTTAGTCCCTTTTAGACTTCGTATGTAATCGATAATATACTTTGTGTCGTCAAAATCGAATGAAGAATCGAAGAAATCGTCGAAATTAATTCCCATTCATTATATGAATAGAATATAACTTACACCGTCTCTCGCCTCTCTTTTTCGCCTTTTACTTTTTATTTACACCGCCGACCTCTATCACTCCTTTAGTTCTTTCCATCCAAAGGTTGACTGGAAGATATCGCTTTTAGCGATAAGTCCGCCCGTTGTACAATAGTTTGTAAGAGTATTTCGTGTATCATGTTAATTTCTTGTTTGGTGTACAATAAAGCATTAATTATTATTATTATTATTATTATTATAAATACTCTTTATTGTATACCTGTATACCACATATATAAAATACACTAAGAAATAAGACTTTTATGGTCTTATCGTTTGAAGCAATCTCTTACAGACAACCTTTGGATGGGCTCGATTAATGCAAAAATGAATAGACGGTGGTGGTAATAAAAAACTCATCAATACAAATAATTAATAATTATAAGTATTATGAGATGATTTTTTTGTAGACTATGTAGGTACTTACCATTTTGTCGCTTGTATATCTCAATTCGAATATCCTTAGTCACTTGGCACGTAATTTTTGCATCTCTCGTTTTATTTTCTTTGCTGTAATTGTCCCTGCGAAACAAAATAATAATTAGCATATATGATTATTAAATACAGCCCAATAGAATTAGGTTTATTATCTTATTTAAGATTAAAATAAAAATAAAAACGAGTTATCGTCTTCAAGTTTTAGAGCATCTTACCTGCAGACGGATACCTAAATTCTATATTGTATCTCTAAATTTTAATATTTTTTTCCTTTAATTTCTTAATACACTTTCCTTCTATAATACGATAGTTTTTTTATTAACTGATAGGCTAGCATTTGACCGCAGTCTCACCTGATGGAAAGTGACGATGAGATAGACGATGGATCACGCTTGCCTAGAAGATACCGAAGTTTAAAGAAAATATGAATTGCAAATATTTGCTTATAGTACTATATGTGTATATATAGTGTTACTTCGCAATAAAAATATTTATACCTAGAAGGGTTCGTGTTCAATAATAACAAACTCTAATGAAAGTGGGTCAATCACACGAGAATAGCAATCTAAAGCAGTTTATTTAGCGTATATAGGTTTTCGGAAACGTTCTTGATGATATTCCTATTCAATTGTACCTATATCGAAGGTTCATTTGTGTTAAACAATCTCAAGCCCTACAGACATGATTCTGAGTACCAACGAATTTGTAAGGAAGGTCATTTAATTTTACTCTTTCTCAAAACCTTTCCGCACATGTAGCCCCTACGTAAGCAATTAGCAAGGGTTCCCAATAAGGTAGGCGGGTAGGAAGAAAATTATTTTCATTCGTTACTCGGTCCCCTGTGGTCCGTAATTGGTAGCCTCTTGTCCCACGGCGCGGCTGTACATCAAAAGGGCCAAATTACAGTCTTTTAATTTGCCGTCATTAATGCATTCAACGATTTTTCTTTGTTTCACCCCTCGGTGATTATCCGGCTCGATTCGATTGTTTCACGTATGATTGAGGTCTGATTTTTATCATATTTGATTTATGTAGCTACCTAGTACCTACTTATTCCGTAAGGATTTATATATCACAAATATGTAAGATATGCTAATGATATTTTTGTACATGCTTCATATATTTGTGTCTACTGCTTTCTTTCACCGTTTAGAATATTTTCAATTTTAAATAAGATGTATTCACACAGGATTGAAGATAGACATTTCACTGGAAAATAAATCAAAGATAGATAGGTATCGAATATATTTTTTCACGGAACGAACGATTTAAAGCAAAGACAATTTATTTCGTATCTGACCTGTAATCGATTTCGCCTGGGACGCTGCTAAATTAAATTCCATTTCCATCGGGGATACAAGTGTAATAAAATAGTTGGCGTATCTCGAATTACAGCTACATTGCTTTACGAGCTGCTCGATATGATACCTATAAATTATTGTACACTTACAAGTACCTACAAGCACTTACTTCGCGATACGATTTCGCATAAAATTTTCCCATTTTCTCCTAAAATGTATCCTTCATTATAATATTTGGCATAAATAGTTATCTAAAACCTAAGCTAATAGAATTAGTAATATGAATGTAATAACTTAATGTTTTATTTTACATACTTTATAATTTTAATATAATTACATAGAATATTTTTTATTTGCCCCGTATTGAATAACTTACCACGACTTTAACAACAACAGAATAATATTTCCACAATATGTACGCATAAAAATATAAATACGTCAAAGTTTTCCCTCCGAAGACTTGAATAACGCTAACTTTGAAGGCTAAACGTGGAGCAGGAGACGTGGGCACATTTCTGTTCTTGTAATAAAACTTTTATTATGATTTTATATAGCCTCACAAAATGTAAGATGAATAGTAACTTCAGCAGCCTTGGGAATATAAATAAGTCATGTAACTTTGCCCTTATACAGGTACTGAATAGGCTGTTAAAAACTGCTCCGGGAGTGACGTTCGCCAATCGTCGTTATATAATATTTAAGATACAGTATTTTATAACTTTTATATATATATATATATGTTAGTCTCTAAGATATTTGTGATATAGTCCTCTGATACCATTACACTGTGTTCTCTTATTATTGCCTGAAATAAATAAATATCCAAAATCTCTCCATATTCATAGCTGGCAAAAAAAATTACTTATTTGTTCTAGGCCCCTTAGACCTTTTACTTAATTTATTTATTGTTATTTTCTATGTATTTATCTTCATTTTTAACCGACTTCAAAAAAGGAGGATGTTCTATGTTCGATTGAATTTTTTTTTAATTATGTTTGTTACCTCAGAACTCCGTCATTTATGAACCAATTTGAAAAATTATTTTTGCGTCGGGTTCAGTATAGCTACGAAGTGCCCATATAAATTTCACCGATATGTGACCTTGGACTTCGAAGATACATTGAAGTCGGTTTTTGTTTTTTTCTAAAAATTTATTATACTAACTAACATGTTACAAAAGCCAAAGGATCATCTGTACATTAATAGCGAAAAAGCATTCGTTACGTTTTTCCTCTGTTAAAATAGTATGTTGAAACGTAGGCACGTGTAGGTATTTGTAAAAATATAACCTTTCCTGACCGCACGTTGTTTAACCCGGACCGTTTCAAACCCACCAAATCTACAAAATGGAATGAAAACATAACACTGAGGATAAACTTTTATTGGAGCCGTATTGCGAAAATATTATCTCCAAGTCTACATTTGCAGTTAAAGTATGGAAGTTTAGAGTGTTAGGTGTGTGGTTTGAGTTCTAATGCTCTATCGGAGGAAGAACTTTAGGATTTATAACGCCTTTAACCCACTTGAAAGTTCAGTACTACTTACTGTTATTTATATAAACTGTTAATTTTACTTTACTTTATTTTTAAAACAATAAAATAAGAAAGTAAGAACTCTTTATCGTATAAGTACCACAAAAAAATAAACTATATAATTATTATTATAAATTATTAAACTAACACGAAAAAAGAGAATCTTTACTAGGGTAATATAATTGGCGGCTTATCGCTTCAAGCAATCTCGTACAGACAATCTTTAGATGGGATTTTTTTGCTTATTTAAGTGTTACTTAAAGTAATAGTTGCATACGTCGTTAAATACATACAGAAATACGTAATAGAGAAAATAATTTTATGACTCAAGGAAAAAACGTAATGCTTGAAAAGCTAAATTAACCTAAAAAAACTAATAAGTGGAGCGGAAAGTGCCCAAACTGACCGCATCGTTAATTCTTAATTGGCAATAAAGAACATAATCATTCTCCTGCCAGTGCAAAAATCACACCTAATCATAATCTGAAAAATAATGATGATGAACACTCGAAATATTGGCTGCAAATTTATAAAGTGGTTGTATATTCCTTTTACAATTACATAGTTTCAATTGCCGAAACTGTGAATCGGTACAGCTCGCTCAGATTTAACTCAACTTTGAGCAAACCCCGCAACTTGGTACCTACATCTCAAACTTGTAGAGTTATAGACAAAGTAGTACGCCAAGGGGTGAGACGCGAAAATTAGGGTAGGAACTGGGTCAAAGTCGAGCGGGGTCGTCGGCCGACCAGCCTCGAGCGTCTAATAACTACGCAACGAGGATGTCGCGACGAAACGACCCCCTGCACCTTATTAACAACCTTATAGATATACCCGAACGGCTCAAAGCCCTTCAGCGGAGGTGATAGGACGTGATAAATATTACGTTATTACTGTCTCAGACTTCCCTCAAGAAACGCAAAGTCTGAAGTTATATCGACGCAAACAAATGTCACTCGGTTACACGTTTTATGTACTAGAAGAGATGTCATATTCATTTTCTGAGATCTACTTACAGGTTTGAATGGAGTTCGCACTTCACGAAGCTGCCGCAGTCGGATTTTGTCGTTGTTTGCTCGGTTACATCTGTGAAAAGATATTCAGATTATGCTATGCAAACACCGTGATAAAATATATGCATTATTTCACAGGCAATAAGGAAACCTTACCGAGGCCAGAAATGCTTAGCGAGATCCAAATATATGGGTTTTTTTGTCTCATTGTTTCACCGCTATAGAAATCAATGCCGTTTTTTCATTATATTACTAACTTGTATCGATCATGCTAAGATTCTTCTATAACGTAACACATTAAATGCGTAGCAGATCAATCAAACCTAATTTCATTATTGCAATTACCGAATGTATTTTAATGAAATTGTATACCATTGAAACCGACTGCCCATCCATGTGTAAGCTGATACCTGATCGGCGTTCAATTAAGTTAATTCAATATAGGAGGGTTACGTTTACGCTCATCCCTTAATTTGCTTTACGCTCGTGTTTAGTATACTCGATATAGTATCGGCTGTTCCGCTGAATTGCACCTATTCTAGGCTATTAAATCAACGGGCACTTCCGTACGGCGGCAGATTCCATTTATATTTTCGGGCGTGCGCAATAAAATCAATACTGTGAACTTTCCAAGAGTACAGTGACCTAGTCATGCGCTCCATCTGAATAAGGCCACACATTGCACAAACTATTTGTATAGTAAAGAAAGCCATGCAACGTGCTGACGTCCAATTAGTGCGATAAAGCTTTACACGATATAATAAAATAAGGCCCTGGATAAATAAAGCCCGAAGTTCCAAATGTAATGTGTGTATTTATAGCAAACTCGTCTTCCAGGGCTTTGTTATGGACGTGCCTTCGACGTACATAAATTTCAGAGGTAAGATGTCCTAAGCAAATAGGGGCGGTCAAAGGAACCGAAATTACAACCCAACGACAGTCAGTTTTATTGATTAGATGCTAGATAACTAAATTAAAGATTGAATGTCACAATATATTACACAAAATTAATTTTGTAACGTAATAAAATGAACACAGAAAATGGGATACGTATGTCATAGTGACAAATTACGACAGACTCGTTACCAGGCCAGTTACGAAAGCGCTTACCCTCATGTTTCGGCATTATTACAGCTTTCCGGGTCACACAGCCATACGTACACAAGCATACCTACCTACATACAACGTGCAAGCGAATAAAACATATCAGAAAACGTCGCCCCCAGCAGTCAGGCATAAATAGGCTCTGAAATAATGCGAGCGGAGTACACAGCTAAAGCCTACCACTTGAAAAGCGATAAAAATCCATTTTGAATGCGCATATTTTCCTGCGACCGCCGCCGTCCCGCGCGGGGCCGAGACAAAGGCCTGGAAAATTACAGTCTTGCTTTTAAATGCGAGAATGAATCGCAATGTCTCATCCCTTCAAAGCTTTGCGAATCCGTTGTGGAAAACGATGTTGTGCTATTCTTGAATACACAAAAGCTTTCACAGTGGGCTGCGTTCACTTATTTTAAAACATACTGGTTTTAATTAACCATTCAGAATACATTTAATACGATACCTATAAAATCTTAGCATGCTGATGCATGATGCTTATGCACTAAAATTATATGGATTCAGCAAATAAAGTAGCGTAGAGGCAGTTAACATTTTATTTAATAATATTAAATAGAGAACACTAAAGATACCAAAAGTTATACCGATTTCATTGCAATAAAGGTTCTTTGGAGTGAAACTTTCGCAATATCTAATTTAAGAAGAAAGAACGTGACCCGTAGACGGATACCAAATAGTTGGGATTGTCCCGAGGGCGAAATTAAAACTAATCGTTACTGATGCTAGAGCGAGCTCCGATGTGTAAGTAGTCTCATGTGCTTCAAATACTTGGCTCGAACTTTGGCCTAAAATATAGGATCACAGTTCTAAATGTGAACAAAAGAATCGAAATGCGTTTAAAACGTCCATTAGTTTGCCAACACGAGTTTTTACCGAGAACGGACCGTCCGCCGCACAAGAATTTAAAAATGCAGCAGCTCGCTTTGAATGTCGGCATCTTTTCATTTGTAGGATGTGTAGCCGCAAGACAAAACCTCCGGGAATTACACTCTTGTTCCTCAAATACGAGCCACGAAGCGCAATATCTCTCCCTTTGAAAACTAGGGAAACTCATAAACAGACAAAGCTGGAATGCTTACATTTGTGTGTTCCTCTTAGTTGCACTACGTGGTAAAATTGTTTGTATATTTTTGTTAATTATTAAACCTGTTTATATTCAAGTCGAGTGTTTATAAAAAAAATATGCAAATGCTTTTGTCTACAGATTTCAGTAGCGGTACGTAGCGTAGTGGTAATTACAAGACCGACGAACCACAAAGTAGTGATTAGTGATCACGTAAACGAAAAAAGGTTCTACTTCATTAAGCCGCATACAGAGCACAGACAGCCAGACAAATGCTCATTTAATAGTAAGCAGACGGCTATGTAGGTATTAATCACTGACTTTTCACCACTAATTGTTCGTGCCAGTTGTACCGTGTCGAGTAACTAATGATAACGGCATCCTCGCTGCGACTCGAAAACAATGAAAAACGAAACTGCGCGCCTCTGTTTTCTCATTTGTTCTGTGACCGGGTAGACAGAAAGCAATGGAGACAAAGTAGGGCGAAATTGCGGGCACGTCGGTGGGGCACGAGTGAGGCTGAGGTTTCTCTATTGTGCTTGATGCGGTACAAACAACTTGTTTTATGAACGCACATTAGTAGCCAACGGATTGTAATTTTACTCATTGTGACTGCGGAAACGGACTCATTCAATCTTTGCTGATGAAGATAGATTCATTGACATTATTTTGGCTATCAATATATTGTTACTGAACACATGTCGATAAGTTCTTTACTTTTGACACCCCCTCTCTTCAACCTCAGTGAACCCATAAGTGTCGTCAATGCATGTATTTGGATTCTTTGATATTTTGGTATCCGAAATATTTGCAAAACTTTTGTGACAAAAGAGGCCCAAGTGAAGCTCTTAAGCTTATTGGCAATAAATCTATGTTTTCACTTTACAGAAACTACTCGAAGAAAGTTCTAAGATATTTTTGTTCTAAGTTCGTCCGTACGGCGTGATCATGATATAACGATATTTGAACGAAGTTTGTATCGAACTCACCTGTGTTCCGAGAGTTTCCACGCGAGAAGTCCTCACTGACGTTTGTAGAAATGTTTCTGAAAGCAAGCATACGGATATGTATTTGATTTTACTATAATAAAACCAGAATAAAACTAAGTTATAAATTATTTATTTTCCCGACTCAAAATATGTATGGAGGTGATAGTATCCGGCTTTCTACTTCTTATGGGCAAAACCATTGACGTATGGATACTATGAAATGTTATAAAAGCTTCATTAATAACTAACTTATTATAACTTAAAGCTTTCAAAGACTTATATTAATTCTAATTTGATTTACTAACCGGCTACACCGCTGTACCGCTCGAACACCGGTCGAGTGTCTCGACTTTTACTCGTGAGTGTAGCCGGTTAGTAAATCAAATTATGAATAATACTCACGTTAGTTTTAATAATAATTTATTAATTATATTTGAGAGAGCGATAGCAAAGCAGGTGAGATAGCGGTCAAAATATGTAAATCTTTGAATGCAATAGGGGATCGGACAGTAAGCGAGAAAAAATCTAAAATGTAGTTAGAACGAATGTACGTCGAACCAGAAAGATTATCCAATAAATATTTTTGTGAACTAATAATGATTTATATTTTTAAATCAATAAATAAAATCTAAAATTCTGACATTTTTAATCTGTTCTCCATCTCAAACGAAAAAACAATCACAGCGCATGACGTCATTTGAAGGCCAATGCCGTGAGTCAAGCTTGTGTTTATTTTACGTTTTTGTTTTTCATAAAATGTATTTTTGCGAATTTTTTCATTCCATTACTACATTATAGTCCCCAAACTTCACAAAACGTATTTAAATATCTTTGCAAGTTTTATTTCGAAGAGTTTGTCGTTTTCTACCTTCATATGACGTCACACGTTTTGAGGTGACCTTTTGCGCGGCAATATTTGAAACATAATATTTAAACATAGTTTTAGGTACTTTTAGAGCGCTATTTAATTAAAATAGTACTTTTCATGTCTATATATATTTATTATAGTTAATTTAAAACACTTTCTGCAAAGTTGTCCGATCCCCTATTGTTGTTTATTTTTATTTCTATAAATAAAGAATCGTTTCCTTTGAGTTAAAATTTGCTAACTTCAATATTTAGGGTACTTTCCCTCCGGGGGGCAATGGTTTGGTCCACCCTGTATACCTGACGTTATCGTAGAATGATACCACAGCTTAGATAGGAATTCTATCATATATTATGTACCTACCTTTTAGTCTATGTTGCACAAGAATATCCACATGCACTCTTTAACAAAACCCACATGCCGTTCAAAAATAAGTATTTGCAACATTTATAACTCTTTTGAACAAATAAGTATTACAAAAGTTTGTTACCTGTTCTCTTTCATCCGAGTTTCCTCGTAGTACAGGCAGTGCGTGTATACTTTTCTGCCGTGTACGGGCCAGACGCCGAAAACTTCCTTGTAGGCGGTACCTGCATGGAATACGTTCGTTATTTTGTGAGTGTTTGTTTTGGTATAATGAAGGTTGAAACGCTATTACTTTTCACTTCTCGCTAAAAGTTTTTATCCTTTTTCTTTTTTAACAGAGCACGGGTTGTGCATTATGCCAATGTCGTTTTGATATGAAGTGTGACTTGGGTAGAGTCACGGTAAAGTGGAAACGATCGGACCACAACCCCGCAACCCGCAACGCTCAACTTTGCGATCCGATGACACTTCGGAGCTCGATATAGACACTTTGGTTGCACCCTCGTCAACTTCGACAGCTATTGTCATAACTTCTTTTATCACATAAAGCTATTTTGTGACCAGCAAAATGTGAAGGACGACTGTTTTTTATTAGAAAATCACAAAATCATGGTGTGGTTTGAGGGAAATAGACATGGGTATTCAATTTCTAACACCTATTATGAGTTGATGAAAAGAAATACTTGTACCTACTAATTTCTATATTTTACTGTTTATGCTACCTGACAACGCTATAAATACAGTTCCAATAGGTAGAGATAATTTAGGAAACAAAAGATATAGAATGTAGTATTATTTTTTTATTTGGATTTCTGTAAAGCACAAAGGTACTCTCAAAGTAGTGTAGTGGTATGATAAGCCAACTTAAACTAATTTGAGAAAAAAAAACACGGTCCAAAACTTATAGTTTAGCCGCAATCGCGAGATAGTCAGAAATATGATTTTTACAATATTTTCAAAAAGACCCAAATAACTTTTTATAACTGAATATCGCATACAAGGGGGTTAAATTGATAGGTATTGAGGTCCCCCACCCCCGTGCCACCGATGATCCACCTCAGTTACACCGTGTATAGCTAGTAGCACAAAATAAAGTACATTTGTTACATGGCACAAGATACCAAGAGTTTGGTCAATATAATAGCGCAGTGACACTGCACTTCTGATTTTATTTGTGGTGTGCTAATAGGTATAGCGTAGTTCACGCAAAACTACGGATAGATACTATAAGTTAGAAGATCATAT
Source organism: Petrophora chlorosata (assembly GCA_951640565.1). NCBI lineage: Eukaryota > Metazoa > Arthropoda > Insecta > Lepidoptera > Geometridae > Petrophora > Petrophora chlorosata. The sequence continues at coordinate 9,302,109 of OX621207.1, read as the reverse complement.
TTATCTGTGGGAAATGAAACATAACAAAATGCTGGCCTATATTTTGGCCAAAGGATAAGCATTGCCATTCAACGTGGCAATGCTGCCAGCATTTTGGGAACGTCGCCCAATGATATTGGTTCATTAGATTAGATTAGTCTAGATAGATAACGCTATTTAATTTAATTTCTGTTTGTTTAGGTGTATAAGGATTGTTAAAATGTACTATGATATATAAATTATATATGCTTAACAAATTTTCTGGATAAACTGATCTCCATGAAATAAAGTTTTCCTCGTCCTTACAAAACTGCACTGTACCTGTATATAATAAATGTCTGACATTCAAAAGATGCTGCCGAACAGGCGCGGCGTCTATAGGGAATTGACATAGTACATTTTTATATCAATCCATATGGAAGCTACAATATCCATATGCAATCTCCTACTGGAAGGATTGGCCGCAAGGAGCATTAAACCGTGAGGAGTGGAAGGAGGGTAGGGAGGCCTTTGCCCTGCAGTGGGACGACCACGGCTAAAATAATAATAATAATAATAATAATCCATATGTTTCCAGGCTGTCTAGTGCATTTATATTGTAACTTGTCGAATTAGATAAAATATTATTGAAGCATGTCCATGCTAAACTAGTAAAATGAAATGACCGCTAAAACATAGCACGGCTCGACGCGACACAGTATAGATCTGTTTTTCAAATCACTTCACAAAATAATTGCGAATTGGATGACACGCGAAGGATAATCTCCGCAATCGGCTTCCGTTTAATACCATTTGCGATTGCAATTAAATTTGGCGCGAATTGAAACGGAACGGATCGGCGCTACCAAGTGTTCCGCAAATAGTCGTTCGTTTTCGTTCCCAATTTATTCCATCACATAATGAGATACGTTTTCGAACCAATACGGTTCGAAGTAAGGCCCTTTCAATATTATGGTCTATACCAACTCGAGCCTTATCATCTCTTTTCTGATTCTTCTGAGTCTAGACACACTAGTCTAAAAATTATAAAACTTCTCGGTACGTTGGTAATCTCTTTTTCTCTCAGCATATTTCCATTTCGCATCAGAGAGACCCTACCTAGCAACCTAGCATTACTATACAATACGCAGTGTTGCAAACCCCAAACGTGAACAACGGTATCTGTCGCTTTTATTTCACAAGGGCGCTGGTCGTTTCAATACATTTTGGAGCTTTAATTTTCATGTTGCGTAACACAGGCAGCGCTGAGTGGCCACTCCACTAAACGTTTCTCGCGATAAAGCGAAACGAAACGATCACTATTTGTAGTATTTGTTGCGCGGAACTGCTTTTACCAACGATTTTCCCGCGGCTTTTAGAATTGTCAATATTCGTTGAATTTTAGGCCAAATTGAATGTATTTTGGAACGTTGTAGTAGGTACTTTAGCATGCTACCTAAACTCAGAATAATGAGGGTTATATAAAGCATAATATTTTTTTACATTTCAATAATACTTCAATATCCACTTCACCATGTAGTTTGGATTTGGACGGATTTCCACATTCAACCAGTCTCAGTCAATCATTTGCGCTATTTAGAATTCAGTAAACTACATAATTTCTTTAATGTGTCTAAACTTACATACGTTTTCAAACACTTTTCACTTTTTAAACACCATCAAAAATCTTTTTCATTTATGTAACTGAATGACGAGGCGAGCTGGTTGTTTGCCTGATGGTAAGCAATACGCCATCCCATAACAATAACAGCACCACCCAGAACTTTGTTTTGCAAAATCCTGCGTGGCGCTGCACTGCGCTTGTCACCCTGAGACAATTAGCTGTTGAGTCTCATAATGCCCTAGTACTACTAGTAATTTCGCTTTCGTATTACCGAAAAGCACAAGTTTTGGAAAATTAATAACGAAAACATTGAAATGTCAAATGTATGTTTTATTTTATAATACGCGTACTTTGGCGTTGCATACAGTACAGCCAATAATATGAGTGTCAATAATAAATGATGCAGTCACGTAGTGGTTATAGGTATATAATGTAGGAAATAGCCTAATATTTGTTAAATTGACTGCTATAATAATATGGGGCAATTTTGAAGATACTCACCCCCATCCGCGTACTGGTACAATTTCACCCCATGCACGCCGGCACGTCGACATCTGCAAAAAATAATGCCGTGAATTCTTCAAGAATTATGTAAGCCCAGAGGAACGCATTTCAATTTAAATATTAAATGAGCGGGGAATCTTGACGTTGTTTAATTTAGGGGCAAGTCAAATAAGACCCCAAAACAAACGGAAATCCTGAAAAAGCTACTCAAACAAAAAACCTCAGAGTATCAGATTTTGTATTCTGATTATAGGGTTATATCTTGACAGTGTATCGATTAAACCAATTTAACTGAGGTCCTAATTCGATGCAGTTTATTCTATTTCATATGAGACATCGATTACCTTTCAAGCTATTAATACAAAATGTCACATCACTTAGGATATAAATGAAACATCATTTATTTTGTTGGCTGACAATTGTTTCTTGAATTATTCCCACTTTCTACCTATTCTTATTTATTATATATTTATTTATTATTCTTTTTTGTCCATCAAAAAAGGAACAAAAATCGACAGAAACAGAAGAATTTCATACTAATTTCATAGACAGCAACGACGCTGTCTCTGATAAGCTTGTGGCACTTTTTGTAAATACCAAATAGCACGTAATTTCCTTCATATGCACAAACAACAATACATTAGAACTAATGGGGAGACGGGTCTGAGCAGCCGCTCAACTTGCGTCTCTCTCTAGATCTATGTGCTCTATCTTAGGCCACAACATCGCTTCACATCAGGCGAGACAGTGGCCAAACATAGATATATAAAACGTAAAAAAAAGTTCCTAGTAAGCCGTTAAATATTACAATACACTACTCAGAAGTATTTTAATAAGTGGCTTCTACGCTACATCCCGAAAGTTGAGGGAGTGCACTCAACGACACAATACATTGTCACCTCGAAAGCGAAGTACCCTGCTCTTATACCACTTATGCTCCTGGTTACGGTTACAGTAAAAAGACAATGTCCCTATAGACTTGTCCTCAAAAAAGCTCGACGAGTATGCATGTTATTATTATAAACTAGCTGCGCTCCACGGCTTTACCCGTGATTTTCTGGGATAAAAAGTATTCTATGTCCTTTTCCGAGACCTCAGGTCATCCATTCAGTAGTTTTTGCGTGATTGAGTTACAAACATCCATCCATCGATCCTCACAAACTTTCGCATTTATAATGTTAGTGGGTACGTACGTGTACGATGATATTGAAGATCCCGTACGATAAAATGTTCATTCAAAATCAATAGGACACCTGCCTTGTAGCTTATGCAAAAAAGTAAGAACTCTCCTTATCGCTGAGGTCATATAAACAACGTTTTTTGACAAACTAATTTTTAAACGAAATTTCTAATTAGGCCAGCTGCTTTTTAGATAAATACTACTTAGACGAGCTAATTTTGAAATTGGACCAGATGCGTATTTCGACTCGTTATTTACAATAACACTTGCAATAGCTGTAATTGTAGTTGTATAGACCACTGGCATTTATGTGACCACCTCACTATCTTATTATAATATATATAGTTTTCACGGTGAAAACCAGGAAAATAGATAAAAAACCTCTATATTTATTTATTTTTATTTTTGAAAACCTTAGTGGCCAGTGTTTAAAAAACGAGGCCGGAATAAAATTGAAGAAGCACTTTCAATATTTTACTTCTATTGGCCTCTCAAATAACATGAAAGCTTTTTGCATGTTTATTGAGCGGAATGTTCTGAAGATGTTTGTATATATTGATATCCTATGCCTGTGTAAGATATCTGTTTCCGATGTTCTCTGGTAGATATCACTTTACATGGAAACGTCGGCTCTTATCAGAATCATTTTACTTAGCAAACAATATAGAGAGTGGGAAGACTAGCAGCCGTCACATTATATTATAAGTAATCGGTATTTACTACGGGTTTAAGACAAGATTTTACTTAGACAAGATTTATTTTTACTTCAGCACAAGCTATCGTCCGTATTTCCTTTGATCTGCTTCTTGACTAACATTAATAAAATTGTAAGATTTATTTACCGATTTCTTTTATTTCCAACTCTTTTGACACGTTGACTTGCAGTTACCAGACACAATTTTGTGCCATAATAAAAACTTTTAGAGGAAACTAGTGACATGAATAGTTTAGGAGTTATAATATAGTATAAATCCGTTCAATGCCATTCAATGTTCATATAAAAACAGATTATCAGATGTTCCGGTTTTATAGGGCATAAAAGCCTTTGCCAACAATTCTGTATCTGTTTTTTTGTTTTTGTTTTTTTTTTAAGCTATTGCATAGCTTCTATCGCGGGCCTTGGCGTGGAGACCGAATCCAGAAATTCCGTAACGAAAATAACCTAACACCCCCCACTCCGAATGCTATGCAATAGCTTTACCGCGGCAGTCTCCGAGTGCCACACGTCTTTTTTTATTATTATCTGTTATCCCACTTTTCCCACGTTTTTATTAAGTCACTGTCTTGTTTGTCTGTCTGTATGTCTGTCGTGTGGAGTTCATGTCTTGCAACTCATATTTAAAGCACTTCCCAATTAGCTATCCGGCTGAAACTTTCAGGGTAGCTCACATAATAAAAACGTCTTATTTTTTTATTATTATTTATTTTTTAAATCTATTACGGTTTCTTGTTTCAGCATTTCAACATTTTGTTGAGCATTATCTGAACGGTTTTCTCTTCGATAGAAACATTGAATGATTTGTTACCAATACGTGTGGTGAAGGTACTTACTTCAGAAGTTGGTCTTATATCAAAATAGCCACGAAAAAAGGTGACTGACCCTCACAACTAAAATTGGATTCCTCGAACGAAGACCACGATAAACTTAGTGTACAAAAAATATTCCTATTGACACAGGAGCTCGAAACCGTGAATATTTACATAGGTTTCCATTATGTTCTTCACCCAAGCAGCTGTATTGACATCGGGACCAATATATTCCACAATAAACCGTTTATCCTATCCCATGTTGTGGGAAACCGTATATAATCAGTGTGATAAATGGACGTGTCGACGGCATTAGAATATTCAGCCATGGGCGCTCCCAGCTGGCTCATCGATCATCGCGCCGATACTCCTGACGGTCTTATGAACAATACTCGCTTTTGACGTATTAATACTACGATTTGCGGCAAAACGTACAAACGACTAAATGTAGACTGCGCATTAGGCTGTGAGCTATTTATTAGAAACCCATGCCAGCTTATGGTCTTTTAAACCGTTTATATAATTTCTTTAATGAAAAATTCACTTTAACATCAGCCCTTGCTTATGAACTTTGTGACATCTCTATATTTAAACCTTGTATTTATGATCTAATTTTAAGTAGACTAAATACAGTACAATAGGTTCAATAAAAACAGGAAACAAAGTTTAGATAAATTATAAATTATTTTTCAAAAAAAGATTAAACCGACTTCAAAACCACAAATAGGCACTCAAAAGTGAAAAATATATTAATATAATGAAAAATATATATGAAAAATATATAATTATTACTAGCGACCCGCCCCGGCTACGCACGGTTATAATACATATAAACCTTCCTCTTCAATCACTCTACCTATTAAAAAAAACCGCATCAAAATCCGTTGTACCCACTTAGTGGGTAGCGCTTATCACTACATAGTATAAAACAAAGTCGCTTTCTCTGTCCCTATATCCCTATGTATGCTTAAATCTTTAAAACTACGCAACGGATTTTGATGCGGTTTTTTTTATACTAAAGCGCTACCCACTCATATATTTGAAGCCGGTGCCAGCCAAGTCTAAAAGGTAGTAGATAGATACTACCTACAAGTATCTACCTACTTACTACATACATAGTATCTATAATAACAAACACACAAAATATAAATAAAAAAAAACATTCCGTCGAATTGTAAACCTCCTCCTTTTTGAAGTCGGTTAAAAATATTAACCAATATATTAATTTATCTAAACTTTGTTTCCTTATCGCTATGTGCAATATTTGGGTAACCTTTGGAGGGATGTGGTATGGAAAATAATTAGCTTAAAAGTTATAATGTAGTAGGTACATATTATTATACACTATGAAATCAATCATAAGTAAAATAATATTGTCAAAAACAAACATAAATTATTGTAACAAAAGTTCTAAAAAATATGCCCCTCAGTTTCTTGCCGTATCTTCTAAGTAGTGGTTCTTTTTCCGATACGGTGGTAGAGTCATTGTAATAATTGACGTTCATAAGTGTGACGACAAAATTGAATAAAGAACTTTTGATTTGATTTGAAATCTTTTTTAATGTTTTGGTTGCTTTCTTGTAGCGTTCAAAAATACTTATAGCTTATTTATGGTACTAAGTAATGAAACAAGCAAGTTGTTCGCCTGATGGTAAGCGCCACGCCTGACAATAACAATTGCAGTGCCACCCAGAACATTTAATATCGCGCTCATCACCTCGTGACATCAGATATTAAGTCACATATGCCCAGTAATTTCGCTGGCTACAATGCCTTTCAAACCGGAACACAGTAATTCTTGCACACAACTGCTTGTAGGTAGAATAACTGGCAAAGTGGTGGCTACCCAGAAGGCCTCCCGTATAAGGGAGACCTACCACGAGTAGGCAGCAAATTAAATGCTTTCAAATAAAATGCTGTTACGTTCTCGGTTATTTATGTACTAGCTACGTCCTGCGGTTTCACCCGTGGTTTCCCGGGATAAAAAGTAGCCTATGTATTAATCCAGGGTATAAGCTATCTCCATACTAAATTTCATCCCAATCCGTTTAGCCGTTGCAGCGTGAAGGAGTAACAAACATCCATACATTCATACATACAAATTTTCGCGTTCATAATATTAGTATGGATTTCGTATATCTAAGACTGTAGCGGTTTTACAGCGGCACTAAATTATCAAGGTTTTACGGTACAGACAGCTTTGATAGATGACGGCTCGGAGTAAAGGCTAACTTATTCCTTATTCCAGTTACTCGTGGGTTTCCCACATAACATACATATTTATGTACCGGAAACCTTCCCAGCCGTGTAAATGTTATATATAATTGTGTTCTACATCTACATAAAGATGCGATGTTTATAAATATGAATTACTTTAGCAACGAAATAGAACCTGATAAATTATCTATATAGCTAGTATGACGTGATAAAAATGTAATGCGAGAGAGAATCATCACTACATAGTATAAAACAAAGTCGCTTTCTCTGTCCCTATATCCCTATGTATGCTTAAATCTTTAAAACTACGCAACGGATTTTGATGCAGCTTTTTTAATAGATAGAGTGATTTAAGAGAAAGGTTTATATGTATAATAACCGTGCAAAGCCGGGGCGGGTCGCTTGTAATATAATAAAATATGGCCTAGCAATTAAGTAAACTACGCCGTTTATTAAGAATTAAATCCAAATAACTATTTATTAATCGAGTTGTGGAGTGAGTGTGGCATATGCGAGTTTCGATCCAACGCACCGAGTTCAAATCCCGCTGGCCCTACACCACTGACTTTCGTAAGTTATGTGCGGAATTAACACTTGCTCTAAAAACGGTGAAGGAAAACATCATGAGGAAACCGTCTAAGAATTAATCACAAAAATTCAAATCCATGTGACATCCACCAATCCGTACTTGGCCAGAGTGGTGGATTATGGCCCCATATTCTCTTTATTAGAGAAGGCCCGTGTCCCAGCAGTGAGAACGAGATGGGCTGATGATGATGTGTTATTTATCCAATCCAAGTAACTAGGTGATTAGTATCGCAATGGCATCACTGACAGTCTTAATAATTTCAAAGAAAACTGAGCTGAATACATTGCTATACTTTGTTTTGTGGCTCCATTTTAGAGTCTTGCCCAGCGTTTGGTTGGTTAAATTAATTGGTATAATTTGAATTCTTCAGTGTAATGTTTTTTGAAAATTCTACCGCATGGATGGAGATATATATGGATAACATCTATCTATATTCTATATGTCGTTTATTTAGTCCATGGTTTGTTTTTTTTTATGTTTCTTACCTCAGAAGTCCGTCATTTATAAACCGATTTGGAAAATTATTTTTGCGATGGGTTCAGTATATAGCTACAAGGTGGTCCCATATAAATTTCATCGATATTTGACTACAAAGATGTTTCAGAATAAAAGTCGTATATTTTACCAACTTCAAAATAAGGAAAAGGTTTGCAATTCGATTGTTTTTTTTTTATTGTTTTGTTATAAAATGTTATAAATTATATGATCTAGACTTACTCTATTTCTATTTAAGTGAATCCTTATTTTTTTTCAGAATTTCATCTCTTCTCAGCTATATATATATATATAAGTGCCATATATATATGTATATATATATAAGTGCCAAGTTTCTTTCAGAGCTTTGGTAAAAGCTTTTGAAGTTGTAGTTTTTTTACCAAAACCTCATTTATTATTAAGCACACTACACGTTGTACGAGTTATTTAAACACGTGTTTACGTTTGCTAATAGTAGTCAAATACAAATAAAATCTTTTTAACCTACTTCATAAAGGAGGAGGTTTTCACTTCGATTGTGTTTTGTAATGTTTGTTACCTCAGAACTCCGTCAATATATGCGTTGTGTTTAGAATAGCTACAAGGTAATTCCATATAAATTTGACCGATATTCGACCTTGGAGTTCGAAGATACATCAGAATTGAAGTTAGTTATTGTTTTGTTTAAAAATTTTTATTCATGTAACTAAACGTTTAAAAATTTTTAGGCTAATTTATTATTAGACAGAGACATATTGGAAGTGGTAACTGTGATGAAACTTCTTGGAATTTGTGCTAAATCTTATAAAAGATATTTTGCTTCATCTAGGTACATGAATACTATTGAAGAGCTAGTTTGTTCATTTGGCAAAGGAAGAGAGCGTGGTAGGTTACCAATTGGCCAGTAAAAAGTATGAATTGCTCTTACAATAGTGTAGCACTACCTAAGCATTACAATTATTTAAATTAAAATAAAATTATAATAATTATAAATATTTTTTGTTTGTTTGTGTTTAGCCTTCGGTGTCCCACTGCTGGGCATAGGCCGCCCCTAGATGTATCCACTGTTTACGGTTTAAAATGTTTTTTACAATATGAAATTAAAATGACATGATAAATCGGTCGAGGGAAATGCAAATATATTCTGATATTCAATGATATTATTAAATACCAATATCGGAAATGCCCACACAATGTCTACGTAGTTTATCGTTGAGATAAATACAATCATACCCAAATTCAAACCCAAATATTGAAACAGTTTAAAGTCCATTTTCAGGCTTGAAGGTCTAATGGATGCAGATAAATAGATCTCGAGTAAGTGACATATTTGTATGTATAAACATGGCCTAATATACAAGTATATTTATGTATTCAAGTATATTTATGTATATTTAGTCTATGGTATTAACAATGGAAGCCGGCTCCAACAGTGGGCAGAATAAGGCCGTTGATAATGATAATGAAAGGTCGATATAATTCTGTTTTTATGTTACCAAAAATATGGTCACTTGACCCAACCTGAGTATAAACATGGTTGGAATCTACAGTGCGGCCGCGACTCATTAAAAATATATTTACACGGAATTCTTTCGACGTCAGACGGACGGTCTGCTCTCAATCCTAGGATCTGTTTGTAATATTTCTTTTATAAAACTGTTCTAATTAGGCTGTCCGTAAAATGCCAAAGTTAGGCTGCCGTTTTGTCGGTGAAAATGAAAGAAAGAAAGAAAAACCATATATTCGGCACACAAAAACGAAAAACAAAAAAAATTACTTAAATACTAAATATATGTAGCGAATGGGCTCAGCTCAGCATAAAATGCCGAGAGTCTTACACAACTCGGCGCTGGTTTTCAAAAATGAAACCTACGAAGTTTCATATTGCAACGCACATGTCCTACAAAAAGTTGGTCACAAAATAGGTGACAATCAACAATCTGACTAACTATCGAACCTAGAAAAAGTCTGACTTCAGCGGAGGCACTTAATGTTTTTTATTATTACATTTCATACTTTTCCAGCAGGAGTTGCTATATAAAATCGTAAAACGCGCTTCATCAATAAAGCGATAAGCTACCGTCGACGCGGCGGCAGATATACGCTGCGCGGACACGAGATAAGCACATGAAAGCACATGAGACTCGATACGGACATTCGAGCCTGCAATACTCCTACACTCACTATATGCTATACGTATCTATACCATCCACTATCGGTATAGATATATAGCGGTAGGTACAGCTAAATTAGTACAGAGTTATCTATCTGTACACAGTCCTATTAAAGAAACCAAACAGATACCTATTTTATGTTTAACAAGCCACTATGTGAAGGGGTTCACATAAAATCGAAAACTTCCACAAAAAAATTGTAGCTGTTGGTGAATCCATCGTAAAAATGTAAAGGTGGTTCTAAGCGAATAAACAGTAAGACGCAAATGAGCGACTTTGATGCTTTGAACATTTAAGAGATATAGCGCTTCTTGAATGTTGTCAAGCAACACAGTGGTAGTATTGTTTGGTGCAACCCTTTTATCCCTTATATCCGGTTACAAAATAGATCTACTACTTGTACTGTGACTGGCCAGACGTGGGTAACATTTATTAAGGTAATCAATCATATTTAAGTTGCCGCACTAGGGTCGGTATATCCTCTTATCTCTTTATTTCAATGGTGCTGCAGTTCTGACTGTGGCAGCAATAAAGAAGTCCTGATGAATCTGGTAGCATTTAATGTAGTAAAAGATTATCGCATTTTTTTATCCAAAATTTTATCCCGCCCTCCAACGGCTACGACGTAGCAGCTACGCCGTAGCTGTTGGTAGCTACGTCGTAGCTTATCGTAGGTACATATACGTTAAGATTCTCAGTGAATGATAGTGCAGGGACTGGAAAGCAGATCAGACACAACATTACAGTCCAGAGCAATGTGGACTGTCACATACTGGCTACATACTGACCAGTATAAAATCTAGAGGTAAAGTTTATGCATCATTCCAAAATACAGTCTACGAGGCAATTACCATATAAGTCTCGACTAACGTCCGTGCAGATAGGTATATTGTATACGCAGCGCAGGGACAGGATGAGTGTGTGTTACTAGAAGGCGGATCGGACACATGCATCCAGTGCAACATGGGCTGCCGACATGCCGGCTAAATGCGGGCAACGGTAATTTACGCTTCAAGCACATAAAGGCTATTACAGTCAACGTCTATAATTAATGCGCATTTTAGAACCTTATCGTAATGACCATTTTCACATTTTCTTATTTCAAACACCTTATGCTTTTAATATTTGATTATGATATATAATATATACCAATATATATTTATATGTTATTATTTTCATATTGTGCTCTTATATGTATATCTCACTAGCTGCGCCCTGCGGTTTCACCCGCGGTTTCCCGGGATAAAAAGTAGCCTATGTGTTAATCCAGGGTATAAGCTATCTCCATACCAAATTTCATCAAAATCCATTTGGTAGTTTTTGCGTGAAAGAGTAACAAAGGTACCTACATCCATACATCCATTCTTACAAACTTTCGCGTTAATAATATTATTAGGATATATCATATCTATATACATTTTATTTATAATTTAACTGTAGTCATTTCAAAAGCCACTGTCTTTCCAAATTAAGCTAGGCGTTTCTGTTCAATGGTTGTCTGGAAGAGATCTCTTTGAGCGATAAGACTTTATTTATCAGTGCTAAGGTACTTTAAAACACCAGCGTATGCTAAGTCGGAACCTTTTCATGACATCGCGCAACATTTCACTGTGTTGTATTCATTGTTTTTGCTTTAATCTTATTTTGTGTATTCAGTGTAATGTTGTGTGATGTCTTAAATAAATTTGTTTTCTTTCTTTCTTTCTTTATTGTTATGCTTATTACTGTGAACTGTACTGGTTTTTCATGAACATATTTTTAAGGCTTTTAACAATAAAGCGTTTATCTATCTATCTACTTATAGGTAAATGTATAAACATTACAAGAAAGCGATGATGCAAGTCATTTGTTATACTTTTTTTAAGACCCGTTGTTACCATGATTAGTCTGATTACTGGTACCCTTTTAATAAACACTAAACATCAACCATAAAACACTAATGAAATAATGTCTTTGTAAAAGGTACCAGATTGATATTTACTTCACTGTCGGGTTTCTCCAAATTGTGTAAGTTTATTAATTATCTTTTCCCGGGTACTTCGCTAACTTATTGCCTTTCAAAGCATTCTCTCCTCGTATTTTCTATCTCATCACTCTTGAAATAACAAAAGCGCAATTTATTCTAGAAGTCTAGGAATAAGATTTATCTCTGGATAGGAATCCCATATATGCAGTAGATCCATTTTCGGGACAGATTGTATAAATCTCCGAAGAGTTGGAAGTACATCTGAATATCCGATAGCTGGCGGTTTTAAATTTAAGCATCGGCTGCCTTGCTTTGCGATTTAGTTAGCGCGTGAATGCAATATGCATTTGTCTCTTTGCCCCACTGTGGTGCTATACATTTCCTCTCTATATGTATGTGTTTTTCGAGTTATGTACGTAACTTAAGGAAGGTATTGATTGATTGATAATGCTTTATTGTACACCAAAACATAACAAGAACAAATAAAAACTGAACATAAAAATTTGATTAGTACAATGGGCGGTCTTATCGCTAATAAGCGATCTCTTCCAGTCAACTTTTGGATGGAGAGGAGTGGTAGTGGGGCTAGCGAGATTCAAACTTCTACCTGTCGGATCTAAAGTCGCACGAGTTCCCGCTGAGCCACGATCTCTCTTACGCGTTACAATAAAACTTTGCTTGTGTAAAAATTTTACAAGTAATGTAAAATTTTCTCATTATTTTGTAGCTAAATTGAATTTGATACCAAATCATCCCTTCTTTTGTGTTCACATCATCAATCACATCTCACACCTTTGTACTTTCTAAAATAAACATTACCGTTGCCCGCGCCACGATACGGAACGTGCACATTTTTCTCTTAGTTATGGCAGAACCATTAAGCAGTGACAAAAACAGAACATCGCCCCGCTGGAATTTATCTTCCACGGAGAGCATAAAGGGCATAAATAAAGCAAAACCTATAAGGCTTTAAAGCAACAATGAAAAATACGAACCGTTTTACGTCGGGCAGGGGGGTGGGGTGCGGCGCGGCGGGCGAGCAGGAACAATGCGGCGCTGGCGAGAGCACCACTGCACAAATAAAAAAAATGTACATGAACAACCGTTCCAATTATTGACGTGGCCAAGAGATGAGTCCGAGTTACGTTCGTGTGTCTAACTTTTGCGCCATGCTCTTTGTTAGCCGTATCCTATACTTATTCATCTATTGAGTATTACTCTATCTATACCTTATAGTAATTGTATAATTAATGATGTTTTTAACCAACTTCAAAAAGATGAGGAGGTTCTCTATTCGATTGTATGTTTTTTTTATGTTTTTTATCTATTAATAATGACATTTGACCTTGAACTTCAAAGATACATTGAAGTCGGTTTTTTTTTATAAAATGTATTCTTGTTTATGGAACTGAATGATGAGATGAACAAGTCGTCCGCGACTTGTTCCGCGCCACGCCTGCCCATAATAATTGAAGTACAACCCATAACCTTAATACCATAAAAAGTACTGCGCAGCACCGAATTGCGCTCATCACCCTGAGACATCAGATATTAATTCTTATATGACTAATCATTTCACTGGCTTATGCATATATATTTAGTATGATAAAGTATTTAGTTGCGTACGGCGTAACCCATCCGACAAATAACCTTCCGTAGTAGATCAGACATCTAATAAAATATAAGGATGGAATCTTAGAATCGATTTCCGGCGGAAATGCAAAGGCCTGAGATATTGCTTCGAGATATTTCGCTATTACATTATGTATGGCGCCGGTTTGAAATGAGAATCAGGAGCATCCGGAGTATACATCACGATGAACATCCTCAATAACTCTTTTATATAATACGTACATACTATGTATATCGTACTGTAGACCGAACTTTGAACAAGGCTGTACGTACACATAAGTAGGTATATGTTTGTGTGTTTAGGTTAAATCTTTCAGAAAGATCCTCCCTCGCTCGACCTTTTTTGTGACAATGACATTTGCAAACAAAGATCCCATGGCAATTCAATATGTACCTTTAGCTTGATGATGGATTCGGAAGGTGACCCACTCCAAACAGTTCAAAGAAACAGTCGATCTTAGATTCAGTTCTCTGACGACTACTTTCGATTAAACTTTTGCAGATGTTCTGATAAGATAATGAAAGAACTTTTGTATAGAATACGTCGGTCTCGTCTTGAGAACTGGTAGATCGTAACGATGTGATAACAGACAAACTCTCCACATAGATTGATTGCAATGCTGAAAAACTAGTATACTAAATGATTTTTTTACCTAGTTTTTTATGTAACTGATTGACGAGACGAGCTGTTCGTTTGTCTGATGGTAAGCAATACGCTAGCCCATAACAATAACAGCACCACCCAGAACTTGCAAAAACCTGCGCGGCGCTGCACTGGGCTCGTTACCCTGAGAAAATTAGCTGTTGAGTCTCATAGTGCCCAGTAATTTCGTTGGCTACAATACCCTTCAAACCGGAACACAGTAATGCTCGCGCACTACTGCTTGGCGGCTGGATAACTGGCAAAGCGGTGGTACCCACCCAGTCGGCCTCTCGCATACGAGAAACCTACCACCAGTAAATAATACAGTAGTAGTAATATTTCACGGAGTAGATAGCGTGGACATGTTCCAAGGAAAGAAGAGTACCAGCGGTAGAACAACAGTATACAAGAGCATATATAAGATATAATAAGATAACAGTTAGAATCAGGGTTCAATCTGACACCTGTCTTACCCGCATAGAGTAGCAGAAAGTATTTATTACTAGCTGCGCCCTGCGGTTTCACCCGCGGTTTCCCGGGATAAAAAGTAGCCTATGTGTTAATCCAGGGTATAAGCTATCTCCGTACCAAATTTCATCAAAATCCATTAGGTAGTTATTGCGTGAAAGAGTAACAAAGGTACATCCATACATCTATCTATACATCCATTCTTACAAACTTTCGCGTTTATAATATTATAATATAATATTAAATATTAATATTAATTATAGTAGGATAAATAAAATATTTTTTATTTTAAAAAGAAAGAAAAGAAACAAAGAAAAATCAATTATTTGACGACTACAAAATCATATAACTATCAAAATAAATAATCATAATAATAATTCAATTATTCATAAGAGTATTGTGTAAAATAGATATTAATACATTTTATGTTTCAATCACTACCGTTTCCAGTGTACAAATATTACAAGGGTAATTTTGAATTTATATAAAAACGTGCAATGTCAAAGTTAGTAATGTCATTATTAGATGTCGACGTTTTAAAGAAAACAGACATATAAAAAGAAAAGAAAACAGTATACAGAGACAACAGTTTAAACTTATATGAGATAAAATGTACTATGTGGTGCCAATTATCACTCAACCAAGTATTTTCACTCGTGTGTGCCAATGCGTTAATGAGTAAACTCAAAACCATACTAGCAATTCTTATTAATTATGCTCCTACACAAGCACGCTCTAATTAAGTCCTAAATTAGTACCCACATTTACGAGTTAAAACATTTCCATTTAAAGTCTAAAAACCACGCTCAAACGAAGTACCTAAATCAATGTTTTCTTTCCCACAAAGTTTGTTTCACATGACTGGGCGCGACGGGCAAAAAAGGAATATGAAATGTGGTTACATTCCATAACACATATTATGTACCTAGGTACTAAACATTCTGTAGGTTAGAGTAAGCTGGAGCTGTGTACCTAAGCTTTTGAAAACATTGAGTATTCTGCTATGCATATATAAACGTAAAAATGAGTTTAATATGTAGCTTTTTATACTACTACGTTGAATGCAATATTTTAAAAAAGGAGGTGGTTCTCAATTCGATTGTTTTTTTTATGTTTGTTACCTCAGAACTCCGTTATTTATAAACCGATTCGGTTCTTTTTTGAGTTGGGTCCCATATAAATTTCATCGATATTTGACCTTGGACTTCGAAGATACATTGAAGTCGGTTTGTTTTTGTTATAATTACAGTAATTATGGTAAACCCGCACTGGGCCTGCATGGTGGATTATGGCACATACTCTCTCAATGAGAGATGGCTCGTGTCCCAGCAGTGGGAACGTGATGGGCTGATGATGATGATAAATGGTAAATAATCAGTAGGCTCGCTTGATAAAAACCGGTCACCATCGTCTTTAACACCGTCTAGGTACAATTCATCCTAATAACTAAGCCCCCTGTAGCTGAATATTATAAAATAAATCTGACGTCTCAGGGTGATGAGGGCTATACAGTATTACACAGTACTTTGTATAGTATTACAAGCTTTAAATGGCACTTCAATTTTTATGGGTAGGCTTAGCGCTTACCATCAGGCAAACGGATTGCACGTATCAATAATTAAAAAGGGTACCTACGTATACTTTAACCAATTCAACACGTCTATATAGTACTAAACATGTAAAATGGGTATAAGTACATACAGCCAATAGAGTGCTGTAGTAACCAACAAAGACGTAGGTATACTTAGTTTTTGTCAACTCATTTCATTGATTCAAAAATAAAACATTAATCTAATTGTCATCAAAATGATCCTAACTACAAAAGACAGTAGCTTATTAATATTCAAAACAATAATTTCTAAGAATACCCAACCCTTTCGAGGCATCAAAAGTTTTAAAAGCGTCTTGAGGTGTTTGTGGCTGCGATGAAACCAAGGGCTAATGGGTCAGCCTAATCCTCCAAACAAACTGCCAAATCTGAGAAGCCTTCTCTAAGGGCCCTTCTTAAGATAGGCTGGAGATATGAATCGAAAAAGGAAGCACGAAAATTGTTTCTCGTTTCTTTTTTAAGGATGACCTACATTTTCCGTGAATAGTTAAAAGTTTGTTTCTGAATAATTTATTTATACTGTCAAGATACTCGTTTATAAATGATAATAAATGTATTATGAAAATTAACGTGGTTTGTACACATTATTAATAATAATTGTCTTCCAAAACAATTGCAGTGCCTCCTAGAACGCTGCCTTTTGACAGCTTCTGAGATGTAGTGTTTGAGTTCGATTCCCGCTATAGTACAAATCTATATGCACAGAAAAAAGTCAAAGTACTCATATCTGTCCTGTGTCTGGGTGTTGTGGGACTCTAGCCGGTCCTCGGAGTTCCTGGTTCCGTAGGGAAATCCCAACTATGGGCTAGTATCTATAGGTATGATTGTTGGGTTTATTTTTCTATAGCTATAGCATTTTTTAATACAAGTAATATTGCTCGAGACCTGTAACTAAGCTCCAAAGGGTTAGTATAATCCTCCAAGCAAACTGACAAATCCCCTTTCTATAGCCCTCTCAGAAAACGCCAGAAGATATGAATCGATAAATGTAATGAATCTCGTAGTATACCTTCTCAAGTAAAAATAGCAGAAATCTAGCTAGCTTTACTGTGTTCCCGTTTTAAGAGTATTGTATCCGGCAAAATTACTGGGCAAAGGGGACTTCAGTCTCAGGGTGGTGCTGCTGCTGTTATAGGCTTACCTTTAGGTGGATGACCTGTTCGTCTCGTCATTCAAATACATATAACTAATAAATTTAATACCCCCGACACAATAAAACATGACTAAGAACCACCGCTAAAAAACTGCTTTCAAATTAAAAAACTGCATGTAAATGATCAAACTTATAACATCCTTCCTTTATCGGGGGTTAATAAAAAAGATGGCTTAAATTATTAATATACTTTATTGTATTTGACATTTAATATAGGTACACATTGTGGCCTAATGAAGTCTTTTGCCTGATGATGGACACACAACTGCCCCTAACTATAACTACAAATGCAAATAATTTCATCACCCACCTGAATGTTGTAAAAAAAATATTTCTGTGCAGTACGGCACTGCATCGTCATTGTGAGGCTTCAGTTTTTGAGTCTCATTAGCAAAGCAATTTTGTTGGCGCGCTGCCTAAGGGCAAATGGGTCAGCCTAATCTTCCAAACAAACTGACAAATATAAAAAGGGCCCTGGGGCAGGGACAGGGGATAATAAATAGAAAAATCCAGAAAGAAACTAGTTTCTCTCTATCTATTTACACATTTTTTTATAACAGTAAAACGGGTTTTTGTAAAATTTTGTATATATATGTTCTGTAGGATAAAATGGACCACAATGGCGAAAACGCGGGGCGCAGCGAGTGAGAAGTAAGAGCCATTGTTTGTTGCGGTAAAACCGTACAATAATTTTACATTTCTTATTCTTAAGATCTGTATTATGATCTAAAGTTGACTCGTGGTAGATCTTTCGTATGCGGAAAGCCGTCTGGGTAGGTACCACTGCTTTGCCAGTTATTCTGTCGCCAAGCAGTAGTGCGCAAGCATTTCTGTGTTCCGGTTTGAAGGACATTGTAACCAGCGGAATTACTGGGCATGTGAGACTTAATATGAGATGTCTCGGGGTGATGAGCGCAATGCAGTCCTACGCAGTGTTTTTCTGGTATTAAAAGTTTTGGGTGGCACTGCAACTGTTATGGGCAGGTGTTGCGCTTACTATTAGGCAAACAAGTCGCTCGCCGCATCAGTCAGTTCAATCAAAATAAAAAAAATATATCTATCAAAATCTAATCAAATCTAATCGATCTACTCGCCGAAATACCTGGAAACTTCCCCATACAAGCACTCTCTTTGCCCAACGTGCTTTTTCCTACAAAGGTGCGTACATATACCAACACTTAGATAGACTGCTAAAAATACTCCAAGTCTCCCGCTTCATCTGTAAGCGTATGGTAACCGCCTGGCTTTTGTCGCTGGGCTATGAAGAAACCGAGAGAATTCTCAGAGTGGATAGATAACGTTGTGGGGCCTGGTCCCTACTGACATGCGACAGAGTATCACAGAGCTACAATGTGCACGAATAAAAGGTCTGTCTTACACTCAGTATTCATTCAACCAGAAACAAAAAAATAAATAAAAAATATTGTGCCCTTTGCAAGACAGAAACCTTCTGTTTCAAGACCAAACCAACAATGCACATACGTTACATGGGCGGAGCTCTGTCGGCTGTTGGAGGACTCAGGCCCCTTTACTATTATCTTACATTGGATTTGCCTGGGTCAATGATGGGGCTATAGATGCCCGAATTTATAATATAATATATCTACTCTAATTAATATATGAGACCTCGGTATATTATTGGCCGGAAAATTTCTAAGTGCTTGTATATCTAACTAATTTCTGACTTTCTTACCCAACTAACCCATTAACTAATATCTAAATTATCTAAGTACCTACTAACGCCGCATAAATATAGATATATACATATATCAATACATACCTAACTAAGCACTATTGACATAGCCTAGCTATTGAAATAACACATCATATTACCTTGTCTTATATAGATTTATGTGAGTTGTGCCCGTATCTAATTATTATTTAAAATCATTTAATTTTATTTCAGTATCCTATTATGAACCGCACATAGTAAGTAATAGCTTACGAAGCATTCTTTTGCAGTTCTTTTGTATGCAACCGCACACAAAGCTAAACATACGTAATGACACACTTGATAAACTCGATTCTGGATACTACCTACCTAACTACTGACACAATAGACGCATCCACACACTCACATACACGACTCCCATTCGGCACCGGACGGTAGGCAGGTGATCCATGTCTGTGCGTTTCTCTTACTTTTTCGATACCTACCCCCATCATATGAGTTAGTTAATTTGGATTAGTTAATAATATATGATTAAATAACTTATATTGCTACCACTTATCACATTCAGTACACTGATTAATAAATCTAACCTATTATTTGTTTCGCTTTGTAAACTGCTATACCGAATGAAAGAGACTGAATCCTACGACACAGGAGTTATCCTAGTGTGGGATTCAGAGCTCATAGAATTGATTGTACACGATTTGTATTTGCAATAAAATGATTGATTGATTGATTGATTGATCTAAAAAACGAAAAGCTAGTTTGTCCGTTCTCCAACGAGGTCATTTGTAAACCCATGAACTAGAGCAATAGAGCTCGTTTACAACTTCCGTACTAGTTAAACAACAGCTGTTCTTAATTACTTAAATACGAAAAATTCAGAAGTTCCTTCGGCTATGAAAGAACACGAGCTTTCCCTAATCCATAATCATAGAAAGTTACGGCTACTGTACTGACGTGTGTATATAATAGAGACGGGATGGGACGGGACGGCACGAGATGGAACAGGATGGGACAGGACAGGACGGGACGGGACGGGACAGGACGGGACGGGACGGGACAGGACAGGACAGGACAGGACGGGACAGAACAAAACAGAATAGAATAAATTTTATGGCATAAAAATAAAAAGGTGTGCAAAGATGTTAGGTATCTATAACGTGATTATAGTGAACCAACAGTTTGTCTTCTCAGACATAGGTACAATATTATTTAAGTGCAGTAGGTTGCGTTAACCAGGTTACGTTGTATGTAGGTTGTTTTAACCAGGGTTAGCGTATTAACTCCTTACTCCGTAACTCCAAGTTAAATCGATATTTTTTTGTATTGACATCTATCAATAGGTTAACTGACTGTTATTTTAGCCCTGGTTTGTGCAAACAGTCCTTATTGTCTATTTTCATACAAAAAAAGTAATTAATCCGGAGGCTAACCGCGATTTTACGTTGGTGCAAGTGGGCCTTAGACCCTACGCGCGTTTAAGCGGCGAACATTCCGCGCACTCGCGGCGTCTTTTGGACAGTCACTAGCCAAATACTGAATTATATTTGTGTTCCCCGTGAATCCCGGAAATATGTAAGTGATGGTTGAGCGAAAAAAAAATTACTTTCATGTTATAAATAACTCATAAACCGACTTCACTAACAAAATCAATACCTTTTCATATCACAGGTATGGTTAAAACTACATCAGTTATACCCATTTGCACGAAACGCGAACCTAGATTGAATGGCTAAATAGATAACTTATATTTTTACCACGACGGTAAGGAGAAGGTATTGAATTTGGGATAAGGGGTAGATTGTTTGTCATCAGGAAGAAATCGCTCTAAACGATAAGGTCGCCTATTTTACCTCAAATTCATGTTATTTGTGTATTTTTTTATATTTTTCTTTTTTAGTGTGCAATAAAGTGTATTGTATTGATTGTACGTATTGCAAATTTCTATGTATGTTCCCAAATGTCTTCGAAATGACTGAATAGATTTCGATGCTGTTTTAGGCAGTAGCTTCGAAATTTATCTTCAACGGTTCTTAGATTATTGTGCCAGTCCACCAGAGGGCACTGCAAAATGTAGATACATAGATATTTCTTGAGTTTTTTCTAAATTTACATTTTGATACCTAATAATACCTAGTAATTATTGTAAAAACATAAGTCGAAGCTTATATTAACGAAGATAGTAACATATTTATTTGATTGAAATTGAAAATCAGTTTTCCCTTTTACTACACACTAATTTGTAAACAAATTAACTAAGAAAATTGTGTACCGGCTTCACTAGTTAAACAACAGTTGCTCTTAATTACGTAAATACGAGAACGACAAACATAATCTCACCCTCTATTAAATATCATAGGCCTTCCTTCGTCATATAGTCATATAAACTTATTGCCAACCAAATAGTTTGAGGTACCTATGTAAAACTATAATAGTAACAGTAGTAACTACTAAGGACATACTAATAACATCTTCTAGATAGATTGCATTTTAGTGTGTTCCTATTTACCTAGTTAATTTTCAAATAAATGTACCTAACTGTTACAATTTACATTAGCTGCGACTGCTTCAATATTAACATCTGTTCTCGCAACAATTAATACATACCTAAATTGTTAAGTTACATAATGTAGATTCTCTTTTGGCTCAAGTTCAAATTATATGTTAATAGTTATAAATTGGACGACGGTAGGTGGACCAGGGCAGCGACCGAGTGGTGGCCAACAGAAGGTTACCGATCTAGGGGCAGACCATCAGCCAGATGGATCGATGACGTGGCTAGGGTTGTTGGGAAGATGTGGTTAAGAAAGGCGCAAGACCGGAAGGGCTGGCGTGATGGAGAGGAGGCCTTTACTCAATAGTAGGATAAAAAGGGCTGAAAAAGAAAAGAAGAAAGAAGTTATACATTACTAATAAAAGCTGTGAATCTAAGAATAAATAAATAAATAAATGATTACAACTGCTACGAAATATTTTGATTAACTTCTGCTAGTAAAATATAACTAGTAGGTACTTTTAAATACCTTTTCTTTATTATGGTAACTAACTTTTAAAAATCCTTTCTATGAAACGATCTGTTCGAGTTTTAAAAATAAAAATCACATCAAAATCAGTTAAACGTATAGACAGATAAATGGAAACAGTTATAAGCATACAAAATAAAGAAACTATTACTAATCCCAAAAAAAAAATATTACTCGTATATCTTCTTCATTCTGTCACGAATAATGTAATTATCAGCACTACAAAATTCAAAACCAATAAAGCTTTTAAATTAGCGAAACCCGCTTAGAAAACCAAATTCATTGACAAGCTATGGGGGTTACACATACGGCGACAGCCGGCAACTTATGAAACAATGGCCGCACTCGGCGCCGGGCGCAAGCTCTCAAGTGGCACATTTTTGTCGCTACCCTCACTCTGCTGCATGTGCACTCTCCACATATTGAAATTGTTTCTGACGGCTTATTGCAATACTTGACACTATTTGAATCTGCATGCGGAGTATTTGGTTCTTTCTATTTTAAAAGTATTCGCTTTTATTGTATTACATATGTTTATTTATATAAAAGGAGCACGAACAAAGAATCCATATCGAGAGTCTAAGCAAATCCAGCAGAAACGGAGGGTTCCTATCCAATCATCCCACATAAGAAGGTCCCTAATGACACATGAAATCCGAAAATTGCGAAGATGGAATGGAGTCGCCAAACAAAACCGTAATCCTGGGAGCATCACACTACACATACATAGGTAAGGATGAAATAACCTCAATTTCACCAACAAGATCCCCGGTAATGTGTTGCGAATGGTAAGGGCTGATAAGGAAAAACGGGTAAATAAGGAATCGTGTGAGTGAGCGGGCCAGGGAAGGGTCAGGCGGGAAGCGTGGTGGGGCGTGCGGGGGGTCCATCCGCCGGATACACTAGTGCCGGGAGCCGGCGGCCGGCGCGGCGCGCTCCGCCGTATTTCATCGGCGGAGGCTCACCGGAGGCGACTCGGACTGAGACCGGAGGCGAGGTCGCGCGTACTTTTATAAAACATTGAAACTGTACAATCGCCAATAAGCAACTTTGTTTACCGCAAACAAAACTTTTAATAAAAGCCGCTGGAGAAACTTTTCGCTGGCGTTATTCCCATCGAAAAATTTTTGTTCCGTAGCTTTCAGCTTCGTGGAAACTTCACTTCTTTGTAGAACGTTATTACTTTATATAGGTACACATTGCTCCGTAAACAAATAAACTCTATTACCAGTCCTAGTAACACACAATTTCCCCTTTCCTCGATTTCATGTACGGAACGTAACGTTTATATGTAACCAATTTCCAACCAAAGGAAATCTCCCGAGATAGCGCTTTTAAAACAACTTTGATTTCCTCCCGGTATAGTCAAAGGAGCTAACCGAGAAAAAGCGGGAAAGAAAGAAAGAAATAAAAAATGCACAGAAACACGGAGGTCGGAGTTTTTCCTGTCACCGGGCACAAACAATGCCTCCATTGTAGGGCTGAGTCCCGCTCCCCGTTCCGTCCCCGCAGGCCCACCTCAGCACCGCCGAGGAAACGAGCATCTTTTGTTTCGAACCCCGCGTCCCCGCGGAAACGAGAGCTTTGAACCCGCGGTCATCTGTTTACATCACGCCAACTAGAAAAAAACGACATCCGAATATTTGCTCCCTCTTTCCAGATGTGATTGCGATCCCGACAGTTGCTGCGGAAATACTTTCGGCTTCAATGAGTTCCGCTGAAAGGAAGTCCCTCATCAAATTTTAGTCTGTTTCGACAAACTTTTTATTCCGACCCCTTTTGTAAAGTTCAGAAACATTCGTACTAATTGTTCCCCGACAAACAATAAAATCTGAGCTCGCAAATCTTTGTAGGTACAAACGTAACAAATAACACATGGGGACGTATTAAATTCTCTTTATAGAATACATTTTGAAATGAATAAATGCCGGCTTCTGTTGCGACAGGTAATGTACCCAGAACTCTCTACGGGACACCCAATAATAAATTATCTCTGTTCTGGGTCGCAGCGTTTGTTATGAAAAAATAAAGAAACAACACACGCACGGCTTTCTTTATTCCAAATTACGACGGTAGTCTGATGTAAAATGGAGTAACGTATACAAAAAGACTCTGTGACATCAGTAGGTAGTTAAGCCAAGTGAAGAGATAATAAAATGTACTGAGGCTCATTGTATGAATATCATTCAAAATAGCGTCGAGCCATGATCTAACTTTTTTTTCAACACACTTGCTCATAAAGTGGCTCTATGGTCACCGCAATTAGGCACAGAATGACACCCATAATCAAACTTTTTCATTGCTATAACTCACTAGTGAGTTACCTACAGTTTTGTTCAGGCCTAAGATGGAGCACATAGATCTAGAGAGAGACGGCAGTTGAGCGGCTGCTCAGACCCGTCTCCCCGACCAACTTAAAAACCTTCCTTCCTTCTTTATTTTCTCCGTAACTTATAAATGATGTCCAGTGTGTCCAGCAAGATAAAAAATCCATTATCTCACTCATTATAGCACACAGCTAGAGTGTTTCGTACAGTATATGAGTATAATATGTTTCGCGCGACTGTACCTACCTACATTATACAACTTCATCTTAAACACACATACGCAAATGTAGGTACATATTTATTTAGGAAAGGGATGGGCGAGTTCTCCCTTCCACTCCAATTGTTTTTTATACAAGGCGACTTATTTACACCAATTTAAATGTAGGCTGGACTTGAATAGATATTTACGCGTAATATTACAACTACGCATCTATTCGCCATTCATGGTAATGATCTCTTTCGACCCGCGGTCCCTGTTGAATACGATTATAATAAAACTAGTTGTTGCCCGCGACTTCGTACGCGTAGTGAAGTAATCTAACCTATTCCCGATAAATTTCCTTCCCACTCTTATCCCGCTCCACTCCTATCCCAGTCCCGCCCCGTCCTATCCCTTCACTGTCCCGCTCTTGCTTTCGCCCCGCTTCTATCCATATCAAGTCCTTTTCCTATACTATTACCGTCCCGGTTCTATTCCCATTATATCCCGCTACCGACCCCCTCATAACCCAGACCATCCCCCTCATATACCGTTACCGTCCCGCTCCTATCCCGTTACCATATCCTGTTACCTACCCGCTCGAATCCCGTTAACGTCCCTCTCGTATCCCGTAAAGGTCGCGCTCCTGTCTGGATCCCGTTCTATCTCGTTGTACCTGGACTCAACAAAACATTTTTTAGGGTGAGCAAAAAACCAGTTTAAGCTGAACCTTGTACACTAAAGGTCCGGTATATTCCGGGGTTTAACTTATAGTAGACACATATATTTTTTCCTAAATTGCGTCATAACTTCAATATTCTAGGACCGATTTTGATGAAACAAAGCCTATGTGTAGCGCCGGACTTAATGGAACATGTTTTAAAGAACTGCATTTCAATTCGTGCTTTAGTTTCTGAGTTTATCCCGGACAGACGGATAGACAGACAGACAGACAAAAAAAAATATAAACTGTATTTTTGGGTTCTGTTGCTCTCAAATACTCTAAAAAAATAGATTTTCAAAAATATCTTCAATGTACAGTGGCGGTCAAAAATGCAGTAGCAGTCTCACAAAGCAATAGCATCAAAGTAAATCGCACTAATGACCTTCTTCTACAAAGCGTTTGCAGGCACACACACACCCATACAATGTATTCTTTCATTATGAACCAATCAAAGAGCGAAATTATCAATCGTCTTCCTGTCGTAAACTTTTCAAGTTAATAACTTTTAATTTCGAGACATTGGATAAGTGTCAATCAGGCTCAGTGGTTTAGCAGTGTTTAGATGTCATAAATCATGATATGCGACACGTCGGTTCGAATCCTCTCGTACTATCAATCGTTTTTACATTTTAGTTTTTAGAATTTTGTTTGAAAGGTCATCGATGTGGTGTTGTTTCTTTATTTTAATGTTTTAACCAGTTTCTCAAAAGATGAAGGTAGATTTGAAACAAGCTGCAATAGAATAGTGAACTTGTCGGTTGGTGAACTTTGTTGCGAGCGGTAGATTTATTGTTACTGGTGTTGTTTCGTTTGATAGTTATTATTACAAATGCAAGCAAATATAAATATCGATGAAAGGGCAAATATAGTGGCCTTTTATAGAAAAATGGACTTAATATATCTCAAATTTCCAATGAAACCGGCTTATGTGTAAGTTATAATAGATTATGTGATGATAATATTATTATAGTTGCGTTGTGGTGTAAATTGCTAGTTTAAAAGTGTTCTAATATAATAAAGATTACTCTGTTTTAGAGAAATACTGTGAGTCGTTGGGTAAAACGACACAACGACGAAGGCAGTCTGCAGATCTGCAGAGTCGTGTATGGAGTGAAAGCCCGCTGGTTATCAACCAGTCTCAGCGACGTTTTATGGTGGAACAATATGAAACGAATACAGAACAATAAGTGGAAACGTAATTGCGCACTGTCCACCGCGGACTCCATGCCGAAGGATTACATCACCGAATACCTGCTAAGAAATCATGTTTGACGCGAAGGCATATAAACAGGAATGATTGCGTTTTGCTCGAGAATATATGGATTTTAACTGGAAGACTACTACAATATTTACCGATGATAAAACTTTTAAGTCATAGTTAGTAATAGTAATAGTTAGTAGGTAAATTTGAATGATTTTTTAAAGAAAAATTTGTAGTTTATGGTTATAAGGGGTTAAGCTTCAAACCTCTTTTCCTTGAGAAAATGAATATTTTAAGCTTATATAAACCTTTAATAACCAATAGGTAATAAGAGATGTATTGGTTTCTATTTCTTTTAAAAACTATAAGTAAATAAATGTTTATCATAATTAGGTTATTAATTATTAAATTACAAAATGTTTTTTAACTTGGATTTTAATAAATGTTCCCTTATAAACGACTATTTTAATTCATGTTTAACAAAGGCTGCAACTTATAGTTTGTTATATTAACAGGGATTTAAACTTAATAATAAATACCAAAAAGTGATCACGGCACTCAGGATTGAACCCATACCCTTATTGACCATCGTATAAGAGTTTACTACTTACTCCACTGCACCATTGTCACATTTTTTAAGTAAACGAATTTAAGCTGTTGTTTTGAGTCGGCTCGGCGTAAAAACCGGATAACTCACTAAGAAGAAAGCGAGTATATACTGTTATCTTTTTCTAATGTTTACCACATGCATCTGACGAAGTGCACCTCCTCATAGTTATACCGTATGACGTTTTGTTGTGTGCGTAAGGACATTATACACACAGAGATAAAATATGCAGCATGCGCGGGCTTACACCGTGTGGGCGATTATCGACTTTAAGGTGCTAATGCACTTTTGTCCGTTTACTGTACAGTAGCCGCCTCGTTAGAGTTTTATTATAAGTATATAGATAGATATACCTATATAGAGATTACTAAGAATATAAATGATGTATTAAATATCTCAAAAAAATATTTCATGATTGCGACAGCATTGAATAAATTAAATTTTGAGCAGAACTTTCTGCTTACAGCATCTATACTCGTATAAAGTACCTATACACTTTATTACCATATCACAGTAATGATTTCAATAACAAAGTATTTGAGAGAAACAAAGGACACAAATATGAACCTAATAATTATTTTGACAAGGTACTATAATGTATATATTGTAGGTAATGAACAATAGCCGTTGCTTTACTTACTTGTACATAAACAATAAACATACAATGTTCGGGGAAATTGTGGTCGGGCCGAGTAGGTACCGAGTGTGTTCATTTCCAACAAGGCTGGCAAAGCTATGCGAGGATAAATAATAATAGACAAGGACCGTCATCTGGCGTCGCTTCATATCAGCTATATATTTTCTAACTTGAACCTAAAAGCCTTCACAACCTTCTAATTCTAAAAAATCAGAATACAGATACAAAAGCAGAAAAATTTAAAGCAAAACATTTTAAACAACATAAAACCGATACAATAAAAACAGAATAGATACGGTGGTAGAGTCATTGTAATAATTGACGTTCATTAGTGCGTTTGTGACGACAAAATTGAATAAAGCTTTTGATTGATTGATTGATTGAGGAAAGATTCAGGATTTACTCGTTGTAGGTCTCTAGGATGCGGGAGGCCGCTGGCCGTCTGGGTAGGTACCACCGCTTTGCCAGTTATTCTTGCAGTAGTGCGCTACTATTACTGTGTTCCGGTTTGAAGGGCATCGTAGCCAGCGGAATTACTGAGCATAAGGGTTTGAGAAATCTGTTTGAAAATGCTTTTTATGATATTAAAAGTTCTGATTAGTACTGCAATTGTTATAGGCAGGTGTGGCGCTTACCATCAGGCGAACGATTCACTCAGTTCCATACAAAAAAATTGAAAATGATTTTGTTTTACCGAAATAACGAGAGAGATAACGAGATAAGTATTAGTCATATGGCGGGGGGTATTGGTATGCCAAAACACAGGTGTCCTAGTTTGGGTACCAATGTTCTCCAACCAGGAATAAAAACTTGTTACAATCACTTCTGAATGTATATGATATATAATGTGTTGAAATTCAAATAAAAAAAATATATTACGTGACGAAGGTTTACATATCATTTATTAACCCTTCAAAACAACGCCCCTGGTCTTCTTCCCTCGTGTGGATGTGTGGTCAACCGTGGTGTCGGAGTTGTAGATCGTCCGAAAGTCTCCGGCCTAACGGCTGTTGTCATAAGACATCAACCGGGATCGACGACTTAACATGCCCTCCGATGCACGGTAGCGCTTGGATGTAAATGCCAAACAAATGGCCACCCATCCAAGTTGTGACCGCTGCGAACATTGCTTAACCTAAAAGATCTGTTACGAACGACTAAGCGAGCTACGCTACGAGCGCTACGTCCCTGGTAATAAGTATTACAAATACCACGTACTGTTTCACCTGACACTTACTATTATTGACCAATCAACTTTTTGTTTTCATTGCCATCACTTTATTCCTTAGAGTTTTACCCACAATTTTCAATTCAAGTCTTGAAACACATCGCTCCCAGAGGAATTTTACCCTAAATGACGTGAATTTTCCGTGCAGCTCGTTCTTTTATTGCACGTCCAAATTGGATTTCCAGGCGTACATACTCGGGGAGAATTTCATATGTTGCCCAATTTAGCCCAAATGCGAGTATTAACGTAATTTTTACCGCATAAACTCATGTACCAGTAAATTTCATGCCGTAACTATGAACTAAGCATATTTAATTATGTATCCGCTGTGTCGGAAACTATTCGCAGTTATACTGAAATGGAATAATGATAAAAAGTTAATTGTAATGTTTTAACAGTGGTCTGCGTATAAACAATATTCGACAAAAACCCTGTCCAGGGATTTAATTAGTATCGAAATTAGATCCCAAATAACGTTTCATTAATTTATGACATAAAAATGTATCACTAATTTACATAACTATGAAAAAAAATTTTGGCCTCTGGTACCTTGCGTTGGCTGTACTGCAGGTATGACTTTTTATTTTACTTAATAAATTTTGAAATAATTTAATTATTTCAAAATTTTGTTGGCTATTATGTATATTATTTATTTATTCATTAAATCTTTATTTCAGGCAACATTAAAATAAGTTACAGATGTTATTTACTTATTCTACGGCCCATATAAATAGAACTAACATGCATATAATTTATAATAAAATATACACTCGAGAGCAATGAATCCGGGTCACTTAAAGAATCCTAAAAATCTCGGAAACTAAAAATGCTAGGTTAATGCAATAAATTGTATTTAATAGACAATGTAATACTCCTTAAATGAAGGTATTAAAACTTCTTAGTTATTGTAAAGTTATATCATAAAAAAATCAAATTTGAAAAAGGGCCACTTTCGAAGATGGAACTACGAAATTACAGCATTTGGTTTTGCTTTTGTTTGTAATCTGTCATTTATGTGGGTACATAAACCATGTTGATAGTGCTCTATATTCATTATTCAAGCTGAAATTATGTCGCTTACGCCTGAAGAATGCACCAGAATACTTACAATGCTGGAAACCGGCCGGAGTCAGCGCGATACAGCCAGGACTGTCGGTGTGTCGCTGTCAACAGTACAAAGAGTTCTCCGACGTTACGAAGAAACTGGTTCTAACCTACGCAGACCAGGAACGGGCAGAACCAGGTGTACCACAGCACGAGAAGACCGATACTTGGTGAACACCATGCTTCGAAATCGCTTTCTCACAGGAACTGAACTCACCAATCAGTTTCGACGCCTCGGAGGAAGTAACCCAAGTGCATGGACAGTAAGACGTCGGCTTGCTGAATCTAACTTAAAACCCCTTAGACCTGCAAACGGCCCTAAACTGGAGCGTGGGCATCGTATTTCGAGACTAAGATATGCCCAGAGCCACGTAAATTGGAGTATTGAAGATTGGTCAAAAGTTATGTTCTCTGACGAATCAAAATTTATGCTCTACAAGCACGATGGAAGACACAGAGTGTATCGAAGACCAGGGGAAAGATTCAAGCAAGCATGCATCGAAGAAAAAGTAGCCTACGGTGGTGGGTCTGTACTTGTGTGGGCCGGAATTTCTTCTGAAAGTCGCACAGAGCTGGTGATCATAGAAAACGGCTCTTTAACTAGCGTAAGATATGTGGAAGAAATCCTCAATGATCACGTTGGTCCATTTATGGTCAATTTAGGTGAGGATGCTATATTTATGCATGACAATGCCCGACCTCATACAGGTAGGATTGTGAATGACTACCTTCAAGAGATGAACATTACTCGTATGGAGTGGCCAGCGCGCAGCCCGGATATCAACCCGATCGAGCATGCTTGGGACGAGCTAGGCAGATGCGTAAAACAACGAAACCCTCCCCCAATCACGCTTCGTGAGCTCAAAATTGCTCTCACAGAGGAATGGGAGAATATTCCCCAAAATCGTATAAGGAACTTGGTGTACAGCATGCCAGACCGCGTAAACGCAGTAATGGAAGCACGAGGAGGCAATACGGAGTATTAAAATTCAAGAAAATCGTAATAAAGTTCAAAAATTTCATGTTTCCTATTTTTGTTTTAAGGAGAGATCAGCAGTTTTTTTCTTTATGTAATTTTGTGTTAATAAAATGTATGGTGACTCATATTTTTTTTACTTTCATTTAAGGAGTATTACATTGTCTATTAAATACAATTTATTGCATTAACCTATCATTTTTAGTTTCCGAGATTTTTAACATTCTTTAAGTGACCCGGATTCATTGCTCTCGAGTGTATGTATGTTTATGTGACACGTTTTGTCGGCGACGTGTGACACAACTGCGCGGTGTCAGCTCGCGGTATCAGCTTGCGGTGTCAGCGGTGACGCTTGCAGCCGTCTTCTGAATCGTCGAAACACAACACCCTTTGGCCAGAATTCCTCACACATGTATGTTTCATGTATTATTCAGGATTGTATGTGTATGTGTATGTGTAGGATGTATGTGTGTATATATATATTAAGGAGTCTTAGTAGTGCCAATCAATAAGTCGTAGCAGTGTAATTTAGCCCCGTATAAGCTTAATATAAACAAAAAAACTGGGCATTTACTAATAACTACGAACAAACGGCATTTACAAAGCTCAAAATTACAACTTACTGCAAAATAAAATAAATTATCCAAAGTCCACAAGGAAATTCAATTATTTGAACACAAACAAGAAAATTGGAACAATTTAAGTAAGATAAATTGTCAGGGTGAAAATGATACAAACAAATAATAATAAAGTAGGTACAAGTAAAATTGAACCTTACGCCATTAAGGCATTATGTTCGCGACAGTAAACCTACCTGGATTATATTTATATTTATATTTATATTTATATGATAATATTAAAAGAACAAACACGAGGGCTGTCGCTAAACAGTTATTATGTTTCCATTAGTGGACGCTTTGCTGGGAGCTTCCATTTACTTAAGTGGGATGGATGGATGGACGGTGACCTATGCAGATTATGGGAAAAAATAGAGACATTATAGATTTGGTTCTAAAATAAATATCTCCTCAATTTTTTGTTTTTTTTTATCATCATCATCATCAGCCCATCACGTTCCCACTGCTGGGACACGGGCCTTCTCTCATAGAGAGAGAATGGGCTATAATCCACCACGCTGGCCCAGTGCGGGTTGGTGAATGTCACATGTCCTTGACTTTTTGCGAAAAATTCTTGGACATGCCGGTTTCCTTCACCGTTTTAGAGCGAGTGTTAAATCCGCACATAGCTTAAGAAAGTCAGTGGTGCGGGGTTAGCGGGATTCGAACTCGGGTGCGTCGGATCGAAAGTCGCACGAGCTCCCACTGAGCCACACTCGCTCTTAGCCACACTCGCTCTCGTTTTTTTTTAATGTAACTGATTTACGAGACGAGCTGGTCATTTGGCTGATAGTAAGCAATACGCTAGCCTATAACAATAATAGAACTTTGTTTTGCAAAATCCTGCGCGGTGCTGCACTGCGCTCGTCACCCTGAGACAATTAGCTGTTGAGTCTCATACGCAGTAATTTCGCTGGCTACCATACCCTTCAAACCGGAACACAGTAAAAACTTATTAAACTTATTTTTACTCTGCGCTTACACCAATCTATACCCTGAATAAACATAAAGGCTACTTTTTATCCCGGGAAACCGCGGGTGAAACCGCGGGGCGTAGCCAGTGATAACGTCAGAAGGCCAGACATATTCAAAACATTTACGTACTGAAATAAAAGCTATAGCTAAGGTTAGGTTCCTTTTGCTAAAATAAACGCTATAAGGCTTATTTAGAACTCGTACCTACTATAATTGGCATCCTAATTACCCTCTCAGTAGTAAGTATTCTGTACGCCAATTAGTTTTAATTAGCGGTCCATCTCGACAATCTAAAGCAGTGCCAGTCAAGGGAATTGAATATCAAGCTATCAGCAAAAGGCATAGACAAGAACTGCTAATTTAGTTACATTGATCGTGGATTACACACCACGAGAATACACACCAGGACACACGAGGTCTTCTCGTGACCACGATCAATGTAACTTGATCGAAACATTGAGGTTAGTCAAAATGTTAATTTGATAAATACATACGTGTGCGCGAATAGACCTGATACATTCTAAACATGAACGTCTTTAACTCCATCCAAAGGTTGACTGGAAGAGATCGCTTTTAGCGATAAGTCCGCCTATTGTACTTTAGTTTTAAGTTGTTTTCATGTACCTACTGATTATTTTTGTTTGGTTTACAATAAAGCATTTTGTATATGTATTTGTCTTTTCCCGCCATCTCTCCAATTAACCAAAGCCACAGAAGAGATAATAGCGTTGACGTAGCATGTCTTCATACTTCGGTGAAAATCGAGAACTTGACTACCCTCTCACTCGCACACTCCAGTACGCCAATTAGCTCTAATTAACGGTCTATCGCAGCACCATCTAAAGCGGTGCCAGTCGCCCGAGTGGGTATCAAGTTATCAGCATAAGGCATCGCAACTTGAACTTACAGTGCTACGTTTAGCAAACTACAAAGATTTTTGCGATTTCGATTTTGTATTCGGGAAAACGAATTGAGCATTTCGCAGACAGACGCAGACATTCAGCGAAAAGCATTTTGTATAAGTTCCGTTTACGTTGGTTTTGGAAAAACAAATTTCTGCGGCTGAAACTAAGGGCTGTTAACTCACTCACTGCTGTAATAATATTATGAACCTTATATTTAATATTCAATTTAGGATAACGATATTAGGCAAGTATATCGTTTTAATCAGGATGATCTCTAATCACAAAGTTAAATATTAACGATGTTATACTATTAAGTAAAAGCAATTTAAGTCAAAGTAAAATTACTTATTAGTCCTATTAGGCTAGATTGTAATGTTAATGGGTCTTTCTAAGATAGATCATTATATATATAAAATATATAAATACGATGTTAGACGTTATCTGGTTAATTCCGTGAGCTTCTAAACTCGTTATTCCCAGCGACCGTGGTGCGAGACGAAACAAATGAACAAATAATGGTAGACCGCTCCACCGGAAAGTGACGCGAGTGGAAAACCGGGAACCAAGAGGAAGCTTAATTTGTCATCGGCCACGAACGAGTAACTTGATAGATCGCTGTATTAATCTACCGCAAGCTAATAACAGGAAATAGAAAATTATAATCGAGTGCTGCGTCGCGTCGGCACGCGAGCTACGAGGAAATAGTTACCTACCTATGGCAGGGATGGAGACGATCCTTATAACGAGTTATAATGAATATTAAAACTTTATAAACTTTGTTTTTACTAGCCTGGAAAAATAATTTCATTGCTTTTCTTTGTTTACTGTAATTTTTTAAGTCTAAGGGTTAAGTAAAATAAATACGCCCAACGATCACATATTATTATATAGATCCTGGCCCCTTACCAGGATTCCCTGTATCTAGGGAACCAGTTTCTGGTTACGAGGACCATGGTCTCACAACACCCAGACACAAAACAAATGCTTGTGCTTTTTTTATGTGCACTATTACTTGTCCCGCGGCGGGAATTGAACCCGCAACCTTTATTTATGAGATTTAATCCAACCTGCCCGACAACTACACCACAGAGGCTTACGAACAAAGTTTTTAACGAGCTGAGCTAAACAAATCTTTTTCTCTTTTTTTTATTAAGTATCAATATTGTCTATATTATGAATATATACCCTATACATAAATGTACTGCCAGTAAATCTTGTAAGAACTCTGAATTTCAGTTGAAAGTGTTTTTGACCATTTATATTTATTCCTCCCTTGAACCTAGAAACCACTATGTCCTTCATTTCACCCTTTACAAAGAAATCGATAACGAAAGTGCCTAAAATTGGTCTTGTTGCTAAACTGTTTTCTCGTTCAGAAATACTCGTATAACGGCTCGACGTCGAGAGGCAATTTGTCACCAACGACGGTTCATATTAAATTAACTGTAATGTGAATCTGTACATTTGTTAACTCTAATTATTGGATTTGTTTTCAATGAACTCTCTGAGCGCGAAGCTTATTTAAATTTTTTTGTATGCTGGCGGTAAAGCTTAACATTTTGGGATTTCAACATTTTTCAAGTTCAACATTGTGAACCTAAAGGCAAAAACGTGGTTGGAAGTTAGCGCTTTCACTGCTTAAAAACTACTTAAAATAAGCAAAGAAGAAAAATCGTAGTTAATTAATGAAACTAGCTTCGCCCCGCGGTTTCTCCCGCGGTTCCTCAGGATAAAATGTAGCCTATGTCCTTTTCCAGGACCTATAAAAATAAAATAAATAAATAAAATACAATAGCCTTTTATTACCCAAATAAAATACATTTTAACTATATCTATACATATATATATATATATATATATATATATATATATATATATATATATATATATATTATGTTATTTATATTTATTTTTTATTTTATTATTCATATTTATTTGTTATTTATATTTATTTCATTATTTTGTATTTTTTTTTCTTAATTTGTCTTGGGCACCCAAATTTGAGTTGCCATGATTGAGACCATGCGTTGCCACGTTTTGCGATCCTGAGCGAGTCGTGTCCAAGTTCCACCCGCCACATCCACGCACCATCTTCTTTTCGGCCGTCCCCTTGTCCGCGCTCCGTCTCTGGGTTGCCACTGTTGCCAGTGACCAATGCGCTCGCTCCAACGACCGTCAGTTGCTCTAGCGAGGTGCCCTGCCCACTTCCATTTGAGCTTATAGAGCATCGTTACTGCGTCTGTGACCTTAGTCTTCTGCCTGATGTCGACATTTCGGACTCTGTCTTTTAGTTTGAGACCCAGCATCGAACGCTCTGTTGCTCTCTGAAAGGATACAATTTTGTTTACTAAATTTTTGGTTAGGGGCCATGTTTGACATCCGTAAAGCAAGGATGGTAGTATAGTATTGTCCATCAGTTTCTTCTTCAAGTGGACTGGGATCTGGCTTTTGAAGATGTCTTTGTGAGACCAGTATTTCTTCCACGATATTGCTATCCGTCTGTCAATTTCTTTGGTGGTGGCGTCTTGAAAGGATATTGTCTGGCCAGTGACCTCAGGACCTATAGGATATACCAAATTTCATCAAAATCCGTTCAATAGTTTTTTGCGTGATAAACTAACAAATATCCATCTATCCATCCATCCATTCTTACGAACTTTCGCATTTATAATATTATTAGGATGGTTTCTCCCGCGGGCCTTGTCGTGGGTAAAACTTAGTTATTTTAGCCCATATAATAACGCGTACCGGTGTTTCAATTAATTATATTAGTCAGCTTACTGAAATAACTTTCATTCGTTATGAGTTCACGCGTAAACTGTGATGAATGTTCGGCATTTACGTAACGAGCGGGTGATATTTGAATTTGTACGTCGATACGATAATATTAAGTTTGGTGTGATAAGTATTTGAATTTAACATTTTTAACAGACTAAGAAAATAGGAGGTTCTCAATTCGATTGCATTTTTTTATGTTTGATATACTTCCTCCTTCTTCCAACTTCCAGATTGGTCCCATATGCATTTGAAGTCGGTTATTTTGTTTAATATTGCTTGAAGTCGGTAACAAAGAAACATTTATTTGCATAATTAATCATCTAATAAATAATAATAACAAGATGAACAAATAACAACCAAAGTAATAAAACTTTAATTGAATCTATCGATATTTTAAAGAAAATCTTTTGATCATTATTTGTTTTAAACGGTCTTAATAGAAGAGCAATTGAAATAGATCCCCCATGGTGCAAATTCCCATCGAGAATCTAAGGAGCCCTCATTCATTCGTACAAAGCATTCGACCTCATCTCCCGTGTTTACAGAGCCCCGTTAAACCAACTAAAGACGATCTACAGGCTTGATATAACCGTATAGAGAACACTCTAGAAGCGCACTATATCATTTACTACACTGATTGGATTTAGTCGAGCGTCTAAAAAGGTATAAAGGGTATCCTTTGCTTAGCACATTTTCAGGGTGATGAGCGCAATCCAGCGCTACACACTGCTTTTTATGGTATTAAAAGTTCTGGGTGGCACTGCAATTGTTGTGGGCAGGCGTGGTGCTTACCATTAGGCAAACGACTTGCTCGTCTCATCACTCAGTACAGTAAAAAAAACCTTATTACTAAACTTAGGACCCTACTCAAAGCTCGTTTTACCCTGCGAAAAATATTCTACAGATTGTAGGTGTTTAATATGAATTAAACGTACCCAGGCCTCAGCAAAATCCTCGAATAAATAACAATCCCGCGCTAAGCCAGACAAACGCGATTAGCCGGGCAACAAAAATTGTCGTGTAAATTAAATACGCATGTGTACCCACACAGATGCGCAGGCAGGGAATGTTTTGGGGGTTAAAAGTAACCTTTAAAATCAAAAAGCCCTTTAGAACGGCCACTAACAACGTAAGAAGAAAGAAAGAAATGATTTAATGCCAAACTGTACACATAGAGTTTAGATTAAAACACAATACATTTATCAGCACAAAAATACAAAAACAGCAGCAATAGGGGTAAGCTCAGCACTGAGCTGCGTAAGCTCAACAGCTCACGCAAGGCTGATTTTCAGCGTACCCCTTTAATCGAGAGATGGTCGTCGATATTGAGTCATGCGGGTACCAACATACAAGAACACACGCTCAAACCTCATACACCACTGAGGTTGAGGGTTCGATTCCCGCGACGGGATAAATGATTGCGTTTTCTAGTTAGGGGCTGTACTCGAAGGTTAGGGCCAAGATCTGTGTATGTGATCGTTAGGCGTATTTATTTATTTTTTCCCTTTTTCTGTTTATGTATGTTTCTAAAACCACCCGTCGATCGAACTGTAATAACTACCCCCAAAAAACTGATCCTGACTTCGCGCATCCCATGTAAATATGTCGTGTCGGATTAAAGAACCCACGTCCTGCCGTCGTCCTAGCTCTTCAACTCTCGGATTCACTCAAATCTCATATTAATATCCATCTTCATTTCATATGGAGCGACTGGCTCCATGTTATAGTAGGTGTTGTAGATAGATAGATAAACACTTTATTATTCACCTTAAACATAGAAATTAAGTGAAAGTTATAAGTTTACAATAGTGTAACAATGGGAGCTCTTATCGCTTAAAGCGATCTCTTCTAGACAACCTTTGGATTGAGAGGAATTAAGGGATTATAATAGATTACATACATACAATATACAATCATAAATATACATACATATTTTTTATTTATGGATCTGAGTAATAATGAGTCGAGCGAGTCGTTCGCCTGATGGTAAGCGCCACTCCTGTCTATAACAATTGCAGTGCCAACCAGAACTTTTAATACTGTAAAATGTACTACGTAGCATGCACTGCATTGCGGTCATCACTCCGAGACATCAGATATTAAGTCTCATATGCCCAGTAATTTCGCTGACTACAATGCTCTTCAAACCGGAACACAGTAATCCTTGCGCAGAATAACTGTCTGGGTTGTTCTACCGGGTACCAACCCAGACGGACTCTCGCGTACGAGAGACCTTCCACCCAGTACTATCAACGACACGAGTGTATATGTGTACAGTGAACCCGGTAGCACGTTGTCAAATAAACGCTCTTGTCTAAACTAATATTATAAAGAGGAAAGATTTTATTGTTTTTGTTTGTTTGTTTGTTATTTTGTTTGCATTGAATAGGCTCCGAAATTACTGAACCAATTTGAAAAATTCTTTCACTGTTGGAAAGCTACACTATCCCCGAGTGACATATAGGCTATATAATATTTTCAAAAAATCAGGGATCCTTACTAAAAGCAGTCCTTACTAAAGCTAAATCCATTAATGTAACCCAAGGTGTAAAAAAATTACCTAAAAAATTTATTACATCGCGTGCGCTGCGAAAACTATTGATGATAGAATAAAATAATGTACTACAACTTTGCAGAACACATAATTATTTACAAAAAGTGTCGCGACAGTATATGGCTAACTATTACAACATTATGCCACAATCAGTGTTTTTTTATTTTAAAAATTTAATTGTTATGCCGCCGCTAGAAAGGGCTCTTTATTTGTATCTTGGTATTAATCCTTATCAAAATAAATTACTTTATATTTAAGACTTCTTCAATACCTTTATAAAACTTTTTGAATTATTCAATTCGAACATTTCATTTGAAAGATATCACGAGTTTGATAATGTAAGTTTTAGAAAAAAGTTGCGTGGTAGCCGCTCACCCTGCTCGGCTGGATAGGCAGCACCTTAATATGCAGTGTAGGCGTCACTGGGGTACGGGCCGTACGGGAGGGGAGATGTGTGTGTATTACAATTTTATAGTTTGAAATGTTTGTTAATACCCGTGCGAAGCCGGGGTGGGCCGCTAGTTTATTATATTTTGCACCTAGCGGTGACCACAAACTGACCTATAACTGTCACATCCAGCGCCCGTGTGTGCGTGTAGTAGAGAAAGGGAGAGAGCAAACAATTTGCAGCTCCGCTTAGGGAAGTGGCGGCATCAACAA
Source organism: Petrophora chlorosata (assembly GCA_951640565.1). Taxonomy (NCBI): domain Eukaryota; kingdom Metazoa; phylum Arthropoda; class Insecta; order Lepidoptera; family Geometridae; genus Petrophora; species Petrophora chlorosata. The sequence continues at coordinate 9,262,201 of OX621207.1, read as the reverse complement.
ACAGCTTACTCAGGGGGGCTTTAGTCGAAGTTCTTCGAGCTAACCTTATTAATAAAAGTACGTAAGAATAAACAGTCAGACGCAGATAAGCGATATTATTTTGTACTATTTACAAATAAGATAAAAAAAATTTTTTTTATTCTTTATTGACTTGTGTTTCACCACTAACTCACCTGATAGTAAGCGATGATGTGGTCGACGATGCAGCACGCTTGCCAAGATAGTACCCGTTTACTTGTGACATGAAAGCTTCTATGTAGTGCTATGCTGTAAGTTTTTGTAGAATGACAACAAACTATTGTTGGGAAACTGTATTGTTTAACAATATAATTATTTAGCTCGACATTCTATAATTTTAACCAAAGACAAAGTACTTTATCTTTGATTTTAACATCATAATTGACATTGACACTTTGGGATGATTCGGCCGAGCCGCCCGCCATGTTTTTTTCTCTGTGACAGAACAAAAAACGACATCGGGTTTTCTTTTTTAAAATCGAGTAAGTAATAATATACATAATCATAATCAATTTATTGGTAAAATGTCAAATTAACACGTCAAAAAATAATATTATATTAAAGCTATATCAAAATTCACACAAAAAAATAGAAATACATCATTGTAAGTTTGTTGCTAAGAAAAGTTACAAAATAATATTAATATAATTCAATGTCAAATTAAATAATTAATTAATGTCAATGTCAAAAATATTTGAATAACATACGATGTCAATACAAAAAATCAAATTAAAATATAAGAATGTCATAATTTCACTATACAGTGGCGCAGTTTTTGCTAGAGCGAACTAAAGTTAGTATCAAACGATACTGAATGTAAATTAAATTAATGAGAGGAGTTCTATTATTGTTCTTTGTGGGGATGTGATTAGAGATGAATCAATAAACCATTATTATATGTTATCAAGTGTTGTGTTCTTTATTTAGTATTTTAAATCCTTACACAATTAGCAGGTTCGTTTAAAGTAGCCTTTACTCACTCATAGAACTTAGATATAGTTCTTTGAGCACTTATTGTGATCAATGGAAGTTATAATATACCACATCTAGTTACTGTAGTGTGCGTGTAGAGATGGAGAAAAATAAAGAAAAGATAGAAAACAATTAGCAGATCCACTCAGGGAAGTGGCGAGATCAACGTCGCCTTTGGAGGGATTACGAGAATTTACGAGGTTCTTCGAGGTTTGATTTTTCCTTATTTTAATGCGAGGTAGAGTACCTATGTATATGTACTAAGATTGAGTCACCTAACAGAACTTTAAAAATTAGTGATTTGATTAGTGATGGACCATCTTACGAATATTATGACCATCACTGATAGTCATAATATTCGTATTTCTAAATTTAAAAAAACTTTAAAAATCTTATCGTGTAGCATACGCACCAAACCGAAATAGGGGTGGCTTTAATACTACACTGGGAAAAAACTACGATAATTTCGATGTTCAATAACTCGACATAGCATGGCCCCTGCGCAAGGATGACACGCAAAATCGTGAAGCGTTCCACATTTTTATGGTGAACATCGCCATTAAACGCCGAGGTTAGTCGGTAGATGCATACGATGGGAGTGTCATGATCATGTCTGATCAAACTCCTTTTTAATAAAAAAGATTAAAAAAAAAATAACTCGACATAGGCCGCAACAAATACAATGCACACACGTGCCTTGGACTGCTACGGCACTCGCTGAGTTTCCACCTTCGATTGTCCATAAGATCACACACAAAAATAGGGGATGATTAGCTTCCCATAGGATTTCGATCGATATACGATGCGCGCGCGTCAGGCGTTTTTCACACGACCTCTGCCTTCGCTCCAAAATGAACGAGTATGCGTTGCAATGACAGCCAATTAAGACTGCGTTCGTTTCTGCCATAGCGCGGGTATTTGAATCATCGAAACGTTCGTTAGTAGAATTTTGAAATTAGAATTCGGTATATTTACGGTAACGGAACATATCTAAATAAGATTTGTGTTGAAAAATATCAAGACAAACTTATTAATAAATTCATAGTTAGTAGTAGTACGATAATCCGGCAAGAAGTTCCATTACCCACCTTCCGTGTCCATCATTACATCAGCTGAGTCACTATAATATTCATTGAGGAATGACACTATAGAGTCCTCGACAGCGTAACACTTTTGGAAAGCAATAGTTTTTTGACAGTAATTTTGGAGTGTTTACCATACCTATGAAAAATTCTCCCATTTGCTTGAATGAAAATATAACGTGTTCTGCGTTGCATTGCAGCCACTATAACTTCAGAAGTTCGTGGTTGGTCTGTAAAAGGTAGGACATCTGTACTATTCTGTACCCCAGAGTGAAGAATAGGGAAATAGGGAATATATAGACTCCTGTAAACAGATAAAAAGGTGAAGGTCTCTTTTAGGTGGCCGAGTAATGAATACATTCTAGCGTGGCCACAGAATAATAGTATAGATTTCGTACATACACTTTTTACAGACCAACTACCTACGACTTTCTGAAGCTATAGTGGCGGCGATACAACTCAGAGCTCGAATGACATTGCGGTAACTACATTTCTTTACGGTATGCTTCTTATGCAATCATTAATATTTTGTTGTTAACCAGGTTTTATCTAGGATTAAACCAGTCAGGTAAATAAAATAATCAAATAAAATATATGACACATTTATACAATATACACACATTAATTATTTCCATACAGGTAAAATTTACAATAGAAGAACTAGTATTTTGACATAATTTACAAGACTGCAGCACAACTGATACTTAGGATATAGGTAGATAGATAAACACAATGTTAAAAAAAAACACTTGAAGTATTCTAAATAGCATAGTGTCTCAGTTAAATGTCATACTGTCGGAGTAGATCACAGACGTACTTATGAAAGTCAATTATTACATTGACCATACCACCGTATTGGATAGCACTAACTATACATAACTGTCAATTCACTACACTAACCCGAAACGGTTTGTCCTTTTGTGTCCTGAACAGCCTTGACGTTCACATGATGATGAAGTCTACGTTCATGAACTCGTTCTCACTATGTGGCGTTAATTAGGATTAGAAATCCGAGATTCGTTGCTTACATTTTTACTGTAGGATTGTGATCCATCAATGGAATTGGATGATTGGCCATAGTAATCGACAGCAAGGACCTGTAAGATAAATTTATTACACAAAATAAGAACTTATTTACAACATATGTTCTTACATATAAGGCGAATGCCTTTACTATTAAAACAATTCTACTCTCTTCTTACTAAACTTTAACTTTTTAATTTAAAATTAAATAAAAACTATCATTAACTACTTTTATTACCTATATCTTAATTAAATGATTTAAGAATGCACAATTTTAATACATTTAACATTTTACACAAATATGCAATTTGTTACCCGACGTAATGGGAACTGAAATGTTTATACGATGGCCACACTGACACACGAAACTGGTCAATGTTGTTTTAACAAAATAACACCGAAAACTGAATATATCAAGCCAAATGCAGGTTTTAATTGTCGAACCCGATGTATAGTTACATCCACATAAATTATAGTTACCGAAAAACATCAATAAACACAAGAAAAACACAAACGTTTGAAAACTTAATCTTTCAGTACAATTTTCACTTCACCATGAATGGAACACCCGAATATTTTTTCACATTTAATTCTAAATTGTTTCTAGTACACATTCACAAAGATTCACTTAAAAATAATAAAAAATACCACAACACAAATTAAAAAACCACAAGCCGACCCTGCCGGGCCACTATTTTGACTTAACATGTCATGGCCAATGTTAAGAAAATGGGTTACGCGATAGAGACAATATGATAATAGTTCTACCTCGTTCTTTATAAGAGCCTGTTGTATAGCGCTATCCTTTTTTAGGTCGGAAAACTTCGTAATTATCCCTCTATAGTGTAAGACCTCAATGATAATATTGCATTGTCATCGGACTTTGACGAGTACGCAAAATGTCAACTCCGTAGGATAGGAGGAAGTGGTTCTGATTCAACTTGCAAGATTTGACGCAAACATTGCAAGTTAAATAAAAGTTCGTAAAAATATAGTTATTTCAGCATGATGTTACTTACCAATTATTGCAATGAACACGGCTCGTTTCATTTTGTCTGAAAGAAAAATAAAAATATTAAGATTTATCACACGAACGGACGTATTATTATTAAAACATTTCTAACATTTTCTTTTCATTTTCTTTGGCGTTGAACCTACTTTCATATCGTTCACCAACGTTTTCATCACACGGTGGGCTTAACATAAGCTCAGATATAATAGATAGAATATGGCTGACTACTCGAAGTACATAAGTAACAAATGTACGTAGGTACTTTAAATTTCAAATCATTCACGAGTCCGGATAACATATAGAAAAGTGCTTTAACAGCTTTTTCTTTTCAAAAATCCTTAGCCCAATTTAAATTTTATAATTATAAATAAATATAAAAGATTAATTCATTTATTAAAAAAGATATATACTGGATGAAAGGTAACAATGTCCATTTGAATTTGACAATTCTTAATTTAAATTAGCGAACGAATACCGACGAGAACAGGTCTACTCGAAGGAGAACAGAGAATCACGCTAAATATGACACAAAAAGGTCCGTCATTAATGTTATTTTTAACCGACGAAAAGGAGGAGGTTCTCAATTCGATTGTATTTTCTATTTATGTATGTGACCTCAGAACTCTGTCATTTACAAACTGATTTGGAAAATTCTTTTTCTCAAAGTGGTCCCATATAAATTTCATTGATATTCGACCTTGGACTTCGAAGTTACATCAGAATTGAAACCTTTTTCAACCGACTTCAAAAAAGGAGGAGCTCAATTCGAAAGTTTTTTTTTTGTATGTTTGTTACGCGATTACATCGCTAATTATGAATTTATTTTGATGATTCTTTTTTCGTTTGGTAGGTCATATTTCAGGTGGTTCCATATATTTTTTACTGAAATTGATGCAGCACTTTTTGAATAAAATACCAAAAACAAAAAATATAAGTTTAGTCTTGAAGTCAGTTCTTGTTTTTTTTTAATTAATTATATTTGTTATAAAATGAATAATCGCTGTATGTAGTTCACGCGAGAGAAAACCCACGAACAAAAGCTAGTTATATTTTTCAAGAAACATCACGTTTCTTATTTTTTCTCATTTTAATTGAATCTGTCGTCGTGGAGAAAAAGGGAGCGTGTTTATTTGCAGAATTATTGGACTGTACCATTTTAATGAGGTCTTGGGAGCCGGCCGTCTATTATATTTCTCCACATCAGACGAGGTGTTTTCAGGTAAAACCTTTTCTTTATAAAATAACATGCTTTAAAAATATACGGTATCCTTAATTTCGTAACTCTCTTATTTTTATGTTCTGTTTTTATTAGAAGACTGGCCTTTCTAGACCTCAAGTAATGCCCGAGCAATTTCTCTATATAGTTGAACCGTTGGTGTTTTCTGCTAAAAATCAGCGTATAAGGAGGGTTTTATAATTAAATTTACGGGTTATATAAAAAGTCTGCATATACAGGATAACAGTAGTATAATGTGTTGAATAAACTTATGGGGGTGACAGTCACTTTGCGATAAAACTTCTATTGAATAAATATTTAAGATAAGCATACATTTAAAAAAAACAGACTTCTATATGTCTTCGAAGTTCAAGGTCAAATATCGGTGAAATTTATTTGGGCGCAGCTAGTCTGCATATAATTGCGTTTACAGTTGTTCCCTAAGGCCCTAAGGAACTGTTTATTTTCCGGAATGAAAAATGTGTTATGTTAGGACATAACATATTCCAGGACGGAAAATTTCATTGAAATCCGTTCAGTCATTATAAAGCTAAGTGGTAACTAACACACACACACACTTTCGCATTTATAAATAAATAATATTAGTAAGAGGGAGGATAATAAATGACATTAAAAGAAATATCTCATAACCACGTTTTTATGTGCCTTTTCAGATTAGGTCGGCATTGTATACTAATAAATAAATAGATTTATAATGTTTCGTCTGTATGTCTGTCGTTCCGGCACCCGGATCGACAAGCAGACAGACCAACAAGAAAGTGAAAAAAAATCAGTTCAGTATAACAACATTAATTTCTCAGTTCAGTATCAGTTCAATAGTTGTTTTATCACCAGTAATTGGAACGTTAATACAAAGATTAATAGCCCATTGCTTCAGCAGTCTCAATAACCCTTTTCAATAAGAAATGTTTTTTATTTCAACGGAACCGGTAAGTCGTTGCCAAACTCAGTTCATTATAAATTTAAATCTCATTACGTTCCATTCCCAAGGGAAATTAATCATACAGTTTTTCAATATTTTCCCAAGGTAAATTCATTTAAAAGGTTTTTAAATTAAATGTCCCAACGTATTTATTAGTTTGTTCGAGTAAGGAAAGTTAATGACTTTTTTAATATCTTTCAGGAAAGAAATAGCTTTATTAAATTTATAATATTATTAGTAACTAAGGCAAAAGTTTAGGTATACTTTGAGTGTCGTGTGTTAAAGGTTATTTAGTAGAAATTTAATAAAGTTTTTACTGTGATGAATGACACGAGCGTAAATAGATGAGTAGGTAATTAAATTTTGAAATATTTGAGAAAACGAATTACTGTATATTATATATACTCATTTGAGATGGGTTCAAATGGTCACTAGTTTAGCCAGGAAAGGAACCAACCACAATTACTTGTAAAAATAATGCCAATGAAATAAATGCTCTTAAATTTTTATTGTTTTACATATAGGTAATAATTTTTATATATTGCAATTTTCGTTATTTCATCCTTTTTTGAATAAAAATGTTTTATAAGATTGATTAATAAATAAAATACTTATAATCATACTTTTCTGTATAACATAATATTGTCAAATTACTTTACTTTTTACTCTTAGTTTTACAACGTCCATAAACGCGCAAGAGGATCAAGTACCTATATATATTCATATAATTATTAACTTGATAAACAACTTCAACTAAACAATATAAAAGGTATCATAAATAAACATGATACTTTGTAGTGCTTCATAAACTTTTCATAACTTTCATTCATAAACAAAACTTTCTATCAACTCACCGTCAGAGTTCTCAAAGTCCAATTAAAGTTCCACAACTCAAACAACAAGCACTAACACTGTCTTTGGCAATCTGTTTTCACATTTTGTTTCAAGTTCTATTGTTCTAACATTTCAAGCGAAGTTGTTCTAAAGTCGTGAGAACAAACTCGCGCCAAAAATGGGAGGCTGCGAGCTCGAGAAGCGCGCCGAGCGCGGCGTGGATGGCCCGCGACTGAGCTCGGCGCCCAGCGCACTCAGCCGCCCGCGCTCTTCCATCTATTTTATATAAACGCCCATATACCGATTTATATATTTACCCGCACTCATACATATTTAACTTTTTTCCCATTTCACGTCGTTTATTCCCCGTATGTGAGGCTCGCGGGCAGTGTCGGTGCGCGTATGTGTGTGTCGAGCGGAACGTTTCGCCGCGCTTCTATTTACGTGTTTTTAGAAGGGAAAAGCTTTTATACCTATCCTTTCTACTATTTCATTCTGTAAGTCTGTTGAGCGCGATGCTGAATGTCGGGCGAAATATTCAGCTTCGATTTATGAGTTTCATTTTTCCGAGTCATATTTTTACGGTTGGTGAGTTTCACCAATTTACGCGTTGTTATCGCACGTAATGAAACACAACAGGCGAGCTCATTACACACCTCAATGATCTTTGTTTTATGGTTGTGAATTATTGTGTTTATTGTTAAAAGATATTCTAAGAAATTCTCTTCGTATACCCTATAGCTACCTTCTTACTTTAATTACCGTATATGGAATTATACAACCTTTATATGGAAATCTAAGATTCGGGATCCCATCGGGCATTTGCACAGAAGTATCTGAGTATAAGCAATTATGAATTATGACAGCAATCCATTACGACTCATATGTCTAGTTATGAGGTGAGGATTTTTCTTGTTATACTTAGTTTAAGCGGGTTAAAAAGCAATAAATCCAGAACGTTTCAGCTAATCCGGACAAAAAGCAGTAAACATCTGATGCTTGGTTAGATAATGTTATTAATGTACGGCGCATTTCGCCCAGCAATACTGTTGGCGACCGCGTCATTGAGAATTTACGATCTTCGGTTGTACCGCGTGGTGACTATAAACTACCACAGTAAGAAATAGATAAAAAATAGTCGTCTCTTAAGTATATCTCCGAATGTGATAATAAGTGCAGGAGTAAGCCGTTACATTGATCTTCATGTTCTTTCCTATTGTTTTTTATTGTTATTTTTTATCTATGTAAGTATAGAATATTCTACTGTCATTAACAAGTATTTATTTAAGTGTTTCTATTCATTTCTATGTATTATAGTTTTGCATTATATGTTATTTATTTAAATAGTATATGCTTTTGTTTTTACGATAATATGTATTACGATATTTATTTTGTTTCTTTTTTAGTTTTTTTACCTTTTGATACACGCACGTAACTTTATTTTACTGTCACTGGATAACTGGTAGCACATGCTTTAGAATTAAGTTCTCCTGTTGTACGTTACTTGTAATAGTGCAATAAAGAATTAAACAAATAAATAAATCTCCTAATCCGCACATAAAGCATTAAACAGCTGATGCGGGTCTGTTAATGTTACTATTGTTCGGCCCATCCCGGTGATACAGTCGGCAACCGCGGCATTTCGAATTTCGGCGTTCCAGCCGCGGTCGCCCCGATCCCAGCGTAACGATATACGGAAAACATGGCAGGTGCCTATTACAGGCCTTTGAGTATTGCACCCAATCCGATTCGCTAATACAATCTCGCAGAGTATGTAATCTCTGGAGTTACTTTAGGTGTTCAGGTTAATTAATCATAACTTAAAAAAAATGAATTAATTGATATCAAATCATCTATATTCTGTATTACCACTGAATACTCCGCAAAGAAATTTAAACAAATAGCGACTCTTGCTATCACGCAATCGGACGCATCGCGTAGCGCTGCATACCTACGAGTCATATTAACCTACAGAGCGCCTCTCTTTCTATCGCATAGCTCTTATCTCTTCTGACGCGGCACGTGTAACGACGCGCGACCCGCCGTCGGTGTCCGGCTATGTACTTGTAGCTTCGTACCTACAGTGCGGAGTGCGCTAGGCCGTATTACTAACGAGTTCTCATTCGCGTAATATAAGCGTGTTTTACCTCATATATCACAGCAATCACTCAGAATGTTAGCAGTGTAAGGCCTCTATATTTTCGACATATATACGTTCTTTGCCATGAATTTGCCAATCTATTATATTATACTCGTTTTTACAGCAATAAAGAAAGTTTATACGTACGAACTTGAACGAATAAAAAAGATGGACGCCTCGTTGCCCAAATTCAGAAGTGAAGCACTCAAGGTATGCCGGTCTACTAGTTCGTACACAAGCTTCACGCACACATTTTCATCATTTTATACCGATCGGCTCTCACGTCGTCATTGCTATGCTTCATTTGTTACTTAGCGAGATTCCGTCCGTATATTTTTATTCGTTAAAAAGTACGAATATGTATGTGGTTCGTGCCCTCACAAATGATTAGTTGCCAAACTAATGTTGTGTTGAACCAAATATTTGTTCCGCTGGGAATAGAACCCGCTTAGAATATGACTCTCACTAGCCAATCGAAAATTATATATATACAAGTATGTATAAAGTGTTTTATATTCTATTCTATGTGTAAAATGTCTATTTGTTTATCATTTATTTAAATGCACAATACAGATACTGGTGGTAGGTTTCTCATATGCGAGAGGCCGTCTGGGTGGATACCACCGCTTTGCTAGTTATTCAGCCACCAAGCAGTAGTGCGCAAGCATTACTGTGTTCCGGTTTGAAGGGCATCGTTGCTAGCGAAATTACTGGGCATTATGAGACTCAACAGCTAATTGTCTCAAGGTGACGAGCGCAGTACAGTGCCGCGCAGGATTTTGCAAAGTATAGGGTTCTGGGTGGTGCTGTTATTGTTATGGGCTGGCGTATTGCTTACCATCAGGCAAACCGAAATACATCACAACGCTCTCTCTCTCATTTTTTTATAACTGTACGACGAGACGAGCTAGTCGTTTGCCTGATGGTAAGCAAATTATTACTCGATCAAACGACAGCGTACAAATACACTCGAGAGCAATGAATCCGGGTCACTTAAAGAATGTTAAAAATCTCGGAAACTAAAAATGATAGGTTAATGCAATAAATTGTATTTAATAGACAATGTAATACTCCTTAAATGAAAGTAAAAAAAATATGAGTCACCATACATTTTATTAACACAAAATTACATAAAGAAAAAAACTGCTGATCTCTCCTTAAAACAAAAATAGGAAACATGAAATTTTTGAACTTTATTACGATTTTCTTGAATTTTAATACTTCGTATTGCCTCCTCGTGCTTCCATTACTGCGTTTACGCGGTTTGGCATGCTGTACACCAAGTTCCTTATACGATTTTGGGGAATATTCTCCCATTCCTCTGTGAGAGCAATTTTGAGCTCACGAAGCGTGATTGGGGGAGGGTTTCGTTGTTTTACGCATCTGCCTAGCTCGTCCCAAGCATGCTCGATCGGGTTGATATCCGGGCTGCGCGCTGGCCACTCCATACGAGTAATGTTCATCTCTTGAAGGTAGTCATTCACAATCCTACCTGTATGAGGTCGGGCATTGTCATGCATAAATATAGCATCCTCACCTAAATTGACCATAAATGGACCAACGTGATCATTGAGGATTTCTTCCACATATCTTACGCTAGTTAAAGAGCCGTTTTCTATGATCACCAGCTCTGTGCGACTTTCAGAAGAAATTCCGGCCCACACAAGTACAGACCCACCACCGTAGGCTACTTTTTCTTCGATGCATGCTTGCTTGAATCTTTCCCCTGGTCTTCGATACACTCTGTGTCTTCCATCGTGCTTGTAGAGCATAAATTTTGATTCGTCGGAGAACATAACTTTTGACCAATCTTCAATACTCCAATTTACGTGGCTCTGGGCATATCTTAGTCTCGAAATACGATGCCCACGCTCCAGTTTAGGGCCGTTTGCAGGTCTAAGGGGTTTTAAGTTAGATTCAGCAAGCCGACGTCTTACTGTCCATGCACTTGGGTTACTTCCTCCGAGGCGTCGAAACTGATTGGTGAGTTCAGTTCCTGTGAGAAAGCGATTTCGAAGCATGGTGTTCACCAAGTATCGGTCTTCTCGTGCTGTGGTACACCTGGTTCTGCCCGTTCCTGGTCTGCGTAGGTTAGAACCAGTTTCTTCGTAACGTCGGAGAACTCTTTGTACTGTTGACAGCGACACACCGACAGTCCTGGCTGTATCGCGCTGACTCCGGCCGGTTTCCAGCATTGTAAGTATTCTGGTGCATTCTTCAGGCGTAAGCGACATAATTTCAGCTTGAATAATGAATATAGAGCACTATCAACATGGTTTATGTACCCACATAAATGACAGATTACAAACAAAAGCAAAACCAAATGCTGTAATTTCGTAGTTCCATCTTGGAAAGTGGCCCTTTTTCAAATTTGATTTTTTATGATATAACTTTACAATAACTAAGAAGTTTTAATACCTTCATTTAAGGAGTATTACATTGTCTATTAAATACAATTTATTGCATTAACCTAGCATTTTTAGTTTCCGAGATTTTTAGGATTCTTTAAGTGACCCGGATTCATTGCTCTCGAGTGTATTTAGTTTTCTTTGGCACAACGCAGCTCTGCACTGCTGCTGCCGGCGTAACCGATTGCCGCACAGAATTTATTAAATCCACCTACTGTCCTGCGTTAGTTACTGACGTGGGAACAACATTTTGTAAAACGCCAGTATTTCCATCCAATAACAGAACAAGAGCTCGGGAGAAACGCTTGGAAGCATATAATACATGGTTTATCAAACAGTCTCTTTTCATGTAAAAATGGGTAGTTACATACTTGTAACAGTTGACTCTGTCCATATAATCTTTAAGGTAGATAGGAAGGATAGTGAACTAGTACACGTAAATAATGTATTAGATATTGTGTCAAATTGGTTCGCTGCCAACAACTTGTTATTAAACGCGAAAAAGACGAAATGTTTAAAGTTCTCTTTGCCCAATGTTAGACATGTAGAGTCAAACGTAATGCTTAATAGTGATAAACTCAACACAGACAAGGCGACGGTATTCTTAGGTATAGGCATAGACTCTAAGTTGCAGTGGGATCCTCATATCGATGCTCTATCAGGAAAACTTTAGTTCTGCTGCATAAGCGGTTAGTAAAATTAGGCAATTAACGGATATAGCTACGGTTCGGTTAGTTTACTTTGCATACTTCCACAGCTTAATGTCATATGGTATTTTGCTGTGGGGGTCTGCCGCGGATAGGTATAGAAGCTATTTTTATTTTACAAAAGCGGGCGGTTCACGCTATTTATGAGTTGGGTCCTCGCGAATCATTAAGAGAAATCTTTAAACAAATTAATGTATTAACTTTACCTTCTCTGTATATTTATGAAAATATAATGTATGTTCGTAAAAATCTGCACAAATTCAAGGTGAATAGTGACCACCACAACATAAACACTAGAAATAAGGATATAATTGCAGTACCTAGGTTTAGACTGAGTAAAACGAATAAGTCCTTCATGGGCAACTGCGTACGTTTTTATAATAAAATTCCAAAATGTATAACGGAGCTCAGAAAGTAAATTCAAATTAAGCGTGAAAAATATTCTAATGATAAAAAGCAAACTATACAGTTAGTAATTACATAGAAGACAAAATGCATGGAACATACCCCTTCTGCCAAGTAGCCAACTGGCACATAAGAAAAATAATATTGTCAAAAACAAGCATAAAATATTGTAACAAAAGTTCTAAAAAATATGCCCCTCAGTTTCTTGCCGTATCTTCTGAGTAGTGGTTCTTTTTCCGATACAGTGGTAGAGTCATTGTAACAATTGACGTTCATAAGTGCGTCTGTGACGAGAAAATTGAAATAAAGAACATTGAACTGAATTGAATACCTATTACTGCTGCAATACACATATAATGTCGCAAAGATCACACTATAGCACTCAACCGAGCAACACCATCCAAAACACCATCAGTGGGAATAAAATTTATCTGTTTAGTTAATCTCTACATCGTATAAAACAAAGTCGCCGCCTGTATGCTTAGATCTTTTAAACTACGTAATGTATTTTAATGTGGTTTTCATCAATAGACAGAGTGATTCAAGAGAAAGGTTTATATTCACTTTCCTCTTCTCCGTGCGAAGCCGGGGCGAATCGCTGGTTCAACAAATACAGTTCTATATATATTGACTTCCCTGCTTCTTCTGTCTATTGATTTACAAACTACATGTAGGAATTAAAAGGGAGTAATACTTCACCCTCTTCATACATTTAATCTGAAGTATTCAGTCCATGCCACCAGTGCACCGGGTCAGCGTACTGTACATCGCATCGATCACTCTTTATTACTCGATCGCGCGACAGCCTCCAACGCAGCGCCGCACCGCCCGCCGTAACCGATTGCCGCACACAATTTATTAATTCTACGTACAGTACAGCTGTTTATTGACATGGAAGCAAAACATATTGGAAAATTGTATGATACCTGTATAATAGAAAAGTCTTGGCGCTATATAATTTGCCGCAACAAACAGTAAAAAAAGAACATCACGTGATGTATTGTTATTAAGACTAAGTCATCATCATCATCACCAGCCCATCACGTTCCCACTGCTGGGACTCGGGCCTACCCTCATAAAGAGAGTATGGGCCATAATCCACCACGCTAGCCCAGTGCGGGTTGGTGGGTATCACATGTCCTTGAATTTTTGTTATAAATTCTTGGACATGCCGGTTTCCTAACGATGTTTTCCTTCACCGTTTTTAGAGCGAGTGTTAAGGCTATGTGATTTTGATAATTATAATCAGTGTCCCTCTGAACTTCGGCAGTTCTTTATTTCGACACGACATTTACTTTGCAAAAATATGGTTCGACAATTCATTGTTTAGACTGAACATAATTCGACAAGTACTAGTTCAACAGAAAATATATCGACAACACAACTTAAGTTCAGAGGGTTCATCCTATTATAATCCTTATGCCTTTTTATATGTAATACTAGCTTTTTTCCGCGACTTCGTCTGCGTGGACGACAGAGCCCATTTGTCTTTTTTCAAGGCTATATTAGTAAAACCAATTTAGCAAGACCTATCTTGCATATGATGTCGCGTACTACGAAGAGGTCAAGCTGTATCTTATTTTGTACCCAACCAATGTTGATGTAACATAACCTATAATCTAAGTTGGGACTTATGCTACCAAACCCTGAAAACCTCATCAAAATCCGTTCAGCAGTTTTCGAGTCTATAGATAATAAACATACAAACAAACACACAAAAATTCTAAAAACCGTAGATTGGTGTTCAGTACCCTCTAAATAGTCGATCTCAGTTAGTTTTTCAAAAATATCTCCAATGTACAGAATTGGCTCGGTTCTATTTTTATAATAGTATAGATAGATAGATAGATTATATCTTGACGTGTAAATTTGGCATGAATTGATTATGATTATAACTCAATTAGAATAAATGACTGTGACTAATCGCCGCGCTAGAACACAAAATTGTCGAATGGTTTGTACCTAATCTCACGCCATAGTCTCTTATTTCCCAGAATGATCCCCCAGGACACCGAAGCCAAGCACTGCCGCAGAGCAAACACAGTAAACATTAAAGTATTTCCATTACGTAACTAAGGTAGATCGACAACGCAGTACTCTTTGTACTATATCGATGGCTTCGTGAGACATTTCTTTGTACAGCAAAGAGCTTGTTATTGTACGTTTGTTTGCTTAGTAATTTCTTGCTCAAAGGACGTTCTGTTCTGTGAAACAGCTAAACTATGTCTTATTTGAAGAGGAAAATAGAAAGTAGTTCGTTAACTTTTGTTTGTTTTTCATAAGTTGAACTACACGATGAACTCGATCACCTGAGAGAACTGCGTATAATCACAGAATATTAAAGGGACAGAAGCATCACTCCGCAAAGAAATTTAAACAAATAGCGACTCTTGCTATAACGCAATAAAATTCAATTCAGCTCGCGTAGTGCTGCATACCTACCAGTCATATTTCTATCGCATAACTCTTATCTCTTCTGACGCGGCACGTGTAACGACGCGCGACCCGCCATCGGTGCATGTCCGGCTACTTGTAGCTTCGTACCTACAGTGCGGAGTGCGATAGGCCTGGTATGATATAACCACGCCTAGGTGAGTTACCTTACCCAATGCTTTCATAATCCAATTTTTTAAATAAACATTATTATAAATAGGCTACACTCACGATGATTGTGTAGGAATAACTCCGACCAGGTTTCGGACAATTAGGGTGTAATTCTTCCGGAAGTTTATAATAATGAATATTTCAACTCAAGTTAGTTTCCAAACCTTTTAAATAAAATATGTTAAACCTACGTTTAAACTTGGCTAAAAACTACATCACACAGTTTAAACAACTTTTATACAACCCACGATGGTAATTCAACGTAACAACCCGCGAAATATGGCAACATTACAAAAGCAATGTCTTTTACGGTAATCCGCCAGCCATGACGGTAGTGTCGCGGTTTTGGCAACCCTCCCTCTGCCTTTTGATGTCCCAACTGAAATTCCTTAGAAAAATACGAGCAAATTATAAAGGATTGAGCATTTAGAAAAATTCCCAGCTATTTGGGGCTCTGTGCTACGTGAGAATTGACTTTACTTGCCAAGAACTCCGAGAGTTCCAAGGTCTCTCGTATGCAGGAGGCCGTCTGGGTAGATACCACAGCTTTGCCAGTTATTCTACCGCCAAGCGAAATTACTGGGCATATGAAAGAAAGAAAGAAACAAAGAAAAACCATTTATTCGGCACACGACAAACAAACAATACTAATTACTTAAAAAGTAAATATAAGGGCTTGTGGCGAATGGGCTTAGCTCAGCATAAAATGCCAAGAATTTTACACAACTCGAGATATGAGACTTAATATCTGATGTCTCGGGGTGATAAGCGCAATGCAGTGCTTTTTATGGTAGTAATATCTGGGTGGCGCTGCAATTATTATGGGCAGTCGTCGCGCTTAGAATAGAAAAACTCTTTATTGTATACCAATTTAAAGAAATAGACAATAACACAGTCCTTAACTATGGTAGTAACAATGCGCTTACCATCAGGCGTTCGCCTGATGGTTCGACTTGTCCGTCTCATCCACAGATCCATAAAAAATACTTGCTGAAAATACCTACATACATACCAGCAGTAATACACCCACACGAGAGTTCGACTACCTACATACAAGTAGGTATATTAACGAAAAAATATGGTTGCGTGTAACATTCTTAGTTATTTTATTCAAATTTAAATTTCATTTATTTCCCATACTTCTTCTTCTTCTTCTTTAGCCTTTATTGGTCCAATTCTGGACATACGCCTCTCCCAATTCTTTCCATGACTTCCGATCTTCTGCCTTGGCCATCCAGTCATGACCTGCGTGTCTTCGGATGTCGTCTACCCATCACTTCGGTGGGCGGCGTCGTGGTCTGGTGTTCGCCCACGGTCTCCACTCTAGGATTCGTCTTGTCCAGCGGTGCCTATCCATTCAATCAATATGGCCAGCCCAACTCCACTTCCGCTCCGCGATCACCTGGACCACACCTTTCACAATTGATATAAAACGGTGAGTCTTACTCACTGTAAACGTCGAAAATTACTCCGACCAGGTTTCGGACATTTTAGAAGTCCTTCTTCTGGGAGTTATGATATCAAGCCGCGATCAAGGACTTCTAAAATGTCCGAAACCTGATCGGAGTAATTTTCGACGTTTACAGTGAGTCTTAGCCGTTTTATATCAATTATGAATAATAACACTCACGAAACTTTTCAAAATCACATCTTTCACCCCCGTTTTTCACCGAATCCTTTCATTTCTTTTTCGGTCGCTCAAGGTTACCCCGGGGTAACCTATGACCCATACATATTGTGCAAAATAAATACCTAATCATTTTATCTAAAAAGAAATTGCAATAAAATATTTCATAAAATATGCAATATTATGGTGAATATTCAATAAATGTTATTCATTATCATTGTTCTGATGATAATGAAAATCTACTCTCTACATTATAATAAATTTGAAAACCGGAACTACTTTCAACTAATTAGTTCCAACAATTATTCTGTTATCCTACTAATATCGTATCAACGATTGTTTGTGAGGATGGATGGATGGATGTTTGTAACTCATTCACACAATAACTACTGAGCAAATTTTGAAGATATTTGGAATGTAGGTACTTTAGGTCCAGGAAACGGACAAATGCTACTTTTTTCCCTGGAAACCGCGGGTGAAACCGTCGAGAGCAGCTAGATTAAAATATTCCTTCACAAATAGGTACCACAACCAAATTGCACAAAAAAAACTTAACAAACCTTATCTCCAAGTAATTGCATTTGTAATAATGCCGTGCAAAAAAAAATCTGTAAATATTCTTGGAAAATTCAAACAATACATAAAATTATGCCAAGTAAATTCCTTTTGGGGACAAGAAATATTTCTGTCGATTTGATTACTTCACTATGAATATCTTATTCTCGTGAAAACGTGTTTATCTTTCGGTAGAAAAAAAAATGTCTACCGAATTCGTTCTCATGAATAAAATAATCTCGAGGCTGTGCTTACGTCCTGCCTCGTTTATCTGATCATTTGAAAGAACTATAATAATATGCTATATACTTACCCATACAATATATATTCAAATGTCGCAGTTATTTTTACAAGTTGTACAAAATCATTAATAGTACAAGGTGTACCGAACTATTATGTACCTGCTAAGATTATTTTATACTCTTGGCTACTAATACTCAAGCCTATACCACAGAATAGATAATAATAATTATTATTAAACTGTTTATTTCAGTCCCATAATAGAGTTCAATAAAGTAAAATTAACAGAGGATATATACACCTTCAATTCAAAGACATGTGACATCCACCAACCCGCACTGGGCCAGGTAATGGATTATGGCCCATACTCTCTCTACGAGGGAATGCCTGAGTCCCAGCAGTGGGGATGTAATAGGCTGATGATGATGATGATAATGATGTTCACCTTAAATATAATATATACCTTACAGATTAACATAAAATATAACATAAAATGTATTCCCAGGGTTCAAAAATTTCGTTTCTTAAAATAATAATAGTAACAAATACGTCCAACGAATCACATACATAGATACTGACCCCTAACTAGAATTCCATGTATCTAGGGAACTAGGAACTATGAGGACCATAGTCCCATAACAACCAGACACAAAACAAATGTCTGCGCTTTTTTCTGTTTACAAACATTAGTCCCGTCGCGGGAATCGAACCCGCAACTTCAGTGCCGTACGAGATTTGAGCCAACTTGCCCAACCTGGCCAACCACTACACCACAGAGGCTATCTAATTTCTATAATATTATTTCACTCCATCAAGACTCAAGATACCCAAAGAAAGAGTTACTTCCACACGCATGTGTTAGAAATTATAAAATATTAGGGTAAAAATTAAAGAACTTATTACATTTTCTAGGGCTTACTTTAATTTCTTCTTCATAGTTGGTATCTTATTATTCAAATTCTGTTAGATACAAGACTCCTGGGGTTGAATCTTAGTCAAGAGATTAGCACTGCCGTTAGTTATCAGGATTCACACAGTGGGTCTTGTGAAATAAGTAGACTACAGGCTTCTTTCAAAGCTCTTTATTTATTTTAATCATCATTGACGTTCTTAAGGTACGTCACAAGGAATCTACCACCGTATCGGAAGAAGAACCACTACTCAGAAGACACGGCAAGAAACTGAGGGGCATTCTTTTAGAGCTTTCATTACACTTGATAATGTCTTATTCGATACACCATTTAAAATTTACCAACAACTATTAAAATAACTAATTCAATTATCAAAACAATGATTCTTACATTTAAAAGTATGGAAAAATACATCGTACCTTAATTCATTTAGACGTCCTATCGCTCCGCTTGCCAACAAGCGACTGCCTCGTGCTCTAAGTTGTTACACCTTTTATAATTGTCAGTCTGTCAGTTTCAATCTCGTTATTTTAGTCTATGGTCAGCTATTTTTATTGTCATATTGATAATGATTATAGTATAACGATAATAGCATTAACAGATAATACATTGGCTTATAATAATTATACTAATTATATCAAACAATTATACATATATCTAACACATGCATCGTATCGATAAATGCCTCTACGCCGTAACATCGTAGGCCCGTAGCAGGACAATGAAATTTACTTTACCGTAGCAGGACAATGAAATTTAATTACAGATGAATAAAATATTTAATTTACATTAGTAACAGATCGTAAACGCCTTTACGTGTCAGTTGTTTAAACAATTTACAGATATCTTTATGATCGTACTAGCTGCGCCCCGCAGTTTTACCCGCGGTTTCCTGTAAAAAGTAGCCTATGTGTTAATTTAGAGAATAAACTATCTCCATTCCAAATGTCACTCAAAGCCGTTGCAGCATGAAGAGAAGAAGAACAAGCAAATTTATAATTTGATTAGTGTGATGCTATTTATATTTTGAATCATCCCATCCATTAACAGTATAAACGCACCTTCACTGAAGTGTTTTTGTAAATAATTATATAAAGCAATTACTTTCACACATTCTTACCAAAAATGCCACGTAACAACGGCTAGAAATAACAATGTCTAAACAAATGGCAACTCTCGCACACACTCGAGTCACGAACGAGTTTTCCATAAAAAAGCCTCCGATACTGAAGGATGCTCCAGTTATCCTCACAATAACACGTTTCGTTCATGTAATGGTTCCAATTTGGTGTGAAGTGGGGATGTAAAAAGATACTACTTGTATTACACATTATCTATTCGAATAATCGAATCGATAATGGTATAACCGCTTCGATACATAATAATTATGTGTAACGCAGTGTATGACGATATCTCGTATCGCATCTAAGTCCGTATATGAGACAATAGTGTAGATACTTGGTTAGATATTATAAAATCGATAAAAAATTCGGGAGTCTGGTTGAACGATCGTAGCCACGTCAAGAAATCAAAGTACGCAGAATGCAAATAACACTAACTCCACCCCGCTGTTTTACCCGCGATTCCCCGCTATCTCTCTTCCGAATTTAGGCGTTAGAGCGTGAAGAAGTAACAAACACACTAACAATGTAAGTGATACAAACTTTGACATTTATAATATTAGTCTGATAGTGTAGAGACTCGGTTAGATATTAAAAGATCGATAAAAAGTTCGGGAGTTTGGATGTTGTTAGACGATCGTCTTCACGTCAAAGTTTCAATATACACAGAATGCAAATAACACCAGAAATTATAAAATATAAATTTATATTTGTTATTCAGTTTCTCAGACAGGGATCGATTCTGCATCTTCAACCGCCTTCTGTGATCACCAAGCTCGAGCAACCACTTTTATCCTTATTTTTGTATCGATAACGGGGACGATACTTCATGTATTGTCAATGTAAGCACGATCAACGCAACAAGTCTAATATTTCAATTGTGCAGCAACGTGTTTTAATGATAACGCAGCCTTTATCAAACTTAATATTGATGCTATTTTTCTAAACATTAGTCTCTTAATTTTTTGCCATGCATGCACTAAATAATACAATATCAAATTGATATAAAAATCATCTCTTCGAATCGAGGTAGCGGTGTTGAAGTCAATATTCGCTTTTCATATTTTTATACAAAAAGGAAGTGTTTTTCTTCGATTATTATTGTTACAAAATCTGATTACTTATCTATTTCTCTAAATAGTATAAAACAAAGTCGCTATCCGCGTCCTCATTTCTGTTTCTCCGCTTGCTTCTTCTAAACCACGCAACGGATTTTGATACGGTCTTCACTGAAATTAAGAGATTTTTTACAGAAAATTATTATGTATACACTCTAATTACGTTTTGTGTAGTAGATGAAATTCAATGTATTTTAATCAAGTCGCCATAAAATGACACCCATTTGTAAATTGCATCCGTGCGAAGCCGGGGCGGGTCGCTAGTTAATTTATAAAAATGGTTTTATCTCGTACATGAACGAGTTTACATAAAAGCTTCCTATTCTGAAGGATCCTCCAGTTATCCTTTCACAATAACACGTTTCGTTCCATGTAATGGTCCAATTTGGAGTAAAGTGGTTCTGAACGAAATCAGTCGGGTAAGGAGGTCGCACTGTGCAACCAGTTTTAGAGGTTAGCTGTTTGTCTTGTGGAGCCTATAGATATAGGGGCTAAATGGATTTTCATTAGACGCTTCGAATATATTCTCTTGTGATGTGCCGGTTTTGGCTAGAATAAATTCTTACTTGCTATCAGCAAGATTTTGTTCGCATACTCATCCTAATCATCATCATCATCAGCCCAATACGTTCCCACTGTCCTCAGACACGGCTTTTCTCTCATAAAGAGAGTATGGTCCATAATCCGCCACGCTGACCCAGTGCGAGTTGGTGGATGTCACATGTCCTAGAAATTTTGTCATTAACTCTTGGACTTTAAAAAAAAAGATTTTAATACAAAGTGCTTTGAGGTATCGTTAATGCTCCGTGGTACATAAGAAACGATGACCTCCATAGGGACCTGAAAGTGGCCCTCGTTAATAGTGTAATTAAAAAGTTCGCCGAAGCTCACGAACGTAGACTTCACCATCACGTGAACGTCGAGGCTATCCAGCTCCTCGACAACACAGACCTAGTGAGAAGACTAAAAAGGACAAAACCTTTTGAGGTAATTTAGTGCAGTGACAGTGTGTCGTAGTAAAGTTAGTGCTACCCGTAACACAAGAACATAGTGACTTCGCCTTAATAGAGACAATAAGAAAAGTGTTGATGGACATATTCTTAGTTTTACTCTACTTAGCAGTTTAAGTTAAATTCAAATTACTTATTAGCCTTATTAGGCTAGATTGTAATATTAATGAAGTGTCATTTAGTGACGCGACATTATTAAAAAAAAAATAATAACTCTTGGACTTGGTTTTCCGCACGTTGTTCATCGTTTTGAGAGCGAGCATTATATCTGCACGAGTTCCCGCTGAGCCACATTCACTTACGCTTCGCGTAGTATTCGGTTTATATATAGCTGTTCACTAAGAAACTGTTTGTACATAATAAAGATCACGAAAAAATACTTACCTGTATAAATTTAAAATAAAAAAAAAACTCCAGACACAATTAAACATGCCTAAGAACCACCGCTAGAAAACCTGCGTTCAAAAAAATAAAAAACGCATCCAAATCGGTTTACCCGTTAAGAGCTACGGTGTCACAGACAGACACACAGAGTGGTCAAACACCCCTCCCTTTTGCGTCGAGGGTTAAATAAATACTATAAACGATATTTTACTGAACTTTATTAATCAAATAATCGCATTGATCTAATTACTCTGTTAGATTATATAAGTACGGTTTTCAACAAAGTAGACTGATGATGGTATAATTCACCAAAACATATTATGTCTTATCTTTTTCAGAGAGGAGAAGTGTGTTCCAGCAAAGCAAAAGGCTGATGATGACGAAAATTGTCTATCAAACATACCTACTTTCCTCAACTTATTCATTATAAGTGTTCGTTGCAGAAATGAGATTTATTATCCCAACGAGCGGGAACAGTAGATATTTATTAGAGAAACCAACAAACTTGCGGAGAACTTTATCACTGTTGTAAAAACTTTGCAGAAAATGGAACGTTTTATTACCCTCGGGTTAGAGCACACTACACATAAATTAGGGGTCGGAAAACATGTTATATTAGTCACGTTTTTAAAGGCTACCTACAGTTTTTGTAAGTAATCGATTCTTGTGTTCATGTCATTAATCCAGAGATATTTGAGGTGGGGGTAGGAAAATTCCTTGAATAAATTATAAATTTTAGTCATTCGGTTTCTTTTATTGGCCTCAGTGGGGATCTTATATTTAATTCATTTTAAATGCTTTCGTGATGGATCCAAAAGTTTTTGACTAACTAATTAACATGGTTAAAAATGATTTGATATCCGTGTGACGCATCTGATTCCCATCAGAAATGCTGTGACAGTGAATTTGAGTGGAAATAACCTAGGTGGAAAAAATTTCGTGTACCACATTTTAGGATTTGCCTTTGAGGAAGATGGAACTAAGTCACTCTACTCTGAACGCTACTCATGGAACCTCCTTCCGTGTACCCCAGATTTATAGTTATTTCTAGATACACGTTTTCTCGTAAATCTTAGAGACGATAGGTAAACAAGCTCTTATCAGAATTAATGAAACATTTTTCCTTGTAATAATATTATTCCTTGATATCTGATTCCGATCGCAAAGTAGTAAAAGCGATTTTCAGCATAATATATCTTTTAAAGTAACGCAACTCGTTGAGGTTAACCTTATCACATCACATTTCATCACATCAGACTATCACATCACACTAATATTATAAATGCAAAAGTTTGTATGTAAGTGAGTTTGTTACTTTATCACGCTGTAATATGTTAACGGATTTGAGTGAAGTCCAGAATGGAGATAGCTTATACCCTGGATTAACACATAAGCTACTTTTTATTTCGGGAAACTGCGGGCGAAACTACGGGGCGCATCTAGTTATTATTGATCTGCAAATTGACAATCAATTGTAACGATCTTGAAAATACAAGCTCCCACAGAGCGATTAATCAGACGAAGCAGTCTACCGCTTGGCTACGAGGCTTTAATAATAAACTCTTCGACTCTAAAACAATAGTGATACAAAAGGAAACAACTTCAGGCTCCAGCTCGTCCAATTCGCCAAGTTACGTAGTTGTTTGATGCGGGCAACTTTTGCGCCGTTGACTTAGACGCCACTTCTTGATTATGTGAATTATGTTCCAGGGTCTTGATTAACGAAGCCAGAACAGGAACTAACCATTTCCATGCTTATGTTACGAATAATATAAAGTTTTAATTCTAAGTCACACTTTCGCTTTTATAATATTAAGGAAGATTTGTATAATCATTTTGATAAATAGTATATCATTATAAATATTTAATAAAACGGCTAGGACTCACGTAGTTTGTCGAATTAGTCGACCTAGATTTCGAGCATGTCCGATGCTCTTCATCAGGGGCGAGTTATTAACTTGTTTATTAAATATTTATAATGAATCAAACTCACGAAAACTTTCATACTAAAATAGTATATCAATTAATATATAATTATTATATCAATTAATGTACTGTAAAAAAGTATTGTCTAGTCAAGACTCTCACAACAGTGCTGCTGTATGTTATTCTATTTTTTATTATCTTATGTTGTGACGTATAGTAAAAACAGGAGTAAAAAGTTGTTTTGAGACTTGACGTAACAACAGAGATGTTTGTATTTTGTTTTCGAATGGATAAACAAACAAGCGACGTGTATCTGGAAAACAAAATATGGCTGACACGTTTTCCTGCAAAGCTCTTGATACTTTATTACAATATATATCCCGCTGGCCAGTACGGATCTCCTGGAGAGCTGTCTCATGTCGGTTTAGAATATAAATAGATCACAAGAAAGTTTGCCTTTTAACATTTCAATTCGAGGTTTGAGTATTCTTTACATAAAATCATCAAACGTTTTTGGAATCAGATAGTATGTATCAATTTGGAACCAGTTTTCTCAGAAACGGTCTCAAAGGTAGAGCTTTGTTAATAGTGTTTATCTAATACCTTTAAACGAGCTATTCTTGTATATATATATAATCTGAATCTCAGAAACGGCTCCAACGATTTTCATGAATGTGTCCGATTAGAAAATCTTTGGCCAAATATAAACTAATCATACATCGTTATCATTATCATTATCATCGTTATCGTTATATAAATCGATCTAGCTAGGTCTCATTTTTAGAAAACGTTTAAAAGAAAATACCGGTCATCCAGGTACTATAATATAATACACTTTATACCGTAAATATAATTTAAATCTTTTAATGTAAAGTCAGCCCATTCTTGGCACTTATTATTGATAGACCTCAATTTGGTGATAGATATTATTTGAGAACTTTTTGAATTACCATAAATCATACATATATTTTGTAAATAAAAAAGTATTTGAATTCGGTACTTCAATTTATATCAGTCTAAGTGCGGCCTTAGCTAGTAGATTAGTAATCTGTGTCATAATGATTATGATAATTAAGTTCCTTAAAAAATTATCGCCACAACAGTCATGACTAAACTATCGTTTTTGAATAAACTATTATTGCTGTGATTTGTGATTGATTAAAGTACAATCTACTGTTCAAGGAAATATTATGTTGTTGAATGTTAATAACGATGTGTTATTAGATAAGTAAGGATTTCTTTAGAGGAATAAAAATAAACGTATTCTTATCAGTATGTTCATTGTCTCCTTATCCAAGTTACCTCCCTCCAATACCTACACTCTACCTTTATTCCTGGGAGCCACACATCATGTCCATTACCGCGCGAGCATTTTTCGCAATTTCCTCAGGACCGAGACGAGAGACTAAATTTTTCACAACCGCAGTAATCTCGTACAACTCTGTTTACCGTCCCTTGGGTCTCGGGATGGTGTAGTACTTTCAGAAGGGACATTTGTGACCCCGAGTTGATGTCTTGAAGAATAATATGTCGCTTGTGTTCGGGAATAGAACATACTGCTAGTATAGTGTATTCAGTATTTTTGTGGAGAATGTAGTAATAAAAATTGCATACGTTGTGTTAAAATTTTATATGTTGCAGCCACATTTCATTTATAAAGCCTGTTTTCCAAAGTTTAATGAAAAATAGTACAATGGAAGAGGTTAGTGACAATAATAATTAATATAGCTGCAGCCCTCGGTAGGTTAGGGTGCGGCGGGGGTGGCTCTTGGGCCACCCCAACGCCGCGAACATGTATGTTAGATACGAGTTTGATGTAAATATGTTGTAATCTATCACTTCGATAGATTATAATCTACCGAAAAATAATGCGACGGTTCACAATCTTTCGACAGTTTACAATCTCGCGTACGATACATCTAAGTTTAACCACATGCCTAAGCAATAGCCAGCCAGTTTATTAAATGTTGTAATAGACGCTATGGCTGAATATCATTCAGGCCGCTAGTTGAACGCCGCTGTTTAGTTAAGAGACTAGGCTGTTAATTGAACGGCGAATTAAGCTAGTTGGCTGCGACGTATACACTACAACAAAACGACGTGAAGTTGCTACCATAAATAAACACTAGAAAACGAGCATTATCAAAAATAATAGCGCGCTTTTTCTCCCGATTTCAGCGCTAACTTTGCACGTAAATACTCATCAGTCTCAAAAGTCATTCTGAAATGTTAATCCTAAAGTCATAGAGAAAAAATAAGAATTAAATTACCACTTAGAGCCGTGTCATGCAGTCTTAAAAGTTATCCGAAGAGTTCTTACTCATTCCTTTCAAGCACTGTGTCTGGATTTCAAGGAGTGATTCCTTTAGTTGACTTATTGAATTTGTATCGGAGAGTCAAAGATTAATGTCTACATCCACTGGGGTCGGGCTCTCTAACTTCTTGTTTAAAATGGATCCAATGTTTTAATCCATTAAAATACCTTCTAGGTAGAAAGTACTTCATCAAATTAGTTTTTTTTCTTTTGCGATTGAGAATCTGTCGAGTTTATTTGCTTCAGACATTTTAATTTATCAACTACTAAATTAACCCATCAGCATTGTGAGTTCGAATTCTCGTAATTCGATGGATTAATAATAATAATAAATACGCCTTAATATTACATAAGCCCTGGCTCTTAACTAGGATTCCTTTGTATCTGGGGAAGAGCGAGGACTGCGAGAACCGTTCTCTCAACACCCAGATACGAACCAATACTTGCGCTTTTTTCGTAACCAAACATTTATGCAACACTAGCTGCGCCTCGTGGTTTCCCGGAATAATAATATCTTTTTAGAAAAATACAAAAACCGACTTCAATGTATCTTCGAAGTCCAAGGTCAAATATCAATGAAATTTATATGGGACCATTTCGTAGCTATATTGAACCCAACGCAAAAAGAATTTTCCAAATCGGTTTAAAAATGACGGCGTTCTTAGATAATAAACATAAAAAAAATACAATCGAACAGAGAACCTTCTCCTTTTTTGAAGTCGGTTAAAAGTAATCCAGGGTCTAAGCTACCTCCATTGCTAATTTCACTCAAATCTGTTTAGCCATTACAGCGTGAAGAGGTAACAAACATACTTCCACACTAACATATTTTTTTTTACAAATATAATATTAGTGTAATTAAAGAGTTCAATTAAATATTTATGAATATCTAAACCACATGAGACTGCAAAGTTAAAGTCAAAAGATACCAGAAAACTCTCCTAAAATTAAGTTCGTTTTATTGCCCCTCTAAGAGCTGCAGTCATTAAAGGATTCTAAAGTACGAGCAACGACTCTCCTAAGGAGCTTAACATTAGGTGAGAGGGCACACAGTTAAGGTGGCGACTGACTTATGCATTCACTTTTTTTATGGAACTGAGCAATGGTCTAATCGTTCGCCTGATTCGCCATGCTTGCTCATAACAAATGCAGTGCCACCCAACTTCCAATACCATGAAATTTACTGCGTAGCACTGCATTGCGCGCATTACCCCGAGACATCATTTAGTCTCATATGCTTATCGGATATTAAGTAAATACTAGCCGGTACCCGCGACTCCATTTGCGTATAATTATTCTCTAAGGAAATGTTAGTTTTTTTGATATGAAAAGTATCCTATGTCTTATTCCAGGGCCTACATAACGAATTTCATTAAAATCCGTTCGATAGTTGTTGCGTGATCGAGTAACAAACATCCATACATCCATCTATCCATATACATCCATCTAATGGACAACAGGACGTCATTAAATTTTCGTACCATTGTCTCTTTACGGAGATACAGCCACTAGGTTAGATTGCTGTGACCACACAGCGCGAGCCGAGCGAGCGAAGCAAGCATGCCGCGTCAACGGCCGGCGAGGCGCCAGAAAGTAGTTTTTCCATATAACGTTTACTTTACTATATCAACGGAAACAGAGTAAAGGGACATTGGGACGAACTTTTTAAATAATTTATTTAAGTGCCACTGTCCCCGTTTACCGGGGACACGGCTTACAGGGACCTACATCGGAAATATACTCTTAGTATAAGACAATAGATTGACTATATTATGTTATATATATATAGAATTGGGGCTAGAGCATTCATTCTACTTAATATCAGGTGGCATATTACATGAAAATGGTGTTAGTATTCATTAGAATGCTTATACTGCAATTTCTATAACAAGTCTAACAACACCCTTACATGATCGGCCACAAACAGTAAGTAACGTTTTGCAGTTTTTACTGCTCCTGTTTCTTGTCCATTGTCGGCGAGTTATCGCGGCGATTTGTCTGCTTCTTGCTGAGCGCTTTCATTATCAACCGCTGGGCGCTCAGCTCAGCTAATTATTGAGGGCGAAACGTCGGCTCATTAGAGAATAGGACGCTGGGGATATTCATTTAGCAGAAGTGGTAAGGTTTGGACAGGGGATGATTTCAGAATGTACACGTAGCCATATTTTCGAAATTCATATTTTTAGTCTACTATACCTTATGTTTTTTCTGGTCTCTAAGTCGTCCATCTATTTGACCCCGTCGATTCTATCTGTTTGGTAGCTTAACATCAAAATAAGCAGGTCCTGAATGAAGTGTCGTTTCTGCTGCGACACAAAGAGAAGCATTTTACGGAGTCATTTTTTTATAATTATTTTTAATACTAAAGGGCCTCACAAAAGCCCGGCGTTTTATTTGAATATTACAACTTGAAAATGTGTTACGAAACTTCTATGATTTTGTTAATCATCACGTAACCATTTTTTTTTTCTTCTAACTTTTTTAGTATAGTTTGTGCGTGTTGGTGCCATTAGAGCCATCATTCCGAGTCCCCCTGCAGGCTCCAAACAACACCTTTTGTTCACTCCATTGTTTTACAATTCACTTTTTCTACGCCAAACAATGAAACTTATGCTGTAAAGGCGACGCTTTGGCAAATTCATTAAAAACATTTTGTTACACAATAAGCACTGAAAAAAAATGTTAAGGTAGCAGTGGAGTAAATAAGGCTTTCGTTTTTTTAATGTAGTATTTTTGAAAGGATTATAAGGGCCAACCTCTTTGAGTATACCTTCAGTCAAGTCTTTGAAGTAGTCCGAAAGACTTTGCAGATGACAGAAAAGAAAATATTAAAACAATTTGTTAGAAGATGAGTCCTAATATGACTACAGTGTACCTTTCTAAGTAATAGGTACATGGACGTATAAACAAACACAAAGACATTATTTAACTTCATCTCTATAATATTTGTAGTGAGAAGGACTTTTTTGAAACTAATAAATTATTTTTCAAAAAAAACTAAACCGACTTCAAAATCACAAATAGGCACTCAAAAGTGAAAAATAAATTAATATAATTATCATAAGCGCTACCAACTCATATATTTGAAGTCATGGTGCCAGCCAAGTCTATTAGGTAGCAGATAAATACTATGTATATAGTAAGTACTACTTGTAGGTAGTATCTATCTACTACCTTTTAGACTTGGCTAGCACCGACTTCAAATATATCAGTGGGTAGCGCTTATGGTAATTATATTAATTTATTTTTTACTTTTGAGTGCCTATTTGTGATTTTAAACGGGCGAATGCCTTTATTACTGAAAACAAACTACATACACTCTACTTACTAAAACTAAACTAACTACATACAAGGAGAAGTGATTTCTGATTTTGAAGTCGGTTTAGTTATTTTTGAAAAATAATTTATTTTACCCTTTTTAGTAAAAAACAAGTTTTAATTAAACTAATTTAAAAAGTTATAAAGACAAGCTTTTATGATCTAGAAGCCACATCATGACGAAGTTTAAAACGGGCTATCACAATTAAATGCATGTACAAACAAATTTCATGTCAGTCCTATTCTCTGTTGAGGAGTTCCCTCGCCGGAAGTCAATCCTGGGTGTATCAGCCATATCATGATGGAATTTAGAACAGGCTATTATGGTTAAATCCATTTACGAAATGTTGTGTCTGTACTATTCACCGTTGAGGAGTTTCCTCGCCGGAAGTCAAACCTGGGTGAAGCAGGTGAAGCAGTCGAATACAAACCTCCACCTTTAGAAAGTTGGTTACGAAAAAAACAAGAACCGACTTGAAGATTAACTTATATTTTTTGTTTTGGCTATTTTTTTCAAAAAGTACTGAATGAATTTCGATAAAATTTATATGGAACCACCTCTGAAGTATGACCTACCAATCAAAAAAATAATCATCGAAATCAATGCATAATTGGCGGAGTAATCGCGTAACAAACACACAAAAAAAACATACCGTCGAATTGTAAGCCTCCTTCTTTTTGAAGTCGGTTAAAAAGGACCGTCCTATATGTCAAACATCACACAGATATGATCATAGCGTCAAGTTATCATTGTAGTTACGCCCGCGGAAACGAAGCCTGAAAAAATTAACGAAGTAGTAACAGTTCTGGTTTCGAATACCCAATTAATCGAATAGTTTTATTGCTTAACTACAGACTCAATTTCAAACTCATGCCTTTAAAGTTACAAGCTCTTGAATCGGTAAATAAAAACTGTTATTAGAAATAACCAATTTCTGGAAAAACTAATTTGGACTAATCGAATTTATTCAATTTATGACTATTATGTATGTATTTAGTCCTCGTCGGATGATTCGTCTCTGGCTTCCCTACAGGTGTTTCAAAACTAGTAGCCATAACATCACGTGAGAGGTCCTTTAATATTATTGATAAGTACACGTATAACAAAGGTTTATATTGCAACTAATTACTTTGAATTGTTATTAAGAAACAAAGTTCTGGGTGGTGCTGCAACTGTTATGGGCAGGGATTTTTCTTAGCACCAGATGAACGACAAGCTCGTTTCGTCACTCAATTCCATAAAAGAAACGATTCTATGGATTCTATACATAGTTGAGGAGGTTCGGTTCAAAACCTGACTATTCCACTTTTTGTGTTATTTCACAATCTGAGAAAATAGTTTTTTAGGTATGTCATTTTGACGTGGAATAATCTATTTTTGACAAAATCATGCCTTTTAATCTTTTTTTTCTGTTGTAATTATCAAGCGTTGGCCCAATTTTATTTTCGCGGAGTGTAAATTTGAATGTTACCAAACAAAAAAAAACAGTTTTATCGAAAGTGGAATACTCAAGTTTTGAAAAAAAGTTCCTCAGTTATATAGGGACCATGGTTCTCATAGTTCTTGGTTCTCTAGATACAGGGAATCCTAGTTAGGGGCCAATCTATGTATGGGATCGTTGGGCGTTATTTATTTATTTTATTTTTATAGTACCGCAAGATAATGCATGGATGACCTTTTGACGGCGACAATTTGCAGTAACTTCGAGACTTATCTTGACTAATTATAAAGCTGGAAATTGTTTGTTCCTACATATTTTAGCCGTGTTCATTGATATCCTCGTCGCATATCTGGCGAATGTAAGTGTGCGGTGATACGTACAGAGACAATAATGAGGTGTTCATCAATGAGGTGATCCAATATCCATACAATGAGAAGTAAATTCCATTCTTCTTCGCGTTTTCTACAGTTTTTCAGATAATAATATACTTTTCTTAAAATAACTAATGCCAGTAACAGCAACGTAGTTTTAATTAAAGCTCTGCTGAAACGTTATATTATGTAATAGGCGATAAGGAACCCCGTTTCTTTAGCACTTCTCCGCGAAGTGCAGTGGATTGTAATTTACTCCCATTCCGTTGAGGACATATAAAATGAAGGAGAAATGTGCCCGAAGCATAGTTACTGTTGCAAAATACTTTACTCTTTTTTGCAGTTTGCCTATGTGAATTTATCTTTGAATATTAATGATGCTACGGTACTTACCCATGCCTATTCAAATCGCGTGTGAAGAATATTCTAATGAAAAGCATACTACACAGTTAGTAATTACATAGAAGACAAAGACGCATGGAACATTCAGCTTCTGGCAAGTAGCCAACTGGCACATTAGAAACATAATATTGTCAAAAACAAACAAAATATTGTAACAAAAGTTCTAAAAAAAATTGCCCCTCAGTTTCTTGCCGTATCTTCTAAGTACTGGTTCTTTTTCCAATACGGTGGTAGAGTCATTGTAATAATTGACGTTCATAAGTGCGTCTGTG
The DNA here is from genome assembly GCA_951640565.1 of Petrophora chlorosata. Classification (NCBI taxonomy): domain Eukaryota; kingdom Metazoa; phylum Arthropoda; class Insecta; order Lepidoptera; family Geometridae; genus Petrophora; species Petrophora chlorosata. Next base: position 9,229,826 of record OX621207.1, on the reverse strand, counting down.
ATGACAAAATTGAAATCGTAAACGTCGAATCGTCGAAAACGTATCGGAAAAAGAACCACAACTCAGAAGATACCTTCTGAGTTGTGGTTCTTTTTCCGATACGGTGGTAGAGTCATTGTAATAATCGACGTTCATATCTCTGTGATGCCAAAATTGAATAAAGAACTTTTGAACTTTGAACTTACGCTATAATTACTCAAAACTGAAAACTGGCCTTTTGGTGGGATGATGTAATGACCTAACTCCTCTATTGATGCGTTCCCTCATGGTTCCCTCAATGGTAGCTGGCACATTTACCACTGAATTTCGCCAGCAACGGCGTAATTAAGGTTCGCTAGTGAGTGACGGACAGAAGCCTGAGCTGCTCAAAAATACGAGGCTACGGGGGCTGCGGATGAAGTACTTTCGAATTTCTGAGACGGGTGTGGTTAGCTTCTATTATGGAACCACTTTTGAAATGTAATGAATATTTATTGTAGAAATTGTGTATAGATTGGTGTAAAGTTGCATTATGCTTTAGGAATCAACAATTTATCCATGACGAATGTACAATATTTTGAAAAACAAAGGAATTAATTTTAATATTTTATGAAATTAATTTAATTTTTTTTTATTTTAGTATTTTATTTACTGTTTGTTTCTGAATAATCAACCTTTTATAGTACAGCCATAACAATAAGATCAGTTTAATTAAGCTTTCAGAAACACACACTGTAGTTTTTTGCAATTAGTGATTGAATTTTTCCAGAATAATATTTTTCATTACAAACAATTACAGTTTTAAAAACGATACAATTCATTGACACGTTCAGTCATTTCGTCCTTTCTTTGACAAGAAACTGTAGGTAGAATCTAGTCCACAGATTACAATCAGCAAACTGACGGGATGCATTACCACTGCCACTCCCACAGGCGAGCGTACAAGCAATCGTGCAAAAGGACATGCATTCACTGGCTTCCTGATAAACACGCGTTGCAGCGAGCTTCAATAGCCTATTGTGCCTAGTAAACACTGCAGACGAGCTACCTCTAATCACTACAATTCACTTCAAATTAAAAATACAGCGTATAAATATTATTCCATCAAACACAAGTAACTTTTTTTCACCATTATACTACAATATTTAGGTATAACTTCAATCAATATATTTCTTCAATTAATAGATTACAGTAAACCACAAAAAATCGTTCACACACTCTTAGCCGTTCGTAGCCCGTTTTATGCCACATACCTATGTGATTAAGCTGTAAGCCATTCACTAAACTTGAGTAGCAGCTCGGCAGCGATCGTTTCACAGTTGACTAACTTGTTTCTATCTGTGTTAGTTCATCAAAAGTACATAGAAACTAGCTTGACGCCTAGCTCGTAGCCGTTAGTAGCCCGTCTGCATATATGTGATTTAGCTATAAGCCATTCACTTAACACAACTAGCAGCCGAGCAGCGATCGTTTCACAGTTGATTAACTTGTTTCTGTCTGTGTTAGTTCATCTCGTACGTAGATCGTAGCTCGTTGCGTAGCTCGTAGCCGTTCGTAGCCAGTCTGTACCAGCCACATATGCGGTGTGGCTACAAGCCATTCACTACACACGACTAGCAGCTAGGTAGCGATCGTTTCACAGTTGACTTACTTGTCTCTATGCAAATCTGTGTTAGTTAATTAAAAGTACGTAGTTCGTAGCTCGTCGCGTAGCCCGTAGCCGTTCGTAGCCCGTCTGCGCCCGCCACATATGCGATGTGGCTACAAGCCATTCACCAAACGCGACTGGCAGCCGGGCAGCGTTTCACAGATGATTAACGTGCTAATTATCTCGCTCTGGCTCTCTTTAACGTGGGTATGAATAGGAATCTGTAAATCGTTTGAAAGCTATTAAAGCTTTACGTTTGTAAGAAATAAGTTAGTAGGCATATAGATAGGTACGGTTCTTTTCTCGTAAGAATTTTACAAATTTACTTATTGAGGAGAACAATTTTTACATTAAAACATAATTGCCAGTAAGCTTAATGTACCTAGCCTAGTATACTAAAGCACCAACACACATTTGACTATTTTATTTTTAACATTAATATAATACTTCAATTTACAATATCATAATTGATGATTATAAATCTTTTGAGATAGAGGTGGCGATGTCTGAGACATAATATCATGACGATTTAGAGCTGTGTAGTTTTCTTTATAGTTGTTATCAAGCTCAACATCTATTTGTCAACATTGTTTGATTCACTCGAGCCAAGTTCAATCAAGTTAAATCAAGTTATTTACCATCGTAGATTTTACTGGTGGTAGGTTTCTCATATGCGAGAGGCCGTTTGGGTGGGTACCACCGTTTTGCCAGTTATTCAGCCGCCAAGCACTAGTGCTCAAGCATTTGAAGCATTTGAAGGGCATTGTAGCCAGTGAAATTACCTGGCATTAATTATGAGACTCAACAGCTAATTGTCTTAGGGTGACGAGCGCAGTACAGCGCCGCGCAGGATTTTGCAAAACAAAGTTCTGGGTGGTGCTGTTATTGTTATGGACTGGCGTATTGCTTACCATCAGGCAAACGACCAGCTCGTCTCGTCACCCGGTTACAAAAACAAAACAAAAAAAACTTCGAGAACTTGAATCTGTCCTTGTTCAATAACACTTCATTTACATTCCAAACACAATTGTATTACTCGGATATCTTTGAATTAATTAATCGCCACATATTGTTGCACTGCATATAAACTTTCTCTGTCACTAGCACACGGACACACAATAACACATTGATTGAACGAGCTTACTTTGATCCCCAGCCGAGTTACAAATCAAGGTATTCTAAACCTTAACACGAAGATATTACAGTCGAAATGTTTTGTGTTTCATTGCATACGGTTGGAACGCTCCATGACTCCTCATTGACAGCTGGTTAATCCGAGTTATACGGGGCACATAATGATCGCGACACAAACTCAGATTAGCGTCCGAATGAATGTACGTACGTACGTATGTACATACGTACTATAAGTGGATATTGTTCAATAACTAAACGGTAATAATAGGTATATAATTTCGACAGTCTATACCTATGCATTGAATTATTGGATTTTGAGTATGAATGCAGCATCGCATATGGTAATTAATCATATTATCATCACCATTATACGGGTGATTTTTTCATAGAGGGCCTAGAGGGCCTAATCCCAAGCTATAAGGAATAGCAAAAAATGCTCAGTCTCGGGGCCGATTTTGATAAAAACTAAAACTGCGTCATTGGACATTTGAAAAATCTATTTTCCCAGCCAGTGCGTAAATTAAAAATATGAATCAGTTTATTTAACAAGTATACGTTTGATCAAACAAAAAACCCGACTTTAATGTATCTTCGAAGTCCAAGGTTATCGATGAAATTTATATGGGACCACTTCGTAGCTGTACTGAACCCAACGCAAAAAGTATTTACCAAATCGGTTCATGAATGACGGAGTTCTGAGTTAACAAACATAAAACGAAAATAAATAAAAAAATACAATCGAATAGAGAATCTCCTTTTTTGAAGTCGGTTAAAAATTAGCACTTTCCTTTAGTTTGCCGTTTGGCATTACTTCCCAGAATTTGATTATTATAAGCGACATATATCGGCTGCTGCAATAATACAGGTGTGTTATTTTTTTTTAAATCAATGTGTTCGATTATTGCTTACCACCACGACGAACCGAACGACCGGCTCGTCTCATCATTTACATAAAAAAAAACTCGAAAGTAGGTACGTATAGGTGGGGAGAAATAAATAATTTCACTAATTAATTGGAACCTACCCTTCCAAAACGATTTAAATGTGATCTGCGATTAACAAAGGTAGCTGCACGCACGTTTAATTGACCGTAATTTATTATAATAAAATACGCAATGGCTCGTACTGATAATTAAAATTATAATCCTTTGGTTTTGTCCGGCGCAACGCTATTTTTAATTAAGGTCCTCGCAGCATATCAGTATTATTTATTGGAAGGATAATAGGCAAAATGTAGGTACGTAAAACCAAGTTATAAAATTGACCGTTTCAATCTGAGCTGGGGACTACATAAGTAAACTTAGTCCGACGAGTAGACAGTGCGTATTATTTTCTGATATATTTTTGATTTCGATTCGACTGATTTTAAATATAGGTAACATATAGGATTCGGTACAAAGATTAAGCAAAAACAACTCTCTGTTGTATATCAATAGCCTTTATCCTTATTAATATTATAAATTCGACAGTTTGTGTATGTGTGGATGTTTTTAACACTCACGCAAAAACTACCAAACCGATTTTGATGAAATTTGGTATGTAGGTATTTTAGGACTTCGAATAGCACATAGGCTACTTTTTATCCCGGGACACCGTGGGTGGAACCGCGGGGTGCAGCTAGTTTTAATATAAAATGTACGTTAGTCTGTTTTAGTATTCACATACTTCTTCTGGTGATGTATTTTCAGTCTATGTGGTCCTGAAAAATACTGTTATGAAATGAAATGAATTTTATTTGGTTTGATGTTGTCATTACCTGATTTTGGACGGCATGCAGAAGCCTGAGTCTTAGTGATGGAATTAGTCAAAGAGCATGTTCTCCTTACCCGAGGTACGTCGGATTTTTATTCAATTTAATTTTGGGGCTTTTTTTTATATTATCTACTAGTACTAGTACTTTATCGGAGGTTTGAAGAATTTATCAACAAACACCGCTCGTGAAGGTTCCTTCCGTGTATCTACTCACTTTTTTTTTTAACGGGCGAATGCCTTTATTACTCAAAACAAACTACACTCTACTTACTAAAACTAAACTAAATACATACAAGGAGAAGCAATTGGACAACCCATAGACCATTAAAGGCCTATAGGTAGCTCAAATGCTCCTCCTCAATCTACTCACTATATTCACTAGTACTTCAATATAGCAAGCGGCAGATAAATCCTATATAAAGTTACATAGTTCAACGATATGTTTATGTTGTCATAAACTCTATAACTTTTGTTTGTAACAAGTGAAATAGGTACAAAGTTACTCCAAGAACAAAGTAGCTGAACGGTTTCTCTTGTTTCATGCAATTTACGGTTTTTGCCCACAAACAGCCAAGTTGTTTCCTCCACGCTTACGTTAAGCGATGTAAGGAAACCTAAAGAATATTTTAATAACTTATTCAACGTAACATCGGCGGAGAAAACAGGTGGGGAACACGGAGAAAATGTGTTGGGTTTTGTAGAAATGTTTTTGTTGATTTAAGAGGTAGCGGAGTATCGACTTTTGTAACATGTGTGTTGAGATCGTGAAGTATTAGAGCTTTGTCGGACAATATCTCGATGACATCGATACAGAGTATATTTTATTTTACAAGGAAGCTGTGGCGCGGAGTAGTGCCGATCGACAGCTTATAACATTACGTACGTGACTGTGAGAAATGAGTTTTTAAATGAATTCTGCTCGCGTAGCTCGACGGCCATACTTCTCATATCTACTTGTACCTTGTTACACACTCTATTTAGTTACAATATTGTTTGCTCTTCGGTTTACCTACAGGAATAAACCAATGAAATCTGTGGATTACATATCCACATTATTATTTCTTATTTAGTTACTTATGAACATGTGTATCCATAATAGTGAAGTCTTAGGAAATTATTATGAACCTTGGTTCTAGGCTAGCGGCTTCGCTTGATAACATTACCTATCTCAAATTCCCTTAGGCACTTCGATTCAATAAATTCTGAGAACATCTAGATGTAAAAAATGGTTAATATATCAAGTTTGTATAAGTTCATTACAGTTCTGGCGATTTTCAGATAAGTTAATCAGAAGATACACCCGCGATACAGGCTTGCGGTACGGGAACTTCTGCTTATACCTTATTATGTTATATATCCTTTTGGTAATAAATAATTTTGTATAGATAAATTGGGTTGTAAAACCATTTAAATAAATAAATATTCTAAACAAGTAGCAAAGTACAATGAATGACTTCGAAAGGACCAAAACTAAAAGCCGCGACGCCCAGCGCGCCAAAAGATAAAATGGCCGAACATCCACGTTGCGTTAATCCGCGTCAAATGCCAAAAGATCATAAAGGAAATTTGCATAAAATTCAGTCTATTCGAGGAGAATTCGCGGCCGGCGCGGGTTTTTTATGCGCGCACATTAGGCGACATTACGATACGCGCCGCCCGCCGTCGGCGCTCGCCCTCGCCCACGCTCACTGAAATAATATTTTTCAAGCTGTTGAGTTGCTTTTTATTTCGGCCTCCAACGGCAAATGAGTTTCTAAGCGTAAATAAATCTTTTACTGCCCGCGGTCGGTGTGCGTGCCTTTTATTTTCTTGAAAAGTTAGCCACTGCGAGAGTCTAGGGCGGCTACGCGGCTAGGTTTTATTATATTGAAATAACCGCAAATTAAAGACGGGTGCTAACCGCAGCTAAATTTTGTTTAACTTCGATAAAATTAATAACTTGATTTGATTGGCAACGATAATAACTAACAAACATATTCAGCATCGTGTTCATTTATAAGCGTGTACTTTAGGTTTTTGCTGTCCTCGAGATTTTGTTGTAATTGAAGACCAATTGAAGTTGGATGATTAACTTTCAATTATATCCGTAGTGAGTTATTTAAAACATGCAACATTCTGAGCTCTTTATCGAAAATGTAGGGATGTGGCTAACCAGTACTTATTAGGTACTAATTTATTAAGAGCCTTAAAGCAAGTTGGCATAGTAATATATAAATTAAACACTTTTAACCGACTTTAAACAGGAAGAGGTTCTCAATTTGACTGATTTTTAACCGACTTTAAAAAAGGAGGAGGTTCTCTGTTTGATTGTATTTTTTTATGTTTGTTACCTCAGCACTCCGTCATTTATGAACCGATTTGGAAAATTCTTTTTGCGTTTCGTTAGTAGATAGCTACATTGCGATGACAAGTGGTCCCATATATTATTTCATCGATATTTGACTTTGGACTTCGAAGATACATTGAAGTCGGTTTTTGTTTTTTTCTACATAAAAATTAATTATTATGTTTGTTACTTCAGAACTCCGTTATTTATAAACCGATTGGGAAACATCTTTTTGCATTGGGTTCAATACATTGCGTTGTATCGATATTATTTTGATATTTTTATTATTGATATTATTATTATTGACCTTGGATTTCGAAGATACGTCAGAACTGAAGTCGTTTATTTATTTTATGAAATGAACTAATGTTTTATGGTAAAAATACTTTATATTCCAAAAATCTAATGGTTTTTCAGGATTAGCAATGAAAGATATAAAAATAATTATTACATTAATTAAAGACATTAAAAATTATACATTGTCATAGACGGATTCTACTTGATTCAAGTTATGTTTAATTGTAATCCATTCATGAAAAATTGGGATCTAGAGATATTTGAAATACGGAGATACAACATTTTGTGGCTATTACGATAGAGTGCCAAGCCGTAGACCATGATAAGTGCGTCTGTGATGCCAAAATGATTAAAGAGATTTTGATTAATTGATCCACAGATACTATATAACGCGAGCACGGATAGTGACAGTAATTACGGGGTCGTGAATACTCACGCCAGCACGTATGTATATTGACGCGAGCACTCGCTTTTAGTACACGTAAAATGAATTATTGTAAGTGGGTAATAAAAGAGTAGTAGGTATATAAGTCGAGCCAGAAGGCTTTATTTTTTTTTATTTTTTTTAAGTTCGCCCCTTAGGCTGGCTAAAGTCTCTAGGACCATAACGCCATGTTTTACGTAGTTTTTTTTTTTAAATTGGCCCGTTGGGGCAGTCTAAAGTCTCTAGGACCATACCGCCATGTCTTACGTTGTTTTAATTTTATAGTTTAATATTCCATTTATTATACTTTGTTGAGAATAAGGGTCAACAGCAACAAGCCGAACCCTCTCCTAGTGCTTCAATAAAGTGGTGGAACTTTATTCAAGCTATCCATGGACTTTTTGGGAGAACATAAAAAGCAATGTTTTCTCTATTTTGTTTCATTTGCCTACACTCGTGCACGTTTCCGAACACATAATGGTTAATATTCCACCGATATTACATATGATCATTCGAAATAACACTTGTTTGGACAATAAAACAAAATCGAACTGTATCACTTTTCACTTCCCGCCAAAAAGTCCTCAGAAGGCTTTAGTAAATAAACTAGGGATGTAAAAAAACGATTGTGATTTCATAGAACACCCTTTTTTTCATGAACGATTATTATTTGAAATATAACGAATTTTTTTTTGGGTCGCCTGTTTTCGAAGTTCATCAATTTTAAATTCATCTTACCTTCTTCATAAAATTTACAAAAAAGTCGTTATTTTAGAAAAAACGATTTTTATTTCATTCAATTTTTCTAAATCCATTTTATGGGCACAAAATAAAAATAGATTATTAGGAAATTGATTTTTTACCGGGAACGTATACTGAATAAAAACTTATTAACTTATTCAATGTCTCAAATCAAAAAAATTTCGACAACTATAACACTAGAATATTAAAACCTTACATGCAGAAACGTAATATCAAATCCTTTAAAGCTATATGCCTCTATCAATAACTAAATGTACACGTCTCCCGCGGCATCCAATTCCAGCGCGTGGTGTGCGTCAAATCCACAAGTTAGTCCCAATGTTCCAATATCCGGAGACGCTATATATCAACAGCCATAAAATATAGTGCCACGGGCAGGCAGGGGACCAACGGCTATATTAAATCTTCATAAGACTTTTGGACACAATGAGTTGACAAGGTACTCTTTAGTAGTATAATGTGTTATGTTTTAACCGACTTCAAAAAGGGGGAGGTTGTCTACCCGATTGTATTTTTTTATGTTTGTTACCTCAGGATTCCGTCCATTATAAACCGATTTGAAAAATTCTTAACGTTGGGTTTAGTATAGCTACCACGTGGTCCCACATAAATTTCATCGATATTTAGCCTTGGATTTTGAAGATACATCATAAGCACAAGCCCTGAGGTACCCCTATGTCTACATTACCAATTTCCGAATTTACAGCGTTCACCGACACAATTTGACTCCAATTATGTAGATAAGAGCGCATCATATCAAGCTCAGGTCCATCAAAGCCGTAATATTGTAGTTTTAAAATCAGTACATCGTGTTTCAAACAATCAAACGCCTTGGAAAAATCGCAGTAAATGCTTGCGCACTTTTGCGATCTGTCCAGGGAGTCAAGATATATATCACTTTTATATATATCACATATATCACTTTTCTTACGGCCATTTCTTTTGATCGGCCTTTGCGGAATCCAAATTGTGAGACAGTGAAAAGACAATTACTTTCAAAATAATTGACTATATCCGTTTTTTAGTAGGGATTCTAGTATTTTTGAGATTGTTGGTAATATACAAACAGGGCGATAGTTTCCAAGTTCGCATTGTTCTCCTTTTTTATATAAAGGTATAACTCGACGGGGTTTGAGACAGTCTGGAATATACCTTTCTCGAAGCAGTCATTAATAATAATATACAGCAATTCCATAAGGTATTCGTTTTTTAAAATTGAATCTTTTGATGTCTTAGTATTCATGTCATAGATATCTGGAGTAGTTTTTTGCTTCATGTTGCCAACAATCGTTTGTAATTCTTTGAGGTCTAAAGCGTCAAATTTGATTGAAGTCAGTGGTTTTTTTTTTCAATATCTAAGTATTTCATACATTTATCTATGTTAAAATCATAGTTACATGTCAGTTTGTGGGCAATATTCCTAAAAAAATTGTTAAGTAAGTCTGCAATAGTTTTGCAATCAGTTACTGTTTTGCCATCTTCGCTTATACTAACTTATATTAACTGTATATTATTCTTAGAATTCCGTTTTTTGTTCTGTTTCACTTGTTCATTAATAATTGTCCATGTTCCAATGTAGGTATGTACGTATAAGGTTATGGTCCTTTCGACTATAAAACATGTGGCTTACATGCCAATTTTTTTTATCTCTAAACGTTGTAACGTCTTGATATGGTATTGGAGATAATGGTATGGAAAAGAAATGGGTAGACATGCTCACCTTCTTTTTTCAAAGTCGTAATTTAATTGATTTTTTTTATGTGCATATGACGTTTAAAAGTGCATTTTTGTCCCCATTTAATAAATATTTTTTTATCTCCATCGATTATTTTCATTTCTATCTACACGACTCTGGCGAAATTGAGGCAACCCCGCAGAAGCCAAACAAGAAAAAGTTAAAGTTGACACTATATTCCAATTTGTTCCACTTCTTGAAGCTTCATAGAATCGTTGTATATATAAGTATATATATATATAATTTTTTTCATTGATTTTATGCAACACTTGTAAAGATGCTCAGTTACCAGAGTTGGAACTAGAAAAATCAGGATCAGGAAACAGTTTGTAAAGTGTATTGTTTTGATATGTTTTCACCTGTTTTGAATTACCTTGGTTATTAGTAAAAGTTTCAACTCTACGTATATAGATAGATATATTCTTGAATAATAGATAATGATGATGAAGAAAAACGTTTAACTCAAACTCAATGTTTTATTTTTCTTTAGACTTACATAATTTGCATTTTGAAAAGTTGCTGTTAGTTCTATTTATAAACTAGCTCTCCTTCTTTTAGCTTCTTGTTGTTGTGCAGTCAGAACAATTGAGATGTTTGGATTATTTTCAAAAAGTATCATGTTTCGTAGGTTTTGTAAACTTGCGTATAGGAAAGCTTTAAAATAATATAAGTTGCCGACGTCGCCACCTGCAAGCTCCTTACTACGACACGCTCACAAATCTTATTTGTGCCGTTCCTGACGAAATTCATCTCGGCCCTCGCGATACTATCGGCACATCGCCGGTTTTATGGCCTTCACATGCCGTATACCTTATTTTACGCGCCGCATTCGAATTCCGCAATAAAATACATTTTAGTGACAACTCTTGAACACGTTCAAACATAAACTTTTGTAAGTTTCCGCCTGACTGTGGCGACAGAAGTTACACAGATGTAATCCAAAAAGTTCAATCTTTTTAAAATCAAAAGGTTGTTGAAAAACAATATTTACTGCGGATATGAAATATTTTAACGGAAATGTTATAAAAATATATAAATACTTTTACCAAATCACACCGGATCGCTGGCCGGTGGAAACCTGCCTGCAGAATACAAATCCAAGGTGATACGTCCCCAATTTATAAAGACCTTCTACCTTTTTAAAATACCCTAACCCCATTTCAATCTACTCGCAATATAGACGGCGAAAGAGATCTTTATAGACTGGTCGTACCACCAAGCGGGCAAGTCGACCACCTGAGATTTCAATTTTGCGACGCTGTATAAATTTATTCGTATTTCGCCGTCTTTGTTAAACTTACCGACATAAAGCAATATTGAAAATTGTTCTGTAAGCAATACACTCACAATCTGAAAAGCTAAAATTGTAGCTCCGGCAAAGTCAATACTTTCATGAATAAAACTCACAATATATTGTTTACATAACCGCTGAAGTTATATTATTATTTTGCAAGAACCCGAGCCAATTCGGGTATTCATTTATCATCCAAAATGTGGTATATACATAACCTCAAACATAAATGCAATTAAGTAACATGCATATTACAAAATGAGCGTCATAAACGGCGGCCAGATTTTTTGAAATGCGCCATATTGTTTGGAAGGCAGCCAAGCAGCTCTATCAGGCTGGCACCCACATCAGCCTCAGCTTACCTACTGGTAAACGATAGAGTATATTATATGACGGCCTTAACAAATGTGCCTATGTCTTTTTGGCGGGAACCGAAAAGTGTACTTACCGACACTTTGTTTTTAGGATTATGTACCTCAAAAGAAATAGTGAAACTTTATAATATCACTTTGTCAGGAACAGCTTAAAAAGGCTCGTGGTTTAGACCTAGATAGTGCAAAATTTATAGGCAATAAATAGATTTCAATTTAAATTTGCAAATGAACCGAAATAGTAAAATAGTTTGTCAATTAGGTAAACTAAGCAAATAATCAGAAGTAGTTACATAATCTAGCTTAAAGCCGATGGGGCTCATTATAAATAAAAAAAATAATGTTTAAAAGAAACAATTATGTTCTTATGTTTTAGTTAATACCGTGCGAGGCCATAAAAACCGTGACTATGAAAAATATATAACATTTTTTCGGAAAGTTTCCAGACATTTCCATTACATTACTCCGTGCCTCTCTCTTATCTGAATAATTCAAGATGCCCGACGTGAATGACGGAGAAGGAATGATAAGGCAAAAACCATTAACGCGATTGCAACAAAATATTCTGTTTCTTCTCAAACAAAAGTTTGCTGAGTTTTCATATCGAAGATTTTTCATAGGCTGTTGTGATTTTTCGCCTTCGCTGTTCGCAGCCGCGTTTATGGTTCAGCGGGCAATCGAAAAATTTGCCAGAACACACTTTGACGATAAAGCTATTGGAATTTACTGGTTTTCATTTTTCTTTCTGCGTATTTACGGCTTCTCAGAAGATTTATTTCCCGCTACGATAAATGAGATGATGGCAAATTGTATGAGTAGGTACATACTTACCTACATACATATGAAAGAAATATTTAATTCAGTCAGTAAATGCTCTGAATAAAATGTTTAGGGAAAACCAAAACTTTTAAGAAACTTCAGCATCTATAAACTAAAATTAGAATTTCCAAACACTATTGAAGATAAACTGAGCTTCTTCTATAAGAAAAGCTCTAGTGTAAAAAGCTCTCAGCTCAGCAAATAGGACGTCTATTTTTGAATCCACTTTAGTTACTGAAATGTATTTTTCGATTTGAACCCAAAGGCGAGAATATCGTGTACAATTCCGCCACCAGGGGGCGCTTCGATAATCCGCACCTTCTCGAGCGCCCCGCTCTCGCTCGTGGGTAAGTGAAATGACTTATTGAGATAAATTGTTTGCCAAACGCTCCAAACCAAATTTCCTCCCAAAAAAACGGTTAAATGTTGGTAAAATTACAGATAAATCTATGTTTGCGAGTTAAGTATGTAAATTGATTGTAGACGACTGCGTTCTCCATCTTTACCGAGTTCATCAAATATTTATAAGAAAGAGTGGTTTCGGAGAAGCGCTTGGTTTCCTATTCATATGGAGTGAAGATTTGCGTCGGGCGTATGAACACTTTTCTAATGTTTCTCTGACAACGTAGTGAACTGTGCGTGTCAGATACTTAGAATTACGGACCGTTTTAGCTTGGCAACTGTATGTAATATTTAGAACTTTGTAGAATAATTCCCCACATTTTTCCATAAAAATTGTTTAGCCTTTTATGTCTTGCTGCTGAGCAAAGTTGGACTTTGAAAACCCGGATCTATACTACATATTTGTAATTTTTTTGTAATACATAGATCCTACAGAAACAACACCTAAGACATACTCGTATAGTCGATTGCCGGGAGCGTCACAAACACAAACATCGTTCGCTCCGTGATTACGCCCCCCACAGACGGTACGTTACCCCGGAATGCAGGAAATGTGTTCTGTTTTATTAGAGAGGCCAATAAATCCAGTACGTGGGCGACGCAACCCTACCGGCTACATACCACCTGCAACCGGGTATGGGATCACGGCATACGTGCAAACTCTATACCTATAAGATCTGTAAAAAAAGAAAAAATTAAGAGAGTAAGTGTGTGCGAAAAATATAGTATTACGCACAGCTATGCATGGCTGCAAGCTACCAAATTCAAGCTAGAAACAGTTTAAGTACGTATGAATTAAGGTTTATTATTATTTACCATAAATACTTGTTTTGCTCGCTAGTTAGTTATAAGTACTAATTAAAAATAAACAAGTTTGAGGCCTATTGATCATTTAGGTTGGTACTAGGTACATGCAGGTAGATATCCCATAAATATAAACCTACCCAAAGATGTTGGCAGCATTGCCTCGTTGAATACCAAATAGGTCACAGTAGTTTAGTAATGCCATTTCAAGATTTTATAGTGCGCTACGTACCTACTTGACTAGACTCAAGAGCTTTTGTTTTGTTATTTTTGATGCGAGGGCGACGGGTATCAGTGAGCCACTGTGCAAGAGCATTAGTGCCAACGTTGTCATTGATCTGCGCGGTGCTGTCACCCGCACCCCACACCACAGATTCCTGACCTAAAAATTGATCAGGTACATGTAACGTGATGCGGCATCTAGGTAGTGCTCTTAGGCCCTAACCACACACGTATATACGTAACATATTTTTAGGCATTCGCGATCGACGATTCAAACGCTTTTCGAAAGCTATGGATGCAGTGGCATACGCTTCACTGTTCACTAGTTGCGTGGTTTACTACTATTGAACGCAATAGTCGCAGTGATTTTGATACCGCGATCGATTCGCGCAGTAGGTAACGCGATTTTGTGCAGCGCTTAAGAAACTAGCCAAAATTTAGCGTGTTTAGGCTTCACTGAAGTGGTGGCTCTACAGCATCACGTGGACTTCTTGGGTGGACTTGTTAAGTTTTTTACACGTTCTTGAACAACGATTATCAACAGGCTAATAATAGTTTCTAGAAAAAAACGATAATTAAATATATATAAACTATAAATAACTATACTAATAGTACCTAATTAGGAAAATACTACATTTAAGCCAAACGGCAAACGGATTGTGCTCATTACTATAGTAAAAGCCCTTGTCGAAGATCCTTAAAGTTCAAGGATATACGAAACAGTCAACGACGCCTTCCATTACGATACGTATATGATACCTATTTATAATTTATATAAATAACCAAGAGGTAAACACCAACCTCATTTCTCCTTTATCAACCTTATCAAAAAGGGATGTCTATCACACCTCCATTTCTAGACCAAATTCAAACGAGAAAAAACCTGTTAACTCCAACGAAGTAATTCCGTCGCGTAATAGAATCCACCTAATACAGAATAGAAGTAGACGGTATCTGTCTGAGACACGTTCGCTCCATCTCAGGGACATATTTTGCAATTTCATTTCCCCCGGGACGACACCGGGCCGACGCCGACACGACACGGCTCGCGACACCTCATTCTTCTGGAAGTTTAATATTTCTGCTTCGTAATCTTCGGACCTGTCCGAGACGGGGATGGAACGAATAGATTACGTGTCGGCTAACTGAAAATAGGACCTGTTGAATATCAGTGATAGGTGTACAAATACAAAGCTGCTACTAGGAATGACGTCAATGGATGCTATACGTAACCAGGTAACAAAGAAATTTCTTCAAAGCATACATACCTCTCAACAGAACTCTGTAAAGCATCATGAAGACTTGGTTCAGGAAGCCAGTCGTCAATGGCAATAGCATCTATTCGTATTGAGAATGAATTTTGATCAATGATTTTTATTTTTGAAATTAGCTGCGCCAACGGTTTTACCCGTGTGGGTGGTATTTTCCGGTATAATAAGTACCATTTTGTTCCCGGTCTATTACTATTTCGGTGAGTCCTCTTCCTCTATCCAAAAAGTGCCTGGACGAGGTGGAAGAGGTGCTGTTAACGATAAGGCCACTTGGAATATCCGTAGATGAATTCAAAACTGACAAGCATGTGCAAACGGATTGTGCTCATGCAAAAAAAATACTCAATTCCGTGACACTGACAGTATACTAACATTAATAAAACATAAATAAACATAAAGTAAAACTCAGAGTAATGATTACTCTGAGAATTAAAATGACTAAATGTACTTCTCGCACTGAATTGCAAGCGCCCTTACAGGGCTCATGTACAAACCTAACATAGTATATATACCTATGACAAATAAAGGTACATGAATGCAATGAATGAATGAATTATGAAAATGTTATATTTTATGTTGTTATGTTGTTGTATATAAATTCATTTTACATTTGCTATCTACCCCCATAAATATTTTATTATTCTAACAACCTACATAACATTCAGCGGAATTACACTACATATTTTCATTGCGTTTCAATTACGAATATACTTTTATATTAGACGTAAAAAATATAAGGAAAACTGCCCCGTTAAATAATAAATTTATTAATAATAAATATACCTAGGTAGGTTATTTAGTACGTACGTTCAATGTACACTATTGAATGTCGCAGGAAGTTACGTTTCTTGGTCTCTAAGGACACTTTGGGATATATAGTTTTCTTTGCTTTGGGTTGCAAGCGGGCAATACAATTTTGCGAAAACAATCAAGGGCCTAAATTGTTTTCGTGGCCACAATTATAAAGGGGCGCTCGCTTCAAATTGTTTGCTGGAAATATCGCTTACGTACTTAAGTGCTACCTTACGTAAAATTTTCCTTTAAAATAGTCTGCCAACTTTTAAGCATCTGCTTAGCGTCTGTTTTACCTACTGCGCTATGTATGAAAATATTGAAAACCGATAGCAAAGAATAGTAACTATTACTAACGTACCGATAGGTAGATATGAAGAAAACCAAAGTATTCGTTAACTCAAGCTATTGCTATAATATTTAGCTATAATATTTTTTTTATATAATTAATGGTACCTTATTGCTAACTTCAACGTAAGCTGAAAAAAATAATATCTCTGCGCTTTAATAAATTTCCCTCGTATGATTCACCGCCCATTTTATAAAAATACGAAGCAAGGCTTCCTCTTCGCATTCGCCTCACTCCACACACAGGAAAAAATAATTTTCCCATTTAAAATCCTAATGGGAATTCACATCTATTCTGCGCATTAATTCCGTCTATAAGGATTAAGTCAGACGCAGCGGCCGCCACTAGAGGTCGCTGCGATTTTTCCAAGAGGACCCATTACCACGTTAATTAAATTCTCACTGTTTTAATTTGACTTGGTAACGTAAAATTACTGACACTGAAAAAATAGTGCAGTAGGTTAGCTCTCTACAAACACAAAGGCTAATTCGTAATCTGATAATATTTTCATGGCATATTGCAAATGAGTATTATAGAAATGACGTTAAGCTGCATTAGTTAATAATTTTAATCGAAAACAAGTTGCTAGTTAGAAAAACAAGCAATAGAATGACATATTATTTAAGCCTTATTAGAATAAGTTTATTTTACCCACAATGACCTCACAAGGCTTCGCTACAATTTAAGCGGATTAAAATTTTATCAAGAAGCACGAAGACCGTCTCTTAATTTTGAGTTTGACGAGAGCAGAGCATATTAATAGCACTTCCGCAGAAACGTTGAGCTCACTCTCAATTTTAAACGAAGTTCTTTTTTATTGTTTGGCCAATCTCTCCCAATATTAATCGACGATGTGGCAGCTGATAGAGCTTCAGAGGACGACAGGCGTAGAGCGACTGCTCAGACACGAGTCCCAGATGACCAAGTTATTTTGAGGGTAATATTTTCTTTATTTTATTTGATACTATAAAACACTATACAACAATGTGTACTATACAACTAGGTAGTACGTGATTCAGTGAAACCTTCATTTTTAGTTTTCGTATTTTCGTACATATCTCACTGTTCCTATTTCACTGTGGCGTGTAACACCGCGTGCCGCAGAAATGAGTGAATGCCACCGTATTGTTTCAGATTGTTACCTGTTTAATGGCTGTTAGGAATTATATTTATGCACATTTCGGTAACAAGGCGAAACGTAATTAATTCACAATTTGAATAATTGTGAAAATGCTCGCTGATGTTTCTAGTATTAATTACGATATTAATTTGCAGCGGTTTTTAATTTCGTTTTCATTTATTCGGAATCGATGCAGCCGCTATTTGCTAAATGTAAATATTTGGTTTTCGCTAGCATTTTGGTACTTACTTACATATTGAGCAGCCCAGGACACTTAGATCAAAGAGCTAGGGATGGTATATTCGGATGTTTCATCTAAAATATTTTTGTTGTTGCTATTAGTTTTAGCCAACCTGGCGGACGATCATCATCATCATCGTCCACTGCTGGACATAGGCCTCTCCTAATGAACGCTACTGAGCTCGGTCTTCGGCTTTTCTCATCCAGTTTCTTCCGGCCGCTTTTCACAGGTTTTCGCAGGTCGTCGCTCCATCTAGCTGATGGGCGTCCTACACGCGTACCATCAAATACCTAATTATTTCAAAGAAAATGCATTATTCTTTACGAGAAAGTGATTTTTACGTGTACCTGAGCTACGTTACCATTTTGCAAACTCGCAAAGTGAAATTTTCCAATATACCAATGAATATTAAAATAAACATCCGAAATTAACTGAAAACATCATCCCCAATGTCATGCCCACGGCTATAAGTACACATGCTTACCTACCGTAGTAGGTAGGTATATAGGGTTTGCATGCCCCGCAACTGTGTGTGACAGGGTGGACGAACGCGCTACATTAATTTTTTCACGAAAATACACTGAAACAAACTGACGGTTCAGTTTTAGAGCAAAATGAAATTGGGTTTTACAATTTTGTTACCTAGCGTGTTCGTTAAACAACTTGGATTAATATTGATCAAAAACATAACTCTGTATTATTTATTATTAAAGCTTATCTACGTGCTATCTACGAGTACGTCTACACATGTATATCACTAATTCATTGCATCAGATATTTCAATCACTAATAGATTTCATTGGCATCAAAAAATTAACTTTTGACAAGCGAATCCAACCTAATCCAAAGTAAGTAAGTAGGGAAGTAAATAGTGGCTAAATAGTTTAGTACCGAGCTGCCCTAGTTATGAAGGTAAACACTACTAAAAGCTCATTCAGCGCGAACAGTATGAAAACCACAACCATTCATGAATAAAAAACATGTAAAACTTATTCGTAGGTTTGGCTATCTACCAAATTAAAAAACTCGGCGATAGGCTCAACTATTTTTTATCAGTGCGTTCGTGAAAGCGCTGTCTATCCAGCTATCCGGAGTATCTATGCAGTAGTCCAAAAGAATAATAATTTAGCTTGTATTTTTTGCTGCGGCCAGTGGCCGGCGGTGCTCGCGTTTTATTGCACACTATTCCGGCGAATAAACGCGGCGAGGGGGTTTAATGGACCGGCCGAAGGGCGGAGGGGGTTGCTCCCTCACTCAACCTCCTCCGGCCAGTGTATTGGCGGCGAATATTGAATATTTTTGCTACAGTCCGTTCTGGCTAACCACTAATCAGTGGTCTGTGAAGCGCGACGGCTCTTTGCCGACAACTTTACCTTTGCTTTGAAAGGTAATCTTGAAAGAGTATCTAGGTAATATCGGGATACGATTTTTACTAAGTCTCTCTAAATAGGTACATAAATAATAAAGTCTTGACTTTTTTATAATATTACTTTAGTTTTACCAAAATATATGTAGTATGGGTTTGTACCTATATTAAATTTATGTTTATGCTAGACAGAGTAGACTAGCCATCCATATTACCTACAATTTGAATTGATTGAATTCTTTGAGTAAGCAGTTTGATGACCACATTTTTTTTAAATTGTTATTAAGAAACATTTGCGCATACTGAATTTCAATAGGTACTTACCTAACTACCTATGCAAATACATTATTTCGCTTAAAATTAAATTACTCCAAAATCAAATGACTGATACATTCAATTTGGTATGATCGGACGTTCAATTAAACTTTAGCGAAATATCTGTTAAAACTGTTATAACGAGATCATTTAGCTACTCGCTTAATTGATTAAATTTCATATGAAACTGAATAACACCTACCTATGTCTATTTTTAGACTAAGTCGATACATCACGTTACAATCTTCTATGCGATCTTAAATTATCAGGTATAAGAATAGTAATTATGTAAAAAGCCTTAAAGAATCTATCAGGAATCAGAACCTTCTATGACCCGAAGCCTCACACATAAAATCTATGAAACGGAGAGCACCTACATAATTGAAGCCACCCAAATAATACGAAGAATAAAACAAAGTAACTTAAAGTTAGTGCTGCGAACAAACATGAGAAATAATAGGTAACGTACATACATTCCAGAACATACGTTCTAGAAAATAGACTATACTTAGACACAAAACCAATGAAGAGGAATTATTGGAAGGAATCAATTTACACTCGAGCAATCGCGGTTTCCTATAACCGACACGACACGCGACTAGTAAGTCAGACCTGGGTCCTTGCAAGAAAAAACTGTTTCTGTTTATTGTGGTGTTTCAATAAAGTGTTAATAAATAAATAAATGAAATAGAAGTTCCGCCTATCCAACTAAAGATTTCGGGTCATCATTTCAGTGCAAACATCAAAAGAATGGAACGCCAACCCAGTCCGTTGTAAAAAAAAACAATTTCAAGTTCAAATCCTAACTCTTGGCCTTCGTGAATTATGTATCCAATACATACTCACCGAGAAGAGAACTGATAAAGTGGGAATGTATGTACTATAGTGGCTGAGGATGACTAGCCTGCAGTCAGCTATAGTTACTGCAGCCTAATATACCTACCTATGGGTATAAGTCCGTAGGCTAAGCGTAGACTGCAGCCGTTGCACTGTGATTCACCTAGAACAAGCTAGCGAGACAAAAGTCGTTCCCAAGTTTCCCGGAAATTATTTAATAATATGGTAAACAACACCCACGAACTTCGTTTCCAAGAATATTTCGAACAATGGGTCACCCTTGATAAGGGTATCAGGTAAGTATATAAGGAAAGGGGTAAGTGAACCAGTAATCATTTGCAATTTTGCTTTTTGCGCGATTACTTAAAACAGTGTTTCATTCGTAGTTTTTGTGTATCTTAGTGATGGATCTGGAAGTTAACGGTAAGTCTTATTTTATTTTGTTATGAAAAAGAATTAGATGCCCCCAGTTATTTTTTTTTATTTACCCAAAGTTCAACTTGCCGAAAACTTGACCATTATTTACGTTTCTTGGTCCCGGAAAGACATGTAATGGTATGCAACAGACTTAAAATCGATACATATGGTGACTGAATCCTTCTTCTTTCAAAATATGATAAATCTAGGCTGTGGACTTTTGTGGAAATATTTTTTTTTTTTTTTTACAGAACACGTTTACTCAATCTCAAGATTGGAACTTTTTGAAGAATGGGTTAAACACGGAAAAGAAAACCGAAATACCGGATTGTTTGCCTTTTTGTCATCACGATATGACTTCTCCGGCATTACTGATGAATCGTTAAGAACTCTGAAGCAGGCAATCAGTGCATTTTCTTCAAACTTAGATGCAATTTGGTATAAATCCAAAAAGTGCCGCGATGTCTTCCTTATCAAAAACGCAGAGTGGACGTCAAAAAACTTCGTGTTTAATGTATCGTCCCTTAGTCACGTGCATACGCCATCTACATCCGCAGCATCTTCAACCACCCCTGGGCGTCCAAGCAAAAAGTTTGACGATTCGAGCGACAAAACAAAAAAGAGGAGAGTTGAAGATCTGCTCTGTACACGCGACACGAATCAATTACTGCTTGCAGCGGAAGTCTCAGCACGGTTATCTGGCCACCGAAACCTGGCTGCTGTCATCAGAGACGCTAGCGAAAGTCCCGAGAAGTGCAAAAAAATGAGAAATAGTGCCAGTGCTGGTGAAAGCAGTCAGAGATGCCTAACGAAGGAGGAAGCTTTGGCTTATTATGTGGACTCGAAGTGTACAAGCCACTCCTACAAGCTGACTCGGAAGTGGAGCATGAAGGTAGGGCATATGGTATTTCCATCAATTCATAGCATTAGGCAAGCTAAAAGAGATTGTTTTCCTCTCGAAGATTTCATTTTTGTTGACGAGACGCGCGCAGATATTAAACTTCAAGCTATTTTAAATAAAACTGTTGAACGTTTAGTTCATGCGCAGCAAGAAGTTTTCAAATCGTCATCTCTTGGGTCATCATTTAGTCTTGTTAGTAAATGGGGTTGTGATGGCAGTTCCGGTCACAGCACTTACAAACAAAAGTTTGCCAGTGCTGAAGCTACTGACGAATATTTGTTTGTATTTTCATTTGTACCGCTTCAATTGCAAGACGAAAGTGGTAATATCGCTTGGCAAAATCCTCGGTCTTCATCTACCAATTAAATTTATTTTCGCCCCTCGCCCGATTAAATTTATTTTCTCCAAGGAAACCACTGAGTTTACCGTTGCTGAAACAAATAAAGTGTTGGAGGAAATAAACCAATTGGTGCCGACAATATGTCACATTGATGATAAAGAGGTATCTGTCAAGCACAAACTGCTTTTTACCATGATTGACGGTAAAGTGTGCAATGCAGTGACCGAGACTACATCATCGCAAAAATGTTATATATGTGGAGCTACCCCTAAATTGATGAATGATGAGTCTAGGGAGTATGTAGTTAATAGGGACAACCTTGGTTTTGGTATATCTACACTGCATGCATGGATTCGTTGTTTTGAGTGCTTGCTTCATATTAGCTATCGTCTCGAAGTCAAAAAATGGCAAATACGAGATGCTGCTGACAAGGCTCATATGAAGCAACGTTCCACCAACATTCAGAACCGTTTCAAATCCGAAATGGGCTTGATTGTGGATAAACCAAAGCCAGGGTTTGGTAATACAAATGATGGAAATACTGCCCGCAGGTTTTTTGGGAACCCTGAGCTGAGTGCTGATATTACGGGAATAGATGTGAAACTTATTAAAAATTTTGATACCATACTTCGTACCTTGGCTTCCGGATATGACATAAATACCGATAAATTTGAATTGTTGGCACAGGAAACAAGACATATGTACATAAGTCTGTATCCGTGGTATTACATGCCTGCTACTGTGCACAAAATTCTTGTGCACAGTACGGATATTATAAAGTCGGCTCTGCTGCCAATCGGGCAGCTTTCTGAGGAAGCTCAGGAAGCTCGCAATAAAGATTGCAGACGATTCCGAAGCATAATACTCGAAAGCAGTCACGTATTGCTACGAATACAGATTTATTGCATATGTTATTGATCACATCTGATCCCGTAGTAAACAGCCATAGAGAGGTTCCTAAAAAAAAAACTGGTCAGCTCCCTTCCGAAGTTTTAGATTTAATCATAGCCCCTACTGTGAATATTTGTCCAAATGTTACAATTACCAGTCCTGATGTTAGCTTGCAGGACTATACCGTGGACGATTCATCGGAAGAAGAAATTAGCGATAGCGAGAATTAAAAATTCTAGGTATTAGCTACCTGTTTGTCCTTCAAGGTAACATTAGGTATAACCGGTAGTCATTACATTTGGGGATTTACAGTAGGTAAGTACTTTCTGTTTCATTTTTGTTTACTTAAGTGTCTAAGTTAAGTTCTAAGTATATGTAATTAGTAAGTACATGTTACATACACCTAATAGGTGCCAATTACCAAATACTTGCTTTATATTCTTGTAATCTTGTGTAGGTACTTTGTTTATTACTTCGCTAAATTTTATATTTTTGATGTTCATATTTTTATCTGGCTCTTGTGTATTTTGTACATATTATTTGTGTTTACTATATACCTACTTAAGTTTTTTAAAATATATTTACCTTTAAATAATTTGGCAATGCTTATTTTTTCTACCTACCCGGTAACTACCCTCCTCCAATTGGTTTCCTTACCTTAAAACCAAATTAGGTACTCATAAAACGTTATAAAAAAAGAACTCAAAAAAGTTTTTTTCCACCTATCCCCGAATTAGGGCCCCATATCCTTAGACCTAATTAGGAAGTCATAACAAGTTATAAGAAAGCCCCATGAAACAGAAAATAGCAAAAAATAATTTTGTCTAGCTAGCTTGTTCTACGTGAATGACAGTGCGTTGCAAGATACAAGACTCACAACTTTTGCTGCTAGTCAGACTGCCTAGTCCGAAGTCACCGCTGAACGGACGGAAAGAGCTCAAGTAAATTCCAATTGCGTGTTAATCATTGTAAAAAGATGCATGGAACATTTACACTTCTTCTAACTCTTCAGTTCCAAGTAGGTAGCCCACTTCTTACCTCTCCAGTTTCTTACCTTATCTACTAGGTAGTGGTTCTTTTTCCGATATAGTGGTAAAGTCATTGGAATAATTAACGTTCATACATGTGCGTCGGTGATGCCAAAATTAAATAAAGAACTTTGGAACTTGAATTTGAACCGTATCGACCGTGTCGTGTCGTCGAGTGAGAAACTCTCATAGCACACGTAGGTAAAATGGCGACCGCCACCGGAGATTTAATGAAATCCTCTTTCCGATCGCACGAAGCCTTTGCACTTGTATTGTTTTTGTATATGTAGGTACAGCCATTTACTGCATTGCAGCATTCATTTATTGTGTGATATAAAATATCGCGGGGCTGGAGACTGAAAAATAAAATATTATGAAATTGCATTTTTAATATTTTTGATCGAAGCGTTCATCAAGTTTGAGTTATGAATCATAAACTCTGAGAACGGAAATAATACGGAATGAATCTGATCTAATATAATCAGCCATAATTTAAGTATGTTTGCACCTGTTCTGTCAACCACAAAAAGAAGAAGGAAGTGTGTATGTATGTGTGAGGGAGGTGGGGTGTGTGTGCGTGTGTATATTTATATACAACCGCTGAACAGGTTTTAATGAAATTCAATATTAAGGCACTTTAGTTCCTGAAACAGGACATTTTTTTAAGCCCAACGAACTATGTAATTAGGATAAACTAACAAACACAACAAAAACAAAAAACTAACAAATACATTCGAATTAATGCCAATGATTTTTCTTGTAGCAGGTGATTATAACGCTCATAGAGATATTACCTTGAAAGTTGTAACTTCACCATTCATTTTCCGAAAATATGATTGGTTACAGCAATTTCGATGTTATCTCTCGACATTGAAAATTATATTGACTGAAACATAACGATTTAAGACTTTTACAATCTATACATTTATAACAGTTCCATGACTGACTGACACAGGTACAGCCTAAATCACTGAAGACAGAAACATTTCCCTATCTATGGGATGTAAAGATATGGTTGCACTAAGAATGGACTTTTCGAAATTCCCACGGAAGATGAGAAACCCGTAGGAAAACTTGCGGGACGGGACGGCTAAATAAATAATAATTATAAATTCATTCAGATACAGACTTGGTCAGATTTTTCTATAAAGCCTACTCCCACTATGAGCTTTAGCTGCAGTCCAACAGATTCTACTAATCATACTATCCTACTTCTTACTAATATTATAAACGCGAAGGTTTGTTAGAATGTATGGATGTATTTTTTTTTTACCCTTAATAGATCCATGTTTGGCCACTATCTCGCCTGATGTGAAGCGATGATGTGGCCTAAGATGAAGCACATAGATCTAGAGAGAGACGGCAGTTGAGTGGCTGCTCAGACCCGTCTCCCTGATGGTTCACCGAACATCATCCCGAAACACGACTAGGTCGTTTGACGGCATGGCTTTGTTCGGTGGGTGGTATTACAACCACGGCCAGAGCCTTCCACTCCAAAATATGTAAGTATGTTTGTTACTCTTTCACGCAAAAACCACCGAACCGATTTTGATGAAATTTAATATGTAGGTACTTTAGGACTTGGAATAGCGCATAGGCTACTTTTTATCCCGGGAAACCGCGAGTGGAGCCGCGGGGCGCAGCTAGTAAGATATACCTATAAGATATATATATAAAATAAGAGAAAACATAGCATTCTCGCAGTTCAAACAGGAAAAATATTTAATAAAACATCTTTGCTGAATGTTTACGTACGAAATCAAACTCATAAAGTATTCTGTTGCTGATACTTGTGGAGCTAACGATGCGTCTGTCGAAGGACTAGTCGCGTGTTCCAGTTTTACTCGCTCACACTTTTCCCATATAAAAGTAAGGTCCCATATAAATTTTATCGAAATTCATTCAGCACTTTTTGAAAAAAAATGCAAAATCAGAAAAATATAAGTTTAATCTTCAAGTCGGTTCTTGTTTTTTTTGTAACCAACTTTGTAAAGGAGGAGGTTTGTATTCGACTGCTTCACCCAGGGTTGACTTCCGGCGAGGGAACTCCTCAACAGAGAATAGGACAGACATGAAATTTTTTTGTACATGCATTTAATTGTGATAGCCCGTTTTAAACTTCGTCATGATGTGGCTGCTAGATCATAAAAGCTTGTCTTTAAATTAATTTAATTAAAACTTGTTTTGCACTAAAAAGGGTAAAATAAATTGTTTTTCATAAAAAATTAAACCGACTTCAAAACCACATATAGGCACTCAAAAGTGAAAAATAAATTTATATAATTATTTTAAGCGCTACCCACTCATATATTTGAAGTCGGTGCCAGCCAAGTCTAAAAGGTAGTAGATAGATACTACCTACAAGTATCTACCTACTTATTACATACATAATATCTATCTACTACCTAAAATAATTTATTTTACCTTTGATACAAATATTCAGAAAGAAGAAAAATAAAATTACCCGGGCAGGATTCGAACCTGCGTCTTGGGAATACCGTCCCTTGTGGCCTTACCAACTTGGCCACCGACTCATATGGTCAAGCAATCAAATTTTCATCTATACTTTTTATCTCGTCTTACGGGAACGATTATCGTTACCTCTAGAACTCAATTCTACAACTTTTTCTTAAATCTCTTAGCAGTCAATAGTAGGCATTGCTTCCCCATTAGTGCCCCACCGAATACTTTGGCAGTATATAGTTGCTAACTTTTTGGGTTGCTAACTTTGTTCATTCCACCTCTTAAGCCCGAAGATATTAGGCACTAGGCGCAGATTTGATATTTCACGTTTTTCCATAGTGAAAATTCTGAAACTTTACAAAACAATTCTATCGGACAATATACTTTAAAATATTCTAATTCTTTGTCTAGAAGAGATATTTGCTTCCTTTATGTTGGCAGCATATTCTTCTGGTGCTGTATATATTTACACGATTTCTGTATAAGAACGATACAAAAACACTTTATTGCACACCAAATAAATCAAAGACACAATATTAAAAAAGAACGTTGCTAAATACATCGAACATTTGATGTACAATGGGCGGTCTTATTGCTTAGAGCGGTTTTTTCCAGACAACCGTTAAAGGGATTGAACAGGTATGGAAAAAACATGTGTCTGTGTGTATGTGTTTTATATTTATTTAGATAGGAGTTAAATAAATAAATGCAACATTCTGTATACACGCGGGCCGTCGCTCGAAACTGGCTTTATACAATAGGTGCGAACAATGCGTACGACGAGCGGACATCGTCTTGCCTGGTTCCTCGGCTAATTAATAATCTACCTCCGGATTTGGTTAATGATATCACGCCTCTAAACATTAAAGTTAAACTTAAGGCTCACTTTTTGCAACACATTGAATGTTAAGATTGCTAAGAAATGCAATTACCAATTTTCTACCTTCATACATAAACTTATTAGATGATTGTGTTACCTAATATCGATATAGACCAAATATAGTATTGAACACAAACCTTAGTGGTTTACGAATGCCATGCTTGACTTGTTATTGTATGTCATTTTTAAACGATAAAAAAAATTAGAGTAAGCTAATGAATCCTTTCAGCGTCAACCTAGGCTTGCGTAGGCTTCGTGGGTCTCGGCGACATCTGCATCGGGGGCTCGAACTCTATGGCAAACGCAAAGTAACGTGCCGCCATCGGCGTCTCCGATCCAATTTCGGGTCCTTGGATAGCCACAAGCTGTCTATATATTCCCAATTACAACCCCATAATTACGGTACCAAACATAGGGAATACCTACTTACCATACCTACTTAAATTACCAGTAGGGTGGCAATTATTTTTCTGGCCCACCAAACCTCGTGAGGTGAGCCTACGCGTACCTACCATTAACTGATTACGCCAATGATAGTCATTTAGTATGCAACGTTGCAAGAAAGATCTTGCAACGTCGCATACTAAATTAATAGATCAATGATAAATAGTTATTAAATATTTATTATTAGGTATTTATTATATTATTAAATGATTATAATGTGAACTTAACATAGATAGAGAAGACCAAAGTAACAATGTGACAATTTTATGAATAATAATTAATTTAAATACATACACATAAATAATAATCAAACGACTAGGGATAAGTGATTTACTCCACTCAAACCATGCAGCGCCCTCAAAGGGCACATGTAATAATTATGTAAGACATTTCTAACACCTGTCTTTCTTGGAGTGGTAGGCTCTGGCCGTGGTTGTAATACCACCCACCGAACAAAGCCATGCCGTCAAGCGACATAGTCGTGTTTCGGGATGATGTTCGGTGAACCATCGGGGAGACGGGTCTGAGCAGCCGCTCAACTGCCGTCTCTCTCTAGATCTATGTGCTCCATCTTAGGCCACATCATCGCTTCACATCAGGCGAGATAGTGGCCAAACATAGATCTATTAAGCGTAAAAAAAAAAAACTTGTCTGGAACATTACGTGTAAGCATGATTAAATGATTAAATAAACGGCTGGGTATTCAGTTTGCGTGCTACCAATATAAAATGTACATATATTGTCATTTCCCTTTATATCTGACATCGAAGGACCAAAACTCTGATTATTGAGTTTCTTTAAACCTTTGCCGACAGAGGCTACAAACTTTTTATTGTTAAACAAGAGCCAACTTTATTCGCTGTTGTAAACCTTTGAGGTTGTAAACAGAAAATTGCATTTTATTATTTGCCACCTAAGTATATACCTATATTAACTATACCTATACTACGTATATCCTATTAATATTATAATTGCGAAAGTTTGTGAGGATAGATGACAGAATGGAATGGATAAATAGATGGATGTTTGTTACTCAATCACGCAAAAACTACTGAATGGGTTTTGATGAAATTTGGTATGTAGGTACTTCAGGTCCTGGAATAGGACATAGGCTACTTTTTATCCCGGTAAGCCGCGGATGAAACCGCGGGGCGCAGTCAGTAGAAGCTCAAGCTGTATTCCCTGGGAGGGGCATTCGGATAGGACATTCGGCAATAACATTAATTTAGCTTAAGCGAAATCCGAATGGCAATAAGGATCTAGCAGCCTCAAACCTTACCTAGGTAAAGTGAAATCTATATATATAAAAGAAAGTCGTGTTAGTTACTCCACTTATAAATCAAGAACGGCTGAACCGATTTAGCTGAAAATTGGCAGGGAGGTAGTTTAGAGCCAGGAGAAGGACATAGGATACTTTTATCTATTTACTTTTTTTTTTTTTTTACTTTTTATCAGCATTCCCGTGTGACTTGACATGAAACGTCAGTCATTATAAAACTTGGTATAACAAAAAAGAATCAGACTTGGAATAAAAAAACGAAAATGACAGCTATGTAATTGACGTTTATTATTTATTATTTAATTATACAATGTAATTTACGCTACGATAATGATAGGAAAATTCAAAGGTGAGGAAGTTCTCATTCCGAGGATACCGATGATCCCAACCGATATGCCGTTTGAATTTAAAAGACTTCAATTTCCGATACGTCTTGCATTTGCCATGACCATCAACAAATCACAAGGCCAATCCTTAAAAGTTTGTGGTTTAAATCTAGAACATTCATGTTTTTCCCATGGTCAATTATACGTGGCATGTTCACGGGTCGGAAGACCATCTTTTTGCGCCTGATAATAAATCAAAAAATGTCGTGTATCACAAGGTACTTAAATGAAGAGCAACCTATTTAATAAAATACTGAAATAATTATGAATGATTAATGTAGGTATTTTTTTTTTTGTATTTTGTCCAATTAAAAAAAAAACTGCTTATTTATTGCCTTTAAGGCGGAACAAAGTTCGCCGGGTCAGCTAGTTTAATAATATTAAAAAAATATCGAAAAGTGAACACTGAGGTGGACACTGAGTGAGATAGAAAAAGAAAAAAAGCATTCACAACAATAGGTTGTAGGTAATTTAAAATACATGACTGAAAAGTAGCTTTCCTCTGTTGCAATATCGTCACTGTAAACTGTAGTCGTCTGGATGTACCTACTCTAACTAAAAAATTCGAGAAAAGAAAATATAACCTTATCTTTATTTGCGAGACTTCTCAACGTGCTTGCTCTGCTCTTACAAATAAAACCGCGAACTTTATATTCAGAGATGTAGTGCCTTAGCACACTAGGGACTGTAGGTACTTAGGTACTGTCTGGGATAGCCCTCTACATGTTTACATTTCCATAACCGCGCCGCATTCAGCTCTCAGGCCGACAACTGGGCCTCACTCGTTATTTCTCGTATTCAATGTTCCAGAATGTTCACAGGTTTCCAGTTTATGATTTTGCTTTCAGTGCGCTGCATCGTCTCATTTTATGCAGCGTTTTCAGTGCCGAATCTGCTGCGAAGCATTTTTATGCTAAAACTATTCGGATACGCGTTCGATACGGACGCTAGCACCATTTTATCCGTTTATATTTTGGAACATTTTGTGGAATTTGAATGCAAATCGCTGAAGCGGTTTTGGCTCTCGTATCCATCAGCTTTTTACCATTCAGTGTAGATAGGTAGGTATTTGTAAATGCGTAATTTGAAATATTGGTGCACATTGGTTCTGGTTGGTTGATCTGTATGGATATAGAACATAATGTATGTATTTGGAGTGCTTTTACAGTTCAATGCGTTTTTCATCATATCGGAATTATGTATTTGGCTGAAATATTTTTATGTTCATACTTGAAATTCAATGATGAGTGCTGAATTCACCTAGGGAGTAACCTATCAACCCAAAATGGAATGATTGCCCAATAGACTTGATTATTTATTGTTTTTTATTATTGTAGAGTTCAGCTTTTAACCACACAATAAAACCCTGTTCCCATATAAGAAATCCACAAAATGATAACAAATATTCTTCCTAAGTGAATATTCCTAACTCCACAATTTTCTGTAACGAATAAAACATTAGCCAGCGTCGTAACATCACTGGAATAAAATACGTTTCTCCAAAATCTCAGAAGCCGTCCCTAAAAAGATTTCTATTAGTCACGGCTCATGACACCGAGAGTCGAGGCCCAGAAGCGCGGTAGCGGGGTTGCCTCAACTTGTTCCTCCTTAATATTCACGTCAGATCACAAAGCTTTTGATATCTCGTATTCGTCTATTCCCAGATCCCACAGGATGATTGCGAGCGCTATGACGAATTGACGAATGGTTGGCGAAATAGGAAAAGCCAATACGGTATCAATGTCAGAAAAAATATGAAGGAGGAAAATACTGATGTGGTTTGGTACTCGACAGAGCACGGCCTTGAGGGTGATTTATAGTAGGTAAATTAAATAACATAAGGCGCAGAGTTGAAAAAAAATTGTAAAGTATTTTAGATCCTGAAATAGGACATAGAACACTTTCATCCTGGAAAATTATCCAAGCGGGTAAAACCTCTGGGCGCAGTGGTTGAATAATATTTTTTTTTTCCAATTGGTTTTAATTTAAGGTATCTACATCTTTGTAAGATAGATAAGAATTACATAATATAAAGAGTAACATAATACAATTTTGTTGCACACATTTAAAGACCTGTGTGTGTTTTGGCTGTTTCAATACCTTACCTCTAAACTAAGTATAAAACTGGTGAACATAGAGGAGAGTGAATAATTGGACGAGCGGCCAATGGTCACGTCACATATCGTAAGAAACTATCACTGGCGTTGCTGATGGGTTAATCACAAAGAGTGCGATAATACCATAACTAGTCGACGACTATAACTAAAACGAGAACAGAAAGCGCATGTAAACGAAGCTCAGGATATTTACGGCAACGGTCCCTACGCGCCCCACAGGAGTTTTAATAACAGGTGCAGCATCAAAGGCTGGCCTGTTGTTACAATATTACAACAGTAAGGACAAACATCACAAAACACAAAGCGTAAACATACATTCAAACGTACAAGATCATTGGCCACAATTACAATCTGCCAGATATAGACAAGATGTACTACATATTAAAGGAGGACTTCACTAGGACACCAGACCAAAATTATTAGGGCACTATCCAACACAAACACTGCACAACACTTCCTCAGTAATAGGGTGGTACACAACCGGAACCGGCTACCTGAGGATGTAGTGTTTGCCACTTCAGTAAATAGCTTAAAAAAAAATTGGACAACTGGCTACGAACTAAAAAGCAATCTCTACTATAAATATGGGAAAATGACTTTCAACGCTGTTTATATAGACCTACCAACACCCGTGCTGGTCGTCTATTAACAAATACATAAATAAATAAATACAACACACACATACACTATATCATTATTAGCATATTACATGTCTAAGTAATTTTATCTATATGTAAGGTGTCCTAGGAGTGCGCAGTTTTTAAACAATTGCCCATATCTCGAAATAAAAAACAGTATTTGAATCAAAACACTTTTAATACTTAGCAACGATATTATTCTTTAAATTAAATCACAACTGATCAACATACAAATAAACATTTCATAGTTATTAATAATCTTAACGACAAGGAAAAATGCGCATTAGGTACCGTAAGAGTGCACACGGTGTCTGTGGGTTTTTTCGTCAATCAATTTGCCCAGATAAGAAGTGCATTTGTCCTGCCACTAATCTGTGCAGCTTCTGCATTGCATCCAATCCACTGTAATTAGCTCTTTATAATTTTTCTGGCGTCCAGGACAGTGCTAGTTATTTTGTTACTTTTGGGTGGTGTAATAATAATAATAATAATAATAATCATTCTTTATTGCAGACACAAAGATCCATAGTTATTATCTACACATACAAAAAAATTAAAATATAAAAATGTAAATTTAAAGATTAATTAAAAACTAAAATAACATAAAATATCAAGTAAAAAAACAAAATATTCAGGTGGCAATAGCCACCCAACGTCTGTACGTTGTCGTCAACATGACGCGGTCCATCAGACTTTTAATAATCATATTTTTACACCGGTTAGCTCTGGACGTGAAGGAGGATATTCGTTTACGATGGATGGCATTGAACGAGTCGACCCGGGCCTCTGTATACATTTCAGAAGCGCTGCAATAGCGCTTCAAGCCCATAAATTTTCGAAATATATTATTGTAGGCGACTCGTATGCCATCGTGTGCTTTTTTCGTGTAATCTGTCCAGAGCTGACAGGTGTAAAATTTCTGACAAAAGATTTGAAAAGTGTAATTTTCACGTCAGGTGATGACCTATAGAACTTTCTCGCAATCATAATGCCCACTACGCAGAGTGCTCTGCGCTGTCTTTCTATATCTGCGTCATCTTTAAGGCTGGAGGTCACGACGTGGCCAAGGTACTTGAAGTGCTCCACGATCTGCACAGTTTGCCCGTTAAGGCAGACTTCCGGCACATTGTGTGGCCCCTTTCCCGATCTGAATAGTAATCCATTGTTTATGATATATTTGACTAGTTCTCGTTCGGTTTCTTGAGAAAATGTAACCTTATATCTGCCGAGGCTTAAATCGCCACGACATCTCTGTAATTTGTTTTTCTCAAGCTGGATTCCGGCATACTGTAGGTCTGTATACCTAATAAGCCAGCTACACGTCTCTTACTCTTATCCTCCTTTCTTAAGGTTCAGAAGTTCAGAGTTTCCACAGAAATATTATATCTATCCGTTTTCCGTGTTTTTGATGCCATGTGCTAGTAGTATAATAAATTATTAGGCAAAAGATCCGAAGAGTGCGCATGCGCACTCTTGTAGGATAGCGCACTTTTGTTGCCTAAACTATTTTTTTTATGAAAGACTTTACTAAGCCATCTAGTTCGCCCCGGCATGAAAGAATGAGGCCGGTTTGTTATCCAAGAAGTATATTGAATGAATTATGAACAGAAATAACACTTCCCCTGTAAAATAAGTTACCACACACTTTGCAAAACACAAAATTATTTCAACAAAAGTCGTCTAATGTTTGTCCGATCTGTGCAAATTTGCGGGGAATTTTTAATGCTGCGTACTCCTAAGAGTACGCAGCATTAAAAATTCCCCGCAAAATTCGCAAAATTCCTAAGAACCGCGCGCTCTTGGGGCACCTTACCTATTTCAATCAAGAGCAAGTTCAATCGTAGATTCAGGAATACTGCAACTATATAGCCTGACATAAGTTGCCCGGGTCGGTATTGTTATCAGGGTCCTACGTGCGACGACGTCTGCGTTGGTCTCCGTAGGTATCCGTGTCGGTGTCGGAGTTGCAGTCGGAGTCGGTGTCGGAGTCGGAGTCGGTGTCGGAGTCGGAGTAGGCGTCTGTGTCGGAGTCAGAGTCAGAGTCGGTGTCGGAGTCTGTGTCGCCGTCGGAGTCTGTGTCGCCGTCGGAGTCGAAGTCGGTGTCGGTGTCATTAAGCGTCGGCGTCAGTAGCTATGTCAGCGTCGGCGTCAGTGACAGTGTCGGCGTCGTCGTCGAATCGACACCGCACCGGACAATTAAAATCACTATCTTCGACCGATCTACTGTTACTATAATGGATCATTGTCTGCCCCTACATACCGCAAACGAATGAAACTCTCATTACTGCAACTGTGGCCACGAACGAAAATATTTCGCTGCATACACTAACTTTTTCGTCAGAAGCATATGTGGTCTCAACCTATTGTGTACGACTGTATAGCTGTGTAGAAAGTACATAGTTCATACCTCCTGACATTGTGATGGGAACATGGTCCTTATAAACTTCCACACCACGCTGCTTGCCTGCCAAATTATGTGGTGGAAGTGCGAGCAAAATAAGATTTTTTTTCCTATGTAATTCATAAAAGGTAATATGCATGTGGTTTTTTAATGCATGATTCGATTTATTATTGAATACAATAATTAAAAAAATTTTTCAAAAATTTGACAATATTAAAATAATTGAATTAAAATTTGAATCAATTTAAATCAAACGCGCTATTTGTGTGTGACGTCAAAATGTGGGACTTAGGATCTCCTCATTGGTCTGTGTATGCTAAACAAAATAATACAAAGATTGAAATACTATGCAATTAATAATAATAATTATATCTCTACTTAATGTTTACAGGAGTATCTATCATCTACCTTTCACAAAAGTTATTTTCAGATTTTTTGATAACACATGCATATTTCCTATTACCTAATACTACGAGACTACGGCGCAGGCGCTACGCTTCATAACAAGTGCGTACGCCAAATTATAGGCCATTAAGTTTCAGCCTATATTAAATAGGTAGGTATGTATATTATATATAGTCTATGAAAACACATTCCTATAGATCCTATAGCATTAATTTTAATGAATATTTTTTGTAGGTTTTATAAATATTGAATTAATAACTGCACCCGGTTTCACCCGCTGTTTTCTGGGATAATAGGTATGTGCTATAAGAAGCCTATGTGTTAATCCAGGGTAAAAGCTATCTCAATTCTGAATCTCACTCACTTATATACAAACTTACTTATAACTTTCACATTTATAATATTTGTGTGATAGAATATATATATAGATAATAGCCAATTTTGTCTAGCGACGAAATAATACGCTGAACCTCCCTTATATTATTTTCTCAAAACTCGTGTCCTACATTCGGTTAGATCCGAAGGACGAGGGATTTATTTGCTCGGGGCACTCACGAATCATCCCTGATTTGTTTCCCGATCACGGAGGATCAATCAAATACATATTGTAACTTTGTATTGCCGTGGAACCAAAAAGCCTCACTCAATTTTAGATCTTCACACTACGTGATAAGATCTAAATATGCTAGAACGTATTGTGCATTCCTTTTATAACAGAGACCTCCGTGGACGAGAATAATCGAGCTAGAAAAATGCTGAATTTCCGAGACGTAGGTAGACCTCAAGATAAGCATAATCTTGACAAAAAGCAAGACAAAACCCCGTAACGAGATACATGCAAAGAGGGGAACAAATAAGCGAATATTATTTTTAAGTCTTGGCTTTTGCTTTTGTCGAGAAAAGAAACGTTTAATAAGAAGACCGCCTATAATCTTGGCCGTTTATTTTTATTTCGCCCGGCTTTTGTCTTGGGCTTTGTGTTTAGGGTATTCCACGTTCTCCCATAGCTATTTTTAAAATGGGCTTTTTATACGAAATGTTGCCTCTAAGTGAGTTTCGCGATGGTTCTCAAGATGGGAATGGCTGTACCTGCTCTTTATCTGACAGAAACTTGGCAAAACTTCGCATTCACTGTACTTTAAACGCCAAGATTGTGTTTGGAAACGCTTACGTAGACAACATGACATGTTTAATTCTATTTTCAACAAAATGGTTTCGATAAAGTAAGATATTTTCACAGCTTACCTATGTATATCTACAAAATCTCGTACGTGATAAAAACAACACATAACAAATTAATATTTTTATCTATTATTATTATTTTTCAACCTATCTGATCCCACTGCTGGGTGAAGGTCTCATCCATTGCGATCTCAGGCCAATTACTCCGAAAAGCGTCTAATCGTCCCGCCAACGCTTCCTAGCCTTCCTCAGTGTCGACACCGAATTTCTGGCACCCACTGCATTACCACTTTAGCGCACCTTTCTGGAGGCATCGGCATATATGACCCGCCCAATCCCATGTCAGCCTAGCATCATTTTTGTCACATATGTCAGCGATACCTACCTGTTTTTGAGCGCAGCTCGGTGTTACTAACTCGGTCTATTAATTACTTAGTATGTAGGCATACCTACTGCACTCCATCGCTTTCTGACACACCTTGACTTTCGACTTTAGATACTCAGTCAATGACTTGGTCATTAGTGTACCGTAGGTCAGGGGCAGAACATATCAATAAGTTGACGCTTCAGCGAAAGAGGAAGGTCGCTTTTCATCAGCTGCTTCATGAACAAGTAGCTCTTCCAGGCATTTTTGATACGGCGAATTTATATCCTGCCTATCAACCTCTACGCTACGTTTCGTACAATTAGTCATCTATAATAATTAGTAAGTACTTACCGAGTGCTCTAAAATTAAGTTTTACTGTACTAACAATTTAAGTGAATAAATAAATTATTATTATTAATAATAATTTTAAATTAGGAACGATACAATGGCTAGTAGGATCATTTCTAGCCATCCTAGCCTAATACCGAGTACCATGGACCAAATTGGTCCATGCTTCAGCTTAGTTTAGCCGTACTCCTCAAAAAATCAAAAACAAACGTATGCGATTTAGTTTCGTTTCCAAGTTTTGGAATATCGTTATTGCCTGGAATGAAGTACCTACCTACAATTCATTGGGTGGGGTAATAACATATATTTAAAACAAAAGTTTCCAAAACATTTAGTTTATTTTATGAGTGATAAAACCTATGAATATCATCACCTAATTAAGTCTTGTCTTATACCTAAGCACTATATAATATTTTAACTATACAATAGAATATTTTAAATTTTAAATGTATCATGTTACTTATTTTTCGGGGCTTGTGACTTGGTGTTGTGGTTCATGGTTTTTTAGATACAGGGAATACTCATTTGAGGCTAGAATTATAGTAATGAATGATTATTGTAGCCCATATAATATTTCAAATGAAGTCACTGTAGGTGACCTACATGATCGGCAATAGGTTCCGCAATGCACGATTAGGTCTTTGATTCACTCACCAGTGAACCAATCCAAATCAAGCTTTCAGCTTCGTCGGTCTGCTAAGTAAAGGCTTCCGTTTGGTTCAGCCGTTTTTCCGTACTTCGCACTTACTGCAGCGTTCTTGTGCAATCTGCAATGCCAGCAGCTGTGTCTGACCTTCTACACTCGTCTTTTTTTTCAGTCTGCATGGACGGCAGTTGTACCTAAACATACGTAGATATCTGCCCCGCTGCAATTTGA
The DNA here is from genome assembly GCA_951640565.1 of Petrophora chlorosata. Lineage (NCBI taxonomy): Eukaryota > Metazoa > Arthropoda > Insecta > Lepidoptera > Geometridae > Petrophora > Petrophora chlorosata. The sequence goes on along the minus strand of OX621207.1, from coordinate 9,192,205 downwards.
GTTTATTGCTGGATATGTTAGAATTTTGGAAAGGGCACCACTCAAAGCGCGAGTAACATTTTTCTGCATTTTTTTAAGTAAATTATTATGATTTTAATACTTATTTGGAACAATATCCAGTTTTCTCTATAATATACTCCAAATTTCAGTCATTGCTAATGTAGGTAGCTATTCTACTGCTGTTCTGTGCACTGTTCTGGTGACATTGACTACAGTTCACTTATACCACAGAATACTAAGGGACAGAAGCATCACTCTGCAAAGAAATTTAAACAAAAAGCGACTCTTGCTATGACGCAATAAAATTCAATTCAGCTCGCGTAGCGCTGCATACCTACCAGTCATATTAACCTACAGAGCGCCACTCTGTATCGCATAGCTCTTATCTCTTCTGACGCGGCACGTGTAACGACGCGCGACCCGCCGTCGGTGTCTGGCTGGTTACTTGTAGCTTCGTACCTACATTGCGGAGTGCGCTAGGACTGCTTATACATGAACACGCGAAACATATATAACATTTTAACACAGACACTTCATTCAGTATGTACCTATAACACTGTAACATTTACAATAATCTATATGTCCATCCCCATTCCGCAACCACATTCGCAACTACATTTAGTCTAAAACTATCCTAGTGCTTACTTCATAATTCGCAGAATTCATCTTGCCTTACTTTCTTCTCACGATTAGTTATTTAAATACATGTACATTTTGTACATAGTAATATTATGTAATTATCATAATACATGTATAGCAACAACTTTTTCAGTAATAGAACATGGGTCCCATCTCTTCTTCTTGTGGAATAGCCGCCTGCATCGCTTCTAGTGGATGCGGTCGGCCAGTCACTCTGTCTGATCTTTCCGATCTATCTGATCTATTCGATCTATTTGATCTGTTTGATAGATTTGATCTACTTGGTCTATATGCTCTGAGCCCGGACTGACCAGAGGTGTCAGTGCCGGTCTGATTGCCGTGTCATTTGAAGACCCGGAACTTAATCTGTCAATCACTGTGGATCTTTATTGGGTCAGTGAACTGAGCTGTCAGAACGTAGAACAGTGCTGGCGCTGGCACTAGCGATAAGTACCTGAAAATAATTTTAATCCTTTTAAGCTATAATCCTACTAATATTATAAACGCGAAAGTTTGTAAGAATGTATGGATGTATGTTTGTTTCTCTATCACGCTGCAACTAACAGATTGGGATAAAATTTAGTATGGAGATAGCTTATACATTGACATAACACATACACTACTTATATTTTATTTACAATTTTCTGTTACTGATACTATGACTATGGGACATCTCACTCGCATTTCTTGTTTTACATTCTGTTAATTCTAATTTATACGTAATTGTGCTGAAAAAAGACATCCCCGCAGAGTTTCTTGGTGCTTCTCTAGCGGGCGTATTTCCGAAGCACTGGTAGAGTCAGTTTTCGCATTTCTTTTCAGCACTCAGACTTCAATTTGAGTATAGGAAAGAAATGGGTAAACATACTTACCTTTTTTATAAAGTCATGTTAACATAAGTTACAATTTTTAACATTTTTTATTTGTATCATGTGTTAATGACCTTTAAAAGTGCACTTTTGTGCCTATTTAATAAATGATATTTGATTTTGACTTTGACATAGGCTACTTTTTATCCCGGGAAACCGCGGGTGAAACCGCAGGGCGCAGCTAGTTTTAATATACTTTTCGAATTTAACTTAGAGCATAACTTCAAAAAATAATTAAAAGCAGTGAATGTGTCCGGTATTAGTGCAGTAGAGTGCCGCACAAGATATTGCAAAACAAAGTTCTGGGTGGTGCTGCCACTGTTACGGTCAGGCGTGTTGCTTACCCTTACCGTCTGTTCAGCTAAATGGCCTCATTTGAATTTTTGTCTCTACTGTCAGATCAAATGATACAAGAATACATAAATTTATACAACTCTGGACCTTACCACAACTCTTTGAATCCAGTCAGAGATATAATTCCATAGGCATGAACCAGCCAATGGCCCATCAGAATCATCAGGTTTCTTGAGTCCGTAAAGGAGGTCATGAGTAAAGACGGCGCAGACTGATCGATCCTTATGGAGAAGTGGGATGCTGACGTCATCATTGATATTATTATGATTATGTATGGGAAAGAGCAATCTGAAAAGATCATTTAAATAACAGTTATTCAGTTATTTTTATGTACTTTTCTTAAGATTCATTTTGAAGTGTGTACATTTAACTAGAACTTCAGGAAGGAATCCTCTTTCCATAACAGAACAAATAGAAGATTGACAGCTAAGAAATGAAATACTCTACTATCTTTTGCCGGGTAACTAATCTATCATAACTTCAGTACTAAAATAAATATGTTTTTTCTAGCTAGCTTTTCAATAACCTTTGTGTTGACACTGATTGGATCCACTTTCAATCATAAATCTATTCATACGTAAAAAAAACTTTCAAAGAATTAGTTACATTAAAATAGTCAATAAATACTTACAAATCAACCCAGCAGCAACAGTATGTATGAGAACAAGGATAGGATAGAAGTAGAGGGCGCAGTAAATTGCCTTCTTGCCCACATTACTTGTGTTCCAGGCTAGCAGCCATGGCCTCAATGTTATTGTCATAAGCAGGCTGAATGCATACATTAGTAGAACTACTGTGTATCTAGAAAAAGACAATACATTTGTTACATAAATATTATGTAAAAACCATAAAATCCACTAAAACTATTGTCTTAATCATAACTGCTACTACCTATTTAGATTGTATAAATGCATGTGGTACATTTGAATGGTGTAGATGTGGTTGAGCAGTAATTTGAATGACTTGATTTGATGGAGTTTTATCTCAGCTCAAATGGTTAATTACATCTACATCTTACTTCAGACAGTAGCAGGCCTAGCGCACTCCGCACTGTAGGTACGAAGCTACAAGTACATAGCTGGACACCGACGGCTGGTCGCGCGTCGTTACACGTGGCGCGTCAGAAGAGATAAGAGCTATGCGTTAGAAAGATAGGCGCTCTGTAGGTTAAAATGACTGGTAGGTATGCAGCGCTACGCGAGCTGAATTGAATTTTAATGCGTCATAGCAAGAGTCACTATTTGTTTAAATTTCTTTGCGGAGTGATGCTTCTGTCCCTTAGTATTCTGTGATAGTAGTTACAAATATTGGAATACATACAAAGGATACACAGCCTCTTGCGTGCAATGCAATGTTTCCTTGTAATCTGGCTGTGGATTGTGCAGCAATGTGTACCAATCTGACAGCGCTTTAGGAGTGCAGACGTACAGCGCAAATGTGCCGGTGGGTGGTAGCACTAGGACAGCCGTCACTGTGCCTGTTACGACTTCTAGAGATGCGCAGATGTGTTGGAGGATGATATTTTCCTTGCTGAAATATATAAGATGTACTTACAATTAAATAAAATCCATAATTGTTACTAGCAAAGATATGAAACAGTAAAGGTCTTGAATTATTATCAATACTGCTCTTAAATGTTTATACTTTCCCACTCTGGTACCTTAACTGAAATGTAAAACTATAGCTCCAAATATTTTAGTATGTATGTAATAATCTTTATCAACATAATTGCTTTAGCTAAAGCTTTAGCGAGCAGCGCACACTAACCACTATCTGTTAACTCGTTAACTATGGTTTGAGTATACCATTTGTTAACTTTAGCATTATCTCATAATAGGTATCTGTTCTTCTACTGATTATGTTTAGACCATAATATTAGTACTGTTTGTAGTTCCCATAAATAAATAAACAAATAAACTTACACCTTGCCAATTGACACCAAGTCAATAAAGAACCAATGCAACACCATCGGCAGCAGTACCATGAACCCCAAGTACTGCCAATCATATAGCGTCGGCTCGTCTGTGCATGGCATGCAATAACTAGAGGCGTTTGTACGGAACCCTCGGGGACAAGCGCCGCATTCACTCCAGGCTCCGTCATCCAGCTCCGTTCGCCCGCAGTAGAGGCCGGGACATGATCGTACTACTGACATTATGGTACGTACAGAAGCACCTACGATGTAAAAAGCCAGGACTATTCTTAAATTAGGAAATTGGGTGTAACTTTCTTTAATAACCAAACAAAATATTATGACGACTTTTCGATTTGTTTTGACTTTTTGAGGAATATTTGCAACTGTCAATGTCAAAGCTTAAATGTCTTCTTTTTTTTTATCTAGTTTCGCACGGTTTGTACATTGAGCCAGTGACTTAGAGCCTATTACACTATATAACAAGTTTCAAAATAGTGTTAGGGATCATCGGGTACATACATGCCAGACCTTCAAAGCAAACGCTTTAGTAAAGTAGTGGAACTTAACAGCCCATAATTTAATTTAATTTAATTTAATTTGAATTTATATTTTAATTGGGAACTAACATAGTGAGTAAGCTGCATGTACATACTAAAAAAATACTATGGACCAAGTTGTCCGAAATAAATGAATTTTATTTTATTTTATTTTTTATATAAGGTAGGAACCATATGGACTTCTCGGATAAACATGAAAACCAATGTTATATTTTTATTGATTTGCCCATACTTGTGCATCTTTACGATAACAAAACTTACATAATTTAAATTCGCTAACCCCTACTTTATCAACATTTACAATGGTCAAAAAAATGTTTACTCGAATAACCAAAATTTGGAAAATAAAATAAAATCGGACTTTCACTTCCCGCCAAAAATGCTACTGTATTATATGTATTATTTTGTATAACTTTACGAAGGCTGTTATGTATATGGGACTAATTTACTCGGTTCCAGCAGTATAAACTCCTAAAGTAGGTAGGTACTTACAGGTATACTCTACGATGGAAGGCCTGAGTCCCAGCAGTGGGAACTAATGGGCTGATGATGATGGTGATGATGATGAGGTACTTACAGAACAATATATAAATGAATCATTTTTTTTCTATTAATTTTATTCCAAAAATAATTTAAGTCGTAAAATAATGTCATACTAACAGTACTTCCTTATTTAAATTATTACAACGCCTTAAACTTTCCCGCTGGAGGATCAACACGTCTTCCAGACGAAAATCGAGCACGAAGGCGCCTGACAGCAGAACGTAACACGATGTATGCTATGTAGAGGACGAACAGAACTCCTAAAAGAAAGTAGGTAATAAGATCCAACATGTAGTATTGGATGAATGTGACGCCTACTCCTGAAGAACGAAGATGACGAGCGCCCCCGTGTCTTAGCACATACTCTGTCCACCATACTGCGTTCTCTGGGCCAGAGATTACTGGGTCTACCACCATTTCCTTTAGTTTCGAGATAGATTTCTTATACCTGGAAAGAAATTATAAAAAACATTATTTATTTCCTTTCACCATTTTTAACTGAGCGAGTGTAGCTACTGAGAGTTTGTGGCTACTGAGCGAGTATGGATCAGCGGGTACTCGTGTAACTTTCGATACCACGACAAACCAAAATTCGATCCCCGTTGGCCCCGCACCAATGACTTGGGCGGATTTAACACACGCTCTAAAAACGGTGAATAAAGAAAACATCGTAAGGAAACCGGCATATCCAAGAATCTCAAAATTCAAGGGCATGTGACATTCACCAACTAGAGGTGTGGATTATGGCCAATAAAATTCTCTTTCTATAGGAGAAGGCTCGTGTCCCAGCATTGGGAACGTGGTAATGGGCTTTGATGATGATGAGAATATAATTTACTAGCTGCGCCCTGCGGTTTCACCCGCGGTTTCCCGGGATAAAAAGTAGCCTATGTGTTAATCCAGGGTATAGGCTATTTCTATACCAAATTTCATCAATATCCATTCAGTAGTTTTTGCGTGAAAGAGTAACAAAGGTACATCTTTACATCCATACATCCGTTCTTACAAACTTTCGCGTTTATAATATTATAAGTAAGAAGAAAGGATAATAGGTGAGGTAACAATACATGTAGGTACCTACCTATTTAAAGTAGGTAGGTACCTAGGTATTTGTTTATCGCTTACTTTGGATTGTTTACAACTTCCGTGATTACTTTCTTCACAGTTTCTTTGTCCAAATAGTAAGAGTCCAAGATTTCACCAGCTCCATATTTTGTCATTTGTGCAATGAAGACTCTTCTAGACTTTAGAAGTGGAAGGCCGACGATTGGCACTTGGTAAAATAATGCTTCTTCTAAAGAGCGCGCTCCACCGTGACTGATAAAGGCTTTAACGTTGGGATGAGCTGGAAACGAAAGATCGTTTGAAAATGGTTAATGCTACCTATATACATAAGTGAACATTAACAAGTTGTCTTCTAAAAATGCTGATTATTGAGAGTAGAAATGAGATGCATTAATAACCTCTCTCATTACGGACATTAATAGGTATTTGTCACATGATCATTACCCAAAATAGGCTGCTGTGGAAACCAAGGCAAAGCCAGCACGTTCTCCGACTTGTTGATCATAGTGGTGTTGCCAATCTTCCACAGCACTGTAAAAGGCAGCTCTCTAAAGGCATCGGCCAGGGTCTGAAGCATGGTTGGCGAAAGTTTTTCTGCCTCTTGGATAGCACCCAAGCTGAAGTACACCGCTCCTTTTGTTGCAGAGTCTAATAAAGCTTGTAAGTTCTGAAAAAAAGATTACCTATTCATTAGATAAATAAATAATTAAAGGACGTATAATTGTGGTAGATTTGAAGAAACAAAGTGTATAGGTATATTATTTTACCTGAGGCAACGCAAGGCCAGGCTTGATATGCATCCGATCTACAAAGGCAGTAGCCGGTACGACTGGTCTGTTCCCAACCAACAGTGGATTACTGGCAATGAAAAGCATGTCGATGTCATACTCCACCTCTTGGAGATCCCTCTTCAATCCATATATTTTCCTTGCTGCCAGGTCACAGAGAGGTAGGTAGTTATTATAAAATTCATTCTTAGTCTGATAATGACGATAGAATTCGATAATTTTCTGCCAACGAGTCAAATTACTCCTATAGTTCAAGGTGTTCACATCTGGATACAATATCGGATGGATTGGATTACCCTTCGCTTCATGCTGGTGGATTTTACCGCTGGACGTCGCGAGAGCGATGTGCGGCACCTTGTACTTATCAGCAGCACCGTATAAAACTGGGACATCGGCTTCTGTGACGACAAGATCGAATTTTATGTTCGGATTGATGAAGAGTGCCATCATTTGCTTAGATCTGAGTTGCGCTATCGCGAGTTTTAGGGAGTGCTCATTCATTGATCTCAGCCTCGGATAATAATCGTCTGTGTTAGACATGAGCATTTTAAATTCGTCCCAGAACGGAGCAGATTCTTGACCGACATCTAGCTCCACGATTCTTTCGACATCTGGATATTGGAACTGTCCAGGGAACGGTGTCATCACTACGACCGAGTGTCCTTGTTGCGTAAGTAACGAAACATACCCTCTGAAGACTGAGTGATCTGCGAATGATAATGATGAGAACAGTGCAAGGATTGATGCTCCATCGACGGCACTGTAACAGCAGGCTAATAAGAGCAGTCCGCAAGTTCTTCTTATTTCCATGTTGAAACGTAATCACTCTCAAAAGAGGCTAAACTATGACTGATCTATTCCAACGTAGACTTCTGTGTAAATGTATGAGCCAACAAGTCTGATTGTATCAGACTTGTTGGCTCATAAAGAGAGGTCACAGTTGTGTAAATATTAAATTCATTGTAAATAATTGTCGTTCACCTTTATTAAAGGTTATTGTTACTAATATCTGAGGAGAAATAAATGAGGATTACTTTATTAAACTTTTGTAACTAAAGCAAAATCTACATTTTCCATCTGCAGTCCTAACATAGAACGCTCCAAATGTAGGTAGGTACTTTATCAGAGGTAATTCTTTGCCTAATCTATACTTACTTCTCTAAATAGTAAGACACATACTAGATATAATAAAATAATAGTACTTACATACATAAGCTCAACAAATCAATAAATTCCATGGTTTTGTGAAAAAAATGTTCTAATTATACTCTCTAGGTACATAAAAATAAAAATAGAGGTTCAAGAAGAATGCCTTGCGGAACTCCAAACTTTGTTGCTATAGAAACGAAATTTCACAACAAAAGTTAATAAATGTCAAAAACTTTATTTGTGTCAGATCGCTCTGTTTTTACGTACCTATTTAAAATAATTTAATTTAAAACATCTCTGATTTAAAATATCTGGCATGTGATAGCTTGAAATAGGTGCTTATGTTAAGATTTCCTAATGGATAGTGAAATCAGTAACTACTCAGTGGTCGGAAGAATAGGCGAGGGCGCTCATGGTCTGGTATTCCGAGCAAAACATAACCCAAGTGGACGAGAAGTGGCACTCAAGAAGATCCTTATCAAAAACCTTGAAGATGGGATCCCAGTGAACGTGATGAGAGAAATCAAAGCTTTGCAGCTGCTACGATGTAAATACGTAAGTACCCACCTAGGTATTAAAGATACTACTTATATTGTGGCTTTGTGGATGTCTCATCGATATAATTTCAACTCGAGTTACCGCTCAGCCACTCTCTTTTTGCAATGAAGATACCACCAATTTCACATGTATGTATAGTACAGTACTAGTCCCTTGTGTAGCTAAAATATAAGTATCTAGGTTCTTAGAATAGATAGGCCTCAGATCGTAGAGATTGTTATGTTGTGAATACACCTAGGTACCTAAATAAGACTTAGAATCTTCTACTTTCGTAATTTTCCAGATAATCAAACTCTACGATATGTTTCCCCGCGGCACCAGCCTGGTCCTCGTTCTGGAGTACATGTCCTCAGGGTTGTGGGAGATGCTGCATCACAAGCAGCAGGAGCTGACCCTGCCGAGGGTCAAAACTTACGCCATGATGCTTCTGAAAGGCACGCGGTACATGCACGCTCATTACGTAATGCACAGGGTGGGTATGTAGGATTTGTAGATTTCTTGGGTACCTTAAAAATATTGTAAAGAATTCACAAATACGATTAAAAGGGAAAGGATTTCAGCGTGGACGTTGCCATGGATATATTTCCGCTCCAAAGTAGAGGGCTTAATGCCTTAGTTATGCTGCCAATAGGACGAAATGAACCTGTTAATGCGGAGTTGGAAATCCAGCCAACAGATAACTGTCAGAAATGATATTGGACTGTTATGAATTCGGTCATAGCCCAGATTCTAATATCAACATGTTTAGCTCATCGTTGTGTTTTCTTTTTCGAAAGGATCTGAAGCCGGCTAACCTGCTGATAAGCCACGATGGCATTTTGAAGATAGCTGACCTTGGACTTGCCAGGCTGTATTGGCCTGACGGCGGACGGCCGTACTCTCATCAGGTCGCAACACGGTACACTGCCATTACTTTCATAAAATAAAAATCTTTTTATTTATCTAAGTGGCGAGGCGAGCAGGTTGTTCACCCGATGTTGCCGATGAAGCACCACACAGAACTAAGTATTTGTTTGAAAAATTCTGCGCAGCTCTACTGACTACTACGTCACCCTGAGACAATCGCTTTAAATCCAATAGTCCAGTGCTTCAACACGATTTTATGAATTCTCGTATCAACTTTTCAGAAATTTATGGTGACACCATTCTAGTTATTGTTTTTCTGTTATTCAAATTTTCGATTCACCAGAAAGTTGTTGAGGTTGATCAAACGCCAACAAGAGTTTATATTATTTCAGGTGGTACCGAGCTCCAGAACTTTTATACGGAGCTAGATTTTACTCGGAGAAAGTAGACCTTTGGGCTGTTGGATGTATCATCGCAGAAATGATTACGAAGAAACCATTATTCGCGGTAAGTATGTAGCAGAGAAAACCAGAAGAACGACAAACTACGTGAATCTTAGTCGATTTTTATCGACATTTATTTTATTAATTATATTTATATATGAATACACGCGAGAGTAACTCGGCGTCTTTTACCTTTTCACGACAAAACGGCTGATGAACAGATCTTGATGGAATTTGGCAAGATGATACCCTACCCGGAGGAGGAAATCGAATAAATTTCACAATTTAACATTTAGTTCCCGAGGGATAAACAATAATTAATATTTTATACACAGAAATATACTTCTACTAAATTCAGCATGTCTAGCTATTTTCCAAAGGCGACGGGGACCGCTTTTATCACACCGCGTGCTTCTTTGCCACGCTTTTAGAAACTATATGTTTTCCAGGGTGAATCTGACATCGAACAACTAGCCATAGTGCTTCAAAACCTCGGCACACCCACCGTGGAAACATGGCCCGGGCACACCGAATTGCCAGATTTCCACAAGATAACGTTTCCCGAATCCACGCCCACACCGTGGCCTGAACTATTGCCGGGCGTGGAACCCGATGCAGTGGATCTCATCAAGTCATTTGTCATGTATGACGCGGATAAGAGGATATCAGCCAAAGTGGTAAGCAGTAAGCTAGATCATTTTTTTTCTAAATGATTATTGTGGTGTCTATAGTTAATTTAAACAATAAGTAGTAGAACAGCGCGTTTTTACACATGACATTCGTCCCTGAGAGGTTGAATATACGTAAGTAGAGATTGGTATGTAGGTAGGTAGGTACTCAGTGTCATTGTGTGGAACACTAATAGGGGATCGGACAGTAATCGAGAAAATATCTAAAATGTAGTTAGAACGAATGTTCGTCGAAACAGAAAGATCATCCAATCAATATATTTGTGAAATAATAATGATTTATATTTTTAAATCAATAAATAAAATCTAATAATTCTGTCATTGTTAATCTGTTCCTCATCTCAAACGAAACAATCACAGCGCATGACGACCTTTTGCGCGGCAATATTTGAAACATAATATTTAAACATAGTTTTAGGCTTTCACAGCTTTATTTAATTAAAATACAATTTTTCATGGCAATATATATTCATTATGGGTCGAATTTAAAACACTTTCTGAAAAGTTGTCTGATCCCCTATTGTCTTATTTCGACTATGCTACCAAGAACTTTGAATTGCAATGTTTTTACTGAGACTACAACTTTCAACTCTCAATCGCCTACAGTAGGCACTGTACAGGACATTGCACATTAATTTCACTAGCCGCGGCATTTAAACAGATATAGTCATGCACTCAGTACTATTTTGCACGCTCACTCTAAAACGGTGAAGGAAAACATCATGATGAAACCGGCTTACGCACTTTGGAGTGGTAGGCTCTTGCCGTGGTTGTAGTACCACACACCTAACAAAGCCATGTCGTCAAGCGACCTAGTCGTGTTTCGGGTTGATGTTCGGTGAACCATCGGAGAGACGGGTCTGAGCAGCCGCTCAAGTGCCGGTTCTCTCTAGATCTATGTGCTCCATCTTAGGCCACATCATCGCTTCACATCAGGCGAGATAGTGGCCAAACATAGACCTATTAAGCTTTAAAAAAAATTCGCGGCTACATAACTGAAGCTGGTTTTGGTTAACCGATTGGTCATTGTACCTATCTTAATATTTAGAGTATTTTGCTTACATATTTTCAGGCCATCCGACATCAGTGGTTCCTCAACAGACCAGCGCCAGCCTCCATGGAAGATATGCCCATACCAAATGTTTCTAAAGCAAAGTGAACCTAAACAACAAAATAAACACAAAATTAAAACTGTTTATTATTTATTTTGTAGTTCAATCACCTAATATAAGATAACATCAGAAATAATTACATGAGTTGTACTTTTTACTTAGGAGGAAGAAGCATTTTACCAGCACGGGGTAAAAATATATTGGTAAGGTACTTTCTGCCTCAAAATTGAGCTATTTATAATTATAATACAGAACTTGAATAAATAATTGTAAGAAACTATTTAATATAAAATATTCCTAAAAATAAACCTTAAAATCATTCGGTTACCACTTAGCCAATAGAACAAAGGAGCAGTGCAATTACAACGAAAAAAAATTACACAGTTTCTTTTAATTCTTTAGGCTTGCAAGTATGACATGAGTAATGGCAACACCGAATCTGAAATACGAAATTTAAAGATACATTCTCCCACAATTTAGGGATATTACTCCACAATATTTTTTATTTGAGACACCTCTCCCTATTAAAGTGGCAAATGCAGATACCAAAAAGCCTTATTGAAGTCAAAATCTACTACAACAGATAAGACGCACAATGGTCTAAAATAAGGTTTTTATATAAGTATCAATATAGATCAATATATTCCGTGACATTTTTGAAACTTCAATGAGGCTTTGCATTCAAGAGATCATATTAAAACCTTATCTCTATAAAATCTAACAAATAAAAGCCATTATATTCCTGTCTTTATGAATGTTTAGGCACTGTAATTATGATAATAAGGGACCGTACAATGATATAAGCACATTGTCGCTTGTAAGGCGACTGCTTGCTGAGGTCGGTGGCCTTCGTTTTATGCTGAGTCGGCAACTTTTACTGACATTGCGCAACAACAAATGTATTAGATTTTGAAAAGTTTCGTGAATGTTCATAATTTATATAAAACGGCTAAGACTCATGGTGAACGTCATAATCAGTCAGTAAATTCGACATTTACCGTGAGTCTCAGCCCTTTTATATCAATTATGAACAAATGTATTGTAACAATTTTATTGTGCTATAATAAATAGCAGTTAAAATGGTTTCGAAGTATAATTTGATTAGGCATTCAATATACATTAGTAATAATAAAAGATTCATTAGTCTTTTTAATTTATGCGCTGTAATTGTCACTCGAGAGAATAATGTGGCTCCTTCCTACTGGTCATTGTACAAGCCCTTCTAATAAATACTGTGATCATTTTACACAATATCCTTCCGAAAGCTCGCTTTACAGCTTTTGATATAGGTATTTTCTATATTATTTCATTTTACATTAAAACTCATTTAAAACTACATAATTATTTTTATACAGAGAGATATTTTATAAATAAATCTAGCACAGCCATGTTACGACAACTATCAGTTAAGTAGTAACATTGGACTCCGCTGGCGACCTCTTCCAAGTCATATTTATAGTATGTATGTATTTTATAAAACTAAATATATATATTTGGTAAGATAACTGGTGACGGCGTCGCTGTTGTCTATGGTCAGATAAATCTGAGGCACTGAATGTTAGATAATTCATTTTTTAACAACAAAAAACCGTCTTCAATTTCTTATGCATCTTCAAAGTCCAAGGTCGAATGTCGATGAAATAATCATTTTGATTTTAATATTAAAAATTATTTTTCATTTTTTTCATGTATACAGAAGTGTGAACACAACCTTTTCGGGTCTGACAGGGTTTTTGTGACATATTGTATACAACAAAACTATCGTTTTGGCTAATAACACTAATTGGGAACTAACGAAGAGGTCCACCTACTAACTACTATTTTGGTGCTTGCGACACTCGAAATACAACTATAGCGCTGCATTATCTTTGTGCCTATATACTCGTAATATTATATTTATTTACATTTAACATTTGGCAACGGATGCTGTAAGAACATGCTGTGAAGAGAGCCCGAACCAATTGCGATGACGTAATCGTACGTAAGCGAGAGCAATTCTAATATCACTAAGTTTTAAGATACGGCACTCCTTTGTTAGCCACTAATTTAATTTTGACACTAAACTGTGGTGACAAAAATGTCATGATATTGACGGAATTGTGATATGGCAACGCCACAAATGCCATTCAAACAAAAAGGGACGTTTTGGCGGGAAGTATTAAGTGATACAGTTCTATTTTGTTTTATTTTCCAAGCAAGTGTTACTTCGTGTGATCATGTGTAATATCGGTGGAATATTAACCATTATGTGTTCGTAAACGTGAACGAGTGTAGGCAAATGAAACAAAATAGTGAAAAACATTGCTTTTTATGTTCTCCCAAAAAGTCCTTGGAAAGCCTAAATAAAGTTCCACCACTTTATTAAAGCACTAGGAGAGGGTCCGGCTTGTTACTCATTATCAACAAAACTATAATAAATGGAATATTAAACTATTAAATAAATACTACGTAAGAGAAGGCGGTATGGTCCTAGAGACTCTAGCCTACCCAGACGGGTGAATAAAAAAGTAAAAGTCAAACAAAAAATGAAGTGAAGTCCCATATCTTAAAACGTCATGCGATACCTTTATGCTACGCATTTTCGATATGTTCCCCCCACTGTTCTAAAACTAGAAAAAAGTGGAATCAGTTTTTTAATTCGGTTTGTTTAAACTATTGTAATAAAACTTAATTTGTGCATGAATTTTACACTATTTATAAGCTCACATGCACCTGGTAATTTAATTAGTAAATTATGTATAATTCATTAATTAACACCTATTTACTTATATTTATATATAAATATTACATACATTATGTATTTTATATTGCATATGCATGTACAAGTACCGCCAACATAATGATTTGAGCCAAGCTCTTCTGACAATCGTACATAAGGAGTGAGACCTTAACCACACTACTATTTTTAGCATCTCCGATTGGCGTTCTTGCGATCGAGTATCGAAGTCGCGCGTTATAGCGATTGCTACGTTTAGCATCCGCGATCGGATTTTATCGGCCGCGGCACAAAATTGCGCGATGGCGCAATTCGATCGCGGTATCAAAATCGCTGCGATTGGCGTTCGATATTGTAAACAGTGAAGCGTAGTCGCTGCATCTAGCTTCCATAAGCGATAAAAATAAAACATCCTAATAAAAATTAACGTGGTTTGGACACATTATTGATAATAATTTACGGGTGACACTCACGTTTAAATTGGAGTAATCCAACGCACTACAGCACGCTTCAGTGCGATGCGTGACGAGTTCGCGAGCGTTCCGCACTCGCCTTGAAAAAGACCACCGGATGTGGTTGAAACTATAGTTGGATTACTCCAATTTAAACGTGTCACCCGTAAATTATTGTTAATAATACATCCTAATAACTATTATGTTTTTGGTAAGCAATTATTGCTGAGCGAAAATCTGTGGATGCGTAAAGTAGGTACGACTCCAAATTCGGCAGAGGTCTTGGCTTAGTGGTCGTAGCATCTGCCGGATATAGGCACAGATTCGAATACCTTTTTCAAATTTTGCTTCTTAGTTCACCTTCAGTAATTTCTGTGGGCTCATTTGATTATTATTATTATTATAAATTGATCTAATAACACCTATCTAAGCATAGAAATATAATTTTTAAAACCGAATGGTTTTAGCCCTGGATCCTCCAAAATCACCGTTCTATTTACATTATTATAAATCTTGATATTAGTGCAGATTATTCTTATTTTATTTTTCGTACGATTTAGTTTAGCAAGATTTATTTGCATTTATTTATCTATATCTAATTATTTTATTTCGTCATCTGTAATAGCGAATCTTTTTAAACAATCAAGTTAAAAAACCATATTATTTTATGGTTATTTATTTATTAGTTTATGGTTTCATGGTTATTTTATTAACCCTTTGACCGCCAAAGTCGGCTATACTCGACAAAAGAAAAAGTCCTCTACGCTGAAGTCGGTTTGACCCGATTCTGCATCTATAGCGCGGCGCTCAAAAGGTTAACTTCAAAGCAGAGCTTTGCAAATCAGTACTTATAAAATATTGTGCAGAAATAATAATATGCTCATATCGAATAGATAATCAACGAATCGTCAGCTAGAATTAATGTCAAAATAATAACATAAGTACAAACTAACTAATATTTTTATTTACAATGCTCTATAAGAGCCGCCTTAAAACTTAACAAATGAGGTATGTTACCTTCCATGCCTAAAATATACATATATTGTATTTTTAATGGCTAAATAAAAAGCCTTTTTCGTATACACGAGCGAAACACCACAACTAAACAGATTAAATTTATAGCAATTTTGAATGTCATATATAAATTGATTGTATTGTTAGTGGAATTGTCTTTATAATTTATTCTAAGAGATACGAACAGGACCGAACTGCTGTCAATTTTGAATAAAGAACATTGCACCATTGGTTTAATCAAACAAAAGAGCGGGACTTTTACCTTTTTTTATAAACATCTGTGGTACATTGCGCGGGTAATTACATCTATACATCCTGTACATGTTATACTGCCACAATAGATAGGATAAGCAGTATGTTTTTTTTATCCCGACTCTAGGTTGATTGACCGCATAAAATATATGATTTACTATTAATATTTTCGGGATTATAATATTCATATTGGTAACGATGCCTGATGAATGTTATTCATGGAACAATAGATCTGAAAATTACCATTTGAGTAAACATAAGGCTTATGACCAGTGATCGGAGTAGGTATAATGATTTTTCGTACTAACACCATGATGTCATAACATACATATAAATGTCATAACACAGACATGCATTTTCCGGAAGGTTCCGGTATTTACGGGATCGAGTTAAATATTATTATTAAAGTAGTGATTTAGTGATAACTACATTTGAAATATAAAGGAAGCGATTGTTAACGTCAAACGTTTTAAACGTGACAAAAGATACCTTTTTTTTACGCCTAATATATCTATGTTTGGCCACTATCTCGCCTGATGTGAAGCGATGATGTGGCCTAAGATGGAGCACATAGATCTAGAGAGAGACGGCAGTTGAGCGGCTGCTCAGACCCGTCTCCGCGATGGTTCATCGAACATCATCCCAATCATATCAATTTTTATGTCTATTACCAATCTGATCCCGTTTATACTTTGTTCTCACAGTTTTTTTTACTATAGAATGCCGGTTTCTTGTGCCAGCCCTAGGGCGCTGAAAGTATTAAGAAAAAATACTTTTCTCATATTGATACGTTTCTCACCGTACACCTCCACGTAATAATTTTGACATCCCGGAATAAATGTCATAATTTTAAAATGCCGGAATCCCGGAGGCATATGTACATTTGAGGTTATTGACCCTAAATCATTCTACCTACTCCGATCACTGCTTATGACCGACGCTCACTAACGGCACGGCACATAACGGCACGGCAAAGTATTAATTAAAATGCTGAGGAACATTCAGCGATCCTTTGGGATACCGAAGCCTTTTCCGCTATGTTAAATATCTCCTTGTAACGATATCAGCGAAATGAGTACTAAGGGTAATAAAATAAGGTTCAAAATTTTTTTAGCTTACAAAAATCATTTAATTAGGCTAACAAAGACTGGCGGGGTAAACCGAAGCCTGTCGCAGTTTGCTCAAGTCAATCTGAGTGCTAAGGGTTTATTTTCCTGTTAGGAAAATAAGATTCTAAATCATTTCAACTCACAAAAACCATTGAACCCATGGTGAGCGCCGGCCATCGGACTGAATTTGGACGTTTTACTTTCATTGTACATATTGCGTAATCTATCTATTACGGTTATTGTAGTACTGCACTAAGAAAATTACTTGAAGTTCATTAACCCGAGACAGACAACATGTGTCATTAAATACCGTAGTTATTGTTCAAGCTCCTTAGTGTAGAAGCCCAATGATTCTGGCAATTTAGCCTTGAATTACATTGGCATTTGATTCACTGCATAATGCATAGTACTTGTTGTTACCAGTTGTACCCAGTTATATCCAGTGGTAACCAGTTGTACCCAGTTGCAGCCAGTTGTAACCAGTTCTTACTGGCTGTAACCAGTTCAAACCGTCTTTAACCAGTTCAAACCGGCTGTAAGCGGTTCTACTTCTGATCGGCTGTAACCAGTTCAAACCGGCTGTAACTAGTTCTAATTCTGATCGGCTAGAACAAGTTCAAACCGGCTGTAACCGGTTCAAACCGGCTGTATCTAGTTCTTCAGCCAGCCCGCGGTGTGCAAATAGTGTCGGATGGAGTGGTCCAGCTCGCTGTCTGCCGGCGCGCGGCGGAGGAGCACGCCCTTCATAGTGATGTACTGAGCGGGCGCGAGGCTTAGCGAGTCGCATAGCTGTGGGAATAAGACGGTTGAGTTTAGATGAATAGATTAACTCTATTTATCTATATAATTTTTGTTTGTTTTATTACCTGACAGGCAAGCATTTCACCGCAGTCTCTTAAGGAAAGTGATGACGCGGTCGACGTTGGATCATGCTTGCCTAAAAGATACCTAGAATTCTATTATTAATAATAATAATAAATACGCCCAACGATCATACATTGATCCTGGCCCCTAAATAGGATTCCCTGTAACCAGGGAGCCAGAAACCATGAGGACCATGGTCCCACAACACCCAGATATGAAACAAATGCTTGCGCTTTTTTTTCTCTGCATAAACATTTGTCCCATCGCGGGAATCGAACCCGCAGCCTCAGTGGTGTATGCGACTTGAGCCAACCCGCCCAACCACTACACTACAGAGGCTGACAATTTATATTCGTTTAGTTTCTAACATTCCTGTTAGGAAACAGGGTTGATTAAGTTTAACTGTTTTTTGAGGAATCTCGGTTTTATGGCTTTTCATAGAATAATTAATTTCTAGTAAAAAACAAAAACCGACTTCAATGTATCTTCGAAGTCCAAGGTCACATATCGATGAAATTTATATGGAACCACTTCGTAGCTATACTGAACCCGACGCAAAAAGAATTTTTCAAATCGGTTCATAAATGACGGAGTTCTGAGGTAACAAACATAAAAACAATAAAAATATATAAAAAAAATACAATCGAACAGAGAACCTCCTCCTTTTTTGAAGTCGGTTAAAAAATAAAGGTCTTGCGTTTTTTCTCGATCTTGGTGTGTAAGATTTTAAGTCACTTTGGGGGAACATTCCTGTTGCCCCATTCCAAAATATTTATTTAGAGAAATGTAAATTTTCTTGCGGTCTGTACTTTTTTCAATAATTTGGTAATTCATTTCTTTTTAATTTATCTGGCGTTTTCTAAGACCAAAACTGTCTTACTTTTTTTTTTTTTTACATCTGACTGGGTCATCGTTTGACCACGATCTCACCTGATGGGAAGCGACGATGTGGTCGAAGATGTAGCACGCTTACCCAGTAAGTACTTGTTCACTCTTGATTTGAACACACCCAGATTGTATTTATGTGGAAACACAGACGAGCGCAAGGCGTTCCACTCCTTCGACGTTCGCACCAAAAAGGAAGATTCGAAACGTTTAGTACGGATAGGCGGAACGTCCACCATATAGGGGTGACGTTGTGCCGATCGTCTGGTTGTCCGATGGTAAAAAGGTGATGGGGGAATCAGATACTTTAACAGAAAGCCACCAACAGGTAGCCACCCCTGATTCCCCAAAATTTTGCGCTACCCTGTAGATCATATTTATTTTGTCCTCTGCCAAAGGAAAAGCAGACTTACTCTGATAATAATAAGTACAATAATAAGGTGTACCTGTATCTCGTTAGTGGTCAGCAGATGCCTGGAGCATGCGCCGCTGCATGAGCTCTTTCTCGAGCATCCACATGCGGTACTTGCGTCCCGTGTGGACTTTGGGCTGGTGGAATTTGAGCCGCTTTCGCCGTCTCTGTACGCGTTACACATATTGTATGAACACTTAATAATCGATATAATAAATCAAAAATCAAAAACAATTAATTTTTAGAAAAAAAACAGGAACCGACTTCAAGACCAAAACTTATATTTTTTGTTTTTGTAAAATTGTTCTATTTTGACCTCTGAAATATGACCTACCAAACAAAAAAAGAATCATCAACACATAATTGGCGGAGTAATCGCGTAACAAACATACAAAAAAATAATAATAAAAAAAGAAAAACATACTGTCGAATTGAGAACCTCCTCTTTTTCAAGTCGGTTGAAAGCCCCCGACACAGTAAAACATCTAATCAAAACCCAATAAAAAACACCGCATCCAAATCGGTTCACCCGTTTAAGAGCTAAGGTGCCGACACACAGACAGTCACACGTAGTGGTCAAACTTATAACAATTGTTACGGGCAGTCGTGGTGCTTACCATCAGGCAAACGACTTGCCTGTCTAATCACACAGATCCACAAAAAATCTCCGCTTCTTTTTGCGTCGGGGGTTAAAAATAAATAGTAGGTAAGGTAGGTACAAGTAAAATGGGTACAGCTTGCTATAAGTTTGACCACTATGTGTGTTTGTTTGTGGCACTGTAGCGCTTAAACGGGTGAACCGATTTGGATGCGGTTTTTTTTTATTTGAAGCAGGTTTTCTAGCGGCGGTTCTTAGATATGTTCTATCAAAATCTGTTTTTAGACGTTTTACACTTTTTTAGGTTTTATTGTGACGGGGCTTTTTTTTAATGTAGCATAAGTGAATATTTGTTTTTTTTTACAGTAAATAAATCATAAATCAAAACTAACCTTCTTCTTAGCTGCTGCGTGCTGCTCAGCGTTAGTTCTTTTGTCATGCTGGTGTCCGGGCACCCACTGCTGCCCTGGCGGAGACAACCGTTGTACGGGATCAAATCCAACCACACATGCAAGGCACTCGCAATGCCAGGGAGGGTAGTGCGAAATTATCACCACAAAAAAGGTACAGAAGTCAATCTCATGTATGTACTTCACTTTTCATACCTACGCTCGGCGGTCGCGCTAGGACGGCGCAGGAAGTTTTTAGTAAGTTAAAAATTTATTGTTTTAAAAAAAACTTTATAAGATATCGACATAATTTTTTCGCAGTTTTTATTATTTTTGGATAAAGTTTTTTTTGAAGACAAAAACTTGCGATGAATTTACATTTACATCTTCCTCATTAGATTAAACCAAGATGAACACAATGCTTACACAGCTTATACTGCAAAAAAAGTTATATAAACTTTTTCTTGTTGCTCCATTTTTGCACAAAAAGTTCCCAGACGCGTGTCTCAAGCGGATGGCACTCGCGCTCGCACTGATCCCAACTGGTCCGAGATATCGTGTCTGTGAGCGGTGTCTATTTGTGCGTTGCTCGAGCGCACTTTGTATGTAGATTGATTTCTGTACCTATCTGTTTTGTGTTATCACCAGCTGCACTAATTCCCTCCTAATTCCCTGCAGTTACGCTCGCGATTTCTCGGGATAAAATGTAGCCTATGAGTTAGTCCTCTCCTTTCAGAATTTAACTCAGATCCGTTGAGCCGTTGCGGCGCGCGTGAAGAGGGAACAAACACACTTACACACTACAAAAAATCTTTTATATTTGTAATATTAGTGTGATAATCCGAAATTGTCACGTTTAAACCAAATATTACACACCAGCTTACACACACAGCTTTTACTGGTGATAGGTTTCTCGTATGCTAGAGGCCGTCTGGGTGGGTACCATATTATCCGACATCGACATAAATAAAATAAAAAACAGTCTGCTGACTCGCTCTTTGTTCCAACTTCAGTATGGGATTTTCAAATTTCGAACTACACTACCATTGGTTCTCGACAGGTTTATTTGGCAGCCAGTGAAATTACTGGGCATTATGAGACTCAACAGCTAATTGTCTTAGGGTGACGTGCGCAGTGCAGCGCCGCGCAGGATTTTGCAAAACAAAGTTCTGGGTGGTGCTGTTATTGTTATGGGCTGGCGTATTGCTTACCATCAGGCAAACGACCAGCTCGTCTCGTCACTCAGTTACATAAAAAAAAAGCTGTGCCCTGTGCCCCCCCCCCCCCCGTTTTCCCGGGATAAAATGTAACCTATCTATTGATACAGGGTATAAGCTATCTCAATTTCACTCAAATCCGTTGAACCGTTACAGCGTGAAGAAGTAACAGACACAGTACACACTTATATACAAATGTTTGCATGTATAATATTACTGGTTGCACCCCGTGATTTCTCCAGTTTCCCGGGAAAAAAATGTACCTTATCTGTTAATTCAGGGTATAAGCTATCTCCATTCCGAAATTCACTCAAATCCATTGAGCCGTTACAGTGTGAAGACGTAACAAGCACACTTCTAACCTTTGCATTTATATTATTAGTGTGATATAATATGATAAATATAAAAATTATATTATCAAATTAAATTTCAAATTTGGAAGACATTAGCATCCTACTGAGGTGTCGATTTTTAAGAGATCGTGATTGGGTAGGGATTGGAACGACACAAACAAATACCAATCACGGGACATTTTTGAAAACGATCGGGATTGGTGATCAAGTTCAACGATTCCCCTGCTAGTGCAGGCCTACTCTGAGCTACTTTCTATCCTTCGTTCAGACTGAAAGAGACACACTTATACCGGTTGCATAGCGTTGTCCCTTTCATCCGACGGAAAGCACGAATCAGAGTAAGGCCCCTAGGTTAACTGTAACGACCTCATATTCCGTATTCCAAACTCAATTTATAAAACCACTTTGCATTTTCGAATCTTTAGGGCATATATAATTTAAATCAATACTAGATCTTTCTCATTACCCACCCTACAGTAAATAAAAAATACAAACACCAATATAAAAATGATCTAGATAAATTATCCATGCATTCTACAGAAAAAACTAGTCTATGTATAGTTGTATAGGGTTTCACACACCGCACGAAGCGTAAGCACTGATGTATGAAGCATGAACTTTCTGTGAAGCCATGCATTGTATGTTGTATGGATATGAATAAGAAATAATTATTGATTTTACTAACAATTAAATTTTATAAAAACACAATATGTTGAATAAACATAGAATAAAAAACATTTTAAACAAAAAAGTTAAAAGTAATTTTTAACTCGCTTAATATTTCGGGCTGTAAAATGCATTTGTGTTTGTAACATAAGTAAATAAAATTAAAGAAATAAAAGAACAAAAATAAAAATGGATATGCCAATGTAAACACTACGTAGTACGCCAAAGGTCACTTAGATAATGTTCTAGACTGTTGAATCCAACGTATTGTGGCCCCAACCGCCTTGTACATAAAATGTTACAGGTACGCTAATTTGGATTGATCTTCCTTACAAAATTCACTTAGCAATACCCAAGCCTGTCTGTTTTGGAGAATTCTCACAAAATTAACTATAGTAATTTTTTTAATGTACAAAACTTATCCATTGAACCAATGGGTTTTTTTATGTACCTGTATGACGAGATGAGCTGGTCGTTTGCCTGATGGTAAGCAATACGCCAACCCATAACAACGCACATCATAAACAGCACCATCCAGAACTTTGTTTTGCAAAATCCTGTGCGGCGCTGCACTGCTCTCGTCACCCTGAGACAATTAGCTGTTGAGTCTCATAATGCCCAGTAATTTTGCCGGCTACAATGCCCTTCAAGCCGGAACACAGTAATGCTTGCGCACTACTGCTTGGCGGCTAAATAACTGGCAAAGCGGTGGTACCCACCCAGATAGTCTCTCGCATACAAGAAACCTACCACCAGTAAATGGATATAAGTTTTGTACATCAAAAAAATTACTTGAGACATTTTGCCCTTAGTTAATAACCGGCCAAGTGCGAATCGGACTCGCGCACGAAGTGGTCCGTACCATCTATAAAAACAGCAAAAAAATAATGTCTGTTGTATGGAAGCCCCCTTCAATATTTATTTTATTCTGTTTTTAATATTAATTTATAGTTATAGCGGCAACAGAAATACATCATGTGTGAAAATTTCAATTAACTATCACGGTTCATAAGATACAGCCTGGTGACAGACGGACGGACAGCGGAGTCTTAGTAATAGGGTCCTGTTTTACCATTTGGGTACGGAACCCTACAAATGTACGTTCAATTTAATCAAGTCGGAAAAAGACTCATTCGTTCTTAACTTTGAAGATAAAACTCTAATTTAATTATCTGGGTGATTTAGGATCATGATCTTCCTAGTCCCCGGACCCCTAATAAAGGGAATGAAGGGAATCCTATTTAGTAACTAGGATATATAACAATCCAACCGAGGCGTCTCAGCATTTGTATATGTGTATGTTATTTTGCACGTTTGTTCGAATCTTTACGAAACTTGGCACAAAGGAGGTTAATAATAACGGTATTTGATATTTGGAGCATTTAACGTCCAAAATGTGGGAATCAGTGTCACTTCAGAACTACATATTATTTCAAAGCGCCTGATCGATGCGACGCGTGACCAAAATGCCGGGACTTATTTGGCTCAACGTATCAGTATTGCAATCCAACGGGGCAATACTGCCAGCATCTTGGGTACGCTGCCAACTGGTAGTGGGTTGGAGCATTCGAGCTATCTATAGGCCTTTAATGGTCTATGGGTTGTCCAATTGCTTCTCCTTGTAAGTAGTTAGTTTAGTTTTAGTAAGTAGAGTGTCTACACTCTACTTACTAAAACTAAACTAACTACTTTGTTACGTTGTATTCAGTAGAGGCATTCGCCCGTTAAAAAGTCAGACCAATCCAAACACGAGCAACCGGGCGGGTCAAAAAAAATTCCAATACTGTTGAGTCGTTGGCGTAACACGTAGCCGCTGAAAGCTAAGTACCAAGCGTCGTTGTCTCACGTCGCCGTGCGCCGCGTGCGGATGCTTGCGGTGCGCTGCGTGCTGTTCGTAGTGAGCGCACTCCTCCAGCCGCGTGACTCCGGCGAGCCGGTAGCGGTGTAACTCCGCGAGGCGTATGCGCAGCTCGCGCTCGCGCCAGAGCCCCGCGATCACGGCTTGTTGCTCAGCCCGCCCGTAGAATTGAGCCGTCCATCGGAGCCGCTCCGTGAACTCTCTGGAAAGAGATTTATCATCGTCATCAGATTTTGAAAAGCTTCATAAGTGCGTCTGTGATGACGAAATTGAATAAAGAACTTTTGAGCTTTTCAGTGTTATTCATAATTGATATTTTCAATTTAATTCATCTTCAATGTGCATTAGAATATCAAACTTAATATCAGCTTAAATAAATTATTAACTTAAAACAATATAATAGTGTAGTTATGATGCCCATATTAGCATTAAGGTATTGGTGCACTTATTTATGTATAACTTCATCCTAATTAAGTTTAGTTTTAATTATTGTAATCTATAATTTGCCTTATTTATATAACATGTACATGTATTTCTTATGCATTTTGTAACGGTGTCGATTACCACAATGAATAAATAAAAAAAAAATATAAAAACGACTCCAACAAACCTGGTCGGAGTAGTTTCGATGTTTACCGTGAGTCTGAACCGTTTTTACAATCATCATCATCATTGCATCTCACGCCATTCGTTCCGGTCCTGTGCATTCCGCATCCACAGATTTCCTACCCAATTCACTATATCATCGGACCATCTGGCCGGTGGTCTCTAGCCTATGCTATCGTCTAGAGATTTATAATACATTAAATTAATATTTATTTACTAACTGCACCCCACGGTTTCCAGGGATAAAAAGCATCTTATTTCCTTTTCCAGAACCTAAAAGTACCTTCTTACAATATTTCATTTTGAGAAATTCTTTATTGAAACACACAGATAATTAAAAAAGAAATAAAAACAAATCAAAAATACTAATAACTAATCTAATCTAATAAACCACTACCAGTGGGCAACGTTCCCAAAATGCTGGCAGCATTGCCACATTGAATGGCAATGCTTATCCTTTGGCCAAAATATAAGCCAGCATTTTGGTCATGCGTTGCTTCGACAAGAAGTTTTGATGTATCTTTGAAAACTGTATGCGCCCCCGGGCCCCACGGTCCTAGCGTCTCGACCCCAAAAGGTTCAAGCCACAGTAGATTTCATGAAATTCCGTTTAAGTAGTTTTTGCATGAGTGAGTAACCATCATAAATCCATCCATCCTCACAAACTGTCGCTGTCATAATTTTGTAGGTCATTTGAGTGACCTACAAAATGAGAGATGACAATATTTGAGTGTATTTATTGAACTCAAGTAAATTTTTCCTCATGCTGATGAATATACATATTGAATCATCAACATAAATAAGGTTAGTTCGCCAATAGATCAAAGTCCATGCATGACAAATAATCACCTACCTAAGCCTTTTCTGTCATAATGCATGCAATGAAATTTTAATGAGGATTTCTCTTTAGTTTATTATGATTATGACAGACCATTACCATTCTGACCATTCTCAGAGCAGTAACATTAATGGTCCTTACTATGTCTCTATTCTCAAAACAGTGACAATAATGGTTCTTACTTTTTCTCTATTCTCAGAAAAGTGAAGATAGTCATCCTTACTTTTTCTCTTTTATCTAAACTGTAACAATAATGGTTCTTACTTTTTCTCAATTATCACAACAGTGACGATAATCGTCTTTACATTTTCTCTATTAGATTAGATAACTCCTCATTGGTTCACCACCAGAAAACATAATAACAAAAAGAACAATAACAAACTTAAAAACTAAAGTGTTACAATGGGTGGTCTTATCGCTCAAAGCGATCTCTTCCAGACAACCTTTGGATGGAGAGGACTTAAAGAAACTGTAAGAGACGGGGGTGTCAACATTAATGACATCATAAATGACTCTATTATCAGAACAATAGGTTTTCTTACTTTTTGACAATTATCAGAACAGTGACAATAATGGTTCTTACTTTTTCTCAATTATCACAACAATGACGATAACCATCCTTACTTTTTATCTATTATCAGAACTGTGACAATAATGGCCCTTACTTTTTCTCAATTCTCAGAACAGTGATGATAATTATCCTTACTTTTTCTCTTTGGCAAGTTTAGCTAGCGTCCTCTGCCTGTTCCTCTGGTTGTGGAAGAAGACAGAGACAAGCTGGTAGTCTCGCACGAGCCGCTTCCGCCGCGTGCGCTCGCGCAGCCGCCGCGTGTAGATGTCCACTTGGGATAGTTTTAATGCTGGAATAGACAGATACAGGTTACTGTGGGATAAATTATTACCATCTGCACTTTAGGTACTAATATTATAAAGGAGTAGTTTGTATGTCAGTTTGTAGCAAGTAATCTGTTGATCTGATTTTATAAATCGTTTCACTGATTTAACTACACTATCCCTGAGTGATGTGTGATAGACTATTATTTCATTGTATCGACACAAACGAAGTCCTGGGCAGTAGCTAGTCTCACTATAACAGGTAAATAAGTATTCAAAACATGCCTCAAATAAGCCTTGATGAGAATTTGAATAAATATGAATGACATTTAGGTAAAGGCACCACTGTCAATGTTGAGGTGATGTCGATTTGAGAATCTAGAGTGGAGACACAGGTGCGTAGAGTAGGTATGATGTCTAGCTACAAAAATAATAATTTATAAGTAGGTATACAATTATCTCAGAGAAGCATTCTCACTTACCTATATCTAATTCATCATCCTCAGGATTAAGTGCTAATGTTGATATCAACTGTTCAGCTTCATGGTCATGCTCCTGAAATTGATGAGAAATTTATACACTAACTGGCACATTTTACTCATGTGTTTGAAAAGATTGCGGCTATCAGAGGTTAGTGGTCAGATATCAAAAGCATCAGAGCATCAAAACCCAGCGGTAAAATATGATCAACTGCTATTGCCAAAGAAAACTCCCATAGGACTCAAAAAGGTTGTGTCCCATTTAGTAAAATGTACTTTATTCAATACAATAATCAATTACCCTTTCAAAATCATCTCTATTGGGCATGTAACCAAGCTGAGAAGCTTCGTCCCCTGATACAGCCAGGTGAGGTAGTCGAGACACTGCGCTGGGACCGAGAGGGCCTTCATCCCGGTCTGCGCAGTGGAGGGACGGCCGGGTCGCAATTTCGACGTTGCCCCATGTCGCTCTGCCGATGCTGCCGTCCAGGTACCTTGAGATGTATTCATCTTTTGCTTCTGTAAAATTGAGGTTTTCCATGGACAATTTAAAACAGAATAACACAAACACAAGTTTTTGTAGATTTTACATTACAATATGTAAGTTAAAAAAAGAATTAGGTACGTATCAATTTTGTTAGCAATTTCGTACTAGGAATCAACAAAAATGGTTTAGACTAGTTATTCTCCGTATCCGTACCTTCTGGTGTTCTAGTTTCTATGTGTTTTGCTATATCTTCCCAATTTCCAAATCCAAACTGTTCTATGGCATCTAATAATCTAACTTCTTCATTAGCTGACCAACTACTACGTCCAGAAAATATTCCAAATGCTCCAGAGTCCTAAAAATATAAACATTTACATAAACAATAAATTTTAGCCACAATATCTTGAATTGATGAGTTTTTTTAATGTACTTACAACAAACTGATATGAGTGGTCATTTTTGTGTTGGCCGATTTCAGCCCCTAAAGAAAAACACTGAAAATAAACAGAATATTAGGTCTGATACTGCTAAGTGCACCTTGACAATTTTAAAATTTGCGCCAAAACTTAACGCAAAAATGGCGACCAAGCTACTTTACCTGCAAACAAATATCAAAGTCTGGACATTCGGCACATTTAACCCGTACACCATTAATTTCTTCTTGACAATAAGTACAATTAACTTTGGCATATAAATCTGTAAACGACATGATATGAATTAAAAGAGTTATCGTAAACAAAGTTGTACGTTGGCAAGATACTCTACTCACCAGCCATTTTTTTCGATTTTTGATTGACCACAGAGAACATAAACTTTACTACTCATTGCTGCCAACATAACGAGCGTGAAAAACCATAAACAATAGAAATTCTTTGTGGTAAATGCTACAGTAATACACTTTGCGCTAATGTTAGCTATTGTAGAAAAATGGCAACTTTAACATATATATACGGAAAACAAACATTGCCAGACTAGATTCATTATCGATATCGCGTAACTTTTGGCCTACTCACGTACCTTGTAACATGAGTATATGGGAACATATTTCGTAACATTAAGTTTAGTTTTTTGTGCAATGTGCAACTGAGCAATGAGCCGAGCAAGTGGTTCAGCTAATTAAGCACCAAAACAAATACAAAGTACTGAGTAGCATTGGCAAGACATTAAATTATTATGTCTCATTAAGTATTATGTCTAGTAATTTTGCTAGCTACATAAAAAAAAGTAGTGTGAGGTCACCGCTCACGTAGACAGCATCATTAAATTGAAAATGTATATATTTTTATACCACACCCACTCGGAAAGTGTCTTATTACTCGTTCATAAACGAGTTACAAAGTTCGTAATTTCTCCCTTAACCCTAGAAAGATAGTCTGCGTAAAATTGACGCATGCGTGTTCGAAATATTGCTTTATCTTTTTAAATAGTGCGAATCCGTTGCTGTGCGTTTAGGACATCTCACTCGTCGCTTGGTACTGCCATAAGGCGCGCGTGTAACTGAGGTAAGTGTTACCGATTCTGTAATATAACGACCGCGTGAGTTAAAATGACGCATGATTATCTTTTGTGTGACTTTTAAGATTTTAGCCGAAATGGATAATTGCGCTTTAATATATCTAGAATGTTACCAAAAGATGTCTCTAATTCATCAGAAGACAATACCTAGTGGAGTCAGTATCAAAGAAACGTATTTACTGTCTAAAATCAGGCAAAAGGGCAATGCATCGGGCAGCAAATGCAAGCAATTTATTTGCCACGAGCATAATATTGACATGTGTCAAAGCTGTATCTATATATTTGTTTACAGCTATAATATGTTTCTATTATATTTATCATATTCCAAATAATTAGTGTATAAGTAAAAAAGCCTGATTTTATTAAAAAAAAAGTGTTATTTAGAATTTAATAAAAAATATTCCTATGTTTTGAAAGTTATAGAAGAGATTCGAAGAGTTTCTTATTTTTCTATATTATAAATAAATATACACAAAAACACAAATTGGTATTTATTATTTCAAAGATATGTTTATATATAATAACGATTAGTTTATTAAAATCAAAGAATAACAATTGATACTACAGCTAATTAAAACTCATGCGTCAATTTTACGCATGATTATCTTTTACGTACATCAAAATATGATTATCTTTCTAGGGTTAAAAATGTGCGGCGGGAAAAGTTATATGGAATTTCATTACTGCCCTCCAAAGCAGGGCAGGAATGTTGTATGAAAATCCATTACTGCCCGGCTAGCTTTCTTTTGTTTTTTAGCAGCGAACATAAAAAAAACACAAACGTCAAACCTCAAAGAGGTCTTGTATGAAATAATTAGAAAAAAGAGGCGGGAAACATACAACCTCAAATCTCAAAAAGGTTTTATATCAAATAATTAGAGAAAAGAGGTGGTTTTATTTTGTTTTCTATTTTTAATGAAATGAGGATGGCAACCTTATTCTGCAATACGAAAAAAAAAGCGCGGCAATTTATTTCGTTGCGTTAAATTTTGTTTTAACTAAATTGATAATTTAACAGTACCTAGCTTTTAATTTTCTAAATAATTTTCCGAAATGTCATCTGATAGTGAAAGCGACGATTTTGTAATGATGACGCCACCAGAAATAAAAAATACAGCCCAAGAAGTCATAAATAACTTACTTCCTGAGAACTCTCGAGCCAAATACGACAAAATTTATAATGATTTTATTTTCCTCGTAGGTGTAGTATAAAGCACTACGTATCACTCGGGAGAAAGTTCTATTTCTGTTCTCGAGTTTCCTTTAAGCCCTCCGCTGCGCGTCGGGCTTAAACATACTCTCGAACAGAAATAGATCGTTTTCTCCCCTCGGTGTACAATGTACTAATGTATAATATACTGAGTGTGCTACATAACGATATTGATCGTGATGAGTTGTAGATATATGAAGAAAAATAATTAACGGTGAGAAAAATATCGCAACATTAACTTTTTTCAGATGCTCTCTGGCATCACTGGTAAAAAAGGAAATGTCTTTGATATGTCAGTCGTCACGTCAAGTCAAATGTCAAATCAGAAATTGTATATCTTTCTCATGTCGTGTGTGTTGTTTGTATTTCCATTTGTTGCAAAATTAAATTGTTGGCGAAATAACTCTCGTCACATTTAAAGTTGTTTAAGTAATTTAGTACATGAAATCGTTTTATTTGATAAGGAACACACATGCGCTGCGTAATGTAAAGGAGAACAGTGTTCTGTCGTGTGTCTCCTTTCGACCATGAAATCAAGCAAACGAAGGCTTCAGGCCCTCACAGAAAACACTGATGGAATGCCTAATTACCTTAAAATGGAAGACTCAGAAACCTCAATCCCGCCAGTGTTTAGGTCCCGCCTCCACGAATTATTTTCTCAAATTGAAAAAGAGTTTGACCTTCTCTACACTGAAAATCTAAACTGTAAGTTTATATCTTACTAATCAACTTGTAATGGTTATTGTTACTAGTTTTTCTGGATATTATAAAATGAATCATTCAGTTTTGGAGGCAAAGTTTCAACACTTTTTTCTTCCTAGGTACTTCCAACTCCTGTCCTTTGTTCAGTAGCAGAAAATCATATAATCTGAGTGAAACATGTATAACTGTTTATATCCAGTTCGTTAAACTCATGCAATGAACTTTGTATACATTATAAATATATATCTATTTTTTAATGGGTGAATGCCTTTATTACTGAAAAGAACTCTACACTACTTACTAAAACTAAACTAAATACTTACAATGAGAAGCAATTGGAATACATTTATCTCATATCTTATATACCTTATATTTCATTTAATTGTTAGCTATAATGCTTTTACAATTGTTTTATTTTACTTGAATGTTATATAGTTTTTATGCTGTTTTGAAAACAAAATATTTCAGACTGAATAAAAAAAAACACATTTAATAATAATAATAAATTATTTATTTACCAAATTTACAATAATCCACTGCCAAGATACAGGCCTAGCCTAGTTTGGGGCCCACCAACAATTGAATATCAAATCATGGTCTGTGTAAATCAATATTGTAATTTAATTGAACAGTGGAATATTGTAAATATGGTAAATAAATCATTTATTATTATTTCCATTATGATTTAAGCTTATTCTTTGTGTACATAGTTCTAATCTTGTGATTCCTTTATAAAGAATTTATATTGTATCTGTAAATGTATCTGAAATAATTTATATCTATACATACATTTTTAGTACAAGAAAAAATAGATATCCTCAGTGAAAAACTGGAGAGAGAAAGCTATGTAGGTGATAAAAATCCAGACTACATAGAGTTTGATGCCACTGGGAAAAACTCCAAAGTTAAATGTGAGTAAAAATTATGTATGATGTTATCTATATAATGCATGTTGTGGTTATCACTAGTGCTGCAGAACATCAGAGTCCTACGGTAATATAATCTAATAGCTTAGCTTTCTCAGGATGTACTACAGAGGGGTATTATTACTCAATTTCTCAAAAAAATCTGAATGGTTTTTGATGAAATTTTGTAAGTACTTATTTTAGCTTTCGATCCGGGAATAGGACACAGGTAAGTTTTCTGGAGTAATGAATCCTCATTACCCCAGAAAACTTACCACTGGTGAAACTGCAGGGCACTACTAGTACTTAATAATAATAATCCTATTTATGTTTAGAATGTATCAGGTCTAATTGTGCACACATTTTTTTTTTTATTATATATAGGCTTGCGTTTGACCGCTATCTCACCTGTTGTTAAGTGACGATGCGGTCGAAGATGTAGCACGCTCGCCTAGAAGAAACCTGTTCACTCTTGTTCACAGATTATGTATTTGATCAAAACGTCGAGGTTAGTCAAAATATTATTTGATAAATACATACGCATGTGTGAATAGACCTGAGACATTCTAAACATGAATACGAATAAATAAAAAGTATTAATAATACTATTTGTTATTATTATTAAACCTGGATGCTAACAGCAGACATCTTTATTCTAGTCATCGACTCTTATCAGTAAAAAGTTCAAACTAAAATGTTACTACATTGCATTTTCGAATTTTCCTATGTTCAGAATCTTATCAATACTGTAGTTCTGCTTTATGCAAACATAGTCATTTCACCAGAATAAAATGTCTCCTTATCTACAAAGTTATCTATTCTCATTATTGAAACCCATCACTCAACTATCAACACCTACCCCTTATCATATCAACTATCTCGATTGATTCACAAATGTGTCAATCTATTTCACAGATGTGTCTAAATTGTTGCTATAATTTTTTCGACATTGCCTCTTCACTCCATCTCATTATTTTCTTTAATTGTAGTAACCCAAAGCAACTCGCAGAAAGTGAAGGCGAGTCACAAGCTGCGCGTCCAAACCAGCAAGATTGTGTCCAGTTTCAAAGCACCTACCTATAGCTGCCAGCTAGTCAGAGAGTTCACAGGACATAAGGACGGTATCTGGGATGTAGCTTCTGCAAGACCTGGCCAAGCTCTCATAGGAACTGCGTCAGCAGGTAATGTCATCATTGGAGTTTTCGAATAATTATATTGTAAACTATAGACCTATCCTAGCTTGAAAGATGTGAATATGGAAGTATTATCCACCTAAACACCACTACATCTCTATAATGTCGTGGTCACACTAGTCAGCTCACATCTCATGTACCTTGGAGGTTGAGGATTTCCGATACGAGACAAATGTTTGTGCACGCCAAAACAAAATGCAAGTAATTGTTACATGTCTGGGCACTGCGGGACCATGATGGTCTTACTTGTTCCTGGTTCCCTAGATACAGAGGATCCTAGTTAGGTGCCGGGATCTTTCTACATAAGAACTTCTTGATGATGGCTTTCTTTAATCAAAATAAATCTTTGAATTTATGTATCTAACTAATGAAGCCTTTGCCAAGATTATTTACATGATAAAAAAAATCAGAACTTTAGAAGGGTGAAGTGAATAACACCAAATGGGAATGATGTCTTTGTTTTATACGTATTACTAGCAATCGCCCGCGACTTCGTTCGCGTCGTTATGATAAAGTATAGCCTATGTTACTCGGAGATAGTGTAGCTTCGCATAAGTGAAAGAATTTTCAAAATCGGATTAGTAATATCGGAGATTACCCCCTACAAAAATATACATATTCTAATAACTTTATCTCTTTATAATATTAGTATTAGCGAGTGTGGCTCAGTGGGAGCACGTGCGACTTTCGATCCGACGCATCCGAGTTCGAATCCCGCTGGCCCCGCACCACTGATTTTCTTAAGTTATTTGCGGATTTTAACACTCGCTCATAAACGGTAAATGAAAACATTGTGAAAAAACCGGCATGTCCAAGAATTAATCACATAATTCAAGGACATGTGACATTCACCAATCCGCACTGGGCCAGCTTGGTGGATTATGGCCTATACTCTATCTCGAGGGAAGGCCGGAGTCCCAGCAGTGTGAATGTGATGGGCAGAAGCTGATGATGAATAGATATACATTTTTAGAGTGCGCATATCTTAGCGAATGCAAACATTATTTGTTCTATTTAGTTATACTTTACAAGCAATTTAATCAATTTACTAATTTGACTTTCAATAGTTTGAATCCGGTTTCCTTGATCATGCATTTAAATGGGTATTATTTCTGTTGACCTTATTGGGTTATTTTGCAATGTTAATGATGTCATGTTTCATTCAACATTACCTAGAGAGAGACCTTCACATTTGATAGCACAAGTAATTAAGATCATGAAATTTCAACTGCCAATTTGTAAGGTCTTAAATTCCTACCTAATTACAGTATTTTGAACATACTTATTATTAATGCTCTTGGCATTTCAAATGTAATTTCTCTGCATACATTTTAGGACTGTGAAAGGTAAATAATAAAGTCATTAATGCAAGCTACACTCTTGCCAAGAATTCTTGCAGACCCTTTCTCCCAATTAAAAAATTCCATCACAAAAACAAAGACTCTAGTCTGTGATGTGAGAACAATTATTAATCATGCTCACATTCACATCACATTAATTATTCCGTGACATAACATTGCTCCCTTAACTTAACATTTTTGTTAAAAGTTTAGATTTGGAGCCTGTTATAGAAGCCTGTTATAGCCCTTAGTATAAAACTAATTCCAGTTATTCGTATGTTACTTCTTAATTGCTTAATGTATTTTATTGCTGTTTTCATCATAATTAAAGGATTTTTAATTTTATTTAACTCACCCATGGAGAAGTTTAGAAAAGATTAATAATAAAAAAGGTTTAAAAAGTGGTTTTGCAAGACTGACCCCCACTGACCTTTACTATTAAATGTTGTTAGTTAAGATTATTATTATTAGTCATTTATGTCCCACTGCAGGGCAAAGGCCTCTCTTCCCTCCTTCCAATCTTCGCAGTTTAGGGCTCTAACAGGCCAATCATTCCAGTAGGAATCACGTTCGTCTTGCCATCTTTTTCTGGGCCTGCCGCGACCTCTTTCGCGTTTTTGGGGGACCCAGTCGGTGGTACTTTTTGCCCAAAATTCGTCTGACATACGGCAATGTCCGGCCCAGTTCCACTTTAGGGAGGCAGCTTTTTGTCCAACGTAGGCGATTTGGGTTTTGGAGCGCAGTATCGTATTTCTTATGTGGTCTGAAAGTCTAACGCCCAAGATACTGCGTTTCATGGCTCGCTGGCAAATCCTGAGTTGGGACTTGTGATGGTTCGTCAAATACCAAGTCTGCGCTCCGTAAGTGAGGATAAGAAGAATGCACATATCCATAAGTCTTCTTTAAAAGTTCTTTGTCTTTTAGTTAAGATATAAACAAAAAAATCAGATCAACAGAATATTATTGTTAAAAGTCTTATTCTTAGAGCAACCAAACAGGTAAAACAAAATATCATCATAAGCACAGAATACTAAGGGACAGAAGCATCACTCCGCAAAGAAATTCAAACAAATAGCGACTCTTACTATGACGCAATAAAATTCAATTCAGCTCGCGTAGCGCTGCATACCTACCAGTCATATTAACCAACAGAGCCCCTCTCTTACTATTGCATAGCTCTTATCTCTTCTGACGCGGCACGTGTAACGACGCGCGACCCGCTGTCGGTGTCCGGCGGTCGGTGTCGGTGTACTTGTAGCTTCGTACCTACAGTGCGGAGTGCGCTAGGCCTGTCATAAGTAAGAATTCTCTCACTTACTGGTTATTCTCTTTTCAGATCACACAGCCTGTATATGGAGCGTGGAATGGGGCAAGTGCCTACTACAATATACAGGGCATGCAGGCTCTGTGAATTCTCTCAGATTCCATCCAAACAGAGACATTGCACTCACTAGCAGTGGGGATAATACGGCGCATGTGTGGCAAGCCGCTGTTAATTGGGATCTACCTGTAAGCAAGTTTAATTAATTACATTAACATAACTAGTTTAGTCATCTATTTCGAATTACTATTAATTTTAATTTATTTATTTAATATTATTTATTTATGGAACCAATTACAATAATTAAATCACATATTATACAATTAGAGAAATGTTAATAAAATGATTATTAAACACAAGCATTAGAGAACATATCAAAATACAAATGTCAAGTAATAAAATATTAAATAATCGATTATAAATAAGCATCATTAAATGAAATAACAAGCTATGTCTGTAAATATACATAAATTAAATTCCTTCCCTATTAATGGTATTACATACACCTGCGCTCGCGCAGTGTCAAAATCATGTTTCTGTGCCAGTTGGTACATGGCAGAAGCCAATACATTGTCCGGATTGGGATGCTTTTAGTAGATGATGGTGTGACAGCGCAAAGCGAGTTATGTTACTTTATTTTTACCGTGTTGGATTTACAAAGCATTACTTTTCTTGGGCCATCTTTAGCGAGGTCAATCATCTGAAGAAGAACTAGAAGCTGGTGGGGAAGAAAGTCTCGGCGAAGGTGGCGATAGGCCAGAAGTCCTTCGAACGCCACTCACCGAGCTGATTGGCCATCAAGGCGTAGTGGTGGCCGCTGATTGGCTGGCGGGCGGCGATCACGTTATCACCGCGTCCTGGGATAGGACCGCAAACTTGTACGATGTTGAGACTGGTGACTGCTTGCAAATTCTTACTGGTAAGTTGGTCCAAGATCCAATACTTTTTCACTAGCAACTCAAGTCAATCAATCTAGGGTCCGATGGATAGACCGCCGACCGAGGGCGAGGGTCTAGCTTCTGTTTTAATGCTGAAATATTTATTATAAATATTTATTTATTATATCTTAAAGAACTTAAAATGATTTAGAAATCGTTTGGACATAAAACAGTGATTTGGAAAGAATGCAGGTGATTCGCAAAGAA
Organism: Petrophora chlorosata; assembly: GCA_951640565.1. Taxonomy (NCBI): domain Eukaryota; kingdom Metazoa; phylum Arthropoda; class Insecta; order Lepidoptera; family Geometridae; genus Petrophora; species Petrophora chlorosata. The sequence continues at coordinate 9,155,318 of OX621207.1, read as the reverse complement.
ACGCCCAAAGACCTAGTTACGTGAATTTGCGGTTAGCCTGCAGTTTAACTTGCTTTATTTTGTATAAAAACTATTGTAACCGATATTCTGACAAATAAATTTCTTTCATTTCATTCATAAAAATTTACACTTAACCTGACCTTAACATGCGATTTAACAGTTGGCGCAAGGGTGCCTAAAAGTCTTATTAAAAACCCACTTGAAAGAAAAGAAAGAAAGAAAAACCATTTATTCGGCACACAAAAACGACACACAAAAAATTAAAAATAAAACTTAAATAAATATATGTGCCGAATGGGCTCAGCTCACTATAAAATGCCGAGAGTTAACACTTAACATTTTTATCCTTCTTTATTGCTTATAGAACTAAAGTATGTTTGGGCACTATTTCACCTATTATTAAGCGACGATGTGGCCGAAGGAGCAAGACGGCAGTTGACTTCTCAGACTATTATTTCTTACACATATAAACTAAATAGCACAAACGACATATTCGTGTGGCGACCTCAACCACCACACATACCAAAGAGATGCTCACAGATGGCGCTGATATAAAGCAGCATAAAGGCCCATACAATGTCGCAGATTTCTATACAAATCCTGAATCGCGCAAACGAAGTGCGCACGATAGATAAGACCTATACAAGTTCCAAGTAGGTTCTGTCGGACAGCTGTCCCCGGGCCAATAACTCCTGGCTCGGTCGGAAGACCTTCCTTATTAAATGGAGGTGCTTCTTCAGTGGAAACCTTTACATACCTATCTACCAATCCACTACCCTTACTCCAAATCCGCATAATTTGTAAAACAATGCTGTTTGTATGCAAATGTTTAAGTCACGCAATGGTCCCAGGTCATGACCACGAGTTGACCCACGCGTCCGCCCACCACAGCTCTCGTCTCGTGGTCACAGCGTCACGGGACACCACGTTCAGACTGTGGGACTTCCGCGAGCCGATACACTCGGTGTCTGTATTCCAGGGACATACTGAGTAAGTCAATATCAAGGAGTTTCGATGTTCATTATCTCAGAAACGCGACTACTTAAGATACGTCATGATTCACATATTTTGTTTGTATTGACGTCCTCAATCGATTTATTGAGATTTGATCTGGGGCCGCGATTGAGATTTTTTCAAAATGGCGGAAAGTGGACAGGCCAAGGCCCATAGTAAAATGTCACATATCCTTTAAAATGTTTAGCGTCTTCTGTTTTTCACAATAAATTCTATTTTAGTATTTATTTTTATCTGTATTACAGGAGTGTAACTTCAGCTGTCTTTACACGCGAAGACAAAGTAGTGTCTGGTTCTGACGATCGTTCCGTTAAGGTGAGAATTCTATTCAAATTAACTGTAATCTTTACATTTCACATCTAGGCCTCTTCTAAATCTAGAGCCCGATCTTGGTCTATCCTCCAATCGCTGCCAGTGCCAGCTACTCGCTACTGTACTACCGAGCTTCATCACTCACAGAACATTACCGCGACGCGACGGGACAAATGCTTGTGTCCAGAAAAAAAAAGCGCAAGGATTTTTTTCGTGGCTGGGTGTTGTGAGACCATGGTCCTTATAGTTCCTAGTTCCCTAGATACAGGAAATCCTAGTTAGGGACCAGGATCAATATATGTGATCGTTAGGCATAATTATAATTATTATTAGCGTGTTTTATCTGATTAATATAATGCAGCCGTTTGCCGTTAAATATACTTCATACTCTTAATAGCCAATTGCAACCATGCTTTCTACTGCCCTCGGGCAAAAAGTTCGTTTCTCTCTCGGCAAAAAGGCCCGCAGCGGGAAAACGTGCCTATTTTTCCTTTAAGAGAATTAATCTACTTAGATTAGTTACCCATATTTCACAGTCAATAACGTATTTAGTGGTGTAAATAATAGCAATTAATATAATAAATACACAAATATTATACATATTTTTTTTTTACATTTATTATACATATATTCATTATTCACTGCATAATAAGTATTAGGGACGATTGGTGGACTGTATAATGAAATGAAAACACTTTAGATAGTTACTCGTTAATTTTATAATAGTCGAACTAAAATCACCTATATTGACCAGACCCAAATCAAAACCAAAAACAAACGCCCATAAAACATTGTCAGTAAAAAATAGCTAAACAAAAAGAGGTTGCACCAGCCAGTCGCCAACATTCCGGACCCCTAGTGGAGCACTAAACTCTGGTGGCAACTGACTGGGTATGTGCAACAAGCGGCAGAAGCTTACGGACTGGTCGGCGCAAGATACCTCCTTTGGTAGCAACGTCTGCGACACGAACCAGTCCGTCAGGTCCTGGAAAGGTTTTGTTTATCCTACCAAGAAGCCAAAGACCCCTTGGTAGTGTATTGTCCGCTATAAGGACCACGTCACCCTCGCATAATCCAGACTCGCTTCTGTTTCGGCCTCGTGGAATCAGAGTAGGCAGGTACTCAGCCAGCCATCTTGCCCAGAAATGTTCAGCCAGCCTAAGAGCGAGCCGCCAATCAGTCGCTCGTAATGAGTCTGCATCCGGGAGTTTGCAGGGCCATGATGTCACTGATGAAGAGCCGAGGATGAAATGAAAAGGCGTTATAGCCTCGGGGGCGTCTGGTGAGTTTGGTACATAAGTCAATGGCCTGCTGTTGACGATCGATTCCGCTTCGATAAGCAACGTGGTAAGAACTTCTTCTCGAGGTGCTCTGTTCTTTAATGTGACTCGTAGAGCTGTCTTCACCGAGCGTACCAGCCTTTCCCACGCTCCACCCATAAATGGCGAGGCAGGTGGAATGAAACGCCAGGAGATCTTGCGGCTGGTCGCGAAGTTTTCTACTTCCTCATCGTAGAGTGATGCAAGCTCACGCTTGGCTCCAACAAAGCAGGTTGCGTTGTCGCAGAAGATTGTAGCTGGAGTCCCTCGCCGGGAAATTAGGCGCCTAAGGCTCATTATTGCAGAGCTAGATGATAATGAAGCGACTACCTCCAGATGTAGAGCTCTTGTAACAAGGCATGTGTAAAGAGCCACCCACCTCTTTTCGCGTCGTCGGCCATTTGCAACTTCTATGGGGCCGAAATAATCTAAACCAACATGCGTAAACGGCCGTGTGTGGTGGTCTAGCCGCTCTCGTGGCAAGTCGCCTGTTGCTGGTGTTACTAAACGACCATTCTGTCTTCTGCATTGTAGACACCCTTTGGCTATGCTTCGGATGGTAGCCCTAGCCCGTAGAATCCAAAATGTCTGCCTTATTTCATTGAGCACAAGCTCATGGTTCCCATGTCCGGCTTCAGCGTGTTTATGCAAAATGATTAAGTGTACAATACGATGACGACCGTCAAGAATGATCGGTGACTTAACACTCTCACTCACCCCAGGAGCGGATTTTATTCGTGAGTATAATCTAATCAGACCATCTTTGTCAAGAACCGGGGCGAGTGCGGCTATGCGACTGGTCTTGGGTACAGGTTGCGAGGCTTTCAAAATCTTCAGTTCTTCGGAAAAGCTGTCTATCTGAATCCTTGAGAAAAGCATCTTCTCTGCTTGAAGAATGTCATCAGCTGAAAGATGCGAGGGGGGCGTAGTATCATGAACAGATTTCGATAGTAAGCGCGGTGAACTGGATTTTGACCAAAACTTTCGTACGGCTTGGAAAACGCGGGCCGTAGATCTTAGTAACCGTAGCCAGCTGCTAAAACGAGCTGCGTCTGGAATCGGCGGAACTAACAATGGATTGTCTACAAGAAGCCCTACGTACTCCGGTTTTAACTCAGAAGTCCGTAAAACTTCGTCAATGATGTGTTCTGGTTCATGTGGCCATTCTGAGGGTGAATCGATGAGAAAAGATGGGCCAGCGAACCATCTATGCGATGATGTAAATTCAAAATGCTTTGGCTTAGTAGCATCGTCTGCGATGTTGAGTTCGCTAGGAAGCCATTTCCAATTGGATGGATTCGTAAATTCTAAAATTTCGCCTAACCTGTGGGCTACAAACGGCTTAAAACACCGCGCGTCGCTGCGAATCCACTTTAAGACCGTGGTGGAGTCAGTCCAGTAGAAAACAGCGGAAGGTTGTGTCCGATGAGCATTCAAAATAGTTTGTGCAAAACGCGTCGCGATCAGAGCAGCCTGCAGTTCAAGACGCGGAATAGAAAGTGGCTTTAAAGGTGCAACACGCGCTTTGCTGCCTATCAACGCTAAACTAACTGAACCATCAACGAACGCATAGCGCCAATATGCAACGGAGGCATAAGCCTGTTCCCCCCCATCGGCTATAACGTGAAGTTGAGTGCTGCACTGCTCTGATTTGCCTACGTACCACCGCGGAATACGGAGATTAGCTACAGAATCAATCTGATCAAACCACGACTTGCAGTCGACTTCATACTTGGGTGGGATCGGCGAATCCCAGTCAGTCCCTTCCCTCCATAATTTTTGTATCAAAATTCTACCTTGGATAACTATTGGCATGATCAGTCCTAAAGGATCGTAGACGCTCATAACACTGGAGAGTAAACTTCGTTTAGTTATCGTGCATACGCCACTGCGATTGCCACACGTGCGAAACCCTAAAGTATCGTTCAGAGGATTCCACTTTACGCCTAAAGCACCTACGTCATTATTTAAAGGCAAGTTGACATCAGAATTCGAGTCGCTACAAAGCTCTTTGGGTACTAAAGCAAGTGCCTCGGGCACGTTCGATACCCACGAACGCATTTCAAAACCACATGAGTTGTGAACCGTTACTATATCGGAGGCTAAACGTTTCGCGTCGGGGAGGTTAAACTCACTCCCAATATAATCGTCCATGTAGTGGTCGTGAATGATCGCGTGAGTAGCAGCTGGATATTTGTGCTCAAATTCCTTAGCATTTTTGTTTTTAATTAACATTGCTATAAAAGGGCTCGATACAGCGCCAAAAATTAAAGACGTCATCCTATATTCTTTGACGGTATCCTGAGAGTTCCCGTTGCGCCATAAAAACCGTAGCGCATCACGATCGTTTTCTTTCATTTTGATTTGAAGAAACATTTCCCTTATATCAGCATTAAACGCGATCGGTCCTTCTCTAAAACGGAACAAAATGTTTAAAAGAGACTGCAATAGATCCGGACCTTGCAGTAGCATTTCGTTCAAACTTACACCTCTAGTGACAGCTGCTGCGTCGTACACCACCCTCAACTTACGCTTCTGAGGATGGTACACACCAAAATGTGGTAAGTACCATCTCAAAGAAACGCCAGCCGAGGACTTGTCCCTGAGAACGTTGTCGTGGAAGGTAGAGGGCGCGCATTCTTCTGCATAACCTTTTTGAACTATGCTTTCAATATATTTTTTGTAAGCTAACGCAAGTGTGCTATCTTTGGCCATCTGTTTTTCGAGAGACTTAAGTCGTGATAAAGCGTGAGGGTAACTATCTGGAACGTCGTTTGTTACCCTTTCCTTCCAAGGCAAGCCTACCTCAAAACGTCCAGTAGCCAGTCGCTGAGCGGAAGACTCTACCAAACTTACCGCACGTGCATCGTCATTGTTTTGTCGGGTGGCAAGCTTCTGGATGCCTAAAGAATCTATTTCATATTGTTTTTTGATTAATGCCTCAAGAGAGTTAATTGTCCTTGACGCGTAATCTACCTCACAAACATTGTTGACAAATTCTACTGGTTTAATCGACGGGGACATAGCGCCGTGTAGAGCCCAGCCCAAAAGCGTTCTTGAGGCAACAGGTTCGTTTTTCTTACCTACTCTCATCTCACGGCTTAAAGACAAATGCCAATCGGCCGCTCCAATGAGCACAGTTGGCGTAGCGTCTTGATATTTCAACATAGCCGACAGATCCAACAAATGGTTGTATTTTGATAAATCAAGCATGTCGGTGCTTTGCGGAGTTAGACAAAGAGGGGTAATACTGCGTGCGCCTTGGACTAAGTGGCGTTCAGGCATGTCGCGCCCTCGAATGTAAAAATTGACAAAGCATACCTCAGTGTCGAGGTACATACCGCCTACCCCTGTGATACGTAGTTTCTGACGGTTTGTGGTGTCAGCTCCGATGCGCGCCGCTACGTCACCGTCGATAAGTGTAGCTGTGCTGCCCTCATCAAGAAGCGCAAACGTATCAAACGTGCCGCGTAGACCTTCTAAAGTGACAGGTAGAATCTTGAGCAGTCCCCGCCTACCAGCTGCAGGTACCCCGATCGTATTAGCCACCACGTTGCCGCCGTCAGCTTGAGGAGGCACGATAGTGTCATTCTTTGGTGAGCTCTGCAGAGAAACAATATCATTAGCGGAGAGGTTACTATTAGATACCGATTTGTCACCGTGAAGGAGGGCGTGGTGGCGCCTGTCGCAGCTACTAACACCGCATCGCTTAGCCTGGCATGTGTTCCATGTATGTGGGCTAGACTTTAGGCATCTATAGCACGTTTTGGTTTCTTTTATCCAGCGCCATCTATCGTCAACCGAAAGCGATGAAAACGCTTTACATGTTTTAACAGAGTGAGGCCCTTGTTTACAGTATGCACACTGTGTCGTTTTGTCATTCGAGGTAGTAGCATGAACATTCAAATCTTTTGTTACGTTTGGCTTATAAAAAGGTGGCTTACTTTGCGACGAGCTCGGCGTTACGTCAACCAAAAAGTTGTAATTGAGTTGTCGTTCAGCTTCGATAACTAAGAACCTAGAAAGCAACTCTAGTTTAGTAATCGTTGGCTCAAAAGGTTTGTGAGTGGCTGCGTAATCCGTAAAACGGTCTCGCGTGTGTTCATTAAGTTTTAAAAGGACCGTACCAAGAAGCTCGAGTGATGATAGGTACTCGTGCTGCTGAAACAATTTTATAATGGCAACGCAGTTCCTCAGCTTGTTAGCCAGAATGTTTAAATGTTCTGCGTTACCTATTTTAATACTGCGTAGACCGGCAATCTCATGTGCGACCAGCTGCTCTGGACGCGCGTAGTTTTTCTCCAAAGCAGTCATCACCTCCTCGGGATCTTGTGCCTGCCATAAAATTGAAGAAACGGCTGCCCGGGCGGCACCACGAACGGCGGATGTTAAGCGAGCTAAATTATCTGCGGGCGTGAAAAAGGTTTTAGTTCGCTCATACGTACACTTGAAAGCTAACCATTCATCTATATTGCCTGTGAAAGGAATCAGCTCCGGCTTTCTCGGGCGGTCGGGTAAAGATGAAATAGCCTTCGCAAGCTGAACAATCGGATCGCCTTTCGCTCCACAAGTAGTGTTACCTACGGGTGCTTGAACGCGTAATACGCGTGGTTGTGGGTCAAGTGCCATGTTTGGTGCGTTTTGGTTGCCCACCCACGTTGTTACACGTTCTTTGTGCGAACTACGGGAAGAGACGCTACCAGACCTGTCAGAATGTGCTTCCAGGGAAGCAAGCTTTGCGCACAGCTCCAACTCGTCAGCTTTTTGCTGTTGAAGCGCAAGTTCGTGCTCTCGCTCCCGCTCGCGCTGTTCACGTTCGCGCTCGCGCTGTTCACGTTCGCGCTCGCGCTGTTCACGTTCGCGCTCTCGCTCTGCTAGCTTGCATTCACGCTCTACGCGACGTTGCTGAATTTCGGCCTCTATGGCCAGTTTTTTAGCTAGAATAGAAGAGCTTGAAGAGCGTCTTGTGTATGTTGACTGACCTCTGTTTCCGTGCGGCTGATGTTGAAGACCGGACCTAGCCGGGAGTACAGTCGTTTCTTGCTGTGCAATGTTTGTAGTAGCTCCCGCCGCCAGTTTAGAACCTTCAGCGATGTGTGCCGCTTGATGCGATCCGCTCGGCTGCGGCTCGGCGCGCTCGCGGAGAGGGGGCGGAGAATTGTCCTCGCGATGTGCTTCGCCTGGGCCTTGTGTCGTCGGATTCTCATATTGCGATTTAGTTTGACTACGAGTAACTACCATTGTGAAAGTGACGTTTGTGAAAAAAATAATAATATGAAAACTAGGATGAAATGGTATAAATTTAGGCTTCGTAAGGACCAAATATTAGGGACGATTGGTGGACTGTATAATGAAATGAAAACACTTTAGATAGTTACTCGTTAATTTTATAATAGTCGAACTAAAATCACCTATATTGACCAGACCCAAATCAAAACCAAAAACAAACGCCCATAAAACATTGTCAGTAAAAAATAGCTAAACAAAAAGAGGTTGCACCAGCCAGTCGCCAACAATAAGAAAACCTCAAAAATGTAACACTAATATATTTATAATTGATATAAAACGGCTAAGACTCACTGTAAATGTCCAAATTACTCCGACCAGGTTTCGGACATTTTTAGAAGTCCTGATTCTAGGAGTTATGAGATCAAGCCGTGGCGTAGGTCGCGAGCGCTCGCACGGAACTGAAAAAATATTGGTGGATAATGAATCATTTTCATAATTTCATAAACATTTATTACTAGAATATAGGTAGGTAATCTAGGTGTTACAGTAATCATTATAATGTTCCATATAATCTACCCTATTTAAGGGTGTGCAATACAATTCATATAAAAATAATTTAATTAACTTACACGATATAACTTAATTATTTTACATTCTTGGATTCAAATTAATCATTAGAAATAATTATTAGTTATATTAAATGTCAAAGTTTAATTAATTATTTTCATATGTCTTAGGTAGGTATAGGTTATTACAAATTTTATGTCATTGATTTTGATATGCCAATAATTGCGTCATCTTCTCTTCTAATTTTGCTGTGCCCGATGGTGTCCATATAATACTTTGTACGTTTACAAAATTTCACCTTGTACTACCTAAGTAAGCAATAATGAATCTGAATCTATTGTATTGTTTATAGGTGTGGGATGTCCGCAACATGCGTTCAGCGCTAGCCACGATCCGCTCGGATTCGTCTGTGAACCGCGTGGGCGTCAGCGGTGGCGGGATCATCGCCATCCCGCACGACAACCGGCAGGTGCGGCTGTTCGATCTGCAGGGGCAGCGCCTCGCGCGCCTGCCGCGGTCCAGCAGACAGGTAAGGAAGAAAAAAAGGATGGAAGAAGAAACAAGTAGGTACTTGTACCTAGTGTAAATGTCGCTGTATTTACTTGCATCGACGTATTTCATCTGTGACTGCGTAAAACCATTACATAGATCTGCAGGGGTAGCGCCTCGCGCGCCTGCCGCGATCCAGCAGACAGGTAAGGAAGAAAGAAAGGAAGAAAGAAAGGAAGGAAGAAAGAAGAAACAAGTAGGTACTTGTACCTAGTGTAAATGTCGCTGTATTAACTTGCATCGACGATTTTCTTCTGTGAACCGCGTGAAACCATTACATAGGTCTGCCGCGATCCAGCAAACAAGTAAGGAAGAAAGGAAGGAAGTAAGAAATGAAGGAAGGTATAAAGAAAGGAAGGAAGGTAGAAAGAAAGAAGAAATAAGTAGGTACTGTCGTACCTAGTGTAAATGTCGCTTCATCATCATCAGCCCATTACGTTCCCACTGCTGGGACGCGGGCCTTCCCTCATAGAGGAAGGATTTGCCAGAATCCACCACGCTGGCCCAGTGCGGGTTGATAGATGTCACATGTCATTGAAATTTTGTGATAAATTATTGGACATGTGTTCTCACGATGGTTACCTTCATCGTTTTTAGAGCGAGTGTTAAATCCGCACATAACTTAAGAAAGTCAGTGGTGCGGGGCCGGCGGGTTCGAATTCGGGTACATCGTATAGAAAAAAACGAAACGAAAACTATTTCAGCTTTGTTTTTCTGTGTACACATTACAATCTATACTCAAAACTGTATGATATTTAGTTATAGCTCTGTATTGATTGTAGTTTGTTTTGTGTATATATATATATATAACAAATAAATAAATAAAAAAACATGCGCCCACTGAGCCACACTCGCCCTCTTGTATTTACTGACATCGACGTATTTCGTAACTGACGGAGGCCAGACCAGCTTATTAAAAAAAACTTAATTTCTCCTGACTTTTTTAAACTCTAGTAAACACCTATTTTCTCATTCCAACTCTTCATTTCCAGGGTCACCGCCGTATGGTAACTTCAGTCGCGTGGGTGGAAGACATATCCTCGAATATCAACTTCTTCAGCTGCGGTTTCGACCGGCGTATCCTCGGCTGGTCTATCCAGCCGTCTAAAGAGAATTAATGAAGACTACCGGCAAGGAACTATGTGCATGATTCACTACGGTTATTTAAAGACTTACTTTGACGTAGGTACAGGGTGATAGGGGGTTTGACAAAAAATATCAATCAATTTTTTTTTATTAATTATGGGCTTGCGTTTGACCGCTAGTCACCTGTTGTTAAGTGACGCTGCGGTCGAAGATGTAGCACGCTCGCCTAGAAGAAACCTGTTCACTCTTGTCTTAAAGACACCCAGATTATAGTTATCCGGATACACAGATGCCGGCAGGGAGTTCCACTCCTTGGCCGTTCCCATTATGAACGAAGCAAAGCGCTTGACCACGAGGAATATCAACCATAAATGGACGACGGCTTGCCGTACGTCTGGTCGTCCGGTGATGAAATGGGGATAGTGGAATAAGTTCATGTAATTCCGTCGCACAATCTCCGAAATGTATCCGATAAAAGACCGATAAACTGGCAACTTTACGTCGATGTTCAAGACTCTGAAGTCTTGAACATCGACGTAAAGTGACGTAAGTCTTTAGTCTTAGCCAGCGCATCGTCACCAATGAGCTTTTTGGCTCGTCTTTCAATGGTCTCCAAGGTTTCGAGCAATTCACATAAACATCTTGAAAATTAGATCTGAAATTAGTTTTTCGATATCTGAACTAAAACCATAGATATTTAATGGTGAAGATTGGTGGTGGGGGGGAGCTCCGTATCTGTCTAGCAAAACGTTTCTTTTACATATACGTTGTTTGTGTCACCTTGTAAGCCGCTACCAGACACTAGCGTCACTAAAGCTATTGCCATTTTTAACCGACTGCAAAAAGAAGAAGGTTCTCTGTTCGATTATCTTTTTTATGTGTTTTACCTCAGAACTCCACATGTATGAACCGATTTGGAAAATTCCTTTTGCGATCGGTTCAGTCTACTATATTGATGAAATTTATATAGGACAACTTCGTAGCTATCTACGAAGTGGTCCCATATAAATTTCATCGATATTTGGACCTTGGACTTCGAAGATACGTTGACGTCGGTTTTTGTTTTTTTGTAAAATATAATTATTCTGACTACTGAAATTTAAATGTCTGTAACTATTTTATTTGTAACAAATGATTGTTTTCACATTTGACCATTATTTTATGTCTATTTTTAATGACATTGAAAAGAGTTTTTGGTTATGTCAAATACCCTATTGTCGAACCAGAAAAAGTAATCTAAGAGATAATCCCTCGCCACTTCACATCACCCAGCACATCGTCCATAATAAACACAATTTTTTTTAATATCTGACTGGTTCAGCGTTTGACCACGATCTCACCTGATGGGAAGCGACGGTGCGGTCGAAGATGTAGCACTCTTACCCAGTAAGTACTGGTTCACTCTTGATTTGAACACACCCAGATTGTATTTATGTGGAAACACAGACGACGGCAAGGCGTTCCACTTTTCGATGTTCGCACGATAAAGGATGATTCGAAACGTTTAGTACAGATAGGCTGAACGTCCACCATGTAGGGGTGACGTGATAATTTTATTGATGATGATATATTTCGGCCACGGCGACAGCATTCATCTCCTATGTAAGGTTTTGACCGCATTCACACCTGGACCCCAATTCACTATGACAACTTGGCGATATCACGTCGATTCCTTCATTAATAAACGACATCTCTATGACGCATTCATATATATAGAAAATACAAATTTCGCAGATGTCGTTTATTAATGAAGGAATCGACGTTTCCTTGAAGCAAGGAATCGCCAAGTTGTCATAGTGAATTAGGGCCCTGATGGAAAGTAACTGTGTGACTACACTTGGCGAAGTCCATACTTTACTCGCATCAAAGTTCACAAACTAAAAATACTGTTGGATTTTCTCTAGGCAGTTCTTGCATCAAAGAAAAATGACTTGGTCAAGCACTTAATTCCTGTAGGTATTTTCACTATTTTAAAATCTTATGTATAGTATCATAAAATATTCTCGTTATGTATATCGAATAATACTTTCCGCCCATGTTATAATATAACACCGTAACAATCGCTCTTATATTTAAAAAGTATCGGAAATTTTAACAGAATTCGTTAAATGTTTAACTTTGTGTGTGAAATTATGATTACCGTTACATAGAATTAGTATTACAATCATGTGTCATCGCGTTTTACCTCACATCTTTACAAATTCTAACATACGTCGCTAGAAAAGCGAAAGTAATTAAGGAAAATACCATTCCAACTAAAATATTACTTTGAAATGTTAATGAAGCTAAAACAATAGAAAATATAGCGTAACATATTGTATAATTCATGAAAGCTTGATAAAAAAACTTACGATAAAATTCTTTTTTGCGCAACATATTCGTATAATTAAAATGTTTTGTACATGTTTACAGTGCAAAAAGAAACAGTTTTTTTTTTAAGTTTGCCCGTTAGTGCAGGTTAAAGTTTCTAGGACCATACCGCCATGTCTTACGTAGTTTTTATTTGATAGTTTAATATTCCATTTTATTATACTTTTGTTGAGAATGAGGGTCCACAGCAACAAGCCGGACCCTCTCCTAGTGCTTCAATAAAGTGGTGGAACTTTATTCAAGCTTTCCTGGACTTTTTGTGAGAACATAAAAAGCAATGTTTTCCCTATTTTGTTTCATTTGCCTACACTCGTGCACGTTAACGAACACATAATGGTTAATATTCCACCGATATTACACATGATCACTCGAAATAACACTTGTTTGGAAAATATAACAAAATCGAACTGTATCACTTTTCGCTTCCCGCTAAAAACTACGCAAAAATAACAGTTTATGAAACTGGTGCATAATAAAGACACGAGGGCAATCTTTTTTCGGCCGTCTCTTGTCTATGCCCTTGCGCGCACTCATATGCAGTGGACTGCTGAATTTTGGCGCTATATTTTACGTTATTAATTTTTCGGGGTACTACATGATTTTTTTACGGAGCTACTGTCAGATGTGTGTAATTTTTAGCAGCATTGCTTTGATGTGAGGTGTGAATTATGTGATTAACATTTAGCACAAATACTAACAAATAATAAATAATAGGTGAATAATAAAGTGTTTATCTATCTATTTAACATATGTTTTCTAAGGTACGATATTACTTTTTTGCTAAGAACGCATGGCTCGCAACCAGTTATAACAATGGTTTTATTTATTACTTTAACCGGGATCCAAAGTGGGCTACAATACAGCTTAAGTAGGTATTTCTCTTTCATCAGGGCCATCGGTATTTATAATAGCATACCTTTAGAGTTAAGCTACTCTTATCCGCTCCGACCGGTTTCTGTAACTATCCCTTTCTAACGCGTAGAAACTTCGTTTTCTAGAGTGAGGAGGATGGTTTGCAAAGTCTGACTAAAACTGTTGTGCGAGACTGCGAACGGACGCCTGCCGTACTGACGAGGTCTATATAGTGCGGTGCGTTCAAGTGTAGCCCAAATACGAATGAGGGGACAGGCTGTTATCGTCAGAATAGATGGTCGCCTGAGGCTGTGGTTATTTAAGAAAGCAAATAGTAGCAAATTTCTGATATTGAATGCATTAGCGCATGCTAGGCGCAAATCTTAAGATTTTAAATAATCAGGAAGTAGAGCCCAGTGGTTAAGGCGACGGGACGGTATTCCGAAGACGCAGGTGCGATCCCTGCCCGAGCAATATCATTTTTCTTCCCTAATTATTTAAAATCTTAGTAGCAAATTGGTAGCGATTCTTGAACATATACTCAATACCAGACGCCAGAGGCAACCAGCCATTCTGACGGTAACAACAGGATAGGTGTAGCCCAACTCTTAGTAATATTTTTGTGTAAGTTCTATTTTGTTGGTGTTCCGTAGTTTATTTCGGTTTCAATTGTATGTTGTTCGTCCACTAGCTTTAATTTGTAGGGGATTAGAGGTGACTGTATCGTAATTTTAAATACTTTACTGGGTCAGGAATTTGATGTAGAACTTAAATATTTATTGTTAGTAAAATTAACCCTATAGATAAGTGATGTGTACGGTTTAGCAGTTTACTTATTAAAATTGTATGAAGAAATTAATATTCGATTTATTGTGATTTTCTAGTGTTAGAAATGTTATTCAACGATATCATTATTTAATTTAGATTTATTAAGAAATGGGGAAAATTGACGAGGAAAAATTACAGATTGTACCTGCGCAGGATCATCCGCAGTTTTGTAATAATAATAATTTCACGAAAGCCCTAAAATCAAATTCTTTGTTATTTTCTTCAACTATTTATGCAACTCTAAATTTCAAAATGTCCGCATTGACTGTGCTTAAAAGTAACAATATATATAGAAAAAATGCTCAAAAATTTAAAAAAGGGGGAATGCTAGTGATTTTGTAACGTACCTTTAACCAGTTTTACAATTCAAAACAATATTAATTCCATACGCGCCTTATGCCGGACATATGTATAACAAAGGCATGGATATGTACCTACTTCAAGTCACACCAAGAGATATAACATTTTATGGTAGTACCTACAATAGGCGGTCTTATATATCGCATATATATATATATATATGTATATATATATATTGTCTTGTTTTTTGGCAGTATATAAACCTAAATTTATTTGTAAACAAATACTGCCTTCTTAATTGTAAGAAGTAATGTGACATATCTTAAGATATACGCCAGTGCAACCTTTATCCACCTAGTCAAAGGGAATGATTGACTCAACCAAAGAAGCGTAAACCAATATTTAAAAGAATTTGTTACATCTCATCTCATGAGATGTGCTACATTTGTAGGTACCGCGTTTTTATTAAGTCACTTTTTTGTGTGACTGTCTGTCGTTCCAGATGGAATCTTGCAACTCATTCGAGCACTTTCCGATTCCGAGACCGATGAGAATGCATTCTAAAAATCCATAAAAACGTGGTTTTGAGATTATTTTTTAATCTATAACTGAATCTTGTTTAAATTATAACATTGGATGAACAATATTACTGTCATCCCTGGGTTACCATCCGTCTTTGAGGTCACTTTTTGATAAGAGCTATGCGATAGAAAGATAGGCGCTCTGTAGGTTAATATGACTGGTAGGTATGCAGCGCTACGCGAGCTGAATTGAATTTTATTGCGTCATAGCAAGAGTCGCTATTTGTTTAAATGTCTTTGCGGAGTGATGCTTCTGTCCCTTAGTATTCTGTGGTATTACTACTTTGCCTTGCTTTAAAATAGGCCATTTCCCAAACTCCCAATGTACTGAAATTATCACTTCTTTCGCTGTACGTAGGCATTCCTTAAGGCCTGTACTTAAAACATTTTGGGCATCACATATCAGCGATATTGAAAATATAATATAATACTATTAAATGATTGTCGCTAATAAAACAATAATTTATAGCATTAATCAAGTTTATGTGTAATTATTTTCGTCTCTTGTATGTAAACTGTATTGTTAATATTTGACAAAGACTAACACTTGATGTCACGAGAAACTGTCATGTAGGTACTTTTATCGGTGACCTTACTATTTAGTACCTAGCCAATTTTTAAAGCTTTATTCTTATTATAATAATAATCGCATCGTGATGTCTCTGCTTCCTTTCCTGAATTATTATAAAATGTATAAAGCATAATAATGGTATGATTATGTGTATAATTATTATTATGTAGTTAGCCGTTGTTATATACTTATCTATAAATGATCTGAATATTTTTGTTATGCCGCATGTGGTATGAAATAAATAATAACTTATATCAATGTTTGTATGTTTTATTTGATTTCCTATTCTATAAATAATATGATAGGGCAGGACCTAGGCCGGCCGCATGTTAGAAGATCCATTGCAAATTTTGCAAGATTGGATACTTAGCAGCAGGTAATAATAAATACACCCAACGACCGCATACATAGGACCTGGCCCCTAACTAGGATTCCCTATAGCAAGGGACCCGTGAACTACAAACACCTAATAACCACCCGCGAAACGCATATTGAATGGTCTTGACAAAGATAATGTAACCACTACCACAGAATACTAAAAAGGACAGAAGCATCACTGCAAAGAAATTTAAACTAATAGCGACTCTTGCAATGACGCAATAAAATTCAATTCAGCTCGCGTAGCGCTGCATACCTACCATTCATATTAACCTACAGAACGCCTCTCTTTCTATCGCATAACTCTTATCTCTTCTGACGCGGCACGTGTAACGACGCGCGACCCGCCGTCGGTGTCCGGCTATGTACTTGTAGCTTCGTACTTACAGTGCGGAGTGCGCTAGGCCTGGGGCCTGCAACTACGTTTAGGTCTTGATTTTTTAATCCATAGATTCATTTAATGTATGTTACTGTACATGAATCGGTCCGCTAGAACATCGCATGGGCCATCGCTTCATACGTAGTATCTATTACTAATCTGTGATAGCTTCTATCTGTCCGAAAATTGATTGAAATTTGGATCTTACTGACTGACTGATCGTTCTTCCACCTCCCCCTAGGGGGGTGGTAGGGGTGGGCCTCGGGGTGGATCCCATTGCCCAAGCTGAAACTTGCGGAGGCATCTACCCCCGGGGAACTGGCAGGCCACCGTGGGCTTCTCCTAAGGTCGGAGTGCCTCATTGGTGGCTCTGTGTTGGTCGTCGTGCCTTCTTGGTGCGATCTATCGAGGCACCTTCATCTGCCCTCGTCGCGGACATCCTCCTCGTCTTGGATCTTACCGACCGGACCGTACGTAGGTCCTTCCTGTCCATGATCCGAATTCCGATCTTAGAAAACATCGGCGTCGTTAGAGTCATGTCATGGAGCATTTGGAGTATAAATTAAATGAAGCGGAAAAGTCGGAGTAGATCGGCGCATGCTAAATCATTGCGTTTCATCAGCATGCGAAATGTAGTTCATTAGCATGCTGTGTGCCAATGCGATGCTAATGATACTCATTCAAAATTTTGCAGTTGTGAATTCTCCATTTCGTGAGAAATATGTAATTATTTCATAACGTGTATGATAAAATTATTGAAAAATTTATATAAACTATTGGTACATAGATCGCTCCTATTTGGCGTCAAATAAATGGGCTTAATAAATTACAACATCATTATATAAAACAACATCGTACAAAATTGATTTGAAAATCGAAGACAAGGCGCGCGGGGGAACGGGGCACTCACTCTCAATTCGCATTAGCAATAGCAAACCACCACCGTTGCAATTTGCATTCGTGCGGGAATGAAGGTGCACGTATGCTGCCGTACGACGCTTACTAACTTACATATAATAGCAATCATGGAAATTCGCAACAACAATTAATTTGATTTATGCTAATATTTTGGAAGCTTATTAATGTTGGAATGAAATTAATGGAAGCTTCATAGAGTCCAAGGCTGAAGTAGCAGCAAAAAAGCTGGGTATATTGGCCAAGGTGAGACGGTATTTCACACCGGGACAGCTTCTAAATCTGTATCAAGCACAAGTCCGGTCGTGAATGGAGTACTGTTCTCACCTGTGGGACGGCTCCGCCAAATACCAGCTCGAAGCTTTGGAGACCATTGAAAGAAGAGCCAAAAAGCTCATTGGGGACGATGCGCTGGTTAAAACTAAGCTTCAGAGTCTTGAACATCGGCGCAAAGTTGCCAGTTTATCGGTCTTTTACCGGATACATTTCGGAGAGTGTGCGACGGAATTACATGAACTTATTGCGCCATCTCCATTCTATCATCGGACGACCAGGCAAGCCGTCATCAATATATGGTTGACATCCCTACTGCTCACACCAAGCGCTTTGCTTCGACCTTCATAATGCGAACGGCCAAGGAGTGGAACTCTCTGTCGGCATCTGTGTTTCCGGATAGCTATAATCTGGGTGTCTAAGACAAGAGTGAACAGGTTTCTTCTAGGCGAGCGTGCTACATCTTCGACCGCATCGTCACGTAACAACAGGTGAGATAGCGGTCAAACGCAAGCCTTTAAATAATAATAATAAAAAAAATGTTGCGAATGCTAATTAATCAAACGGTGTCTGTCACAGATGTCTGTGGCTGTGTAGTTTTTAATTCTTTATCTTTAGCAAACATTTTCTTTGCTCTGTCTGTAGTTCCCCGACATACCCGTTACTTAGCCACTCAACCGTCCGAGCACTCGAGCGATTCTTGCCTCACACGTCCGCGCTGTAAACGTCACTTATTTTGCGATCGCCGAACGTGACCCTCCTAACAAAAACGATAGCTGCTAAGAAAGTACTATAGCTTCATTAATATAAAAAATACTATCGGAAAGCTAAAAGAAGGCGCAATTTGATTTTGCTAAGAGTAACTTATGCAATTAAGTATGAGAGATGAAAATAAAGTTTAAATTTGAAGATGTCAATAAAATTTCTGCATTTTAATTTTAATTTAAGTTTTACACGAAATGTAAAACAGTTTCGTGAAATAAATATTTTAGTTCATAAAATTAGATAATATAAACTTTAAAATGATACCAATACCTTAACATAAATATTATGTTTCCTATTAAAATAAATCAAATACATCTACATACTCCTCGCAAGGTTACCTGACTTTGGGCGTCGTAAGTCTGACAAGATGGCCGCCTCGTAATGGCGCGTCCACACGACGTCGACGTTTGGGTTTTTTCAATGAAACACAATGTTCTTATTATATATCAAGTTTATCATGAAGTCACATGTTTTTTTACGCGCAGTTCTACACTCTCTTATAATTGTACATCTTTAATAAAATATTTATTAAAAAGAAAAGGAAAAATGAACATAATAAAATGTTAATTTCACATCATTTAAAAATATTGTGTAAACATTTGAAATAGCATCGAAGGCCCTTTTATCAAATTTGTTTTTAACCGACTTCAAAAAAGGAGGTTTTCTATTCGGATGTATTTTTTTTTATGTTTGTTACCTCAGAACTCCGTCATTTATGAACCGATTTGGAAAATTCTTTTTGCGTTGTATTCAGTATAGCTACAAAGTGGTCCCATATAAATTTCATCGATATGTGACCTTGGACTTTGAAGATACATTGAAGTTGGTTTTTGTTTTTTTTCTAAAAAATATTATTTTATGACAAATTTAACTATAGTACCAACCCAGACATTGTGAAAAAAGAACTCAGCCGTTCGATACATTTCATCGCGGGTGATTAACCTTTTTCTATGGAACAAATGATTTTTTTCGCGATTTAAGGTTTGATTCCATAGTAAAAGTTGTTTGTTATATTCATTATTCGTTTTATATATTTACAATAACTATTATATTATTATTAAATTTTACTATATTATATTTACATGATTGATGAAATATTTAATATTTACATAAAGTAACCGAAAACATATTATATCTTAACACCCATAAAATATATACGTTACAATTTACTCTGCCTATATTATAATATATATTATTTCTATTTTTAAAAAGATATTTCTTCTGCTCTCAAAATTTCTGCAAAAATTCTCTCTCCAAAGTGTCGCAAACCTGTCAGACGACAGTGGTACTCTCACGTAAACTGCTCCAGCGTGTTCCAAAATTTCGTGTCCATAAGCGATATCCATAATAATACCTTCTATCGTATTCTCAGTATTTTGTGGCTCCGTCATAGTTAGTCGTGATCTCCGTCAGTCACAGTCTCATGTCAGTCTCGGTAAGTGTCGGTCAAGGTCTCGTGTCATTTTTGGTAGTTCACTCAGTGCAAAATTTGTTTATGGTACTCTCTAAAACAGTGCTCAATACACAAACTTACATTGCACTGAATGCACTTCCAAATCGTCCTCGTATCCCTTTTTCGGCGTGTGCACATCCAGCAACGGGCTTTTTTAATGTTGGATCGCATGGGAAAGTGGTCGTGATCAACTGTAGGTCGGTCGTTTGTTCGTATCGTCAATTGTCCAGTCCTGTTCGCATAAAGTCGAGGCTCAGTCGTCAAATCGATGCGTCGGTGTATTTTAAGAAGGTCTTCTGCCAAAATGGTCCGAAACTCCCTGTGTGATATTTTCGGGTTCTGCGATGAAAATATCACATAGGCATTAAACACAGCAGTGTTCAGTAACCTGCAGAAGACCTTCTTGTACCATACCTTATTTCTAAGTCGTTCCACTGGTTGAGCAGACAGAAATTGATCTTTTCTGTCCACTCCGCCCATGGACTTATTGTAGTCAAGTACAATTTTCGGTTTGTATGTCAGTCGGTTGTATTTATTTTGACTTCCCACTTGTAGGTGATGGTATGTTGATATCATGCTTACCAAGTTAGCATCTCGCCAGACCATCACAGACAAATCGGAACTGTAGCTTGCTACTACTTCTCCCTGTCGAAGGTCAGTCTTACTAAGTGTTTTGAGTGAATCGGGCACAAATTCACGATTCAAACGTAATGTCCCATAACAGTCAGTTTTATGTCTTTTAAGATATCGCAATAATAATGGACTATTATAAAAATTGTCCATTATTAAAGTATGTCCACGGTCAAGTAGCGGCTCTATCAAGTCAAACACAATTTTCGCCGTAGCATTGACGGGACGTGCAATACCATCTGTTCGGTCAACTGTCTCGTCCTGTGGTTGGTCAAGAGTTACATTTTCGGGCTGCTCAAGCGATACGTCATCAGTTTGGTCAATCGCCTCGTTATCGGATCGGTCAACAGTCTCATCGTCATGTCTATTAACTGGGTCGTTATCGGGTCGATCAGCCGTCTCGTCGGTAGGTCGATTATTGTTTGGTGTAATTCGGTCAATTCGAGTATTTTTCCCAACATATACAAAAAACTTCCAAAGATAGCCACTGCGAGACTCACAAAGTTCATAAGTTTTAACCCCAACTTGGGCAGCTTTCGTGGCAATTTTTTGAGCAAAGCTCAATCGTCCGTGCCACTTTAAGAGAGACTCATCAATGGCAATCTCTTGGGAAGGCATATACAATGTTGAGAACTTGTCATTGAGGTAGTCAAGTACAGGTTGAATTTTGCACAGTTTAGTCCTGTCAGTCAAAGTCTCATTGTCTACGAAATGGTATAAAGATTTTAGCAGTAAGAAACGATTGTAAGACAAAATGCGAGAAAAGTATGGCATGGTCCCGAATCCATTAAAAGCAAAATACTTTTCTTCCTCTGGTAAAGGGTAAAGCCCTTGCAGAATTAATACTGCTAAAAACGTTATCATTTCGTCACGGTCAGTCGGAGTCCATCTGTGCAGGCGCGATGCCGGAAGCAGCTTGTTCTCCGATTTCAATAAAGTGATCTTCTGCTCTGCATATCGATTAGTCTCAGTACAAATTCGGTCAATAAAATCTGTGTCAAACATTTTACGAAAAATATCAACTGGAGTCATATTTGTCACATCAAAAGTTGGTCCCGATGATCTTGTAAAAGTCTCTCGTCGTCCAGTAAAGTTTATTTTGTCCTTCTTCCAGTCAAAATTATAGTAATCGTCATTCGGCACAATGGCGTGTAAAACTTGGTCATCTAATTCGTCTTCGTTTTGTAACACACGAGTCTGTATCTCAGTCATGTCAGCGTCAACTGCTGGTTCAGCCGCTGCATTACGCGATATAGGAACGAAACAGCCGTCGTTTTCATCTAAGTCGAAGTCGCAGTCAACGTCACTGTCATCAGCTTGTAGCCAGTCATCTAAAGTCATTTCAAAATTTTTGTCTGTCACATCTGAAACAAATAAAACACGCATCAGACAATCCAAAAATGATAATTATACCCCCTGAATCTCTACTCAGGTAAGTATAATTATCATATTAGACTCTAGGGACTGATAAATTGTTTTACAAATACTTACTAATAGCAGTCATTGAAGTTTGTAACTGGCTAGTGGATGGTTCGCTCACCACTTCAACCTCATGCCCCAAGGTGATGACATCTATTAAGATAAAAAGCAGGATGTTAAAAAATATGACATGATTGAGCGTGACTGCGAACATTAAAGTATGATTGTATGCGTGTGACTGTCAAATAATGTCACCTATTCGGACGACGATGGGGAACCATCCTCTCTTTTCTTTGGTGTCCGCGAAGCCCATTCCAAATTTAGCGCTGTTGACAGCCGACTAGGCGAACTGTAGGGAGAATTTCAGACAGTATCTACTTCTGGCGTACCCATATTGATGTAGTCGACTGGTTCCGATGGCTCAGGGATAGCCTCGAGTCCAGCTTCGAGCTCGTGCTCAGGCTCAGGCACCTGCAGCCTAAGATTAGGCTCGGGTTCAGGCCCTTCTTCTGCTGTAGGAAACTGGTGTTCATCCATTTCCAATGGGCAGGCGTCACGCTTTGGAGAAGGTCCCCTGCAAGATAATTTTATCATATCAATCTCATATAATATATAATGAAAGAAGAAAATTGAAGTAATTATGATTCATTTACCGTGCTTGTCTCTTTCGCGGGGGTGCATCAGGGAGAAGAATCCGCTGTAGTTCAGCTTCTCGCTTGCAGCTTATAAATTGCTTTCGAACTTCAGCGGGCATGGCGTTTAAGCGGCGCTTAGTTAGCGCTTTCTGCGCCCTGACTTGAACTAGTTCTAAACTGCAACAGTAAAAGTAATTGGCCAAACCTAGACAAAAAAAAACATCTTTGCTTACATTTAAATGTAATACAAAATGAAACTTCAAATAGCACAAGTAATCATATTTACGGCAGTGGCTCCTCAGTGCTATTACACCGCCCGCGTTCAGCTGCAGCTGAACTTCCGCTTCCTTCACTTGTCGAGCTAAAACCAATGTTTAAAATATATTTAATTGCAATACTTTATATTTAATGGAGCTGAAACTAAATAAAACAGCGCATATATACAATGTATACTTACGGCTGGGGCTCGACTTCATAAATTTGGTCCCTGCAATATAAAAGCTGATTTTAGCACACCTATAAATAATTGACTTAAAATATAAATAATCTGTTTAGTTATATTTCCTGATCTTCTAAATAAAAGTAATTAAAAATAACTGTTACTAGTAATGTAAGCTAAAATACAAAAACAGTATATTTACGGTAGAGGCCTATTGAGACCCCGTCCGCGACCGCGTCTACGTCCACGTCCACGTCCACGCCCTCGTACAGTCGTATTACCACGCGCACGTCTACTTCCTCCACTTGTCAAACTAAAAAATCAATGTTTAGATTTATTTTTATTCATTTTTTCATTGCAATCCATTCAATGAAGGTAGGTGAAGCTAAAATATAAATACTTACGGCTGCGGTTCGACTTCATTGAATTGGTCACTGTAACATAAATGTTGATTTTAATTATAGATATATTTTTAATTTTCGTGTTTCCATTTATTTAGACAAATAAATGATTTTGATAAAAAAATTGCTGCTCTACGAAATAAAAGTAACACCGAGAATTACCAACATTAATTTGTTTTAGGCGTACAAGCTTACATCTAATTGTAGGCAAAAAAAAACTTTTCTATACCACACACCGAAAATAAAAATGTAGAATAGCAGTGGTAGACAAAGCGAATTTTTAAAAGAAATCTCTGTTACTACAGAGATTGAAGTAAGGTTATTAGTATTGGCATTGGCATATTTTTTTCGTTTTTTAATATCAATACCTAAATACATAAAAATTGATATTTTAA
Source organism: Petrophora chlorosata (assembly GCA_951640565.1). Lineage (NCBI taxonomy): Eukaryota > Metazoa > Arthropoda > Insecta > Lepidoptera > Geometridae > Petrophora > Petrophora chlorosata. Next base: position 9,131,658 of record OX621207.1, on the reverse strand, counting down.
TAGTTTTAGGTTTTGACGTAAAAACTTAATAAACCATCACCCACCATATATATGTCGGTATATATTTTATATTTATTTATATATGCATATATTTTTTATGTATTCTGTGATACTAAAACACGAAATTATTTTTCTAGAAACACCACACCAATAGGTACATATTAACTGCAACACCACAAAACACCACCGAACTGATCACAAAACCTACATGTGTACGAACCATTATTTACGTTGTAAGTAGATTTGTCCAATGGGACTGCACTCCCCAACTCTAAAATCCTGAATAACAAGTTGCTTTTTAGAATAATAAAGACACATCTCAATATAAATCGCTTGTAAATGTCTAATAACGTGATAACAGTGAAGCATTCTCCTACATTTTACATTTATTTTACATAAACAATTGAAAAAAATACATTAAAAACCACTTTAAGTCGCCAAACGAAGGTTGCATTATGACGCCCCATATCTTTTAGCTAGATGATTGAATGAAAAAGTTTTGTAATTGTAGAAATAATACATATTACGTAGAGGAAAAACCTTCACAATCAATTTGACATACAATCATATTAGAAATAAGCTGTAAATACAGAAAACTTACCCCATTTTTAATAGAGCACCACACACAACAATAGTTCACAACACAGAATGGCGGACCGTCAGCTTTACGATTTTTATTCTAAATATTTTGTTGCCATTGCATAGACAAAAGTCACTCCCACGTATGAAATATTTATTAAAGAGCCATCTGGTGTTCATCTACAGAAATAATTATAGCTGAATTAGACGTCATAGACGTTTAAAGTGAACGATGTCGACTGGTGACTGTAGTAACCAGGGACGCTTAAGGCAAGAGTTTTTGTGGGGACTATAGTCACCATGGACGCTTGAGTGGTTAGAGGGCGTTCAGAAATCACCCAGTGAATGTAATTATTATCCTAACGCCGTTCAGCACTCGTTCACTCAGGTTAGTGATGTTCATGTACAAAAAATATCGATATTTTTCCGATATAATATATCGAAATATTGTATCGATGTTTAACGATATATCAGTCAAAAACATCGATACTTTCGATATATCGTATTGTAGAACGGAAAAGACTATAAGGAGTAAATAAGTCAGCCCACCAAGGTTAAAAATCAATCAACTTATCATATATAACCAGCCATCTTATTTCTACCAATCCACCATAGATAATACAATATTTTTTTAATATTTTTGCTGGCCCGGATACGATGTCCTTTAAGCCATGATAATACAATAATCAAAGTAGATCTGCAACTCGATCATGGTTCAAGCGGGGCACATGAAGTACAGTGCTGCCTTCTTGAGAGTATTTCGTGAATCCGAATCGGGTTGACGAACTTGGACAACAAACTAGATAGATTGGATATTTTTTGTAGTTGAGTTTTTATTGAAAATTAATGATAGGTGTAGCTGAAGTATATGTTTTGACCATGTTTGAAATGAATAAATATGTAAATTAAATAATGATGAATTTTCCTAAACATTCTAATTTCGTACGATATTTCATATATTGGATAAAATATATCGATATTATATATTGACTTCAATGATTCGATAATATTGAATTGATTCGATATATCAAATAAATGTATCGATATTTTATCACATATCGATTCATATCGAGCACCCCTAACTCAGGTGAACTTTGACATTTACACTTCGAGGCTGGATACTTTATGAGCATTTACTTTTAGCCGTTCAAAAAACCAATCGGGGAGAGTAAATGTTCACCTGACAGTTGAAAATATTCACCGATGAAAAGCGGGTTACGATTCTCACCTTTTAGTTACGAGTTGTCAGTTGTCATATTCCTTTACATTTTGCAATATTTTTGCATTGATTTTTGTACATATAAATACAATAAGCAATTCGTGAATTTGAAGCAAAATATAAGGTAAAATTCCGATATTAGCCAAAATAACGCAGTTACATCTGATAAACAAAAGCGCGGGAAATCTCGATCTTGAAAATGATTGGCTTGAATTAGCTGGCTTATAGTATTACTCGATGCCCGTTCAGAAATGCATTAGTTAATATTTAACTTGACATTTGACAGCGATAACCTGACAAATATTCACTGGTGAACATTTACCAATTTCTGAACGCTACCTTATTTTAATTTGCTCTTTGATTTGCGACTTTTTGGCGGGAAGTGAAAAGTGATACAGTTCGATTTTGTTTTATTTTCCAAACAAGTGTTATTTCGAGTGATCATTTGTAATATCGGTGGAATATTAACCATTATGTATTCGTAAACGTGCACGAGTGTAGGCAAATGGAACAAAATAGACAAAACATTTTGAAACAAGCTTTTTATGTTTTCCTAAAAAGTCCATGGAAAGCTTGAATAAAGTTGCACCACTTTATTGAAGCACTAGGAGAGGGTCCGGCTTGTTGCTGTGGACCCTCATTCTCAACAAAAATATAATAAATGGAATATTAAACTAACAAATAAAAACTACGCAAGACATGGCCTAGAGACTTTAGCCTGCCCTAACGGGCGAATATAAAAAATCTTTGATTTGGTCTGTGGTCTATGATGAAGAATAGTCATATCACAGACCAGCGATGCCAGACGTACGATATTTATCGTAAATGTACGATAATTGGGACACAGGTACGATGTACGATACAATATGTATCGTCGTACGCCAAAGTACGATAATTTTGGACGTCGGAGTGGGGTGAACACACATCCAGTGCCTTAAAATCATCTAAAAATACAAAATAATGTCTTTCATCGGGGATTTCCCATCGAATCTATCAAACCAACACGACGATTGACAATGATAGTTCATTTATTCTTATTCCTTACATTCAAAGTAAAGTTCGAGTGTATGTGTAATTTTGTTTAAAATTGTTAAAGGGTTTCAAATTACTTGGATTATCGTATTTTCTCGAATATCTCGAATGATTTCAGCCGTCCTTTATTCAACATGTATATGTTTTATCAAACAAAAAAACAACTTCAATTTCCATTTCTGTTTCTTCAAAGTCCAAGGTCAAATATTGATGATATTTATATGGGACCACTTCGTAGCTATACTGAACGCAACGCAAAAAACAATTTTTCCAAATCGGTTCATGAAGGACGGAGTTCTGAAATTCAAATATAAAAAATACAATCGAATAGAGAACCTGCTCTTTTCTGAAGTCGGTTAAAAACGGCTGGCGCTGCAGCAGAGAATAAAACAGTAATTCCTAATCTAAAGTGAGTCTAATTTGAAAACTTTCTACAATTCCTAACCTATTGCTAGTTTTGCGAAAAAGCGCGATTCGCGCGGTTCTGGCAATTGTACGATAATTTTGTATCTGGTACGATAATTTTCGAATATCGATACGATAATTCACTCGCACTCGTCTGGCATCCCTGTCACAGACTAGTAAGCACTAGTAAGTATAAGTATACTCTCTTTGAGATTTGAGATTGAGATACTTTATCTGAGTATACTCTGTATACTAGTCATATTATTTTATTTGGTTTTCCTTTTTACGCGGCTAAAGGTGACCTAAAGTTGCCTGCTTTTGTGTTTGCGTGTCCCTTATTCATTTTAAGCAGTGGCTCTCCGCAGTTCCTTTTAAAATGGACGAAGTACGGGCGTTTTTCAACAACCCATGCCCGTCGAGTTCCCAAAGGACCAAACTTCGTGGTCCTTTGACCGGCGGCATTTACCTTTCGAAAGACAATAATCTTGATGAGCTGAACAGGAAGGCTGAACATCGACGATCAGTGGTTCCCACTGGTATCGACTATGCTCGTGAAGTTAGAGACAGGGAAAACGAGCTGTATCTCAAGGTAAAATTGTTGTTTATGTTTTGACTACCTACCTACAAAACAAACATACATGTTTGCAATCGACTGTAGGCTTTACTGAATGATGTTTATAGAACCCTTTTATTAGTTCAAGCAATATTTTAACATAAAAATTGTATCTACCGAGTACCGGATGTATAACAATAGGGTCCAGAAATTCGAAAACATGTAACATCCACTCGGAGCACATTTTCCCTCAACAAATTGAATGAAATTTTATAACTTCTTTGCAATCTCCAATTGAACCAACAATATACAAAGACACAAGTTAACTCAACAATATTTTTACAGCATGACTTGGAATTCAAGCAATATGAAAGCATGCCTGGTGGTCTGGAATCTTTGGAACGGTTGACATCATTTGGTGCGTCGGTGCAAAACTTTGGGGAGTTGACGGAGGAGGCTATGACAGAAGTTTATAGCAAATACTCATTCCAGAGGAAAGAGGACACTAATAACTTGGCCATCAATGGGTTTAAGCAGGAAGTATGTTAACGTTTCCACTGGAGCTCAGCCTGATTGTCCCATGTAAATTTGCAGTGAATGAATTTGCAATGACAGTAACAGGCTCAAATTTTCAAAGGGTTGAAGCCTGAATTATAATGAGATTTATCACTTCGAAATGGTTGTTTTATGACGACCACTGAAACTAAACTTCATTCACTCTTTCAGATCCTAGACCGCATTCGCAGTTTCTCTGTTGTGATCATTGAAGGCCCAACAGGTTGTGGTAAAACCACACAAGTACCTCAATGGATTTTGGACGACTGCTACCAAAACCATAGACCATGCAAGGTGATTGTGACCCAGCCAAGAAGAATTGCAGCTATATCTATAGCCAAGAGAGTGGCACAAGAGCGAGGGTGGGATGTAGGGGGAGTTGTAGGATATCAGGTAAATGATTAAAAAGTATATTATAAAATAATTTGAATAATTATATATTTAAATATATACAACGTGTAACATAAATGTGTAGTAATAATTAAACCACGCATATAGAAGCTTATTAATAATTCAAGTCCAAGTGCAAATTACCAGAAAATTTTTAAAATCACAAGATATGATAATTTAAACATTTCTGGTAATCAAGTTCATTTCAACCCTAACAATCAGCTGATAAAGAGCAATGAACTTGTGACAAAGAATATTAGTGCGCCGCGTGTACAGATCTGACAAACAAATTTTATCTTCAGTTAGCAAAGCCAGCTGTCCTATCAACCTTACTTTACAACTAACTTTCAAGCAAACTGCTTTTTACGCGACTCCCCAAAAAAGGAATGTAATGTTTTCGGGGTTAATGTATGTGCGTTTTTTTATTACACAATAAATGCCTCAACAGATTTGGATGTATGGGGTATCCTCGGAATCCTTAAATCATCCCAAGTGACATAGGCAAGTTATAAATAAATAAATAATAATATAAATTATCATATAATGTTTTTGGCAGGGTATTTTTTTTATTTTTCTTAATGCTTACTTGTTAATTACAGCATTAAGCATCATCGCTCCAATTAACATTTAGGAATAAGGATCTAATCAGTATGAACGTCTAATAAGAGCGAGCATGGCTGATGTTCTTAAAAAATACGTGAGGTCACCAACCACCGTAGGAATAGGATGTAAAAAACATCATGCATGAATTTCAACAGTAGGAATGTAATAGGCTGATAATGATGGTTAAGACATTTCCAACATTTGATTTCATTGCATAGTAAAAGAGTGTTCTTCAGTCAGTAATCAATAACGCGTCTTTACTTAGTCAGTTTTCAGAAATAAACCTGTTTAATCTTTGACAAAACGCGGCAAACACTAAAGCTATCAAACATTCGCCGCCGCTTCATGATTCGCTAGCCTTGTTTCGTATTGCACCAATCATAAAGATGTAATCCTAATAAATAATAGCCGCTGCTCCTCATTGGTCGAGCGGCACAAACAAAGTTACCTTCTAACGCCGCCCCATAAAACTCCACCGATAAGGACCGTTTTCGTTTCGGAAATTTCGTTAGGTTATTTCTGAATATGAATTCTAAGACGTCAAGTTGGATAAAAAGTTGAAACTGATCAAGGCAAGGCCAAGTCGGGTACGTTAAGGCATAGATTAAAAGTACCGTTCGCGGAGATTTTTTTGTATACCGGTTCCCGAACATGCAAAAAAAACTGGTAAAAATACTTAAACCTATGTTTTTATTATGGTTTTAATGCATTCAAGTCTGTCCAGGCAATAATAAGTAATGGTGGAATAAATAAATACATACATACATACGTAAACCCTGAAATACTCCTTTTTGGGCAGTCGTGTAAAAATGTGGAAATACCTTTTTTTTACGAGTGGGTTCGGGAACGGAACCGACCGAGTCCAAAGATCCGTTCAGTATGAAATTCCGGTATTTGAGACTCGAAATCAAGCCCTTGTAAAATGTTCGGCGTTTTCAAAGACAGAGCGCCTAGGCTACAAAACAGATAAATACAGAAGTTAATCTCATGTATGTACTTTTCATACCTTTCATACCGGACGGCGATGGAAGTTTTTGGGAGGAAAATTGATTGATTTAAAAAAAATAAGTGTACAAGATATCGACATAATTTTTTCGCAGTTACTATTATAACTGAATAAAGTTTTTTTGAAGACAAAACAAATGCGATTAGTTTACATTAACATCTTTCTCATTAAGATTATTGAACACAAGGCTAACACAGCTTATACTACAATAAATATCAAATTTTAAATTGTAAAAATATGACAAGGCCACAAAGTCATGTTCGCTTGTTAGGCGCAGGGCCGGGGGCCGGGGCGCTTACCTACCTACCTAACTATTTTGTGTTACGTGAAAATTAACCATCGAAATACAAGCAAATACCTACTTACCTCTCTGAAACAACTGGTAGCTTAAAAAACGACAATTCACCGTTTAATGTTGAATTTAAACAACCGTCCACCGAACAGTTATAATAACCTTTTTTCGTTGCTCCATTTTTGCACAAAAATGTTCACAGACGCGTGTCTCAAGCGGATGGCACTCGCGCTCGCATCCCAACTGTGCCCAGATATCGTGTCCGTGAGCGGTGTCTATGTGTGCGTTGCTCGAGCGCACTTTGTATGTAGATTGATTTCTGTACTTATCTGTTTTGTGCCTAGGCACAAAGTAGCTCGGTCAGTGACCCGTACTACCTCGACTAGGCCACAGTTTGTTAGGATTGTCCAAAATAATTCAAATTAATAATTTTTAAACTTTGTATGGAAAATATAATAGTGTTTTTTTGGTTGTATATTCTGCCCGATGATTCATGACTAGATACCCATACACACCTTTCAGTATTACTACACATTAATGTTATTCCCTGTATATACTAAAATGGAAGGTGAAGGAAAACATCGTGATGAAACCTGCTTAAGCACTTTGAAGTGGTAGGCTCTGGCCGTGGTTGTAATACCACCTACCGAACAAAGCCATGCCGTCAAGCGACCTAGTCGTGTTTTGGGATGATGTTCGGTGAACCATCGGGGAGAGGGGTCTGAGCAGCCGCTTAACTGCCGTCTCTCTCTAGATCTATGTGCTCCATCTTAGGCCACATCATCGCTTCACATCAGGCGAGATAGTTACCAAACATAGATCTATTAAGAGAAAAAAAATAAAATTAAAAAATGTTCCAATAATAGGGGATCGGACAACTTTTCAGAAAGTGTTTTATATTAACTACAATTAATATATATAGCCATGAAACATACTATTTTAATTAAATAACGCTCTAAAGTACCTAAAACTATGTTTAAATGTTGTTTCAAATATTGCCGTGCAAAAGGTCACCTCAAAACTTGTGACGTCATATGTAGGTAGAAAACGACAAACACTTCGAAATAAAACTTGCAAAGAGTTTTAAATAAGTTTTGCGAAGTTTGGGGACGATATTGTAGTAATGGAACGAAAAAATTTGCAAAAATACATTTTATGACAAGCAAAAACTTAAAATAAACACAAGCTTGACTCACGGCATTTGCCTACAAATGACATCATGCACTGTGTTGGTGTTTCGGAACAGATAAAAATGTCAGAATTATTAGATTTTATTTATTGATTTAAAAATATAAATCATTATTATTTCACAAAAATATTGATTGAAAGATCTCTCTGGTTCGACGAACATTCATTCTAACTATATTTTAGATTTTTTCTCGATTACTGTCCAATCCCCTATTACTTACATAGTTCTTCGAAATGAGTAAGTTTGAGGTACCCAAACTGAACAGTCCCAAACATAATAATAGCAATTTTTATTATATGTACTTAATATACATAGGTACTAATAAAATTCATAATGGGAAAGTAACTCGCTGCCTACATGTACATGCTGATCTGCCTTACCATCATGGAGGATGTATATGTTTTAGTTATTTTTGGTAGTTTATAGTACTGAGTAGTGAGTATAATACACATGATGTATATGTACTTATTGACTATGTAAATAATTGTTTAGCTGATACTAATGTCTTGTTTATATGCTGTTGTAGGTGGGTTTGGAGAATAGGACTTCTGCAGATACGCGCATTATGTATGCTACTACTGGCATCCTGCTACAAAAATTGGGTGAGTGCCTTTTTACCACAAAGTATATATTCTTTCTAGCTATAGTTTTCATCAGATTGAATAGCATGTTTCATTACTGTAGTCTAAACGTACTCTTAGATAGTAAGTAATAACAATTGACTATCAATCGCCTTAGAAACATCTGAAGTATGGATTTCTCTGATGCATTGCTAACCCTAAAATCCTTAAAATGTTTACACCATTCATGATTGCCTTTATGTTCAAGCTCTCCTAAAATTGATAACTACTTGTAATATTTTAGGAACATCAATGCTTGCCGCTTATGTCTATGTATATTTTTTCTTTGGCAGCACTCTTATCCTAGGATTTTTCTTTTTAGTGGCCTCAAAGACAATGAATGAATACTCCCACATAATACTTGATGAAGTCCACGAGCGAGGACAAGAGATGGATTTTCTGCTTCTTGTGGTGAAGAAGCTGTTGTTCACAGTCTCGCCAAATGTCAAGGTATGATACAGCAATATGATTTACAGAGCAATAAAACATGTGAACCTTCTGGAACATTTAAGACCTGTATTAGAATTATTTTACCACTAGCTGCATCCCGCGGTTCCCCCGCGATTTCCCGGGATAAAAAGTAGCCTATATGTTATTCTGATGTATAAGCTATATTATTGTAAAGTTTCATTAAGGGTAGTTTTTGCGTGAAAGAGTAACATACATCCATACATTCTTACAAACTTTCGCGTTTATAATATTAGTAGGATGTTTTAATGCAAATATTTTGGAGTTTCGGGTATTCGAATTTGGATATCAAATGTGTTGTGTTGTGCTTATATGGTAGCGCTATCTATATATTTGATGGTTCGGAGTATTGATTTCAATAATAAAACAGTTTATCTTCGACACGTCCGTTTAATAGATCAATCTAGTCAATACTAATTAATTATTGTAGGCACATGCTTAACTTGAATTGTTGCCACTGAGAGACAAAGGTTAACTTTAACTTCGTATATATGGCTTCTGCGGGGTTTACACAATTTCGTCAATTCCAATGTAGTCGATCTTGTGCTGTTGCCTTCAGACATTGACAGTCTTTGTCATAGTTGTCAGTTGTCAATGATTAGTTAGTTGCGCCCCGCGGTTTCACCTGCGTGGATAATTTTTGGGGATAAACATTATCCCATGACCTATTCCAGAATCTAAAGTAATGTATACAAAATTTCATTAAATTCCGAACCGTTTTTCTGCAGAATGAGAAACATCCATGCCATGCCGTCCTCACAAACTTTCGCATTTATAGTTGCATTTATCGAGTAATAATAATATTACAATGACATAGATGAATTAATTAATCACACTTATATTATTAATGCAATCCTTACTAATATAAACGCGAAAGATGTTTGTTACTCTTTCACGGAAAAACTACTGAAAAGATTTTGATAAAATATGGTATGCAGGTACTTTAGGACTTGGAATTGCACAGCTACTTTTTATTCCGGGAAACCGCGGGTGGAACCGAGGGGCGCAGCTAGTATTTTGTATGTAAGTGTGTTAGTGTGTTTGTTATTTCTTCACGCTATAACGGATCTACGGATTTGAAAGATCCCGCTTACTCGCTTTGGAGTGGTAGGCTCTGGCCGTGGTTGTAATACCACCCACCGAACAAAGCCATGCCGTCAAGCGACCTAGTCGTGTTTCGGGATGATGTTCGGTGAACCATCGGGGAGACGTCTGAGCAGCCGCTCAACTGCCGTCTCTTTCTAGATCTATGTGCTCCATCTTAGGCCACATCATCGCTTCACATCAAGCGAGATAGTGGCCAAACATAGATCTATTAAGCGTAAAAAAAAAAAGATATTCGATATGAAGATAGTTTATACCCTGGATTAATACATATTTTATCCCGGGAAACCGCGGGGCGCTGCTAGATTATATGTTGTCAGAGTAAACTTTGACGGTATAAATTTAAAATGAATATCTTCCAGGTTGTGCTGATGTCAGCCACATTCAACAGCAAGATGTTTGCGGATTATTTCTCGATCCCGACGCCCCACAACCTTCCCAACTCTTCCTGCATCAAAGTGTATAAGAAGGAACCCATGTTCACCGTGAAAACGTTCTACTTGAACCATTTGAACAAGTTTGGTTCTGTGAGTATAAACTTTGTGTAATTTATAACGAAATTAAATATTAGATATATATAATTTCGTTATAAATTCTTAAAATATAAATCCTATAAATTTAAATATCCTATAAATCCTTCAATTGCAAAACTCTTTCCGAAATGCAAATTTTTATATTGTAAATATTAACATTTTCAATCGACTTCAAAAACGAAGGAGGTTCTCAATTCGACTATGTTTTTTTAATGTTTGTTACGCGATTACTCTACCATTTATAAACCGATTTGAAAATGATTTTTCCGTTGGGTTCAGTATATTCAAGGTGGTCCTATATATATATATATATATATATATATATATTTCATCGATATCGACCTTGGGCTTCGAAGATACATCAGAATTGAGGTCGGTCTTTTTGTTAATACATGATATATTGAAGGTACTCCAACAATGCACACCGAAAACGGACGAGCCGACCATTCTCCCAGAGATGCACCACCTTGTCATCAAACTAGTGTGTGCCTTCGAACAAATCGACAGACAAGAAGACGGCTTCACCGACCGCAGCGAGGCAGACTTACCGTCTGTGCTGATATTCCTACCGGGGATAAACGAGATAGAAGATCTGTTTGTATGTCTCAATGATCACAAGCTTCGGTGAGAATCTTCATTCATTTTCATTTGTTGAGTAATGCCATGTGTCTACATTTGCACTGAATTAAATGCCTGTGTTGCTGAACCTTTATGGAGAGTGGCTAGAGCCTCCTGCACCAGTGCCTAAGACTTGCCCATTCTGACACTGTGACGCTTTAACAGGATTATATTGATAGATTATAACACACAGACAGGATTATAACAATAGGGATCGGACTACTTTTCAGAAAGTGTTTTAAATTAACTACAATCAATATATATAGCCATGAAACATACTATTTTAATTAAATAACGCTCTAAAAGTACCTGAAACTATATTTAAATATTATGTTTCAAATATTGCCGCGCAAAGGGTCACCTCAAACTTGTGACGTCATACGTAGGTAGAAAACGACAAACACTTCGAAATAAAACTTGCAAAGAGTTTTAAATACGTTTTGCGAAGTTTGGGGACGATATTGTAGTAATGGAACGAAAAAAATAGCAAAAATACATTTAATGAAAGCAAAAACGTAAAATAAACACAAACTTGACTGACGACATTTGCCTACTAATGACGTCATGCACTGTGTTGGTGTTTCGGAACAGATTATAATTTCAGAATTTTTAGATTTTATTTATTGATTTAAAAATATAAATCATTATTATTTCACAAAAATATTGATTGAAAGATCTTTCTGGTTTGACGAACATTCGTTCTAACTACATTTTAGATTCTTTCTCGATTACTGTCTGATCCCCTATTGTTATGTGCACCAGTGACGCTTATCATAAGGTGAACGACTAGATCGTCTTATCACTCAGTTCCATAAAAAAATAAATATAATAAGGCGTTATACCACAGCAAAAGTCTAGCATACGTGATCCAAAATATTGACTATCATTGAGCATGATGTGACGTCACTATTGTAGTAATCGTAGATATACACAGAGACTTTACTTAGATTTTCTTAAGTCCCCGTGTTCGTAAGAAAGAGTATTATTTTTCTTTACTGACTGAAGAGTGACGTCACAAACATGGTGGCTAGCGTTTTTGTGCCAATTTAAAAGTTCAAATTTCGACAACAGTTATGTTTTCAGTCAGTGGTATAAAAATATCTGTGAATTTAATCCTAATATCCTAATAATATTATAAATGCGTAACTTTAATGTCAGTGTGTAACACATAAGTGTGTTAGAGCGGTTTCAGACTAGCGTATTTTACTGCGCGTATACGGTCGTTTCGGCATATGCGCAAATACGCGCGCTACATTTCACGCTTAATAAACCGGACTCGCGTACACGTGCTTATTCCGGCGTGTTTGCTCGAACCAGTAGTGGTCAGTATCAACATGGGAGGCGTCTCTCGCGGCACGCGCTTATACGAGCTTATAAGCGCGTCACCGCTCGTACGAGTCGCGCGTGTGGCATAAGGCGCGCCTATACACGTCTACATGCGCTTCCAACAACGAGCTTATACGCGCGTATAAATCGCTGGTCTGAAATCACCCTTAGCTCTCTTCACGCCGCAATGGCTAGACGGATTAACATGAAATTTGGGATAGTGAGATCCTGGAATAACTCTGGATACTTTTCATATGCAAATGAAACCCTGGGCCGCAGCTAGTACATTAGAAACATTCTAAAACACTTCAGATAACAGTCAATTTACCTGTTCCTCAGTGAACGTCTAACCGACGCGGACGGCGGTCGCTACAACTGGTGGGTGCTGCCGCTGCATTCCACAATCACAGCGGACGAGCAGGTACGCGTGTTCCAGCGCGCGCCGCCCGGACACAGAAAGATTATACTCGCTACTAACATCGCGGAGAGCTCCATTACAGTGCCCGATATCAAGTATGGTGAGTGTTGAACACAAGTATGTATATATGTGCTATTTATTTATTTTATTCAAGTATACAGGGTACTTGAATAAAATAAATACACCCAACGATTTGGCAAAATTTTGGGTACTTATCAGGATCCCTTTGCAGTGAGTAAGTTTTGTCCTTAGGAAACATCGGATGAATTTTGAAAACGAAAACTACTTTTTGGATTTTTTAAATGGTCAGTCAGCCCGAAAAATGTGCCTGGAAAAGGAAGTGGTTTGATACGTTACACTCCTAATGAGAAATAACACCGATTAGCTCATAATGTTTTTTTTGGGATATCACACTTTTTAAACTGTATGTTTGTAGCTTGATCTCTTCGTAGTACGCGCTCTCATATATTGGGGAGGTCTTAAAAATACCTCTATGGGCTTTCTCTGCCAAATACTTTCAAGTTCAAAGTTTAAAAGTTCTTTATTCAGTTTTGGCGTCACAGACGCGCTTTTGAACGCCAATTATTACAATGACTCTGCCACCATATTGGAAAAAGAAAATTTTTGTAACAATTTTTTTATTTCCTCGGTGATGTCGTGAGAAAGCTATTAAATCTATAAGCGGTAAAAAAAGCTCTTCTTCCTCAGTGATCGACTTCTGCCTAATGAAGACTCTAGTAGCAGATGAGCACACCAACTTCACATCACTGACGCTGACCTGGGCTTCCAAGACGAACTGCGAGCAACGCGCGGGCCGCGCGGGGCGAGTGCGGGACGGGAGGGTGTATCGACTCGTTACGGACAAGTTTTATGTAAGACTTGCTGCGCCTTATTATTCTTATAACCTGGAGCATTACAATGAAACAACTAGTTGAGTCATGACTGATTTATTTATCTTCTACCCTCATTAGATTTAATATAAATAATTTTAGAATACATACATCGTTCTTATGTCTGCATACTATCGTCTATAAGTATTGTCTCTTTATAGCATACGGTTGTCTGGAAGAGATTGCTGTTTAGTTATAAGACCGCCTAATATATAATAAGAAAGTATGTTCAAAATGTAATTCTTCTTAAGTGCAATAAAGTGTTTTCTATTCTATAAACTATTTACCAAATAACTACACTCTGCACGTTTCACTCGTGGTTTTCAGAGATAAAAGTAGCCTATGTGCTAATTCAAAGAGATGATGATAATATGAGTTGAATAGTTTATTAGCAAAAATATTACTAAATCTCTATCGAAACGTAGACAGACAGATAGATTTTTTTTTTTATTGCACAAACAAATTTGTAGATACATAGGCGAACTTAATGCTAGTAAGCATTATCTACCAAAAAAATATATATTTATATATCGGGTCTTTGTTTATATATTGAGACTCTCGAGTTTGAAATCAAACAATGAATCTTGTACGTTGTGTCATTTCAAACAAAAATGTTGTTTACAGGATAGCTTGAAGCAAGAAGCCATACCAGAAATCATCCGATGCCCACTGGAGCGGTTGGTCCTGTTGGCCAAGATGTTGGACATGGGCCCGCCCAGTGACATCCTCGCATTGGCCATGGATCCGCCAGACATGTCCAATATACGCCGCACGCTGCTTGTGCTCAAAGAGGTACGTATTTGGTTGTCTGAGCTTTCTTTGTTTTTTAACCGACTTGAAAAAAGGCGGAGGTTCTCAATTCGCCGGTATGTTTTTTTTGTATGTTTGTTGCGCGATTACTCCGCCAATTATGAATTGATTTTGATAATTCTGTTTTTGTTTGGTAGGCCATACTTCAGAGGTGGTCCCATATAAATTTTATCGAAATTCATTTAGCACTTTTTGAAAAAAATAGCAAAAACAAAAAAAATATAAGTTTAATCTTCAAGTCGGTTCTTGTTTTTGTTTTAACCGACTTTCTAAAGGTGGAGGTTTGTATTTGACTGCTTCACCTGCTTCACCCAGGGTTGACTTCCGGCGAGGGAACTCCTCAACGGTGAATAGTACAGACACAAAATTTTGTAAATGGATTTAAACATAATAGCCTGTTCTAAATTCCACCATGACATGGCTGATACACCTAGGATTGACTTCCGGCGAGGGAACTCCTCAACAGAGAATAGGACAGTCATGAATTTTTTTTGTACATGCATTTAATTGTGATAGCCCGTTTTAAACTTCGTCATGATGAGGCTGCTAGATCATAAATGCTTGTCTTTAAAAACTTTTTAAATTAATTTAATTAAAACTTGTTTTGCACTAAAAAGGGTAAAATAAATTATTTTTAAAAAAAATACTAAACCGACTTCAAAACCACAAATAGGCACTCAAAGTGAAAAATAAATTAATATAATTATCATAAGCGCTACCCACTCATATATTTGAAGTTGGTGCCAGCCAAGTCTAAAAGGTAGTAGATAAATACTACTTACTATATACATAGTATTTATCTACTACCTTTTAGACTTGGCTGGCACCGACTTCAAATATATGAGTGGGTAGCGATTATGATAACTATATTAATTTATTTTTCACTTTTGAGTGCCTATTTGTGGTTTTGAAGTCGGTTTAGTTTTTTTTTGAAAAATAATTTATTAAATTTTAAAGGTATAGTATTTGTTTTTGTTTCAGATGGGAGCTCTAAAGAAGACAGTGGACGATGAGTGGTGTTCGCACGACGGTGACATCACGTACCTCGGCCGCGTGATGGCGAAGCTTCCGCTAGACGTTAAAGTGTCCAAACTGATCATGTTGGGATATATCTATGGGTGTTTGGAAGAAAGCATCATTATGGGTAAGGAATTGTGGAGCTACCCTGTCTCAAACTTGTTATGGAGGCTGAATTAATGTTTAAGAGTGAGTTACGATTTTGGCGGTGTTCATTCTGATTGTTGTTGGACTATAACAAACAGGAAATGGATCTCTTTAATTTTGACAATTGAATATCAGAATCAGCTTTAAAACATTAGTTGTGTTTTGGTATCCAAGTTCATTGCCAGAGAAAATGCGACCATAAACTGTGTATACCTTAATATTATTTTACAGTCTTTGTGTACTTTAGGTATTTGTGCTCCATGTATTTCGTTTATAATTTATAATGTTAATTTTAATTTGAAATTTGTTGTTTATAATGTTGTAATTACATCAAATCACTGTATGGCAACCAAGAATAGGAAGTGCGATAAAAATAAGACAGAGCAAAGATGGAGAGACGATATAGAGAAGACCGCAGGGAGATTATGGACAAGGATAGCAATGGGTGGAAGGAGTTCGAGGAGGCCTCCGCCAAAGGGCACACATACCGGTGTCTAGAGCCTAAAAATTGAAATGTTAATAAAAAAATATAATGCATGCTTATTAATTATAATAATTTAAAAAATAAATTCAATTTAAATTCAATTCCATTTAAGTTTATTATTATGACTAGACAAAAACTGTAAATTAAAAAATTACTTGCCTGAATAAAAGGCTTACTTATTTTTAATAACCTCAAATCAACGTCTATGCAGTTGTTATGTAGTTTGTTCGTTATTCGTCTACCTCTGGGTTGTCTGGAAGAGATAGCTTCAAACGATGTACCCATTGTTTTATTAATATTTACATTTATAGTAATTTTACGTTTTAAAATGTTTCTGTGTTACAAAAATCGAGGTTCACTTTCAATCAATCACATTGGGTAATTTAATGACCCAGGTGTGGTGAGAATTTGTGGGATGAAAGGTCATTTTAAAAGCATCATTATTTACATGATGCATTACTTGCAGCCGCGGCGATGTCAGTGAAGAACGTATTCAGCAGCCCTTTCCGCGAGCGCCTCAACGCGTACAACTCTAAGCTGACTTGGGCCGACGGCTCCACCAGTGACTGCATGGCCTTCCTTAACGTCTACAAGGTAATGTCGCGTGAATATTTACTCATTCTGTATAATCATGTCTACAGGTATTTTATGTTTTATGTAACTTAATGACGAGACGAGCTGGTCGTTTGCCTGATGGTAAGCAATACGCCAGCCCATAACAATAATAGCACCACCCAGAACTTTGTTTTGCAAAATCCTGCGCGGCGCTGTACTGCGCTCGTCACTCTGAGACAATTAGCTGTTGAGTCTCATAATGCTCATAATGATAAGGTAGGGCAAATTTTGGATTTTCAGCGTAGGTAACTTTCTTTTGGCGGTGATTAAGTTTTGTTCTTAGGAATTTAGAAGGTGAAGTTTGGAGAAAAAAATAACTGCATTCATGATTTTTTGAAAAAACGATGGTTGAGTGAAAAATGTAATATCTACAAATAATTAATTTTTAGAAAAAAACAAAAACCGATGTCAATGTATCTTCGAAGTCCAAGGTCACATATCGATGAAATTCATATGGGACCACTTCGTAGCTATACTGAACCCGACGCAAAAAGAATTTTTCAAATCGGTTCATAAATGACGGAGTTCTGAGGTAACAAACATAAAAAAAAAATACAATCGAACAGAGAACCTCCTCCTTTTTTGAAGTCGGTTAAAAATAAAAGAAACATCGAGGGTTTTAACGATTCTATTTTCCATCAGGAATCATTCCCGATAACAACCCCCATCATATATCTGTAATATATAATACCACCATTAAATCGTAAGTTAATGCGAAAATACAAAACATTTATTTCATAAAAAAATTATACTAAGTAACAATAGTAATTTAAAATACTTCTGTCATAACAGAACTACCAGCTGTTCTGTATAGCGTTTGAAGCAGACACAACATCCTTATCCATTCTGCAGACCTTACTATGTGGCATGTTTGTATCGTGTATTGTAGATGTGTGCATCTCAAACCTCGAACATTGTCTACTCTTTATGTTATTATCGAAGTTCAAAAGTTCTTTATTCAATGTTGGTCAGACGCACTTATGAACGTCAATTATTACAATGACAGAGATGAGAACCACTTCTCAGAAGATACGGCAAGAAACGGGCATTTTTTTAGAACTTTTGTTACAATATTTTATGTTTGTTTTTGACAATATTATGGTTTCTTACGTTTCACATCTTATTTTTAAGTTTGCTGTTTGCACATGCCTTTGAGTTGCAATCCAGATGATTATTGTTGTTTTTATATGATATTGTTCCGATTGTAATTTGTTTTTTGCAATAAATAAATGAATAAAAATGCAGGTGTGGCGCCACCTTCGCCAACAAAACTACTTCAAGCAACAAGGCAACAGCGAGGCGCAGTGGGCGCGCCGGTTCTACGTGCAAGTTCGCGCGCTCAGGGAGATGGACGACATGGTGCGGGAACTCAAGAATAGGCTCTCTAGAGAGGGCATTGAACCCGCTAAGGGCACGTCGCCTTGGGCGAAACATGAGCTGCCCTTAGTGTTGAAGGTTAGTGAAGATTACGGAAACCATATGCGTTGTCTAGGTAAAATAATTGGACATATACGGCATGATAATGAACCATAGCGTTTGTTATGTGCACAAAAACTAATAAAAGATATAAAATTACAATGGCAAGTTCACTGGTTTGTTCTGACAAATTTACAAAAAAAAAGAAAAATATAATTAATTAAAAATCTAATAAATTATCTTTAATTATTAATTAGAAAAATCTAATTCAAGGGAAATCCAATAAAAACGGTGAAGGAAAAAATCGTGAGGAAACCGGCATGTTCCAGAATTAATCACAAAAATTCAAGGACATGTGACATCCACCAACCCGCACTGGGCCAGCGTGGTGGATTATGGCCCATACTCTCTCTACGAGGGAAGGCCCGAGTCCCAGCAGTGGGAACGTAATGGGCTGATGATGATGATGATGATGATGAAGGCAAATCCGTTCATTTTTTTACCCGTCGCGTAAGAAAATACAACAAACGAATTATTTAGCACTAAACATTTTTATAACGCCTTAATATTTTAAATATTCCCCTTTAAAGTTTTTTGTCGATCAATTTTGACCTTGTATACAAGCTTGGTCAAATCTTGCAAGTTGCAGCAGAACCACTTACTCTTATCCTACAGAGTTGAAATTTTGCATACTTGTCAAAGTCCGATGACAATGTAATATTATGGAGTCAGCTAGCTTATCTGATGATGGAGACGGAAGGTGGGCAATGGAACTTCTTGACAGATAGTCGTAAACTACTAGTGTTTCAGCTCATTTTAATCTGCTCGCGGTTCCGATTACGAATTTGTTAAAAGCTTGTCTTGAAAAAATATTTATCTACAGAAATCATATTTTTAATTCAAGTATAGGTAGGTCACATTGTATAAATAGTTCACCGCCCGCGCGTTGCTCTCGCGGCAAAGTATCTCGTGTAATAAGGGTAGTCCCATGTCCGGTCCAATCTACTGTTTCTTCACCCTGTCGCAGGTGATCCTGGCGGGCGCGTTCTACCCGCAGTACTTCATCCAAGTGTCGCAGAACGAAGACCGCGAGCGAGACGCCGTGCGCGCGCTCGGCGGCCTGGACCCCAGGAACACGGTACACAATTTATAAAGAAACAAAATATATTTTTAACCGAATTCAAAAATAGAGGAGGTTCTCTGTTCGATTGTTTTTTTTTTTTTTTTTTTTTTTTTATGTTTGTTACCTCAGAACTCCGTCATTTATGAACCGATTTGAAAAATTCTTTTTGCGTCGGGTTCAGTATAGCTACGAAGTGGTCCCATATAAATTTCATCGATATGTGACCTTGGATATCGAAGATACATTGAAGTCGGTTTTTGTTTTTTTCTAATATTTTTTATATATTTGTCTTTACTTTTTTTTCATTTGACTGTAAATACTTAAGGAAGGTAGGTACAAGTATACGGCTTTAAAACAATCGTACTGCCTAATAAGAATATTGGTATTGTATCTTAATCACTAGTTTGGCAATTTTTCTCTCAAATTACTTAATCCTACTAATATTATAAACGCGAAAGTTTGTAAGAATGTATGGATGTATGTTTGTTACTCTTTCACGCTGCAACGGCTAAACGGATTGGGATGAAATCTAGTATGGAGATAGCTTATACCCTGGCTTAACACATGAGCTACTTTTTGTCCCGGGAAGCCGCGGGAGAAACAGCAGGGCGCAGCTAGTCTTATATTTAATATATATCTCCTATATATAATATAAAATTAATCCTGACAGAACTGCACGCAAGAAATATAATACACACACAAGTGTATAATCTCCTAATTGGGCTGCGAAAAGTAGTTAGTTACGCAGAATTTTAACTTTAACTTCATCAAAGCATTGGTAGAGTCAGGTATCGCATTTCTTTTCTGAGCCTGGACCTCAAATTGAGTATGCTAAAGAAATGGGTAGACATCCTTACCTTTTTTTCAGTCATGGTAACTTAACTCACAATATCATGTTTTAAGACGTTGAAAAGTGTATTTTTGTGCCTATTGAATAAATATTTATTAACTTTTGACTACTGATGTATCCTCTGTCTTGCTGGCTACATCGTACACTGTATGAACATCAGACATTGTATCCACAGGTTTACCTGAAGAACTTTCCGGATGACCAGCCGGGAGAGATCTACGCGTCGGCGATAAGGAACGTCGTGCGACAACAGATTGGAGATGAACCGTCGGTCACCTTCGATACCAACAGCAAGTATGTATAAACAAAGAAAGAGCGAGTGTGGCTTAGCGGGAACTCGTGCACCTTTCGATCCGACGCACCCTGGGTTCGAATCGCGACTCGGCCCTGCACCAATGACTTATAGTTAAGTGCAGATTTTGCATGCTCGCTCCATAACGGTGAAGGAAAAACATCGTGATAAACCCGCTTACGCGCTTTGGAGTGGTAGGCTCTGGCCGTGGTTGTAATACCACCCACCGAACAAAACCATGCCGTCAAGCGACCTAGTCGTGTTTCGGGATGATGTTCGGTGAACCATTAAGTGACTGGCTCTTGTCTCATTGTTTTTATGACATTAAAGAATTTATAAATTGTAGTGACATAAATAAATAAATATTTGCACGTCTGCATGCAGACTGATTACAATGACTTATGTACTCTGTAACACCATTTCTAAGAATAATATGTACCTTCCAATATGTAATCTAGCAAATAAATAATTCTTATTCTTATTCTTATTCTTATCGGTAAGACGGGTCTGAGCAACCGCCTAACTGCCGTCTCTCTGTAGATCTGTGTGCTCCATCTAAGGCCACATCATCGCTTTACATCAGGCGAGATAGTGGCCAAACATTTAAAGTAAAAAACTAATAAGTGTAAAAAAAGATGCTTTCCGAGTTTTTAATTTTTTTTATCTGTTGACAAAATCTACAGATTTACTATAATAACCGTTATTGATGAGACTTAAATCTAATTACGGATTTACTTTTTATAAGCTATCTTGTTTAAAGAGCAGAAAGTAGGTACATTCAACAAGATCAACAAAAGTACATTTATACTATTCAATTCTACTATCTGAAATTGAATGAAAAGGTAGGTAAGTCTACATTTTATGATCCTATTTTAATTTTATTGTGAACGAAAAAAGATACTGACATATTATCTGTACCTACAAACAACTAGGTAAAAAAATGAAACGTTCCAAATAACTAAGATACAAATGATTCAGAGCCACTGATGAAATGTTAACTTGTTCTGGGGGCGATGTTTACGTTGTGATGTCGTTTCGATGGTTCCACTACGTTACGATTCGCCCCAAGCCTTTTAAGACTTTATTCCTCAACTATTGGGTTTATTTTTGTTTGAGATCTTATTGGACCGAAGCTTCGAACACTTGCGAATAAAGAATATAAAGGTTAAATAGATAAAGGTCTTCAACACAAACTTTTATTTTGCAGGAAAGTGTTCCTAACATTTGGCGACAACGTAGGCCACGCTCGCCGTGATAGAGAAAGCGGTGTAAGTACTATAATATATACGTTTTGAACTATCAAGGTCACTGACATTAGAATTTGATTGAAAAACGGGACACAATCCACATACACTTTAGCATGTTCGTGATCATGGTGCTTGTAACAGTGCCGAAGTATCGAGAACTCATAAATAAACTAACAAAACAAATACATGGTAAATATCCCGTGTTTAAATCAAATTCTGGTACTATTATATAGTTCTAACTATTGCATAGTCAGCGCTTTCGTGACGTCATTCATTACTCAAGATTCAATACGAAATATTTTATAGATCTTCTCTGTCTTGAACAATGAAGGATTTCTGACTAGCTGTCGATAAATTCTGACGTTTTACCAATCGGATATTTTAGTCGGCTTTTACCAATCGGCTAATCATCGGGAACTTTTTTAGGACCCGACGATTCCCGGCCAAGTCCTGCTCCCGGTCTACAAGTCTATAAAAGCGAGGCAGTTGAAGATGGATGTCAGAATCCCGCTGCTACCGTAAGTATACAAATATAAGGCTTATATATAAAAGTCGTTGCTAAAAACGCGTTAAAGAAAAGTAATTTAGGACGTGACTTCAATTGTTTGTTATTTTTACCACGTTTTTCTTAAGTCACTTTCTTGTGTTTGTCTGTCTCTCTGTCTGTCTGTCGTTTCGGCAGAAACTTTCAGGGTAGCTGACAACTTGCTGACAATGCATTCTAAATCTATTTATTAGCATGTAATACCGACCTAACCTCAAAAGGTGCATAAAAACATGGATTAATTTTTTTAATCTGTCACTTTTAGGTTAAATAACGCCTACGTTACGATCACGTACAGCTCTTAATTATGGCCTTAACCAAACACGCTACTTTAAGCGTTTTTGCGATCGAGTATCAAAGTAACACGTTTTAGTGATTGCTACTTAGCAACCGCGATGGGCATTTTTTCGATCGCCTTATCAAAATTGCTGTAATTGGCGTTCCATTGTACGCACAATGAAGCGTATAACTTTCCAGCGATCGAATCATCGACCGCCGTCGCTATAGGTAGCAAGTGTGGTCAAGTCCTAAGTTTTTTTTGGTTTGTATGGAACTGAGTGATGAGACGAACAAGTAGTACGCCTGATACTAATCGCCACGCCTGCCCATAACGATTGCAGTGCCACCTAAACATTTTAATACCATAAAAAGCACTGCGTAGCACTGCATTGCGTACATCACCCTGAGATATCAGATTAAAAGTCTCGTATGCCCAGTCATTTCGCTGGCTACAATGCCCTTCAAACCGGAACATAGTAATGCTTGCGCACTACTGCTTGGCGGCAGAATAAGTGGCAATACTGTGGTACCTATCGAGACGGCTTCCCGCATACGAGAGACCTACCACGAGTGAGAGTGGATTTCCTGCACAGAGACAAAACAAACACTCGCGTTCATTTGTGTACATTCAAGTCGTATCGGTTCAACGATGATTGTAAATTCAATAGGATGGACAAAGCTCAGGTGTACGCCGCAGCCCTGGCAGCCAGCCGGCTGGAACTCAGCGTGGAGAATTTTGTGCCGAGGTTACCAGAAGTTGACGACTCGCATTTCCCGCTGAGAATTTGTCAGGTAACAGCTTTTTTAAAGACAGACATTACATTGTGATGATTAACATATTATTTCCGCTCGAGAGCTTTATATCTGTACCCATTCCATATTTTCTTTTAGATGTCATGTTATAAATTTCAAATGCACACTGTTTTTATTTATATTTTATTTTATTTAATACTTCCAGTTATTTTAGGCAAAATAGCCATTCGATTGGAAAACACAGTAATGAATGCACTATTTTACTGAAAAGTTTGACAACTTAATTTTTATATTTTAGACATTAACGGAAAGACTCAAACAAAGTATTTTGGAAAGACAAGGTACGACCACCGGCTAGGACTTGAACCCACATTAATTGGACAGAGCCCTTCGCCTTGGCAATGTTGTGAAGCGGGTTCAAGTCTCAGCCTGTGCGGTGTTCCTATATTTTTCTGTCCAAAAAACTTTCATTGACAATTATTTCACAGCAGAATTATCGACAAAAATCAATCAAGCTTATACAAAACGCTAACTTAAAAGTTTCTTACCCAGTTGATAAGCGTAAGCAAGTTCTGGGTGCAACATGACGACGAGTCGACCGACTACGAGTTGCGTCAGATTCACGCGGCTCTCAACAAGGGCCCTCTCATCGCGCACACCGGGCCCATAGCAACCGGAGACCTGTACGCTGCACCGCACACAGACGGCATGCGACGGGTCAGGGTGCTGAAGATACTGCCTAGGGATATTGTGCAGGTGAGACGAGTTTGAGGAGGATTCCGCTAGATGGCGTAAACATAAATCTCCGTTTGTACGTAGAGTAACACTATGGTTAGTGTGCTAACTCTTGAGGCTTTTGGTCTATCGCATTGGAGCTCCAAATATAGGTTAACTACGCCAGTCACTTATTAGATTCTACTCTAAGTCATGAAGTTATTAACGTAAAGGTTTCCACTAATGATGCCACATTGCTACATAGATTGGTTCGTACAAGTGTTAGGTCGTCCGTGACCCATGGACGAAGTTGTATGCATCTGATTCCATTTCCACTGACTCAAACGAAAACATTCTTTATTCAATTTAATTATCACAGCACATGAGAAAAAGAACCATTACTCGGAAGATACAGCAAGAAACTAGACTATCATCCATCGCCCATCCCGAACCGCATGATTTAAGTAGTGGACTGAGCTAAACATAGCAGGCGCCGATTTCACAGCAAGAGTTCTGAGTTCTGGAGGTCTCGATCAGATGATATTTTGATATCGACCCAGAGTATATTTTTGTGCACCATAGTAAAACAAAAAAATTGTTTATGATAACAGTAATTTTTGTTTTTGCTATACATATACCTAGGTAGAAATAAACAATTTCTTTTGTGATTTAAAAAATATGTACAATATCGTCACAGAATAGGTGATACTTGTACATGTAGCATTAGCATCGCATAGACTAAATACCGGGTGTGGGAATGGCGCCGTAAACCTGTTATTCTATGGTTAAACCGAGCACACCATTCCAGGTCCTATACATAGACATCGGCGTGATCGGTCAAGTGAACGTGTGCAACCTGCGCGTGCCGCCGGCGGGGCTGTGCGCCGCGACGCCGCCGCTCGCCATGCGCTGCGTGCTCGCCGGCCTCGCGCCCGCGCCGCTGCTCGACCCGCACGGCAACTGGACCAAGGCAGCCATGCGCTGCTTCCACGAGGCTGTCGCCAGGGGCCCGCTGCTCGGCAAGGTACGTACTTACTGGCGCCTCGCTATTCAAGTAAAAAGCAAAACCCATTTAACACGAGATAGATATAGTTCGAGTGTTGTGATCGTCTTACGTATGTTCAACAATCTAGTATTATTTGCAGGTGTACTCGGTGGTCCACGGAGTGGTATCTATCGAGCTTCTAGCGGCGGGTGGTCACGTGAATGTCAACCAAGAGCTGCTGCAGCGAGGGTACGCAGTCACGCGGGATGAGAGCTACGAGTCAAAGGTATGCAACACTTGCAAAGCAGCGAAATTTCATACGAAATTTCATCCTATTTTTGATCGACTTAAAAGAGGAGGTTCTCAATTCGATCTATTTTTTTTTTGGTTTTACACCGTTTTTTTTTCTAGCAATCTCGCGCTTCTAAAAGGTAATATTGAGACAGATTAGATAAACTTGTACTCAGATAAACAACATAATTCATAAAATATACAGCCGGTCGATGTGATAGATGCAGATGACTCTTGATAGGTACCAAGCTAGTTAAATATGTTACAGTAATACATTTGTATGTTATATAGACTGTGTTTTTAATGACATATATACTGAGGTACCCATCAGTGAAAACTTTAGAAGCTCAACCTGTCCAAGCATTCATACCTACATTGTATTAAGTAGCTGTATTTTTTTATGGGAGAATAAATAAATAGATATGTTTATACATTTGCAGATGAACCACGATCTCAGACAGACTGCCAACGAACTCAATATGGCTCAGAAGCGCGCCTACAACAAAGAGCAGACAGAATCTGCGTTCAACCAGCTGCGAGACTTTGATCCTCCGCCGGCCAATCAGTGCTCGTCTGACGTGTGTCTTAAAGGTCCTTTCAGGTATACACTAGTAAACATAACTAAAATTTCTTAATATTTACTTAAAATCAGAAATATCTCCTCAGCTTGTTTAAAAATCTAGATTTACTTTAGTTTGAATCTGCTTGCTTCTTTATTTATCTAATTCTTTTGTCCTAGAACACGTACATAGGTCCTGGCCCTTAACTAGGATTTCCTGTATCTAAGGAACCGGAAACTACGAGGACAGACATGAAGCAAATACTTGCGCTTTTTTTAAATATTGCGTGTGGATTTTCAGACTCCTTCTAAAAATTATATATAAAAGGAACGAAAAATACACGTCCAAGGAAGGACTACCAAATTGGAGGTTGACAAAGACATACACTAGGAGCATTGGACCCGCCGCGTTGGATTGAGGGGGGAGCCCCTCTCGAGAAAAGGAAAGAAATTCCCCTGCCTTTCTCATTTCTTCGCTTTCCCTCTCATATGCCACCAGCACTAATGGAGCAATATATTTTTAACCACCGACGCAAAAAGGAGGGGTGTTAAAAGTTTGACCACTGTGTGTCTGTATGTGGCACCGTAGCTCTTAATCGAGTTAACCGATTTGGATGCGGTTTTGTTTATTTGAATACTTATTGTGCCGAGGGTTATTATTTTTTTTAATTTATGTTTTTTCTCTGCAGTCCATTGGAGACTACACTGCACACACTGATGTACGCGAGCCGCGAGAAACAAGTGCACATCGAGTGGAGCTCCGTCAACTCGGTTCTACTCGATACCGACCCGCAGCAGACGCATCAGAAGTACGCAACTTACATTATTTTTATTAAAGACTAGCTACGCCCTGCGATTTCCACCCACGGTTTCCCTGGATAAAAAGTAGCCTACATGTCAATCCAAGTCTTTTCGTATCTCAGATTTTCGCTAAGCCTACTAATGCGTTAAAAACTATCACATTATTATTTTTTGTTCATTTATATTAAAAACTAGTAGGGCCCCGCGATTTCATCCGCAGTATCTCGGATAAAAAGTAGCCTATGTGTTAATCTTAGGTATAAGCTATCTCCATTCCGAATTTTACTCAAATCCGTTGAGCCGCTACAGCGGCAGCGTGAAGAAGTAGTACAATATGATAGATAAACGCTTTATTGTTAAAAACCTCAAAAATAGGTACACGAAAACCAATTACATTTCACAGTAATCAGCATATTTTATTTATACATTTATTTCTTTATCTTTTCTTTTTCTTTCATTTATTTTATTTATGAATATATACCTTTCAGAATAACATATATACAAAAAATGTAACACTCAAACTAAGTATATTATTACGCTACTACACAACAGATAGGGAATTATTATTGTTACGTACTTTCCCTATAACGGCGGTAGACCACCCCTGTAGGCCAGAAGTCCATAGCCGTCCATCCGTAGCATAACAATAGGCGGTCTGATCGCTCAAATGATCTCTTCTAGACAACCTTTGAACAGAAAGGACTAACATACTTTGAAAGACCGGTGCTTGTTTCAATATTACTACAGATAGAATTATCTAAAAGACAAACATAAATGGAACATTCAACTTCTGCAAAGTAGCCAATTGGTACATAAGAAACATAACATTGCAGAAAACCAAAAGATTGTAACAAAATTAAAAATAAATGCCCCTCAGTTTCTTGCCGGAAAAATCATTATCTTCTGAGTAGTGGTTCGTTTTCCGGCAAGAAACAGGGGCATTTTTATCGGAAAAAGAACCACTACTCAAAAGATAATGTATCTTCTGTGTAGTGGTTCTTTTTCCGATATTGTGGTAGAGTCATGGTGATAATTTGACGTTCATAAGTGCGTCTGTGATGGCAAAATTGAATCAAGAGATTTTGATTTGATTTTACTTGATAAAATTATAAATACTTATAACTAATAAATTATATATACCATACATAAATTGTAAATAGCTAGTATTAGTGCGAAGTCCCTTGGCTTGGAGAAGCTCCTTATCCACCGAGAATATTATAAATTTCTAGATTTTCATGTACCATTTGTTTTGTCCAGGATGGTGGTGGCGGGGAATGTTGGCCAGAACGAAATGAGCAGCACTCTAACCCTGCGCCACACTACTGTAATGCCGAACATACCCGGCCTGCCCGCTATCATAGCGCTACTGTTCTGTCCTGCGTGAGTATATCATAATCTATAGATACTGTTATAAAAATGGAACGCTACCATTTCTTTCTAATTATTGAATATTAATTTGCTGTAACTATTTAATTTCTTAACAATCTTTGATTATGTTTTCACATTTTACCATTATTTTATGTCTATTTTTAATGACTTTGAATGCAATTAATTTTTTATTCTTCTCTAATACCCTATTGCATTACCATTCAGAACTTTTAATACATGAATGTGTAATATATGAACTCTTCTATGCTTCTTATATCGTCTTACGGGGACGATTCTACGTCATATGTCATCAATGTTTACATTGATCAAACTACCTTTACTGCAGTAATGATTAAAATCAGAGTGTCACACCACACGCACGCTCAAAAATCATAAATAAATATATTAATATAAATATTCATAAATATTTTTCTTCACTTATTTTTCTATACTTTTTGTGTTATTTTTTCATATATAAATTATATGTATGTTAGTTCTAAAGTATACGGGTATATTATAATATTATAAGTAAATAACATCTGTAACTTATTTTAATGTTGCCCGAAATAAAGATTAAATAATAATAATAGTCCAGGAAAATTAGGGGTTTCACCTCAGAATGACAGTTAGTCAGCTATAAACTTGTATAAACCTTTATGTTGACACCCTAAAACTTGTCTCAAAACCTACTTATCGTAGGGTGTTCTCGACTACAGACATTACAAGGTCAAAAGTATAAAAAAAATTATTTACATATTTATTGCAAATATCTCGTTTCCTATGGGTTTTATGCTATTTGTATTTATAGTAAACTAGCGACCTGCCCCGGCTTCGCACGGTTATTATACATATAAACCTTCCTCTTCAATCACTCTATCTATTAAGAGGATATGGCACAGCCGCGGCCAGCAAGCACTAGGTATTTGAATAATGGTTTACGGTCTCGCAGAAAATGCGTAAATTAAATTAAATAAATTAACTAAATAATAATAATAATAATTTAACTAAATTCGTATCAACTTCAGATTTTTGTTAAAATAAACGTTTCGGGAGAAAACGTTTCTACGACACTAAATCTCAACCAAATTTGGTAGTTTTAGTCTCAATTTCTTAAATGGAGAATAAACTAGGTTTATAGGTTTTCTTTTTTCTAAGTTTATGTCTATTTTTAAAGTAAACAGTTACCAAACTTAAAAAAAAAATTCGAGTTAATATCGAGTTTTTTGGGTCCATTTATTCAAATTCTATAAAAATTATCGAAAAAATAATAACCTACAAACCTCAATAATGATAACATCTCTTACATGTCCATATTTCATTGAATTTGGTTAATGTTTAGGGGTAGAAAAACGTTTTCTCTTTTTGTATGAAAATGTCAGCGTGCCGTTCCCTCTTAAAAAACAACCGCAAATCCGTTGCGTAGTTTTAAAGATTTCAGCATACATAGGGATATAGGGACAGAGGCATATGTAGTGATATTGTAAAAGATTAAATTCTCTAAACTTTTGTTTAAACATTTTTTATATAAATCTTGAACCATTTTCGAGAGAGGGCAGAGCGCGCGCAGCTCATCAACATTTCAACCGTGTTTATTATCAAGTTCAAACTTGGTTAGAGCATGATTTAGGACCCCAGAATTGGGGTTGAATTCCTGGAACCTGTTATGACAATGAAAGTAAAGTAAGTGTAAAGTTATAATGTTGGTTGCGCAGTGCGGAGCTTCGTCGCGACTCGTGCGGCGCGCGCTACGTGTCGGTGCTGTGCGGGCTCGGCAGCGCGGCGAGCGGCGCGCCCTACTTCCCCGAGCACGACCTGCTCGTCGATATCGACGCCGACATGTGCGTCGAGGACATCTGCTGGGTACTTTTTTTTACAAGCTTTTACTTAACTTGCAATGTTTGGGTCAAATCTTGCAAATCTTGGAATTGGCATACTTGTCAAAGTCCGATGATAATGCCATATTATGGTGACCGGTAGCTCTGATGATGGAGGC
Organism: Petrophora chlorosata; assembly: GCA_951640565.1. NCBI lineage: Eukaryota > Metazoa > Arthropoda > Insecta > Lepidoptera > Geometridae > Petrophora > Petrophora chlorosata. The sequence goes on along the minus strand of OX621207.1, from coordinate 9,101,570 downwards.
GGAATAGGCGATGGAACTCCTTGACGGATAATCGTAAACTACTAGTTTTTGGGCTCATTTTAATCTGCTAGGTATAATCCGATTGAATTTGTCTTGAAAAAAATAATTCAACAAGAATCTTTTTTAAGAGTTTAAATAATTAGGAAGAAGAAAAATTATATTGCACGAGGAGGGCTTGAACCTTCTGAGTACCTTCCCGACTGTACCGCCCCACCGAGCCAACTGCTCGAGCAATCAATCTTTTTTTTTTTACGCTAATATATCTATGTTTGGCCACTATCTCGCCTGATGTGAAGCGATGATGTGGCCTAAGATGGAGCACATAGATCTAGAGAGAGACGGCAGTTGAGCGGCTGCTCAGACCCGTCTCCCCTATGGTTCACCGAACATCATCCCGAAACACGACTAGGTTCTCTTCTATTCTTCTTACGGGGACGATTCTCCGTCGTCTGTCGTCAATGTTCACATTGGTCAATCTGCTGGGTACATATCTGCCATCGTCTGTGTTTCGTGCTAAAGACAATCTTGGTGTGTTCAAGTCAAGAGTGAATAGATACTTACAAGGCAAGTGTGCTACATCTTCGACCGCACCGTCACTTCCCATCAGGTGAGATCGTGGTCAAACACTGGCCTAGCCAGATGTTAAAAAAGCACATACTACTAACTATGACTTATATATTAATATTATTATATATAATCAAATTTATTGCTATTTGACAGGTTCTAATGCTAATATTAAACATTGCTGATTTTAGTAACAACACTTTAGCCATCCAAAATTAGCTTCATTATGTTCTATGTTCGACGAAACACTTTTCAGAAAAAACATAAACACTTCACGGAAAATAATCAGCGCAGTGGTGTTATTCACGAATACTTGCCAGCTCTGGCGTAGGTCACCTTCTATAATATCGCGCGGTTTCTATGTATTTTACTGACTGACTGTTTACAATAGGTGAATCACATCCGCCATCTTATGGACTATATGATGTACTGCGGCGAGGGACAAGACATACCGACGGCTGACGACGAGACGCGCCCGCGTATCCCGCGTATCATCCGCGAGGATCTTATGAAGTAAGTGTAAGGCTGAATTAAACAGGACGTTCATTTTTTTTTTCGTGGTTAGTCTCTCATGCGGGAGGCCGTCTGGGTAGGTACCACAGCTTTGCCAGTTATTCTGCCGCCAAGCAGTAGTGCGCGAGGATACTGTGTTCCGGTTTTGGGCAAGGGCATTGTAGCCAGCGAAATTACTGGGCATACGAGACTTAATATCTGATGTCTCGGGGTGATAAGCGCAATGCAGTGCTACTCAGTTCTTTTAAGGTATTAAACGTTCTGGATGGCACTGCGATTGTTATGGGCAGGCGTGGGTTATGCAGACAGCTACGACACACTAATCATTTTATTCTTAGTGTAGGTTCTGTGCGTCAAGAATATAGTTTCTACGGGCTACTGCAGTTTAACTTATTTTTGTAAGGATGTCACTATAAAATGTTACTATTTTTGGGAATAAAAATATTATTATTATGTCTCATATGCCCAGTAATTTCGCTGATAACTAACTCGGTAGTAATTCCCCAGTCTCCTAATGAAGCGTCGCAAGCACCGCGAGCCGGAAGCGGTGCCCAACGCGTGGGAGTGGCGCTCCGTGCCCGACGACGAGGTGCTCGAGATAACCGTCCCCGACATGGTGGAGCGCGCCGTCGTGTTCCCCTTGCACGCGCCGCAGGAGCTGCGCCCCGTGCCCAGGGAGCACCTGCGGGCTTTGAAGCTGGAGAACGATAATCTGAAGCTGCTCATTGGCAGGTTTGTACTCACACACACACCCTTTTCGACAACACACATTTTCCTCGTCAAACACACAATCTTCCCGTCAAACACACAATCTCCCCGTCAAACACACAATCTCCTCATCAGACATGTACAATCTCCCCGTCAAACACACAATCTCCCCGTCAAACATAATCTCCTCATCAAACATACAATCTTCCCGTCAAACACACAATATCCTCATCAGACTTACAATCTCCCCGTCAAACAATCTCCTCATCAAACACAATCTTCCCGTCAAATACACAATCTCCTCATCAGACATACAATCTCCCTGTCAAACATACAATCTCCCCGTCAAACATAATCTCCTCATCAAACATACAATCTTCCTGTCAAACACACAATCTCCCCGTCAAACACACAATCTCCTTATGTCAAAAACACACTCCCACACACCCTCCTACACCTACACCTAAACCCACAGCCTGCAGAGTCTGCTAGTAAAAGGAAATCGAAAACAGAAGGGGAATCGTATAACTTCAAAGCCGATCCTGATCGCTTTCAATTTCAAATTTGCAAGTCATTAGCATCTTTTAAACTGCAATATCGATCATTTTTAGCGATCGTGATTGGGGCGCGGACTTTGAGTAGAAAAGTTCGACAATTCCACAGACAGATGCCGATCACAAAACATGTTTGAAAGCGATCGGAATCGGTGTTCGAGCACTGAATACTAAGGTATAGAAGCATCACTCCGCAAAGAAATTTAAATAAATAGCGACTCTCGCTATGACGCAATAAAATTCAATTCAGCTCGCGTAGCGCTGCATACCTACCAGTCATATTAACCTACAGAGCGCCTCTCTTTCTATCGCGCCGCTCTTATCTCTTCTGACGCGGCACGTGTAACGACGCGCGACCCGCCGTCGGTGTCCGGCTATGTACTTGTAGCTTCGTACCTACAGTGCGGAGTGCGCTAGGCCTGGTTCGAGTTAGTCGATTCCCCTTCAGAAATCACACGCATCTACTCACACAAACATACACCCTTACCTACTCACATACACACCCTCACCGTTTCACCTTAAAACCTCTCATTCTCATCACATTATAAACGGATTTATCGTGTAAATGGTTTTACATTCATTATACGTACTGCTAGGGAGTGGAATTCTCTACCAGAATACTTATTTCCTTCCAATTACAACCTGGGTCTCTTTAAGACAAGAGTGAATAGGTACCTCATGGGCAAACGTGCTCCACCTTAGACCGCAACTACGTCCACCAACCATCAAGTGAGTTGTTGTCAAACGTGAGCCAATTTAATCATAAAAAAAATTATTTATGTTACGTTCAATCACAGCATTATGATCACGGAACTACACTTTTGTGTAACAATCGCGAACTCAAATCATCACACCTACAAAATGACCACAAAGTTATATTTCCCCGCAGGACACCCATCACATCCGTGGCGGAGTACACCTGCAAACTGTGCGGGACTACTCCAATGCCCACACACGCTATGCGCATACATCTCTACAGCAACGCGCATATTGAAAAGGAAGAAGATCTGCTCGTTTTCCAATCTTAAACTCTTATACCATCATGCGCGTACTTATAGATTACTCCTCGTTAGATTTCTTTGAAGAAATTGGATAATGTTTACAATAAATTAGAAAATGAAAGATGTGCTCAGTCGATATGTGAACAATTTTATAGAATAGAAACAAATCATCTTGTCCCTTCTCTCGTGTGGGTGTGTCACCAACCCTGGTGTCGGAGGGTTTAGACCGCCCGAAGGCCTCAGACATGGCCTAACGCCTGATGCCCTAAGAAAACCGGGACCCGTCGTTTCCGGTTTTCTTAGGACACCGGCTTACCGTGCCCTCCGAAGCGCTTCGAAGATCTTAGCCCTTACTCATATATGATTATTAACTTTATAAGAAAAATTCTTCTCGTTCTCTTTATACGCCTAATGTTGTAAAATAAGTAAATGAAAAAGATATTATATATAGATGCTCGAACTGACTAGTTTATAAAGATTCCAATAGTCGTATAAGCCCTGCCACTCTTTGTTAACCAGCTTACCAGTGATGCTCTAACGTGAATTATCCCGCGAATCGTGATCGATTAGGAGTTGTGTATGGACTAGAGATGGGCCGAACATGGACGAATATTCGACCGAAAGTTCAGCAATACTTTCATCGAACCGAATATTCTGCATAATTGATTCCCATACATAAAAAAATCAGGTCTGTACTTGTTTACACAAAGCTTGCGGATTGGCTCGATTGAAACGAATATTCGGCTAATCCCTAAATTACTGATTTCGGTCTAGTTGTTGGTGACAAATATGACACAACAAACTTACATTAGACTAGTTGACCCCACAAGGAATCAGTCACGGTGGCGCTAGATTATTCGATCGCGTTGCGATATACTATTCATGTAAGCGCGTCACTCTAGGTTTAGACTGCATAGGTAACTGTGCAATGCGGTGAGTAATGAGTAAAGTGAGCATAATGAGTGTGATATTGTGGCGTCAGATGTGATTTAAAATCTTAGATACACGACTTCAGTTGGGTGCCATCTTCTGTGACGTCATTTATCACTCCGCACCGCGCAGTTTCCTAAGGAGTAGTTTTAGTTAGCACTAGACTTATGGTAAGTTCGCTGCCTTACCTCCTCATGTCACATGTTTTGATTCTGTGCCAAAGGTATTCCTATGTCCCACCTAACTTACCCTCGTTCTCATTTAATTTCATAATTTTCCTCAAATCGTTACTAAGTTGATTGTGATAATTTTGTTGTGTTAAGTTTTGACAGCATTATTTTGTGTTTATTAGATTTCTTTAATAATTGATAAGTTTATCAAGACATGTTAGAAATTGTAGTTTGTAAGGAAATTACGTCATAGGCTTGAAAAATCTTTCGATCCTTTATTTTAGTGATAAAAATGTACTGCATAAGCCTGTTTCTAAAAACTATTACAGTAGGAAATAGGGAATTATGTATGTATCTCAGTACAGTGAAATGTAATTCAATATTGTTTGACAAGAATGCAAAGATTTGAGTGTGTCCTACGACAAGGAAGAAAATGGCTTGAAGCTAAAGTGTTACATTATATTACTAGATTAATGCACGTGAGAGTGATTATAATATTTTATGTTGCTTTTAAACAATTTAATATCAACTTGTAGTAAAATTCAGTATTTTACTAACGAAAGTTATTTATGTCAAACACGTTAAGTTTCATAATTTCCTGAAAACTTTTTGTAACTTTATTCCTAAGGGATTTAAACTTTTTTTTGTCAATGACATAAAAACATTGTACCTATTTGTCTATGGATCTATATCATATTTCTATCTGAAATGTAATGTTTACGTTAAAAGGAAATAAATGTGATATACCTATTATATATCATCTTTAATTTCTAGCTATTATGTATTCTTGTTTAATTTCCTTATTAATTGTGTCATGTATCTGCATATTGGCCTGTACATAAACACAGGTAAGTTAATAAACATACATAAACTTAACCTTTAAGTACCGACGTGCATTTTTTGTAACGTTAGTACCGACGTAAGGCCTGAGAGGCCGTAGTGTGTTTTAAAGAAAGTGATGATATAAATTTCTGTCTTTGCATTATGATGAATATAAAGGGTTTTAAGAAAAAATAAGTATAGAAAGAAAAATAACTTTATTAAAATGTTAAATATAAGACAACTATAATATTTGGTTTGAGTTTTGGGGAAAAATTCGACTATTCAAATTAAAAAATCAAAACTTAAAGGGTACTGCTCACAAAATAACAAAAAATAGTATTTCTTAATCTCGACTATTATAAGTTTTAGAAAAAAAAAATATGGTAGGTAACTACACCTTAAATACTTAGCAGTCAGGGCACACTTGTTTCGCGCACTGTACACAAACGTGTTTTTTGCACGAATAGCATCTATACGTCGATTTTCTTTTGAGTTCAGCATGACATGAAAGACAAGTTCTGAATTTTCATTCGCGAGCCAGCTCTCAATCACTCCTGCATAATTTGGATTCGACTTATTTATATATGTCCGAAATGTCTTTGAATGCTGTAAATCTATCGCAGAACTATTTCTTTTACTAACTGAAGTCCCTGGTATATACATAGTTCAAAATATCTGTAAAAAAACAGTTTACTGTAACAAAAAAAATAAAACAAAAACTTACATAAGTACCGACGTGAGGCCTGAGGCCGCATCGGAATTACAAATCGTAATTACTTACCAAATGCATGCGCGCCGACACCATTTCCAGCTTTGACGTCAATGTGGGCACTGTCCTTGCAGCTACTTAAAAGTAGGGATCGGTATTCCGCGGGGAAAGGGGTAAACTAGCAAGTCAAGTGCCTGCCGGGGCCTCTCAGACCGCACGTCGGTACTTAAAGGTTAAACATAAAAAACTTTCAAAGCATTTTGAACCTTATTGAGCCAATACAAGCTACAAAGATTAACAATTGTTTTTAAAAAATCACTATGATTTTTCCTTATCACAATTTGTGCTATTTCAAAATTGACCATTGTACTTGCTAATTGGTGCATAGTAAATAGCCGTCAAAACCGGTTTAACCAACCAGTTTGTCAAGTAGAGATGCATGCTACTTAAACATTTCAGACCAGTTAGAGTATTAGAGGCTTCCCGTCGATATAGTCTCTTATAAATTCAAAATGGATCGCATTTGACCTTCGCAGAAGTCCATTTGTTATTCGCGTGCATATTTAATTTTCACGCACGTTTTAGGTTGCTTAGTCTGACTTCTAGCGCAGAATACTTGATAGTACAATTTCTAGTTAATATTCAAATGTGCTGATAAAAAGTGTCACATAACGCTAGCATGTGGAAGTCGCCGGAAGACTTGGAAGCCGTCCTTGAGTAAGTACGAAACCTGTCTATACTTTTGTAGTTAGGATAGCTATTTGTTTGACTACCTGCTTCTTTTTTGCTCGTTTCATATATACGTTTCGTATAATAAATATATTGTGACGGAAGGTAACGCGTGGGTAACGCGTGGGTAACGCGTGGGACTCGGCAGGTAACGCGTGTTATTTGATTTTTGTGTCCGAAAATAAAATAGTGAAAAAGTTATGTAGTCAGCTGTTTTATTTATCTCGCCTATATTGTGTATAGTAACATCCAGAATTTTCATATATTATGTCGTATTTTGTTGCGCGTTATTTATTTCTAGCACTATTTTGTCAACATATTACTTTTTTTCCTGTTGACATGTTACAAGGTCGCTAATTTGTGATTCCGCTTAATAATAAAATTGGGCTATAAACTGTGAATTACTTGCGTATTTTTGTTTGATGTAATTTAAAAATAAGAACATTACTATTTTTTCTTTTTAAAAAACATATGCGTTTTCGGAATACCGTCCCGACGCCTTAGCCAGTAACTCCATTTTTCTTCTTCCTTTATTAAGACTTAAAATTTTCGTTTATGTTTTTCGAATGTTGTTGAAGGTTCGATCTCTGCCCGAGCAATACCATTTTTCTTCCTGATTATTTAATATCTTTGGATTTTCGCCTAGCTCGCGCTAATGCGTTCAATATAAAAAAAAAAACAAATGTTAAAATATTTAGGAAGATTTAGATAAGTAGGAATTGACTAGAAATGTTATTATTTTCTTTTCAATGTTTATGAATCCCGTGTACGTAAACAATGTCGTCTTTTATGTTATCTAATTATGTGCGTTAATGATAATAGATTACGAGTAATGACCCCTACTTCAAATACATATCAAAATAAAAACAGTATGTCTGTCTCAACGCAAATGTCGTATACCTTTCTGTTGCTTGCTAACAAAATACATTTTAAAAACAATGAAGATCGATTTCCTAAGAAAGTTTAGTTCTTTTACTACATTGAAAAGTTTCTGCAACAATTGTCTGTGGTAGGAAACACTTATTTAATTTCTTTATTCAAGGGTCATTAGATTTTTCTGGGGTCGGGACCAGTTGTGTATTGAATTCTTTTCCTGGATTCTCTTCCTTTCTGATGTGACCTCATCCTTTCGAATTTTCAGCATTCTTTTCCTTTAACTTTAGTTAAAAACATTTTAGTTACATTCCATATGTTTCGTCTTGCTAGTTCGGATTTGCAGAACTGTTCGTTCGATTAGTTCCACTAGTTTCGTCTTCACCTTATTTCTAAATAATTCTTTACATTGCGATTTTTCACTTTTACTGCCTATTATCAATTTTAATGGATTGGATCAAACTCATCAAAACCATATTGTGTTGTTTATATCAGTCAGGGGTTATCATGGTAGGTCGGCTGCAGCTCGCAAGAGTTGGGAGTATTCTGATCTGCCAGTCGGCTCCAAACCGACGGTGGGTCAAGTACTCTGGTCTTCAAGATGGTGGCACAGCCGATTTCTGGACTTAGTGCAGCAGGGTAGTTATCGAAATATTTTTTTTATATACGATGTATTCTCGCAGGATAGATCTATCAAGATATACGTCATCTCTAAGTCCAGTGTATACACAAGCTTGCTTGAATCAAAGTATTTGGTTCATGGTTTCAAAAATAACTTCTATATTTATTGCATGCTTTTTATTATTAGACATCTCGCGATATCTAATAAAATTAGGTCCAATCTTCTAAATAACTTCAAGAACCATCGAGCCGAGAGTCCGTACGCGTCTCATCCAGCCAATCCGTTGACTGACAATATCAACCACGCGATCGTCTGCCGTTTTGTCTTGCAGAAATCGCGCGTCTTTTGGCCGTCCCGATTGTTCATTCACCTATCTTGCCTTGCCGTGCCTATCTCTACTTGAACCCAGCAATAAATGACTAAACGTTACGTGCAAAGTATATGTTTCAGATGTAAGTAAAGATGACAATCTTTACTTACATCTGAAACATATACTTCTAAGTTCTACTTCCGTCACCAGGGCCATAGGAAATGAGCTCCGTCAGCAGGTTTTGGAAGGCAAGGCCATGGTGGCCAGCTTCCAGCCCAAGCTTGCCATCGTGCAGGTGGGCGGCCGCGAGGACTCCAACGTCTACATCAGGATGAAGCTAAAGGCAGCCGAGAATATCGGCATCATTGCTGACCATATTCGACTGCCGCGCGACATTACGGAAATTGAGGTAAGTTGTATTGTTCTGTATTTGTTTGCTTTATGTTACCGAAAACTGAATAAGAGTTACTCTGCGTGCATAATGTATACCTAATTTATTAATGATGTACATAGTGTAATTGTATTGTATGTATTAATATTATTTACAATTTTATTAGTGTGTATTTTATGTAATTGGTTTATGTAAGTGCACCAATGACTTATAGTTAAGTGCAGATTTTGTGCGCTCGCTCTAAAACGGTGAAGGAAAACATCGTGGTGAAACCCGCTTACGCGCTTTGGAGTGGTAGGCTCTGGCCGTGGTTGTAATACCACCACCGAACAAAGCCATGCCGTCAAGCGACCTAGTCGTGTTTCGGGATGATGTTCGGTGAACCATCGGGGAGACGGGTCTGAGCAGCCGCTCAACTGCCGTCTCTCTGTAGATCTATGTACTCCATCTTAGGCCATATCATCGCTTCACATCAGGCGAGATAGTGGCCAAACATAGATATATTAAGTGTAAAAAAAAGTTTGTATATTGAGATATTGAAAACCACCGTCCATTAATTTTGCGTAATTCCTCTCCCTGCATGGTTGTCTGGAAGAGATCGCTTTTAGCGATAAAACCGCCAATAGTTACACTTTTGTCAAGTTGTTTTTATTAATAATAATTTTATATGTGTGTATGTTTCAATAAAGAGATATTTAATTTCATTTTAATGTAAAGAAAACTTTTGATATAATTTTAATAGAGTTTAAGAATTTTAAAGACTGTTATTTAAGTTTTTTAATCAAGCTATGGGGTCGAGGAGTCCAGCTGGTACTTTTCCATATTTTTCTTACCAAACTTTAGTATCCAACTATTACCAGTAGATAAATATAAATAAATGTAAATGAATAGCCCAAAAAAATGTAGTGATTTTATTACTTTAGTAGGTATCACTAAAAGTAAGCATTTGGGGTCAGACATTACGTAATACCTATACAAAATTTTAAAATATATATATTTACAAGAATATCTAAACGTTTTTTCTTAACACACCTGAAAATAAATTAATGTTACTAGTATTTTGAATATTGGTAGGTATTTTAGAAACTTAACCGGTCGTTAAATTTTCATTACTTGATAAATTACTTACATAACATGTCAAAGTTTTATTGTAAACCCATAATTTTTTATTTTCATTATTAATATCTTCTAGCACAGAATATCTAATAGTTAGTACTACATGTATAGGTTGTTTTGAATGCGCCTTGACCCCACGTCTGATAAGACGATTGTGTCAGACGATCGGTCAATAAAATTGTTTACGTCTTTTGTATGATGTAACTATGATAAGATTAAGGCAATTGTTTTGTAAAGGCATCTGTTTAAAATAGGTAGGTACATAGAAATGGACTGATTCGATGCTGACACAGGGTTGCATGTTACATCACTGTTCCATCATAGAAAAGTGAGATAATGCGTTCCTTGTTCATCTTCTTTCTGGGCAGTTCATGTTGTTGATATTGATTTAGTTATTATTATTTCTCGGGCGATTATTTAATTCATTTATTAATAATTCAGACATAACTTACATTAGTAAAAATAAAACTTCATTGTAACATGTTAGTAAGTAATTAATAAGGTATATTAAAATGTCACAATAATGTCAATAAAAATCAATAAAATAATCAATATGCCAATTAATAATTTTCAATAAAATTATGTATTCTTCATTTCATTCAGTTTTAAATTGAAATCATCAGTGGTGGTTTTGTTTGACATGCAAAAATTGAAATCTTCGCAATATGTCTGCTGCTCGCAATACGATGTCTCTTTCGCATACCGCCCCAATCGCAGAATGTCTTTTTCGCGAGATGTCCCTAAGTAAATAAATAATAGGTCGCTACACTAGGCCAGCATGGGGTATCAGGGCCCATACTCTCTCTTTAGGAGAAGGCCTGTGTCCCATCAGTAGGAACACAATGGTGATGATTAAGTATTTTTCACGCCTGTTCTTCTAACCAAATAATACGTTACTATACGTAGATCTCTAGCTAGGTTATAACACTATTACAAAAGAAAAAAGAAAGAAAGAAAACACATTTATTCAAGACATCACACAACATTACACTGAACCAATTAAAGGAAGGGACAAAACAAAAACAATAAATACAACACAGTGAAATGTGGCGCGATGTCAGGAAAAGGTTCAGGCTCAGCACACGCTAAGGTGTTTTCTCGTGTCTCTAGCTCCTGTCTCACTTGTCGAGGCTGAACGAGTCTCCGGACGTACACGGCATCATCGTGCAGATGCCTCTCGACTCCGAGCACAAGATCGACGCGCATCTCGTCACCGACGCCGTCTCGCCTGATAAGGACGTCGACGGGTTAGTATACTTTGAAATTGGAAAATCAGCCGTAATGTAAGTATACGTTACGGCTGATTTTTAAATTGTACAGACCACAGATGTATGGTCGCCATGTGCGGATGCTAGTTGTGGTACGGTCGCCCTGTGGAGTAGGTGGAGGTTTCTAGCTCTGGTGATGATAGCGATGGTGGTGAACCAGTGAAAGGCACACGGTTTGTACACGTGTATTGTCTAAAGGCTACATGATGACTACTCTATGCTAATCCTTAATGCTATGTCGGCGGTTATATGTGTTATATTAATTAAAGAAATAAATAAATAAATCAGTAGAGTAAAATTTAATAACGTTGAAAAGAGAGAAAAAAGAAAATATTAGATTTTTTATCACAGATATATTTGGCTATCTCGCGACGATGTGGCTGAAGATGGAGCACATAGATCTAGACAGCTGTTGAGTGACTGCTATTACCCGACTCCGAGATAGTTCACCGAACATAATCCCGAAACACGACAGGTCGCTTCACGACCTGGCTTTTTTCGATAGGTGGTATTACAACTGCTGTCAGAGATTTTATTATTTTATTAGGTTCATTACAATTACATAATGACAATACAATACAATTACGTAGGTACTATTATTTATTCTGTGCTACTACATTCATCATCATCAGCTCATTACGTTCCCACTGCTGGGACACGATCCTAACTACATTTGCTTCGTACAGTTTAAACACAGTGAACGAAGGACGCGTGGCCGTCGGCGACTTTACTGGCTTTATCCCTTGCACGCCGGCCGGCTGCATCGAGCTGATCAAGACGACGGGCGTGCCCATCGCTGGGAAGAGCGTCGTGGTGCTGGGCAGGAGTCGCATCGTCGGCACCCCGGTGGCGGAGCTACTGAAGTGGGAACACGCCACGGTCACAGTGTGTCACTCGAAGACTAAGGACTTGAGTGAGATCGTAAGTTAGCTTGAGCTTATGACCCGAGATGCATGGTTTCTGTGTCCATCTGTTATTTAAATGTTTTTTTATAGATAATCCATGTTTAGTGTTTTAATATAACTGAATGACGAGACGAGCTGGGCGTTTGCCTGATGGTGAACAATACGCCAGCCCATAACAATAACAGCACCACCCAGAACTTTGTTTTGCAAAATCCTGCGCGGCGCTGCGCTCGTTACCCTGAGACAATTAGCTGTTGAATCTCATAATGCCCAGTAATTTCGCTGGCTACAATGCCCTTCAAACCGGAACACAGGAATGCTTGCCCACTACTACTTATATAATAACTAAATTAACTTAGATAACTTTTTGCTCCCACGGAATCTGTTCGTTTTCCGGTATGAATCTTATGTCCTATTCCTGGACCTAAAGTAACAACACACCGACTTTTTTTTTATAGAACTGATTGATGAGATGAGCAAGTCGTTCGCCTGATGATAAGCGCCACGCCTGCCAATAACAATTTCAGTGCCACCCAGAACTTTTAATACCATAAAAAGCACTGGATAACACTGCATTGCGATCATCCTGTGACATTCTGATGTCACAGGATGATCGCAATGCAATTAATAAGTTTTATATGGGCATATAATATGGTAATTTCGCCGGCTACAATGCTCTTTAAATTGGAACACAGTAATTGCGCACTACTGTTTGGCAGCAGAATGACTGGCAAAGCGTTGTACCTACCCAGACGGCCCGCATACGAGAGACTTACCACGAGTGTCTTCATTCCTCAATAGATCAATCAACTACTATAGGGCCATACCAATTGATACAATGAGACCAACACACGTAGTAAAGGAGAGTGACGTTATTGGCTACCATGTTTATTATTGCAAGTACTAGCAAGTCTCGTATTTCTATGGCTACTACAAATTCAGTAGATAGAGTTCGGTACCTAGTTTTTCTTTATTGTGATTGAGTGGTTGTTTTCTAGACCAAAACGGCGGATATCCTAGTGGTGGCGATCGGTAGGCCGGAGATGGTCCGCGGGTCATGGATCAAGCCAGGAGCAGTGGTCATCGACTGCGGCATCAACCCCATCCCAGGTAATTGAACCAGGTGCAAAATATTAGATTCTACATATATCAATGTGTGTTTTTGTTCACATTTAAATTCAAATTAGTCAAAGTCCAATATCATTTATTAAATTAAATTAAATAGGCACAAATAATGCACTTTTAAGCGTCATAAACACATTACAAATAAAATTCAAAGTATTAAGTATTAAGTAAAGTATTAAAAATTTGTTTACAGATACAGATATGGTTATAAAAGGTCTTAAATTTCAATACAAGTTCAACATATCTAACCTAATGGCATGCGTATAATAGGTAAAGAAAGAAAAGAAAGAACGAAAGAAACAATTTATTTTTGACAAAACTGCACACAACAAACAATGCACATACACATGTGCAGCAGGACAGAAAAAAAAACAAACAGTCACAGCGTGTGTATGGAAATCGCTGCCGTGTACAGTGCAGTCAAAAAAGGGTCTGTGCTCAGCATAATGTTGTGAAGAATCCACAACGCTGGTTTTCAGCACAGGCCCTTGGTGACGCACGAACTTGTTATGTTACGAAAATAAATAAATAATTGGACATACAGTTACAGCGCTATAAAATACTCAATATGTAAAGTTCTATAAAAGTGTATAACATTATTAATAGTGTAAAAATAAAATAAAATAAATAAATATATAATGCCTATAATAAAGTTGATTTACTATTACAGTACTACAGAATGGATAAAATACACAGTAGAATAAGTAAACAGAAACAATAACAATACCCGTAAGCAAATATGTTTGGTAACGAAAAGGTATGTTTGGTAACGTTGCGAAAGACCTTGCATTAATTAAGTAAAATAGTGGGTGGCGCTGCAACTGTTACCAGAACAGGCGTGTTGCTTACTGTCGGGTGAAAGGCCTGCTCGTCGACATTCAGTCGAATAATCTATTTTTGTCAGTTAGAAGCCCCCATTTTATTTTACTTGAAAATATAAGAGCTATGGATCAATCTACGAGTACGTTGGCTGCCGAACTCTCCTTTCACTATAAATATATTGATTTATTTAAACGCAACAACAATAAGCATCTCTAATAAAGTCAAAAGATTAAATAAGCACAAAACCTGCACTTTTAAACGTCATATACACATCATACAAATCAATTAAAATACTTAAAAAATTGTAACTTAAAATATCATGATTTTGAAAAAAAAGGTAAGGACCCATTTCCCTCCCGTACTCAAACAAAAGTACGGGCCCAGAAAAGACATGAAAAAACTTTTTTAAATCTTTTAAAATGTCTAAAAATATAACATAATACAATGTCAACTAGAAGTGCGAATGAGATGTCCCATAGTCACAGTATCAGTAACATGCAAATATGAGTAATATATAAATATGTATATATATATATATATATATATAGGTATACAGTTAAGTAGCAGTTAGAGTGACCAGACCAGAGTAGTCCCCACAAGCAGCACCCGTTCATGAGTATGACTTGTGGACCAGCCACCGCCCCTCAACCATTGTCAAGGGAAGCGAATGACCCGACACACAGAGCCGCCTGGTAATAAGCACTGGTTCCATCAAATAACAAACAAAATGATTTTCAAAGCGTAATTACAAACATTAACGCTGTTTGTAATCATTAAGAACATTTACAATAGGCGGAATCGGTACCAAATCACTAAATATTGATAAAACAGCAAGCGCTACAACATTCCATCCCCTGAGGCAGTGCATTACTGTAAGGCATTTGATCGATATTAAACACCGAGATGGAAAAATGTCGTAAAAATTGTTTGTGCTATAAATTCAGTACTGAAGAAATGGCTGAGTGCATTTCAATTTAGTTTTAAATGTTTATAGCTTGCAAGTGTTAGAATGGGTTCTTAAAGACTAGGACTTTTAAGGTAGGTAAAGTGTTTTATTAGTACTGAAATTATTTTACCAATTAAAACAAATAATACTCAAATATAAATATTCGTGAGTATTCATTTCTTCTCTTACATCTATTATAATATAACTATTATTATTCAAAAACATACAAATCCAAAAGTAAGATATGATGTAAAATATTATTTATTTAGCGTACATCATATGGACTTAAATTATAATAATGAAAAATTGATAAAATACTTGGGATATCCGTAGGTACTGGTTGTATTCTAAACAAGTGACTGAACCAGTCAGCAGTCCAATTTGACCACAAATATTAGGTCTTTATATATAGTATGTTCACATAACTTATATACACAAAAAAAACATAAATTCCAATATAATGCTTAGAGAAGTAGGCAAACGTGTAAGTCCTTTTTGGTGTGAACACGGCATGGTTAACAGAACAACCGCTCCTAATAATACAACACAATACAACATTACAATACACAGTCTTATGAAGTGTTCAAAGCTGTCTCTTGGGCCCTAATTCACTATGACAACTTGACGATTCCTTACTTCGAGGAAACGTCGATTCCTTCATTAATAAACGACATTTGCGAAATTTAGGGTATAAGCTTAACTGAAATGAGGCGTCATAGAGAATACAAATTTCGCAGATGTAAGTACTCAACGTGAAATCAAGGAATCGACGTGATTTCGAAGGAAGGAATCGCGAAGTTTTCATAGTAAATCGGGGGCCTGGTTTTTAGATCCGAGCAAGCAAAGTGGGCAGCGCCTAGTCGGCGACGTCGCCTTCGAGGAGGCGCGGCAGGTAGCGTCCCACGTGACGCCGGTACCGGGCGGAGTGGGGCCCATGACCGTCGCCATGCTGATGCGCAACACTGTGCTGGCGGCGCGGCGGCAGCTCGAGCGCTCGCTGCTGCCTGCCTGGCCGCTGCGCCCGCTGCGGGTCGCGCCGCTCGCCCCGCCGCCTAGGTAACTGTTAACTGTAGTGTAGTGATCTCACGTGACCGTCGCCATGCTGATGCGCAACACTGTGCTGGCGGCGCGGCGGCAGCTCGAGCGCTCGCTGCTGCCTGCCTGGCCGCTGCGCCCGCTGCGGGTCGCGCCGCTCGCCCCGCCGCCTAGGTAACTGTTAACTGTAGTGTAGTGATCTCACGTGACCGTCGCCATGCTGATGCGCAACACTGTGCTGGCGGCGCGGCGGCAGCTCGAGCGCTCGCTGCTGCCTGCCTGGCCGCTGCGCCCGCTGCGGGTCGCGCCGCTCGCCCCGCCGCCTAGGTAACTGTTAACTGTAGTGTAGTGATCTCACGTGACCGTCGCCATGCTGATGCGCAACACTGTGCTGGCGGCGCGGCGGCAGCTCGAGCGCTCGCTGCTGCCCGCCTGGCCGCTGCGCCCGCTGCGGGTCGCGCCGCTCGCCCCGCCGCCTAGGTAACTGTTAACTGTAGTGTAGTGATCTCACGTGACCGTCGCCATGCTGATGCGCAACACTGTGCTGGCGACGCGGCGGCAGCACACTTGATACCAGACATTTGTGCTGATCAGTAACCCCCTTCGGCACCACAAACCTTGCCATTTATTTCGTACTAGGTGCGCCCCGGGGTTCCCCCGCGGTGGCCCAGGATAAAAATTATGTGTTAATCCAGGGTATAAACTATCTCCGTTCCAAATTCACTCAAATCCGTTCAGTCGTTGCGGCATGAAGAGGGAACAAACACACTAACTAACAAACACACATACAAAATTTCGCATTTATAAAATTAACAGGATTATTTTGTGCATTATTGTTATATTTCTATTATTTTTTTTTTCTTTAAATTTTCTAGTGTTATATATTTTATTTTCTGTATTTCCCAGCGACATTGTGATCGCGCGCTCTCAGAAGCCAAAGGACATAACGGAGTTGTCGCACGAAATCGGACTCTATCCTAACGAGGTGTCTCAGTTCGGACGCACGAAGGCCAAGATATCTCTCTCTGTGCTGGATCGGCTGAAGGACCAGAAGGGCGGGAAGTACATCGTCGTTGCTGGGTGAGGACAAATATTCGTTTTACTGGAGATACGTCCTTAAAAAGTACCCACTATGTTCTTAACATGGGCCTATTTTTGATCGTTGAGTATGAAGAAAGGCCCAGTCGTACTCACTGTACGAGTTGTCTGGTTCTTTTTGCATTTTTATGTCGGGAATCCGTTTTTACAAGCTTTTATTTAACTTGCAATGTTTGGGTCAAATATTGCAAGTTAAATCAGATCCACGTCCTCTTATCCTACGGAGTTGAAATTTTGCATACTTGTCAAAGTCTGATGACAATAGATACAATATTATGGTGACAGCTAGCTTACTTGATGATGAAAACGGAAGGTGGGCAAAGGAACTCCTTGAAGGATAGTTATAAACTACGAGTGTTTGAGCTCATTTTAATCTGCTCGCGATTCCGATTACGAATTTGTTAAAAGCTTCCCTTGAAAAATATATTTATTAACAAAAATCTTGTTGTAAGTATGATGAAAGATCCAGTCGTACTCACTGTACGAGTTGTCTGATTCTTTTTGCATTTTTATGTCGTTACTTCGTTTTTAGTTGAGTGAAATCCGCTTGATTCCAGTATCACCCCGACGCCCCTCGGCGAGGGCAAGAGCACGACGCTCCTGGGGCTGGTCCAGGCGCTGTGCGCGCACCGCGGCCGCAACGCCTTCGCGTGCATGCGCCAGCCGAGCCAGGGACCCACCTTCGGGGTTAAGGGAGGCGCGGCGGGGGGAGGGTATTCACAGGTGATCATGATAATTTTCCACTCGAGAAGAAATTAATATAATCCACGAAAGCACAGTACTTATTAGTGATTTAATAATTAATTTTTAGAAAAAAAAACGAAAATAGACTTCAAGATTTTTTGTTTTAGTTGATTATTTCAAAAAGCGCTGAATCAATTTGATATCATTTATATGGGACCACCTCTAAAGTATGACCTACCAAATAAAAAAAAATAATAAAAAAATACATTTTTTTTAAACATGTAGTCGAATTGAGGACCTCCTCCTTTTGAAGTCGGTTAAAAATATGTTATCTTTCTACTTTGCCATATGAAAATGAAAATGAAAATGAAAATATGAAAATGAAAATGAGAATATGGTGGTATGTGACATGCCATGCACTGCAAAGTCAATAGATAATAAAATACTAGTCAACATAAAAAAACCATTAAAATTAGGGCCCTCACTAGCATCCAGGAACTACGAGGACCGTGGTCCCACAACACCCAGGCACAAAACAAATACTTGCACGTTTAATCGTGGAAGTATAATCATAGATTCGTGGAATCGAATCCACAACCTCCAAGGTTATGAAATAACCACAGAATCTGTCATATTGGAATAATCGTCAAAACATACTCTGCTACTGTTTTCGCTAACCTGATAATTAAAGCAACAACCTTTCCCCCAAAGGTTATTCCGATGGAAGAGTTCAACCTTCACCTCACAGGAGACATCCACGCCGTCACAGCGGCGAACAACCTGCTCGCCGCCCAAATGGACGCCCGTATCTTCCACGAACTGACCCAGAAAGACGGACCTCTGTACGACCGATTGGTCCCCAAAATCAAGGGTGTAAGGAAGTTCTCCCCCATACAACTGAGACGACTGAAAAGGCTAGGCATCAACAAGACAGACCCTGATTCCTTGACTGACGAAGAGAAGACCAAGTTTGCCAGATTGAATATTGATACGACGAAAATTATGTGGAACAGAGGTAAGTTAGATTTATACCTAAATATTTTTGAACTAATAATAGCATTACGATGAGCTGTATATATGATGATGTAGTAGGACCTTTTTTAATACCCGCTGTCAAGGAAGGATTAAGTTTTTATTACCCGACTGCCAAGAAAGGGTTAATTCGCGCGTATCTTGTATACTCGTATATCCGTAGCCCAACCATTTTGTTTTCTATTAGCCCTCCTTTCCTGCCACTTTTTATTTTGTGGCATCTTTAAAATCTTTTGCTTTAATTACTATGAAAATTTGAACTGAGTTTTTTTTTCTTTTTAGCCCGACCATATTTAAAACGAAACGAATAAATTGTATTGTTTATTTATTATTAAAATGTGGGGTCAAAAGGGGTGTCAAAATTTTAAATGGGGCAATTATGGCAAGTTAGGTACCATGTGAACGGTTCTTCTAAGCACATTCTAAAACTATTTTATATTTTACTAGCTGACCCGGCGAACTTTGTACCGCTATATTTTTTTAATCGATTTTTTTCAAATTTTCTTTTATACAAACCTTGTCCTGACAATAACGAACACAAAAAAAAGAATTATCCAATTTAGTGCAGTCTTTCGGAAGTTACGCGCGTACAAACATTTCGGCGATTCATTTTTATTTATATAGATAGATTTTAAACCGTATACTTGTATATTATTTACAAACTTTCGCATTTATAATATAAGAAGGATAAGCCCGTGAACCCTATCAGCCTTACTTAAAAACGCTAGTTAAAATATTCACCTTCGTCTTTTCTTGCAGTTGTGGATTTAAACGACAGGTACCTTCGCAAGCTCACTATCGGCCAATCGCCCACTGAGAAGGGCTTCACGAGGGAAACCGCTTTCGACATCTCCGTAGCCTCTGAGATCATGGCTATCCTGGCTCTGGGGACCGACGTCGATGACATCAAGGAGAGACTGGCCAGTATGGTGGTGGCGTTGGACACGAGCGGCAACCCTATCACTGCTGACGACTTGGTAAGTCACCAGGTCTAGACTCGTATGATTCAAGTCATAGGTGAAATCCTTCGTTTTCGTCAAGGTTCCTAACAATACTCTTCAATGTTAACTTAACATTTATAATCAGAAAGAGTTATAGTTTAGTATCTTATTAATAGTTTCTTTTTTTTTGTGACATTTGTAAATGTCTTAAAAGTATAAATAAATAAATAATTAGTATTGATAAAAAAAATCAGAAATAAGAAAATATAATTAATTGGTCGGGTAGGGATCGAACTTGCGTTTTCGGAATAACGTCATTTTGAATATCGTCGCACAATACGAAAAAGTACGCCGAGGTTGGCTGAATCGACTATAATTTAGAAAATGTTGTACCTTGGCGTGACGGGCACGCATGGAGGGTTTTGCTCCTATAGAGTCAAAACTCAAAAGTCAAAAGATATTTATTAAATATGCAAAAAATGCACATTACAAATCAATTAAAAATATGTTTAAAATTGTAACTTAAGATATCATGACAGAAAAAAAGGTAAGCATTTACAAAAAAAAGGTAGCAAGAAATAGGTAAACATTTACCCATTTCTTTCCTATATGTAGCGCTCAAAAGCTTAAATGAAGTTACTTACCAGGGCATGACCGGTGCTCTCCTGGTGCTGCTAAAGGACGCGTTCGAGCCGACCCTCATGCAGTCTCTGGAAGGCACCCCGGTGCTGGTCCACACGGGGCCTTTTGCCAACATCGCGCACGGCTGCTCCTCCATCCTGGCGGACCGCGTCGCCATGAAGCTTGCCAAGGAAAACGGATACGTCGCTACTGAGGCCGGCTTCGGATCCGATATCGGTTAGTGCTTACTCGTTTACTCGTGGCAGATCTCTCGTATGCGGGCCGTCTGGGTAGGTACCACTGCTTTGCCAGTTATTCTGCGGCCAAGTAGTAGTGCGCAAGCATTACTGTGTTTCAGCAGGCCTAGCGCACTCTGCACTGTAGGTACGAAGCTACAAGTACATAGCCGGACACCGACGGCGGGTCGCGCGTCGTTACACGTGCCGCGTCAGAAGAGATAAGAGCTATGCGATAGAAAGAGAGGCGCTCTGTAGGTTAATATGACTGGCAGGTATGCAGCGCTACGCGAGCTGAATTGAACTTTATTGCGTCATAGCAAGAGTCGCTATTTGTTTAAATTTTTTTGCGGAGCGATGCTTCTGTCCCTTAGTATTCTGTGGTTCCAGTTTGATAGACATTGTAGCCAGCGAAATTACTGAGCATATGAGACTTATTATCTGATGTCTCGGGGTGATGAGCGCAATGCTACGCAGTACTTTTTTATGATTTAAACTGGGTGGCACTGCAATTGTCATGGGCAAGCGTAGCGCTTACCAATGGACAATGGAACTCCTTGACGGATAATCGTAAACTACTAGTGTTGCGCTCATTTTAATCTGCTCGCGGTTCCGATTACGAATTTGTTAACAGTTTGAAAAATACATCTGTCAACAAAAAAAATATTTGTATGTCAGCCAAGAAATAGCCGCTAACCTGTGCTACCTACCACGTCACCAGAATGAATTATTTAGGTTATTTCTTTCTGCTCAAACTGATCTGCTGATGTGGTCCAGGTATGGAGAAATTCTTCGACATCAAGTGTCGCGCGAGCGGCGACCGGCCGCACTGCGCCGTGGTGGTGGCGACCGTCCGTGCTCTGAAGATGCACGGCGGCGGCCCGCCCGTCACCGCCGGCCTGCCGCTTCACGACGTCTACGTACAGGTAACTAACTGTAAACTGTACGAAATACAGTCAGCGACATAAGTAACTAAACTTTTAAAATCTTTTAATATCACTGAAAATATATATTTTTTAATGATAATTATTATCATTAGTAATAAATATTAGTTTATATTTTTAATTACATGCATTTATTGCAATTTACCTATTCGCACAGGATATTTAACAGATGTTTTTTCAATGCACCATTCAGTGAAATTAGACAAATATTGAAGGTGTAGTCAATCGAAGATTCACAAATGTTCAGCTACTTTTGTCGCTGGCTGTACAATGATCTCAATTCTTTCGCCGCGAACTCAAGCTTCGCCTTTATAAACTAAAATAATTTTAAATATATAATTGTGAATTCTGGACTCAAATCTTATAGCATACACATCATTTTAACCCCCTTGTAGGTACTTAAAAAAGAAAGTTATTAAAAAGATAGTGTTTTTTTAACTCTTTCATTAAAAATATTATTTTGTTTGAGAGGCGAACAGCTACTGTTATTAAATAGTTTGACAATTGATTATGGTAAACCTAATTAAAAACATCCAGAAATAAAGCTAAGATACTTAAAAAAAAATACTTAGGCGAGAAAATTTGGCTTAGCGTAATGAGTTCTTTACTTTCTTTTAAAATACTAATATTACGCAGATAGTCTCACTCACACCTTGAACCTAGAAACCAAAAATAAAACAACACAGAAACGTAACGAACAACATTTTCGCAATGTTTTCAGTATGTACGGATAATTTATGAATGAAATAATTTGGCTCCATCCCCAGGTCAACTAAAAACATGTTCCCAATAATAAAACCTTGTATCACTATCACTACTCACTACATAGTATAAAACAAAGTCGCTTTCTCTGTCCCTATGTCCTTATGACCCTATGTATGCTTAAATCTTTAAAACTACGCAACGGATTTTGATGCGGTTTTTTTAATAGATAGAGTGATTGAAGAGGAAGGTTTATATGTATAATAACCGTGCGAAGCCGGGGCGGGTCGCTAGTTATTGATAATTAATATATAGATCTTGTTTTTGACTTGATCACGTGCATGCGCAGGCGGGATTATCGGGAAATCCCTGGGAGAACTGTTTTTCTATGGCCATGTGTTTGCCAATTAATCGCGCGGTGGGATCTTAGACTAGTCCATTAGGTTACACAACGTTACGGGAAAACCAGTAAAAACACGTGTTATGCGATCTACAAAATGAATTAACGTTCCTGAAATGCAATGAAAATATCTAGTGTAATTCCGCTGAATATTATTAAATAAATGCGAAAGTTAGTGTGTGATGTTTGTTACCACGTATCATCGTAATCACTAAACTGATATTGATGAAATTTGGAATGTAGATAGCTTAAAAAAAAAACCGAATGAAATTTTTGAAAATCAGCCCCTAAAAAAGGGGGTTAAACAGTTAACGGGGGTGGGGGGAGGTAAAGTTTGTATGAAAAATGTATTTCTTGATTCGATTCACTAGGGCACCATACCCTACCCATGGTACCCACCCAGACGGCCTCTCGCATACGAGATACCTACCTCCAGTGAAGAAACCTACCACCAGTGAGAAACACCTACCAATAGTTCTAAACTTAGTATGGATTTTTTTTCCTTGGTTCTATGATTTTAGTCGTGAATGGCGTAATTCAAATTCAAATTCAAATTTCATTTACTTCAGGCATGTCATGACCCATATTGTGCACAATAAATAATCAAATAAAATGCAATAAAATATTAGATAAACGTCAATATTTAAAATACCACATCACTAATAGTGGATTTGTTGTTCCCATAATCGGTAATGCGTCAATTTAGGCCCGTTTAGGCCAATTTCTTATATTTTATACGGCAACCAATGTTTGGTATGGGGAAATACAAATTGTCAAACACGTGATTAATAATTGAAGCAAGTTCGCAATACAGACTCGTGATAGATTCAGAAATAATAATAACAGCGCAGCCGAATACTTTTCTCGCTTGCGACACATCAATCTCCGCGCGGGCGAAGCCGCGAGACGCAGCTAGTATCTAATATATATTCAGCGGAATTACACTAGCTATTTTCAAAGCGTTACAGATTTGAGATAAATTTCCGCAACGCCACGCCTGATTCAATTAGATTAATTTACGTTTCTTTTATCTCTATTTAAAAATTGTATGTTGTTTTCAGGAAAATTTGGAGTTGCTAAGGAAAGGTCTCTGCAACTTGGGCAAGCATATCAGTAATGGAAAGAAATTCGGAGTCCCTGTCGTGGTCGCTATCAACAAGCATGGGTAGGTACTTTTCATTTTAAACTTTTATTGTAAGATACATTAAAAAATAACAGAACCTCGCTTTATTATCGAGGAAAATATTACACCAGCGTTTAAAATTTTCCGCGACCAAAAGGATCCCAGGGTGTAAAGAATATACTTACAAAACTTCATCAAAATCCGTTCTGTAGTTTTTGCGTGATTTTAGGTTACTAAAATACAATAATCCATCGATACTCAGAAAAGAACGATACAGCCCCTGTACCCATATCTCCCTCAAGCGCCAATCGTAAATCGTGTTGAACTCAGATTAAGGTGTAGACGTTTTAACCGACTTCAAAAAAGGAGGAGGTTCTCTGTTCGATTGTATTTTTTTTATTTTTTATGTTTGTTACCTCAGAACTCCGTTATTTATGAACCGATTTGAAAAATTCTTTTTGCGTCGGGTTCAGTATAGCTACGAAGTGTGACCTTGAACTTCGAAGATACATAGAAGTCGGTTTTTGTTTTTTTCTAAAAATTAATTATGTGACCAAAACTATTACTCGTAACAGAAACGACTCGCCAGCCGAGTTGGCCCTCGTCAAAGAGTTCGCGACCGCCAACGGTGCGTTCCGCGCCGTAGTGTGCGACCACTGGGCGCTCGGCGGCGCCGGCGCGCTCGACCTGGCAGACGCAGTCATCGCGGCCTGCGAGACACAGAGCTCCTTCGATTACCTGTACCCTCTGAACCGAACCATCCAGGGGAAAATCGAGACGATAGCTAAAGAGATGTACGGCGCTGGGAAGGTGGAATACACAGACGAGGTCTTGGAGAAGATCGTGTGGTTTACGCAGAAGGTTCGTTTTGTTTCTTGTCCATGTAATTGATTAAATAATTGCAGAAGGTCGTTGATGGTAAACTACACGCCTACCCATCAATCCATCCAATAAATAAATCCTCCGCAGCAATGAACTGCGCTCGTCCCTCCGAGACAATTTTAAGTCTCACAATGCCCAGTAATTTCGCTGGTTACAATGCTCTTTAAATCAGAACACAGTAATGCTTGCGCACTACTGCTTGGCGCGGAATAACTGGCAAAGCGGTATATGCAGGAGGTACGTGAATGAGACGTCAACGGTCCCTGCCTCTGTACTCTGAAAAAGTAATTACGATCTTCGTTCTGTCGGATGAAAGGGACAGCGCTATGCAAAAGGCATAAGAGTGTCTCTTTTAGTCCGCACGAACGAACGAAAGAAAGCAACTCGGAGTAGGCCCCCTAGTTATGAAGACGTGAGACTAATTGATGACGAAATTACGCGAATAGCCACACATAAATCTGGATCACAATAGGGGATCGGACAACTTTTCAGGAAGTGTTAACCACAATGAATATATATAGCCATAAAAATACTATTTTAATTAAATAACGCTTTAAAAGTACCTAAAACTATGTTTAAATATTATGTTTCAAATATTGCCGCGCAAAAGGTCTCCCAAAACTTGTGACGTCATATGAAGGTAGAAAACGACAAACTCTTCGAAATAAAACTTGCAAAGAGATTTAAATACGTTTTGTGAAGTTTAGGGACTATATTGTAGTAATGGAACGAAAAAATTTGCAAAAATACTATGAAATAGCATATATTTATGAAAAGCAAAAACGTTAAATAAACACAAGCTTGACTCACGGCATTTGCCTTCAAATGACGTCATGCACTGTGATTGTTGTTTCGTTTGAGATGAAGAACAAATTAAAAATGTCAGAATTAAAAGATTTTATTTATTGATTTAAAAATATAAATCATTATTATTTCACAAAAATATTGATTGAATGATCTTTCTGGTTCGACAAACATTCGTTCTAACTACATACATTTTAGATTTTTTCTCGATTACTGTCCGATCCCCTTTTCTCGGAAAAATCATTACACTAATAAAAGATAAAAACAGATTGCCTTTAAATATGAATCATGTTCAATCATGCTGAATTACTACGTAAAGTCAGCGACGTAAGTGGCTGAACTTGTAAAATCTATCTCTATAGTCAATAACACCGAAAATATTCAAATTACATGCAATATTTTGCAATTTCCCTATTCGCACAGGATATTAACAGACTTTTTAAATGGAACTTTCTGAGAAATAAGACAAATATCAAAGGTGTAGTCAATCAAATATTCACAAATTCAGCTTCTTTTGTCGCTGACCGTACAGTAAGTACATGGTAACAGATGGGCGCGTCGAAAGAAATATCTGTGTAGTGTTTTGTATCGCTTCGTAAATGTTTGTTAGCATAAAATTCTGCGAAGGGAGAAAACATATTGCTGGAATTCTATAAAACTAGCTTTCTGCACACTTACTATTTTCTGCTCAAATATAAAAATATACAGGCAAGTACAGCATGCGCATAAAATCACACTAATATTATAAATGCGAAAGTTTGTGTGTTTGTTACTTCTTCACGCTATGACGAGTCAACGGATTTGAGTAAAATTCAGAATGGCGTTTATACCCCAGATTAACACATATGCTACTTTTTATCCCCGGGGCGACGCGGGGCACAGCTAGTCGTACAGCTAAGGAGTGGAACGCCCTGCCATCGGTGCTTCCTATTAAAGACAACCTAAGATTTCATTTCTTAGTTAAGAAGCCCGTGGGGTAGTTAGATTGCCTAGGTCATAGGTCGCGCACTGCTCAGGTTCCAGAAATACCACTCTTCTCGGTCCCGTAGTCCTCCAGGTGATCAAGGTGTTACGGATCCAGAGTTGCTTATTATTAGACCGAATGTCGTAGTGATTCTCCGGCTAGTAGCCCAGGTTATAATTCCAGCGGGTGTTCCCAGTATTGGAACAAAGACAACCACTTAATCAAATAAAAAGACGTTTTTTAACCAACACATTACATCAAACAAGGATAAAATCTCAGCTTGGCAGCAAAAGTCTTTCCACGGGAGACATCACCACGAACTGCAGCAGCAACATGTAGATAAGGATGCATCAAACGCGTGGTTGCGGCGCGGTGAGCTCTTTCCCGAAACAGAAGGTTTCATGATAGCTATTCAAGATCAAGTTATTGACACTGAAAACTACCAAAGGTCGATAAAATTATAATCATCCGACGACCAAATTATAATGACAGATGTAAACAGTGCCACGCAGCTTCAGAAACCATCCAACACATTACCGGTGCATGCAAATCAATAGCCCAAACGGAATACAAACACAGACATGACCAAGTAGCTGCAATAGTTCGCCAGTCCCTAGCTTTTAAGTATAAGTTGATTGAGCAAAAAGTTCCATATTATAAATATAAACCTCAGACTGTCTTGGAAAACTCAAACTTTAAACTTTATTGGGATAGGACCATTATCACTGATAAAACCATTCATTATAATAGGCCAGATATAAGAGTGCTCGATGAACAAAACAAGTCAGTGTCTTATAGATATTGCCGTTTGTAACACACACAATCTTACAAAAAACACACTGAAAAAATAGCAAAATATACCGATCTCTCCATAGAAATTAAAACCCAATAGCGCGTTAATACCACTAGAACATTACCCATAATTATCTCGACCACAGGCGTCATACCAAAGACGCTTCACACAAGTTTAACCATGCTAGGCATTCCTTCGACAAGCAATATACTCCTACAAAAAGCTGCTATTTTAAACACCTGCCGCATTGTACGTAAATTTTTAAGTATGTAGATAGGTGACTACTGCAATTATTTCTATAATTTTGCACTTGGCTTCGGCCCGTGCCTCATTTACCTCCTGTTATGGGAGAGAAACGTTATTCGTTAAAACATAAATAATAATAAAAACGTTTATTGGTAGAAACGTTTACAGAAATTTTGATAACGACAATAAGTAGGTATTTTAAAAGCTATGAGAAAACCCACACACAATTCTACGACCGCTTCACCCAGCAACCGTGTCACCGCCGGAGATGCCCTCTCCCAAACTAAGAACCAACCTGTATCTCAGGATCCGGGGAGCTCCAGCGATGACAATGGTCTCGGGGACATGCGATTCAACAATCAGAAAAGGTTCTCTAGGTATTTCTATAGGTCTGCCGTCACAGATTCTAAACTTTCGCATATGTAGGTAGCTTTGTCAAAATGCAGATGACGCGACAGATGGAATTATTATAACCGACCGAGTCCAATCTACCGTGCATGCGATCTTTGTATGAAACACGAAATATAAAACAATCAACTCGTATAAATACGTAATAAGAAGGTGCAATTTTTGTCACTGATGATGATGATTTGTTTTTATTCCAGACACTACCAATTTATTACGCGCGACAACAAATCTACCAGACTAATTGATTAGAACGAGACTGGGAGTAATTGGGGATTATTTATTAGCCCTCTTGACTCGGGACAATTGAATGTTATGAGCTACGAATTATAATTATTCGTAGGTTTTGAGTATAGAATTACAGTTCATTCAACGTCAAATATCAAGGGTCTTAAGAACTTTGATTCGTTTAATTGTACTAACTATATATTTTTCTCAATATAGTATTAAAAATACGGGCGTTTTTCTATTGTCACAGCCATTAAGTAAACGAGAAAATAATCGGCATTTTCATAGCACGTTCGACGTTCCAAAAAACGCAGTTTGGCTAGGTGGTGGTAGGTCTCATATGCGAGACACCGTTTGGGTTGATACCACCACTTTGGGGGCGTTCAAGTAATACGTTACGCAATTTGGGTGGTCTTGGGGGAAAACGTTACGATGCGTTACAGGGTGGGGGTTCGAAAAACACCTTACGTAAAATCTCTTAAACTTAAGTGTGCATAATGTGTGATAATTTAATAAATAACAATATGAATAAATAAAATAAACAACATAAGCATGTATTATATAACGCAAGCCTCGAAGTCGGACTTAGGATGAACATGTCGAAGACCAAGCTCATGACCAACAGCATCCAACATAGAATCCACATAGAGGGTGAGGAATTCGAGTATGTCCATGAGTATGTGTACCTTGGCCAAATAGTTTCCTTCCAGGCGAGACAAGATAAAGAAGTTGCTAGACGCACCGAGAACGCCTGGAAGAGCTATTGGGCCATGAAGGACATGATGAAGGGCAACCTTCCTCTATGCCTAAAGCGCAGACTCATGGACATATGCATTCTTCCCATCCTCACTTACGGATCGCAGACTTGGTCTTTGACTGTTCAGCAGAGGTCCGAACTCGAGGTTTGTCAACGAGCGATGGAGCGCAGTATCTTAGGAGTCAAGTTGAGAGACCGTATTAGGAATACGATACTGCGCTCTAAAACGCAAATCCTGGATGTTTCCCAGAAAGCCGCCCAGCTGAAATGGGACTGGGCTGGACACGTGTGTCGTATGCCAAACCAGCTGTGGGCAAAAGTCCTTACAGACTGGGTTCCAGCCGGAGCAACACGACCACGGGGCCGGCCCCGCCGTAGGTGGCGCGACGACCTAGACGCCTACGACAAGGAATGGCTCTTAACAGCAATGGACAGAGGGTCATGGAAGGAGGGAAGGGAGGCCTTTGCCCAGCAGTGGGACGAAATAGGCTAATAAAAAAAAAAAAAAAAAAAAAAAAAGCATGTATTGCGAACGATTCTCGTGTTACAAACCTACAACACGAGATCGATATCCAGTCGAATCGATTCGGTATTCGTTATCGTGAGGTTCTGAATCGGGGGCCGGTTTAAAGGGCATAGCCAGCGCAATTATTGTGCGTATGTGGCGCTTACCATCAGGCGAATGACTTGCCCGTCTCATTTCTCAGTTGTATAAAAAAACCAAAAGCTTAAACACCACGCGAACCGCGTATTGCATTAATCAAATGTTTCGTTGCAGGGATACGACAAGTTCCCGATCTGCATGGCGAAGACATCCAACTCTCTAACCGGGGACCCATCAATCAAGGGCGCGCCCACCGGCTTCACCCTCAAGATCAACGGCATTTTCGCGTCCGTGGGCGCTCGCTTCGTTGTCCCAATGGTGGGCGAGATCTCCAAAATGCCCGGCCTGCCCACGCGGCCCAGCATCTACGATATCGACCTCAACACTAAAACGGGAGAGATCGAGGGACTCTTCTAACTGTATATTTTACTGTAATTATTAATGGATAATATTTTATGGATTTTATAAATTGACGATACGAGCAAGTTTTCGTTTTATTAAAAACTTCATTTTTTTGTTTCAATTTATTGAATAGGTCTTAGAGAGTCAATTAACGTTAACGAGGAAATCTCGAATATATATTATTAACATTAATTATTATTAATAATCATCAACTTTTAATTAATTAATTAATAATTATTATCATTTATTTAATTAATAATTATTATTATTTATTTAATTAATAATTATTATTATTTATTTAATTAATAATAATTATTATTTATCATTCATTATTATTAATTATTAACATTATTTATTATTAACATTAATTGGTTAAATAATCTCATACAAATAAAATGCTTTTTATGTTAGGTAGGGGAGCCCACGAGGCTAAATGGGGATTTACTCGAGCGTCGTAGAGACCTATTGAGATGCAAAGCTTAGATGATAAGAAGAAAAAAATGTTATATGATATATACCTTTACATCGGTGGGGGAAGCGGCTATAGATTTTTAAATATGTAAAAAAAAACTGTTGCATGGACATCCTCGAGCGCATCAGATATTGATAGCATCAATGCCCTACGTATTTTTAATAATGTACGTATGTTAATCTGATCGTTTGCATGATGCGATGGTTGTGTTTAAGGGTTGAAAATGAAAAAAAAAAAAATAATCGAGCGCGTCAGATTTTCTAAGGGAGTGTTAAGTACACCAAAAAAAAGCTCTCATTCACTAATCTGACGATTTCGATGGGACGCAAACTCGCGGCCATTTTCATAATGTGCAAAAAAAAAATCGCCATTTTGAAATACTCAAGCGCGTCAGATTAAGATATATATGGTTCATCTTTATGTTCTAAACGTACTGTCTCATAATCTGACGATTATCTAGAGGGATTCGCCTGATCTGACAAAAAAAAATTAGAAAAACGGTTCACTTTAAAGGCCATCCCTGCAACTTCCCGCTAATTCCATTCCTGGGCGCTTGAAATTGTACTTATGACATTTTTGAGCTCAAAATATAATTTATGTGATATTTTGAGCTCGCTGAGTTCAAAAAAATAATATTTCTATGCATTTGAGCTCTCCCAGCTCGAAAGTCTGATAGAAGTTTCATAGAACACTATTTTTGGAATTTTCAAACCGCAATAACTTTTGAATGGATCAACCAATTTTCACGCGGTTGGCATTTACATTCACTCGTCTGTCGATGTACCAGCAACCTCAGTAGACAAGGAATCAACAGTACCATGTGCTTCGGAATACTCTCCAGAATCAGGAGCATGTGTTTCGGAGCTATTTCCCGAAACTTCCGGTGTATTGTCATGTTCCACTACACTTTGATCTTGTAAATACTGAAAGTCTCGCGGTATTTTAATTGCAGTAAATAATTTATAGCACTGTGCGTGATATAAATCATTTAATGATGATTCCATCGACAATTCGAGGTTATCATATGTTCCTCGAGACTTTCGGATAACCGGCTTGCTCCGACGATATTCCAAAATATTTACACATTTTTTTAATGTTTCTTCCGTAAATTTAATTGTTTTTTGTAAGGTACTTTCACCACAAAATACACATTTCAAATTAATATCACTCATATTTATAAACTTTAATTCACACAAATAATATTAAAATAGCAAAAAAAGCCAAAACGTTGGAAACACGTTGTAAACAGTATGCCACGAACGAGTCTTTATGATCAGCTGTGATGGCGTCATGGCAACAGAAACCAGAGTGGGGACGGAGTGAGAGAGTAATAGATAGAGAAATAGAAACGCGGAGAAGGAAATGAAGGCATTAAGCAGCTGCACGCATTTAACTTTATCGACGAATTTTTGTTATTTCGGCTTACGGAAATCGTCAGATTATATATCTTTAATTATTCTTGAATTATTTCCTTAAAAATAAAAAAAAATTTACCTACGCTCGAGAATGTCGAGATGACGTTTTTTTTTTACAACTTTGTTGCCCTCCCCTTTTTTTACGTCACTCTCAAATTGTCAGATTAGTGGAATATACACTTTTTAGGATGTAATTAACTCACCCTACCTTAATCTGACGCGCTCGAGAATTTCTGATGGTCAATTTTTTTTTACTAATCTGATCCTGTATCCTTCACGGGCGGCCTTATATATGGGCCTCATGTTTTGTGGAGGTACTTAACCGGGTACAAGGTATCCCCCTGTATATTAATCTGCCGCGCTTTAGTAAATCCCGAAATCCCCGCTTGGGCTCCCCTACTATTATTACTAGCTGCGGCGCACCCCGCGGTTTCCTGGGATAAAATATAGCCTATGTGTTATTCTGATGTATCAGCTATATCATTGTAAGGTTTCATTAAAATCCATTCAGTAGTTTTGTAACTTTCGCGTTTATAATATTAGTAAGGATTATTATCGGAGCATTCATTACTAGCGATATGCCCCGGTGAAAAAATCTGATAATGCTATAGGTACACCTTAAAAACCTTCCTTAAGTTTATTTTTAAATAGCAACTTTCAAGGCTCTATGAACTAAACGCTCGCACCAAACGGAAACTTCAATCTTATGCTTAAAGGTAAAAGCGACTTGCGCCAGAGTCAGTGAAGCCTCCTAGTAATGTATGCTAGCCTGGCGCTCTCAGCGAATACAAATAACCTATCTTACAAATGAAAAATAAAACTATGGTGTAGCAAAAGAACTTCAATTTAATAACTTAAAACTACGGATCATTGGTACATCAATGGTCTGGTGCTTCTTCAATCTCGTTGACAATTTGCGTGGGAGTAAACTGAGCCGGCGGTGTCTCCTCGTCATCGCTGTCAGCGCCCGCAGCCCCGGGGTGTGAGGGCACGAAGTGTTCCGCTTGCTGCGACCGCGGCGCCTTCTCCGAGCCGGGTGCGTGCCAAGACTTGCCGGATTCCTGGAAAATTTATCGAGTTAGAGAAGATAGTGATGCTTTGAATTTTTTTATTAACCCCCACGCAAATCAATAAGTTAATTTAAAGTTGTTATAAGTTTGCACACTATGTGTGTCTGTCTGTGGCAGCTCTTAAACGGGTGAACTGATTTGGATGCGGTTTTTTTTTTATTTGAAAGCAGGTTTTCTAGCGATGGTTCTTAGACGTTTTATAAAAATCGATTCAGCCGTTTTTTACTTATTAAAGGTTTTTGTGTCAGGGTTTTTTAAATTTTAGTTTACTAAAATTTGCTTGTTGCTATATATAGTTATGGTCTATAGTTTAGCCACTATCTCGTCTGGTAAGCAACGATGTGGCCGAAGATGAAGCATATTATATGGTGATGATAATGATATATGATGGTGACTAAAGGAAGACAGCAGCAGTTTAGCGACTGCTCATATCTGTCGCTGATAGAAAATTTTATGAGTTAGGTAGATAATATAGTGACGATTTTAAGATTAATTGGACGGTATAACATTGCTTAACTGCCCCCGTACCCACTGGTCTCCCAAGCGCCAATGGTATACTCGTATCGTGTTGAGCTCAAACTAAGGTATAGCTTAGCTGCGACTAATGAGACGCGGTCTAATTATGGTCGATTTAGGCAATCGAATTAATCTTATCAAAATACACCAAAATACGATAACTAGAAGTTGAGATAAACTTTCATGGGACAATATAATTATCATAGTCATTATTTTCGGTAGCTCGCGCATGATATCTAGAATTAATTGGGTGAATCTCCCGCCTGTTGTGTTTGATGGAATCACGGTTCCTTACAGCACATCAGTAAAAAACCTTGGCGTCATAATGGATCGGCATCTATCGTGGAGTCCTTATCTCGAAGCTCTAAGTTGTAAAATGTTTGCTTCAGCTGGTTCCCTTCGACGCCTTCGAAACTTTTTGCCTACAGCTACTAAAATTGCGCTTGCACAATCTCTTTTACTTCCTATCCTTGATTATGCTGACGCCTGCTATCTCGATCTCACCGAGGACCAATTAAATAAGCTTGAGCGACTCCAGAATTTCTGTATCAGATTCATATTTGGCTTGCGCAAATATGATCATGTGTCTAGTTTTCGTAACAAACTCAAGTGGCTTCCAATACGCCTTCGTCGGAATAC
Organism: Petrophora chlorosata; assembly: GCA_951640565.1. Classification (NCBI taxonomy): domain Eukaryota; kingdom Metazoa; phylum Arthropoda; class Insecta; order Lepidoptera; family Geometridae; genus Petrophora; species Petrophora chlorosata. Next base: position 9,067,479 of record OX621207.1, on the reverse strand, counting down.
TCATATTCTTTCTCTTCTTTACAATGTTTTGTTCAACCCCTCTTCCCCGCGCTACCAATACTCTTAATCTTAGGTCGTCAGAAAATCTATTAATTAAGACTCCCCAGCATGATACCACTGTTTATGGTAAGTCGTTCACCGTTCAAGCGGTGCGATTGTGGAACTCTCTTCCCATAGAAATTAGACAAGCGAAGACACTTCAAATATTTAAGCTTCGTGTGAAAAACTTTTACCTTATATCATGAAAGTCTGCTGTTTTTATGTATTTATATACTTAATATACATATTATGTACATGTGTTGCGTATATATTGGAATTATATAATATATATATGTTTTATAGTATGTATAGACAATATACATGTATTTATGTATAAATGTATCTATATATATTTGTATATAATATTATATATATATATATATATATATATATATATATATATATATATATATATATATACATGGTTTAGTTTAAAAGCATTTTCTACTTATTATCTACTGCACACTATCCTCTTTTATGTGTTGTTTTCCTTACCCTATGGTTGTCTGGAAGAGATCGCTGCTTAGCGATAAGACCGCCTATTGTGCTTATTGATTATGTGTTACCAACTGTATATTATGTTTTCTTTTTTAAGTGCAATAAAGTGTTATCTATCTATCTATCTATAATTATGGCATCACAAGACATTGTCGCAGTTAATCTATACCTTGATCTGAGCTCAACATGTTATAAGATTGGCGCTTGAGGGACCAGTGGCTACGGGGGCTGAGCATAGCTCTCGCTCTGTTGTGGTTTGCCACTTTTATCCAAGCACCACTAATTCATTTTTGTTTATTTTTATAATATATATCCGTTAACTATTTTCCTTGTTTGTTCTTCTTCTTTACTATGTTTGTTCTATAACTGTGTGGTTGTCAAATAAAATTAAATGTCTTTCTTTCTTTTTTCTTTTTGGTAATATTTAACATTATATATGCTTGCAGTTTGACATATCTTTAGGTATCTTAAATTTATTTTGCTTGCGATCAAAGTTGGTTGATCGACACATGTTCTGTATAATAATTGTTACAAAAAGAACATTGCTCAGAATAGTTATATAAATTGTGTGCTTTTAAACATATTAAATAGCCGTAAGTGTAGGTAAGTGCCAGAATCAATTTTGTCATTGACTAATAAACTATATCATCAACACAATGAGAGAAGTAGACGGGCGTTTCTATAACAAAATTCAGATTCCCGAACAAAAATTGCGTTTAGCATAATCTAAGGCAACGTGCGTGTAGCAGCTAATTAATATTTATTATATTCATGCCAATTTGTACTTATGTAAGTACTTATAGTGAGCCATCTGATCAATGCATCTGCTAAATAAATGTACCTACTGGTACTGCCTGTGTAATATATTGTAAATATAAGAGAAAATTAATAGAAATAACGTTTAAATAATACAGATTTTATGACAAGAACCTGCATGAACATGGTCAAAGTCAAATATCATTTATTAATTTATTTTTATTATTATTAAATATGACATGGATGACGTTTATTGACTGCGCCACTTTAAAGATGTGTCGGTGACGTCGAAACTTACTCGTATATTGATGCTGATATATCTAGCTGCGCCCCACGGTTTTACCCGCGGTTTTTCGGAATAAAAAGTATCCTATGTCCATTCCAAGGACCTCAAGCACCTACATACCAAATTTCATCAAAATCCATTCAGTAGTTTTTGTGTGATTTAGTAACAATCGATCCATCCTCACAAACTTTGGCATTAATATTTGTATGAAGGATGAAACTGTTTAAATTTTGTCCGCGTTCTTACATATTCCTGTCGCACTGTATTTAATGTGTACCTATATAAATTAACGTACCTAATATCTGACCATATTTTCTTGTACATGACGTACTCGTACAGTTTCTACATTGTTTTGAAGTAGGACGGACATAAATCAAAATTTGCTTTGTCAATCCGCGCCAAAGCGGCGCCCCGTATTCTGTAATAGCATATCGCTAGTTGAACTGCGTAAGCATGTTCTCAGTTAGGAACTGCATGACGGTTGAACTATGCTCGATAAGGATTTGGACTCCAAACAAAAGACGTGTCTGCCTGATAAGAATCTAAAGGACCCGGTACACGATGCCTCAATAATGAATATCGCGTAAATGACATTGGCGTATTTGAAATCCTTTGATGTGCGGAAAACACCGAGACTCATTACCTTCTTTGTCAGCCTCTGTGGTGTAGTGGTTGGGCGGGTTAGCTCAGATCTCATACACCACTGAGGTTGCGGGTTCAATTCCCGCGAGGAGACAAATGTTTGTGAACAGAAAAAAGCGCTAGCATTTGTTTCGTACTGGGTGTTGAGGGACCAGTCTTCGTAGTTTCTGGTTACCAAGATACAGGGAATCCTAGTTAGGGGCCAGGCTCTAGGTATGTGATCGTTGGGCGTGATTAATTATTTAATTTATATCTTTACCTACAAGTCCTACAACTCTAAAACATCGCGTACCTACATATGTAGGTGTAGCGTACACGTACAGTTTAAGTTTTCTTAAACAATGGACCATCCTATAGGCTATAGGTATAACGTGTAGGTAGGTACCTATACGATGGTCTATTGTGTTTAATAGGAGACTAGCTTTACGAGTACCTACCTAGCCAATTGTCAATTTTTGAATACATGAAATTGGTGAAGCCTATTCTATTATTCTCAATGGCAACGTTGGCTTGCATTGCACACAAAGTTATTTTTTTAATCAATACGGTCTCTGCGAAATAAATGGGTACCTACTTGGGTGGCATCTCAATACATATGTGAAGTCGTACTGTGTAATGTCATCTATGTGTAAATTAATTCAACAGCCCGTTGATCAATGCGAGACAGAACTGATAAATGAGTACAAACCACAGCGTACGCCTTATTAATATTAAACAGAAATATCGTTGCCCAGAATACTTCAATTGTAAGCTTTGAAAATATTAATTAGTCTAAAGTGTAAGGGCCAGGATAGATAAGTTTAGATAACGCTTTGTTGTTACAAAACAATATAAGCTAAGCGGTCTCGTCGCTTACCTAATACAATTAATAATGTTGCACACCCAGAATAGGGTTGATTGTAAAGGAACTAATTTATAAATTTGTAACAACCATACCATCTTTTCATTGTCTAGAAAAAACTGATTTAGAACAATTATTAGTGAACATATTACATTGATTTATTAGTGAACATACAACAAATACATGTAAAACTTACTTTAAATATTAAAAAATACTTAAATTACCAAGCATATACATATTAGAAATTTGTAAATTTATACGAAATAGCCCCGACTTATACACGAAACGAGGAGATGTCCCTAAGAACACAATCTGCACAATACGTCATAAAACCGACTAGTTGTGCCGACTTAAACTACATTCGACAGGTACCTATGGTACGAGAATGTCCTTAAAAATATATAATCAACTACCACAAACAATAAAAAATAAAAAATATAAAACAACTATTGATAAACAAAAGTTGACTACACGCTTGATGAATATTTAAATGACTAATTTAATAAATAATGTACCTAACATTTATGACGAATATACAATAATAAATACATAATATAATTAAATGAAAAATTGTAAAATGCATTATGAAAATAAAATTATTTTTTATAATCATTATCATTATTTTATTTTTCATATATTTTTTTTTTTCTTTGAAGCAGTTTTCCTCTCTTCTATATTTCGTACCCGACAGGGTCTTTAGTGAACTGACTACAAATTGACCATCTGTTGTACCTACCTACATTAAGGAATGCATTAAATAAATAAAATCTACAATATAGTACCAATAAACATTTCATTTCATTTATGCGATCTCTTCCAGACCACCTTTGGATGGATAGGACTCAAAGAAACTGTAAGGGAAGGTGGTGGTGTGTATAAAATAATATCATGTACTACATAATATATAGTCATAATAATATATAAAATATGATTATAATATAGGACAATAGATCTTTAGCTTTATCGGCACAATTAAGAATTACAGTCGTTTCTTTACCACAAGCCAGACTTCCGAACAACAATAATTGCATTTAAGTAAATAATAGTATCTATAATTATTCAATTATGCAGATATGCAAAACGGAAGTTTCGCGGTACCGAGCTCTTGTGATAAATCCACACTAACCATCTCTGTCTGTCTGTTTGATACCTTCTTACAACTAAACGGTTGAACAGATCTTGAGCCCGGAGAAGGAGATAGGATATTTTTATACCAATTTAACGTTGTGTCAATAAATCAACCAATAATAATAATAAATCGAAATTCAAATCATTAGTAATTTTCAGAATTATTGATTGAATGATCTTACGGATTCAACAAACATTCGTTCTAACTACATTTCAGATTTTTTTTCGTTTACTGTCCGATCCCCGATGTATCGAATAAATACATATCTAAATATTCTCACATAACTTAAAACTAAAATATTTTACTGTAAATATTAAATATGCGTCGAAATAAAAAACTTTCTTTATATCAATAATAGGGCAATCAATCTAATTAGTTTTTTACGTGGTTCCCTTAGGATGGCGAAGTAACCTACGCACCCGAACTCGCAGGCAGTAGCTAGTGTATTATAATGGTTCTGAGCGATATCAAGCCGTCGCGTCGTCCCGCCGACAATTCGCAATGCGGCGCCTCGGCGGCGCGGCGGGCGCCACTGATGCCGTGGGCCATTTCTATCCCTTCTACTTGTACTATAATATTCTGTGTTTTTACTCCGGTTAACTGCTGAACTGAATAACTTCGGTATTATACATACTTGCCTACATTTTATATAGGCAGTCATTTCTCTGTACATTTCGAAGAGTTTTTGTCATGTTTAGGATATTTGCCCTTATAAAGTTAGGCAGATTCGAGTATGAACGCAAACGTTTTTTGTTATAATAACCTGTAGGTATGAAATATAAATGTGTACAATCAGTCACCCAGTCTGGGCCAGCAAGTCTAGTGTTTGCACATCTGGCATGCCATATGTGTGTGTGTCGGGGGGCGAACTGGCGACGCATGCCTTGTGTACTTAATAACTTATTGTATTTTTTTTAAGCAATTCTTAAATAATGCTTGGCAAAAGTTTAATAAATTCAAGACTCCATTGTATTTAGATCGACATAAGACTTAACAGGGGATCGGACAGTAATCGAAAAAAAATCTAAAATATAGTTAGAACGAATGTTTATTGAATTCGAAAGATTCAATAAACATTCGTTCATTCATTCATTCATTCATTCAATCAATATTTTTGTAAAATAATTATAATTTATATTTTTAAATCAATAAATAAAATCTAATAATTCTGTTCTTTTTTATCTGTTCCGAAACACCAGCACAGTGCATGACGTCATTTTAAAGTAAATACCGAGTGCGAAGCTTGTGTTTATTTTAAATTTTTGCTTTTAATCTAAATCAAAACGATATGTTTTTTATACCATGACGACCCTAAAGTCTTTAAACTTCACAAAAACGTATAAATCACTTTGCAAGTTTGCCTTCGTAGAGCTTGTCGCTTCGTTGGCCAGCGTGTGACGTCATACATCTGAGGTAACCTTTTGCGCAGCAATATTTGAAACATAACATTAAAACATAATTTTAGGTGCTTTTAGGACTTTATTTAATTAAAATATTATATTTCATAGCTATATATATATATATAATATATATATATATATATATATATATAGCTATACATCTGAGGTAACCTTTTGCGCGGCAATATTTGAAACATAACATTAAAACATAATTTTAGGTGCTTTTAGGACTTTATTTAATTAAAATATTATATTTCATAGCTATATATATATATATAATATATATATATATATATATATATAGCTATACATCTGAGGTAACCTTTTGCGCGGCAATATTTGAAACATAACATTAAAACATAATTTTAGGTGCTTTTAGGACTTTATTTAATTAAAATATTATATTTCATAGCTATATATATATATATCTATATCTATATCTATATCTATATATATATATATATAAAGCTATATATATATATATAGCTATATATATATATATATATATATATATATATAGCTATATATACATTATGGTTAATTTTAAACACTTTCTGAAAAGTTGTCCGATCCCCTATTGTATTTAGTTCAATTTGACATTAGACTTAATTGTATTTAGTTTAATTTGACATATGACCTAATCGTTATTTAGTTCAATTCGACATTAGACCTAATCGTAATTTAGTAAGACTAGTCGTGTGATAAAATGTGTGAAACGTTTTTAATAGATGTCGCGTCCGTCACCCTTAGTGGAGGAATGCCAGTATTTCGGCCACCGAGGCTTAGTAGCTCAGTTGGTTAGAGCACTTCCTCTAAAATATTTAAATATTTTGCATACCTACCCAATAAGGTTATTAAATGTGTATAGTATAGGTAGTATTTTTTTAAATTAGTTCCCGACTCGCACAGTAGGAAACCCGCCATCAGTAGAATTCAAACACAAACCTACGAGTAGAGTTGGAATAGCAGCACTACCTACTGGAAACAGGTTCGAAAATCGCGCGCTAGTGTTATAAGGATATGTAATGGCGCCTGTACACTCCGCGCCAAACAGACCAAGGCAGTCCGAGGACGAGAGTATACAGGAAACGCATATGCTCGACGCGTCTCATCGTTCCTCGGGCGGAGCATAACGAGAACACTCGAGAGTCTACAGCCGGCATAAGGGTGAGTGTCCACTGACCTCGTACTGGTCGCGCGCGGCGCGCACCCGTTCGAGGTACATGTCGTAGACGATACGCGCCATGTGCGGCATGTCTTGCGCGCGCAGCACCAGCTGCTCGGGCACGGCGGCGCGCCAACCACGCTGCGCCGGGTACCGCTCGCCCGGCACCAGCTCCAGCTGCAGCGGACGCTCCACCAGCTGGAAGGCAACACGCATATTGTAACAAGGAACAAAACTACTAAAAAACAAACCAGCTCCAACTGTTGCACTCGAAAAGGAAAGTTCGATAGTCACTTATTCGGTGTATCCTACCGACTGCGCTATAAGCTTAAAATCAATGTCAGATAAAAATATCGCAAATATATATTTAACTATTCTTGCAGGTTAACTGAAGTTTTTGGTGATTTCTGTTATAAGTTTCCTGATCACAAAGTTAAACATAAATCTCATAACTTTTAATCGTAACAAGTGACGCTTAGGACTAAAGACCCCTGGCAAAATGAACAATCGACTACATTCAGGCTTTGTAGCCTGAATTTAGTCGATTTTTAAGTCGTCGGGTTTAAGAAATGAAATTCATCAGTGTGTATTTTTCATTACTCTTCATTTCAAAAGTGCTGGTCAATTTACGATACGAGTCAAGTACGACATAAAGTTAATGGTGCTGAGCTATATTTAAAGTGGGATCGGCATTTAAGAAGGGGAACGGACCAGATGCGTTCCCTTTTAACGCATCATTCGACTATATGTAAACCAAACCTTGGATTTAATTAGAGAGATACAAAAATGTTGAAGTCATCATCTATGTCATCATCGCTACAAAAGAGTTGTGACGTTGGTTTATCTATACTGGATTTTAAATCCACCTTTGATATGGCAGTTATGCATAATGATACCGGAATTGATTGACATTTATATTCATATAAAATAAAATATTAGTCTTCATCTTCTCTTAGCTATACTACTACGTATACGAACATGTATGTATATCTGTAAGCTATCGAAATAAGTGAAAGGACTTTACCTGGTGGAACACCACGGGCTTAATAATCAGTAAAGAAAAGATAATGTTGCCCTGTGATAATGGTACCACATACCTGGTTGAAAGTAGGCTGCAGCTCGAAGCAGTTCCTGAAGAGATTGGCCCTCGCGAAGATGTAGAGCCCCAGTCGAGCTCGGGACGCCGCCACGATCAGACGTCTTAGGTCGCGCACGTGACCCACCGCCTTCGTACGCACGAGGGAAACGAAGGCTATGTCGTTCTGCTGACCCTGGTATTTGTCCACTGTCGTCACCTGCATAGGAAAAAAAAAATTTTTAATTTCGGCCGTATAGGGTCCAATCCAAGTCTCATGTATCTGTCTGTTACAGGTCTTTAACGAAAAAACTATGTGAGCTGATATTGACAGTAGATTATGTATTTTATTTACCAAAATAATAAACATATTAAAACTGCCAAGTTTAACGGAACTCAGAATGTGCTAAGTCTCCTTCGCTCTTGGGCGGTATTTGAAGCTCCGTGAACTGTTGTTTTGTTGGATGATTTTGTTAAGATACGCTACAAAACAATATCAAATATAGTCCAAAGCGGGAGTCGCATCTACTTTCTAATTTAGCGGACCCAATCAAAAGCATAATAAATCGGACAAGTGCGAGTCGGACTCGCTCACCGAGGGTTCCGTACAAATACTATATTTTTTATGATTTAATTACACTACATACAAATGTATGGTTTTCAGAATTTTCTCTGTACTTGTAGTATAAGACGATATTACTAGCCAAATTTCATAGTTCTAGTCTAAAGTTTAAATTTTGATTCCTTTGAGAGTGCTGAAATATACGTTTTTTGCGGCATAAACGGCCGTGCCTTTTTTTACGTTAACTTAGAAGTTTGGTTTTTTCACAGCTTCAAGGGACTATAGACCTGAGAATATGGTTTACAGACCTGGTAGATAGACGGACAGGCAGACAGACGGACAACAAAGTGATTCTATAAGGGTTCTGTTTTTTTTCTTTTGAGGTACGGAACCCTAAAAATGGTTAAATATTTAAACATATAGTCGACAACGTACATACAATATTTAACTCGTATTAGAGTGTCAAGATTTAGAGGTTCACCAAACATCTGACTGGACAAATCAAATTGGTCCTTTTCTTATTAAATTTTTATAACACCTGGTTCATAAATTAATGTGAGCCGCACTCCAAACAGCCTTTTGCCAACTTAATCATAAAAACTCAAACGACGACAAGAAATTCCCAAATTGGTGACAGATTTAGGTCATAAAATAGATATTGATGAATCGCATACATCTCAATATTCTAGACAAATATACACATCATAAATGTCTTAATATGTTCGATTGATCAACAACATAATGATGTGGCCTGAACGTGATTGATTGAATAACTTAGGAACGGACACTCATTATTTTTTCACGTAGCGTCTGTGACTGTATTTTATTACTCATCAGTGAATCTGATTTTATGCATCTGCGTCTGATATACATCTGGTGAGCATATCTCGTAGGAGGGATGAGTTCATATCCAGGCTACATAAGTCGTTTAATTAGCTCATCATCAATGATTAAAAACAAGGTAATAGAAAAAACAAGGTGCAAGGAGGTCTTATGTACTAGAACTATTCTAGTACATAAGACCTCCTTGAACCTTGTTCGATCGAAGTTCGATTAGCGCAAATGCAATCACAAATCATAGTAATCATCGGGGTTGTGTGTGGGTTAGGTATTTACAGCATTTGATGGCAGAGTTCTATTCTTTGCACTTCATATTGTAATGAAAAAAATATCTTAATCGTCTTGGGCGGACGGAGATTGTTTTGGAACTGCACTCCCGGGAGGTACCTTTTTCTTTGCTGTTAGGAAATATCGGGTAATTTTGGAGGAAATAAAAACTGCAAGCAAAATGAAAACTGATTTTACGAATTTTAATAAAAAATTACTTGTTGATTTGATGGGTTGCTTTGGGGGAAACATTACTAACATTACTAATGGGAAATAAGGTGGATTAAGGGCATACAATACAATACAATACAATAATACTTTATTGATCACCAAAACAGGAAACAGAAGTTTATAGTTACAAATAATTGTGGTAGAACAATGGGCGGCCTTATCGCTATGTGCAATTTCTTACAGGCAACCTTTGGATGGACAGGAATAAAATGGTAAAAATTTGCGGTCAGTTGGTGTATAAAGTAATTACCTAATATAAAAGATATAATTTAGTAAATACAAAACTTCAAAAATATAATAGTATAGACATAATAATACAAACAAACAAAATAATACATGTTGTATTTTTTGAGAAATTATACATGTTTTTAGTCGGAATGTGCTTTTTTCAAAAACCTCAAAATGCAGTATTATTATGCTACAACCCTGTATACTTAGGGGTGTCTCTTGAGATATTCAAATCCCTACATAAAGAGGACGTCCTTCAAGGAAGCAAGCTAAAGCTGCAACGCAATCAAACTCGGCTTAAAAGATTTATTGATATATTCATTTCCATCCATCGATATCAAATAGATTTAGTGATGGTGTCAAAATTCAAGCCATCGTTTTTTTAAGCGTCTCGAACGAGTCATAAGTTTATTCTCATGATTTAGTCATGGTTATTCTCATTCTGCATCGAACGAGTCATGATAAGTTTATTCTCATGATTTAGTCATGGTTATTCTCATTCTGCAAAGTGCGAGTATTGTAGAGTTCTTATAGTATACTGAGTAGTGAGTGGAAAATTGCGAAGAGTCATCGTAAAGGAGGGAAAATAAGTGTAGTGTTCACAGTCCAAAGTACGAGTAATGTAGACTTGTTAGTAGGTATCCTTAGTAGAATAGTAGGAATTGCCCGCCTGGACAATCTGCCTTAACTCGGATAAAATCATTCTTATTGAGGATATCCGGCCAAAAAATGGTGAAGAGTCATCGTCAAGGAGGAAAAATAAATATAATGTTGAGACATTTAGATTTTTTATGAAATAAAGTTTTAAGAAAGTCTCTGAGTCTAACGATAATACGCACTTTTTATCGCATACATTTAACGGAATGACTTCGTTTACTCTGTATATGCTTACGGAGATCATTTTCTTGTCATAATTATTCTGTGCTACCCTCCCACTGTCCGTGGTGTTTTAGAAGAGCCCGCTTCAGGAAGATTATATAACTTCTCAAACGCTAAAACATAAACACAATAACAATAAAAAAAAGTCAAGATTGTCAGTCAGTCAAATCAGGCAGCACTCCTTGACGGCCTTGACACGGCACGTATTGTTAGGTTCCTTACTCTGCAGCCCTAACCACCGGTAGTTTGTGCCCTGCCCCGCTCGCAGCCAGCGGCATTCTAGGTTTAGGTTATTTGTAATATATTTGTATGTGTTTTTAACCGACTTCAAAAAAAGAAGGAGGTTCTCTATTCGATTGTATGTTTTTTTTATGTTTGTTACCTCAAACCTCCGACATTTATGAACCGATTTGGAAATTTATTTTTGCGTTGGGTTCAGTACATCTACGAAGTGGTCCCATATACCTACCTAATTTCATCGATATTTGATCTTGAACTTCGAAGATACATTGAAGTCGATTTTTTTAATAAAATGTATACTAGTTTTATAGAAATATTGATAAGAACTTACATTTAAAAATGAAAATAAATAACATTAATAACAATAATAATTTATTTATTTCATTCAAATATAGGTACAATATACACACTAAAACTGCAAAAGATATGTAACGGTCCACAGTACACGACTGAATTGACGACGTCACAATGCCTTCGTACCTACGTCAATGATGCGTGACCGGGCATGCGTGAGTGTTGCGTAGAGCGGTACAGTAAGCGTTAGGAGATGACGAAGGATCAGCCTAAAGGCTATGTAAGGTAATTAGTAAGTATTGGTTTATGTAAGTGTATTGAGATATTGAAAACCACCGTCCATTATTTTTGCGTAATTCCTCTCCCTGCATGGTTGTCTGGAAGAGATCGCTTTAAGCGATAAGACCGCCAATTGTTACGCTTTTGTTACGTTGTTTTTATTATTCATAATTTTGTGTGTTTTTCAATAGAGAGTTATTTCATTTTTATTTTCAATTTTTTTTCACACATCGCACACCCAAAATAATCGATTAATACCGATTCATAATCGATTGCTGATCTACGATGGTGGTGGCCATATGATGTTTATGGTGTGATCAAAACGCGGACCGTGGGAAGGCGGCTTTATAAGGACATGAATGTATAATCATAATTTTAGATGAAGCTATTTTTAGATATTGCGTTATATTCTGGTACATTTAATTTAATGTTCTTGTTTCTTTGTGTAATCGAGTAATCGTGGTTCTTGACGTCTATTCTTAGACATTACATTATATTCTGGTATATTTAATTTAAAATCTTGTTTTTTTGTACCAACTTAGGATTTTATATAAATACGTCACAGTACGACTGTGTACACCGTCAGTTTATAATAAATCTATATTGTGAACGAACGATCACATTTATAATAACGCATACAATTTCAGATATTTCGTCAGTTTCCAATTTTGCAAAAACTATTATAAACATAACTGCTTTTACTAATATGATGACATATTACATTAACTGCTAAATTTTAATTAAATTAAAATATCTAAAAAATACATCTAAACCTTAAAAAAATATAGCAAAAAAATTATATGTAAAATTTTTATTGCGTTAGTAGTTTTACTATGGTAATAAATAATAGATATTGAGTTCAAAACACAAATTCCAAATTAAAATATTACAGTCCGTCAAATCTAAGAACCGTTTGACAGTTCTGACAATTGAATGATAGGGATGGGATGAAAAAATCGATTACTATAATATCCGAACTTTAAGAGATCGATTACTATAATATCCGAATTTTAAGAAATCAATTGTTATAATTAAATAAAAGAAATGTTTAGGATATTTTTTTATTCACTACTAGTACTAGTATCGTCGTCTTCGTCATCATCGTCATTTAAATTAATGACCAGTTGATTGTCCATTACATTATCAAAGTGTACGTCTCTTTCGAAGTCGTCCATTATTATTTTCTTTGTTTTTTGTACTACTTTACTCCAATCTTCCTGTGTAACTTGGGCACATGCTTCCTTTAATAAACCTTCCATTTTCTTGACACTGAAGGGTGGTTTTGTGTTGTGTCTTGCTGCATAACCTGTAAAACAATAATGTAACTATTTGATAGCAGACGAAAACCATTGTTTAAATTATAAATGTTAGAAGTACTCGTGTTATTATTATAATATTATAAAATATTACCTTTAACTTGGGCCCAAATCAGTTCAATGGCATTATATTGGCAATGGTACGGAGGAAGTCGTATGACTTTGTGCCCGTGCTCTTCGGCCAATTGGTCAATTACATATGTCGGTTTTGGTGGTTTATGCAATTTCACTAACTGTAATAATTCAGCTTTTAATAGTGACATGTCGGCATCCACTCCTTTTCTTTGCAGCCATGCCACCAAATCTGCTTTCTTATTGGCTGACGTAGGTGCTTTATCAATTTGCACAGAGTGGTATGGGGCATTATCCATTATAATTGTGCTGTTAGGAGGGATATTCTGTAATAAATTTAAGAACCACTCTCGGAACCTTACTGCGTCCATTTCTTCATGATACTCTTTAGTGCTTTTGGATTGGAAAGCTAATAAAGAGTTTTCCACGAAGCCTGTAGACGCTGACCCAGCATGGCATATTATGAGGCGTCCACCTTTTCCTATCGGCACCTTCGAGCATGAAGCTTCAGAATCATCAGTCCATGTTTTCGGCACAGAATGGTTGGAATTTAGCCAGGTTTCGTCCAAAAATATTACATTATCCCAGTTTATAATTTGTTTAACTTCGCGCAGGAATGTTAGTCGCTGCATAATTATGTCATGTCGCTCCATAACAATTTTTCGTTTGTCAACTTTTTTGTATCTGAAGCCAATTCCTGTTATTACCGTTCTCAACGACTCTATGCTTCCCTTATACAGCCCGGCATCTTTTAAAGTTGCACATAACTTTGCCAATGTTGGAAATTCGCCCCTTGTAAAATACCCGTATATATGGTTTCTAATAGCATGACTATCGAATTCATCGATGCCTGTCACAGGTTTATTTCTTTTTCGTTTTTTCGGTGTGTGAAGTACGTTACTGTCACTCCCCGAAGGCCCATATTTTTCACTTAATATTTTGCCAACGGTGCGGCTACCAATACCGAGAGCTTCACCGACGCGATCCCGAACTTGTGTAACTGGCAGTAGAAGTCCACCATTTTGAGATTCACGCTCAAAATACTCGTGTAATTTCACCACCAATTCACGAGCCTGGCTGTTCAAAGTACGTCCTCTTTTCGACATTATTAATAAACACTTGCTTAGTTCGGAGTCCAGTATAAATATTGCCAAGGTAAACGGATAAAGAATGATCAGTCCAGAAAAGTAATAGCCAAGTCACAAATTGTAAAACACAAACGAGAAAGCAAGTACGCGCACAGTCAGCTTCCAAGATGGCGAGAGACTGCTGACGCCGAACCGACCGAGCGGACCGCGTGCGCTTGTAGTTGGCAGTGTTGCCAGAAAAAAAAAATTTATTTTATTTTTTCGCTTTCGACAACTTTTTAAAGAAGCAAATATATTTGATTTATAAATACGTATTTTTGGTGAATGGGTTTTATCTCATATTTTACGATTACATAACTATTTAGTTATGTAATCGTAATATGTGAGATAAATCCCATTCACACGAAAAAATATTTGTTTGGTTGTCAAGTGTAATTTGTAAATAATACATTCGATTTTTCGTATATGTAAACGATTTTTTTGCATACAAGTGTATCCGAAGAGTCGCAACACTACGTGCAGTGACCTAACTACGTAACTTTGTAATGAGGTCAAGAATATAACTATTAGAAATTATTTACTGTGTAAATATGTGTTATTTTGCTTTGTTTGAAAGTTTTCAATTACATTTAGATATTAAGAATTGTACATTTTTAGATACAATAATGAAATCTTTCTAAATTCATGGTTTTATGAAAAAGGTTATCGAAACTGAATAATGTACGTATGAACAAAGTTGTTTCGGTTTGAAAAATATGAAACGTCAAACGGTACCTCTTAGATTTGATGGACTGTAAAGACTTGGCAGACAGCGCGCTATTGTGTATTTAGCTAAACGTATTACGTCCGATGATATAACATCGCTAGAATTCAAAGGTCACATTCACAGGTTTTTGTTTAATGAAACGTAGACAAATAGTAAAAAAAGCTACAACACTAGCTGGCGACCGCGGCCCGCCACTTCGTCTGCGTCGGACTAGTATAGTATTGTTTAAGTCAATAACTGAATGAAGGATTAAAAAATAAAGTATTTGGGCGCCCACTGACTGAAGAGATCGTGGATTCGTTTTTGTTTTCAAATCGAAGGAATTTGAGCAATACTATTGCTTCAATGTTCCTCGCTGCAGTCTTAAGTATTGTATATAGGTACGCTTAGTATTTGAAGCTTGTCATTTGTTTTCTGGCTGTGGCGAGAACATGGTCTTCATAGCTTCTTATAAATGTCATTAAAAATTTACAATTAAATTAAAAATATCATTTGATATTGCAGTGTGTAATAATAACAATAAAATTAAGTATCATCAATAATAATTCTTACAATTTTACATTTTTACATCAAATAAATTGTCATATTGTTTGCTCAACCAACCAATTTTTTAGAGCATTCGTGAAAGCCGTTCTTGCTTTCCCTGTAGGGAATCTTAGTTCGGGGTGGAGTCTAATGTATCTATGTAATGTTTGAAAGTTTTCCACCCACGACGGAACGGAGAAGGGAAAAGTGTTTGGGGTAAGATATTGTGCGCGTGTGTATTTTTCTCTCTCCGTCGAAACTCACGTGCATAAAACTATTATATAAATGAAACTGAGCCAATTTTGTACATTGAAGATATTATTGAAAAACTAACAGGGATCGACTATTTAGAATTTAAAGAAACATGAAACCACGGTTCTTACAATTTTTGTCTGTTTGTTTGTATGTTTTTATCTATAGTACATATGAAACGGATAGTTGTTTAGCGGTTATCCGTCATCCTAGAAGCCGGACATATCCGGCGGCGGCATATTCGGCTAAACATTGCTGTTACCACTAATTTTACTGTACCACTAATTCACCTTGCATTAGTGGTAAATTATGATTTACGACTAATGCAAGGACCTATTCCTTCACGCGGACGAACTCGCGGGAAAAAGCTAGTTAATTTATAATTAACCTCCAAAATGGCCAAAACATAATGCGGTTTTTGGCACTAGCTTGGGATTTTTTTCAGAGATGGTTCTTAGAAAGTTAAAGGTATTATGCCAAACCACCACAGGGCGCTGCAATAGATGACATAACGTGGGTTTTATCAAAATCCTCAATTCTTTTTTACCACGTATTTATTAAGACACTTTCTTGTTGTCTGTTTGTCTGTCGTTCCGGGTGGAATCTTGCAACTCAAATTTCGAGCACTTCCCGATTAGCTATCCGGCTAAAACCTTCAAGGTAGCTCACAACTCGATGACAATGCATTTTAAATCCTAAAAACATGGTTTTTAGATTATTTTTTAATTTATTTCGGATTTTAATTTACCTTATGCGGTCGTCCGATGAGCGGGTTGTCTGCGCACCTCTTGTCGATGACGTCACGGATGAGGTGCTTCTGCCCGTTGTAGGTGGTCAGGATGGAGATGCGCTCGGCGGGCCACCCCACCAGGCGCATGTACATAAACACTGCCACCACGTACTCTGCTTCAGCCAGATTCTGTCAGACAAAAGGGAAATTTTAAATGTATAGAAGGTAGGTTTAATTATCCACTTGCTCTGAAATATGGTGGGTTCAATTTCCGGATTTTTCATTTATCATAAAAAGTAATTTCCCCATTTCTCGAAAACACATGCATATTCCCTATTCTCATCATGTGGGTATGTACTTGTAGCCAACCCTGGTGTCAGAGTTAATAGACCGCCCGAAGGCCTCCGACATGGCCTAACTACACAACTAACCTTTGAATGTAATACATACTAACAGAACACATATTGTATTTAAAAAATGTTAAAAGAACCGAACTCATCTTAATCACAAGTTATTACGATAGATCTAGACTTTTATAGTATTTATAATTTATAACCAGTGCGTTGGCTTTAATTTATCTCCGAGGAAAGATTTAAAATTGTAACATACAGCTCATTGCTGATGACGTTGTCCCAAAAATATTTTATGAAAGAAACAAAATAATTAATTATTTAGCATGCATAATTAATTATTTAGCAAACAAACGTTGTTTATAGCTTGTTCCGCTAAACAGCTGATATAAAATTTTATCTTATCAAGATTCAGTGAGAAATTCAAGGAGCGTAGGAGCGTAGGTGGACGGGGCCTGGCAAAATTTTGGAATCTTCGAGGTACTCTTTCGTTTGCAGTGACGAAGTTTTGTTCTATGTAAACATCGATAATTTTGGGATATATAGAAATTGAAATTTTGAAAATATGTACACGGTGACCAGAAAAACTGAAACTTCTAAAAACAATATATATCTCAAACACGATTTGATTTGATGGATTACTTCAGGGGAAACATTCCAGATAGAAAATATGGGCAATTAAGCAGATCTCTTTAATATTGTTAAGAAATTAAATTTTACCGTCTGACCACCTTTCTCAAAAATCTGCTGCGGTGGGCTAACCAGCGAGCGGTAAAACAGCAATCAACTATCCTCACTGGTAAAATTAATATTAAAATTACTACTTGTTTACAAATCACCTATAAAACTGTAGATGATTTGTACGTTCGAAAACCGCGCAATAATTTGAAGAGCGCAAATTAGTAAAAAAAAAAGTGTGGCACTCGGAGACTGCCGCGGTAAAGCTATTGCATTCGTAGTGGGGGGTGTTAGGTTATTTTCGTTAAGGAATTTCTGGATTCGGTCTCCACGCTCAATGCCCGCGATAGAAGCTATGCAATAGCTTAAAAGGTCAATTGCGCAGCTACAACACCCTATAGTTATGATATGTTTGTACTAGAATTTGATTTAGGAATGGGATATTTACCATGTACTTGTTTTGATCAAGCACCATGATCACGGCGATACAGTATCGTGTATCTGGGTACTGTCGTGCTTGTAAGTGCCGAAATATCGAGAACTCAAAACAAAACAAATACATGGTAAATACCCCGTTTCTAAATCAAATTCTAGTGTCAGTGACCATGTTACTTTAAATATGATATGTTTGTGTTTGTCCAAAACAGCCTTCGGCAAAGTTCTTTGAACTAGTATACTGATAATAATTTAATCCTCATATTCATAGCTGAATATCGAAAATTAAAATTTGTTTACAACATTATCGTTGTAGCTTCCCAAATCTATATGCATATACTATGTAAACGAAGTGTTTGACTGTGTATTGACTTCTCGTGTAGAGGAATGCTGAATAGGAGTTATTACATGATTAGGTTATGTCACGACACTGATAGTTACGGCCTTCAACGAATAACAAAAGGCGGACGGAATCTCTCTAAGCAACAACCGAAGCATAGCAATGGCGGTGGCGTTATGTTTGTTTGAGTAGACGGAGGGCCAATGTAACTGCCGATCGGCATAGCATGATACAGATGTATGCGTGAAGCTTCGAGCGGACTGGCATAGCTGATTACTTCACTATTGAATTTGGTGACGAGACGTCCGCCTTTTTAATTCGTTTCAGGTCACGGCTTAAACAGAGGAAGGATCTTGTAAATTTTCAGGTTTTCTTGCTGCTCAAAGTCGAACAAAAAGGTAAATGGTGTTAGTATACCTGGTAGAAGTACGGACTAGGTTCCGTCTCTCCCGCTCCGTTGAAATCGTCGACATTGATCAGCTGAAAGTCGTAGCGCAGCCCTGCGTTGGCGGCGCGGTACTCCGGCAGGCGGGTCACGTGACCGAGATCACCGAGCGCGCGGTACCGCCAACGGTATAAGTTGCAGATGCTATTGGACAATAAGGGATGTGTTTAGAATTAATAAGGGCGAAAATTGAACGTAAGCCGGTACTTCATAGATAAGAGTGTCGCGTAGCCGGTACCATTAATTAAACAATTACAAAAGGTGCACGTTTTGTGAAGTGCTCAATTTGAACAGTGCCTATTTAGAGAACTGTCCTTAATGAGAAGTGCATCTATTGCGAAATGGATATTTTGCGTTAAGTGCACATTCTGCACATAACCCTTCTTTTGGAGGCTCTTATCGAAGACGGCAATGCAGCAGTCTGTCATATTATAATAGCGTATTTACTGGCTGGCAGTTTTCGAGGATTGCTGCTCGAACTAGGCTGATGGCGCGCGATGTATTTAATTAAGGCATGCACACTATTTAGTTATTTTTTTTAAACTATCATGGTCATTATCGTAAGAATTACGTTTGATTTATTAATTCGAAAATAGTACCGTAATATCGAATTCTCGAAATAAATAAAAAACATGGTAAATATCCCGTTACTAAAAATTTATTACCTATGACAATTTTTATTTTACAGTCCGTCAAATCTAAGAAGTACCGTTTGACAGTTCTGACAATTGAATGATAGGGATGGGATGAAAAAATCGATTACTATAATATCCGAACTTTAAGAGATCGATTACTATAATATCCGAATTTTAAGAAATCAATTGTTATAATTAATTAAAAGAAATGTTTAGGATATTTTTTTATTCACTACTAGTACTAGTATCGTCGTCTTCGTCATCATCGTCATTTAAATTAATGACCAGTTGATTGTCCATTACATTATCAAAGTGTACGTCTCTTTCGAAGTCGTCCATTATTATTTTCTTTGTTTTTTGTACTACTTTACTCCAATCTTCCTGTGTAACTTGGGCACATGCTTCCTTTTATAAACCTTCCATTTTCTTGACACTGAAGGGTGGTTTTGTGTTGTGTCTTGCTGCATAACCTGTAAAACAATAATGTAACTATTTGATAGCAGACGAAAACCATTGTTTAAATTATAAATGTTAGAAGTACTCGTGTTATTATTATAATATTATAAAATATTACCTTTAACTTGGGCCCAAATCAGTTCAATGGCATTATATTGGCAATGGTACGGAGGAAGTCGTATGACTTTGTGCCCGTGCTCTTCGGCCAATTGGTCAATTACATATGTCGGTTTTGGTGGTTTATGCAATTTCACTAACTGTAATAATTCAGCTTTTAATAGTGACATGTCGGCATCCACTCCTTTTCTTTGCAGCCATGCCACCAAATCTGCTTTCTTATTGGCTGACGTAGGTGCTTTATCAATTTGCACAGAGTGGTATGGGGCATTATCCATTATAATTGTGCTGTTAGGAGGGATATTCTGTAATAAATTTAAGAACCACTCTCGGAACCTTACTGCGTCCATTTCTTCATGATACTCTTTAGTGCTTTTGGATTGGAAAGCTAATAAAGAGTTTTCCACGAAGCCTGTAGACGCTGACCCAGCATGGCATATTATGAGGCGTCCACCTTTTCCTATCGGCACCTTCGAGCACGAAGCTTCAGAATCATCAGTCCATGTTTTCGGCACAGAATGGTTGGAATTTAGCCAGGTTTCGTCCAAAAATATTACATTATCCCAGTTTATAATTTGTTTAACTTCGCGCAGGAATGTTAGTCGCTGCATAATTATGTCATGTCGCTCCATAACAATTTTTCGTTTGTCAACTTTTTTGTATCTGAAGCCAATTCCTGTTATTACCGTTCTCAACGACTCTATGCTTCCCTTATACAGCCCGGCATCTTTTAAAGTTGCACATAACTTTGCCAATGTTGGAAATTCGCCTCTTGTAAAATACCCGTATATATGGTTTCTAATAGCATGACTATCGAATTCATCGATGCCTGTCACAGGTTTATTTCTTTTTCGTTTTTTCGGTGTGTGAAGTACGTTACTGTCACTCCCCGAAGGCCCATATTTTTCACTTAATATTTTGCCAACGGTGCGGCTACCAATACCGAGAGCTTCACCGACGCGATCCCGAACTTGTGTAACTGGCAGTAGAAGTCCACCATTTTGAGATTCACGCTCAAAATACTCGTGTAATTTCACCACCAATTCACGAGCCTGGCTGTTCAAAGTACGTCCTCTTTTCGACATTATTAATAAACACTTGCTTAGTTCGGAGTCCAGTATAAATATTGCCAAGGTAAACGGATAAAGAATGATCAGTCCAGAAAAGTAATAGCCAAGTCACAAATTGTAAAACACAAACGAGAAAGCAAGTACGCGCACAGTCAGCTTCCAAGATGGCGAGAGACTGCTGACGCCGAACCGACCGAGCGGACCGCGTGCGCTTGTAGTTGGCAGTGTTGCCAGAAAAAAAAAATTTATTTTATTTTTTCGCTTTCGACAACTTTTTAAAGAAGCAAATATATTTGATTTATAAATACGTATTTTTGGTGAATGGGTTTTATCTCATATTTTACGATTACATAACTATTTAGTTATGTAATCGTAATATGTGAGATAAATCCCATTCACATGAAAAAATATTTGTTTGGTTGTCAAGTGTAATTTGTAAATAATACATTCGATTTTTCGTATATGTAAACGATTTTTTTGCATACAAGTGTATCCGAAGAGTCGCAACACTACGTGCAGTGACCTAACTACGTAACTTTGTAATGAGGTCAAGAATATAACTATTAGAAATTATTTACTGTGTAAATATGTGTTATTTTGCTTTGTTTGAAAGTTTTCAATTACATTTAGATATTAAGAATTGTACATTTTTAGATACAATAATGAAATCTTTCTAAATTCATGGTTTTATGAAAAAGGTTATCGAAACTGAATAATGTACGTATGAACAAAGTTGTTTCGGTTTGAAAAATATGAAACGTCAAACGGTACCTCTTAGATTTGATGGACTGTATGGTCTACCCCAGTGGTTATGGTGAAGTCAAACTATAAGGAAATAATCTCCTCGAGGTTACCCGTTCTACTAATTGTTTAACATTGTTAGGTAAATGATGTGATGAAGCTAGTACTGTAATAAAGACCAATAGATGATGCTCGTACCTGAACAATAGCCCATAAATTCAATTAGGTATCTTCTGTCCTTATAATACATATTGCACATATGACAACAAGGCTCCTCTGAGAGGCGTCTAAAGCTAAGGATTTTTCCTGACATAATTAAATCGTATTATTCTACTTCCTACTAGTTTTTACTATATTACAAATGCAGACGTTTGTGAGGATGAATGGATGTTTGTTACTCAACCACGCAATAATTATTGCATTTTGATTAAATTTGGTATACACTCGTAGGTTGTTTCAGTCCTAGAATAATTCATTTTTTAACTAAAAAACCGACTCCAATTCTGATGTATCTTCGAAGTCCAAGGTCGAAAATCGATGAAATTTATATGCGACCACCTTGAAGCTATACTGAACAGAACGTAAAATATTCTCTTTCTGTCCAGGTCCAGGTAGTCCAGGGTATAAGCTATTTACATTTCGAATTTCTACACAGATATACAACTGATAAACAGTTGTATATCTGTTATTGGTCGGGGGCAGATTGCATAATGATTTCCTCTTATAAAATTCTGGAATTGCCAAGCGTAAGCGTTATTATGAAAATAGATCATACGACGCGACGAACGACAGCACTTGAATTGTAAATGATACAGGTCAAAACCTGTCCACAACATTGTGTTGACTCTGCTGTGCTCCATGGTTCCACGAATTTTCAACGAGTTTAATTCAAATTCATTTCAATTAGTGAAATGACCTTGAATTGCGCCGCATTGAGTTCCTACGCTGCGCCCCGCGATTTCACCCGCGCGATACTTATTAATCGAGTATAAGCTATCTCCATTCCGAATTTTACTCAAATCCGTTGAAACGTTACAGCGTGAAGAAGGAACAAACACACTAACACATACAAAATTCCGCATTTATAATATTAGTGTGATTTTGAATTTTACTACACAGTCGTACTAAAGCTTCGTTTATCATTTGCCATTGATAAGAAAACCCCATTCAATAATAAACCCTTATGTTAAGGTATTTACATTAGAACGTCCGTATGTTTGCAGCTGGAATTCCTATTATTTGGTGTTTAACTAAATAGCCATATGTATTGTATAGAATATTTAGACATTACAGGCAAATACAGGGTGGCCTATAAGTCCTTTTAAATGTAAATTTGGAATGAAATGCATACGACGCGACACTCCAACTGTTCAAACGGTCAAGAACTGGGTTGCAAAGTTTGACGAGACTGGTTCGACGTTAGATAAAAAGCGGTCGGGTCGACCAAGGACAGCACGGACGGAAGAAAACATCGATATAGTGTTACAGTCTGTTCGTAAAAAACCTACCCAGTCTATTCGTAAGCGTTCCAGAATATTAAACGTACCCAGAACATCGTTACAGCGGATTTTAAAGAAAGATTTACTTCTGCACCCTTACAAAATTCTGTTGGTACAGGAACTAAAATACACTGACACTATCTAGAGACTAAATTACGCGAATGAAATGTTCAGCCGCTTTTCTTCGTTCAATAACGTGTTATTCTCTGATGAAGCTCACTTCCACATTAATGGGCATGCAAGTAAACAAAATTGCCGCTATTGGAGTCCCGAAAATCCTAATCATAAGCATCAGAAGCCTTTACACAGCCCTAAAGTGACAGTTTGGGCCGCTATGTCAGCTCGTGGCATCATAGTGACTCACGCCGTGGGAACACTCGGCACGGGCCGCGCCAGGCCGCGCTAGGCGTTGCCACGCCTGTCGCCGCCTGTCGATTATCGGGCCGTGGGACCCTACCCACTGCTATGCCCGTCGTTCGTCAACTTTTCCCCAGCAAAATAATCTCTCGAAGAGGAGACATATCCTGGCCACCACGTAGTCCGGATCTAACCCCGATGGATTTCCGGATCGAACCCGACAAAAACCCGCGGTCATTTGAAGCCCAAAAAGAAAATATTCAAAGAGAAATGGCTAACATCACAGAACTGACTTGCCACGCAGTCATCGATAGTTTGAGACGTCGCTTACAGGAGTGCCGTGATCGTAACGGACTACATTTAGAAGACGTAATTTTCAAAAAATAATTCCCATTTTACAAAGATTAATACGAAATAAAATGATATTTCTGATTGTTAATACTTTTTTATTTATTAGTTATTTACATGTCTAAGGACTGTAAACATAGAAATAAAGTACAAGTTAAAAGTTTACAATGGTGCAACAACGGGCGGGACGTGTGGGAAGTATTAGTAGATACCTACACGTCACGGGAAATTTTGAGGAACAACTTTAATCTTTCTGACTGTTATACATCGTGCCTAACTAGGCTAGGTATATATTCCGTCAGAGGTAATGGCTTGTTTAATGAACCGTGAAATCATGAACTCATGGAGTCATGGATGAACTCATCGGGGTCTTATGGTTATACAGTTTGATTTGCCATCAACTTCTCTGGTGAGCCTTGTCACTTTAAGACGGATAACGTATTGCTATGATTGGGTTGTATTATTATTCTATTATTCTGTGGATAGGGTGGAATAAACAAGTTCAGCGCGCAGTCCCACTGCCAATAATGTTACTTCTGAGGAGATCAAATATTTCTAGCTTGCGTGGACCCTAGATTCTTACCCCGTACTTAAAGGTATCATATAAAATAATAAATTAAGAAATTAAACATTAGTTTTGACAGAATTACCGCTTTATTGGCCATATTTAACTCTTTTGTCATGATGGTGGGCACCACTGCTCAAACACAGGATTATTACGACAAAGTCCTATAATGTAAGAATAATTATGACGGTATCACTTCACGCAATTAACAACAACGATTGGCGTGCAAATAGAACCAGATGCGACTATCATCATTGGTTTTTACGTGTCTGTTCATGATGATTGATATCTCACCCACAATGCTCTATTTTTTTTAATATATTTTTAATATCTTAAAAATATTCCTTGCTTTATTAGGGGAAACGAAAGAACAGGTAGTAAACACGATGGAAACAATTAACAGGGAAGCAAAGGTAGTAGGCCTGAGGATAAATGATGACAAGACGGAGTGCATCCAATGCGATCAAAACATCCGGATTCCTAGGAAGTTTCTAAAGGTCGGAGATGTCACCTATAAAGGAGATAGGTTTAAGTAACTGGGCTGCACTATAACAGCCACAAATACCAGGAAAGAAAAGATAGATATCAGGATACAAAATACCTTCCGTTGTAGTGCAACCTTACACAAGGTATTGGTGTTCGGGCTTCTCAGTAAGCGCACCTTGGTGCGCTTTTGATCCGTATATACAAAACGGTCATTCGGCCAATTTTAATGTACGGCTGTGAGGCTTGGATCTTTAAGGTAGAAAACAAACTAGTTCTAGTGGCAGAACGGAAGCTACTGAGAAAGATCTTAGGACCAGTTCAGGCAGAGGATGGAACATGAAGAAGAAGGAAGAATAGGGAAATTGAAGAACTGGTGGCTGAACCAAATATAATCGGCGAAATAAAAGCGCACAAATTCCGTTGGTTCGGCCACCTTGAAAAAAGGGGGGAAGATCGGGCTGTTAAGCGAGCATACTTGGGACGGCCGAGTGGTCGACGACCCGTCGGCCTGGAAGGATGAGGTCAAAAGGGACGTGTGCGAACTCTACGTCGAGTAATGGCAGGAGGTGGCACAAGACCGACCCAAGTGATGACTTTTACTATCGGAGGCCAAGACTCATTTTAGGTCGCTTGCGTCAACCTAGTAGTAGTAGTAAAAATATATCAAGATCAAGATTAGTAAACAAGTAAACAGCGGCGCAGTAGTAGGTCAAACAAATTGCAAAAACTTGGCCCACATGACGCGTTTCGGCTTGACCACCTTAATGAATGAACTAATTATGAATAATATAGTTAAAGTATATTATTTAAAAGGGATGGTCTTTTCTTCAACCTTTCAATCCTTAACGTTGTGTACTTCAGAGAGTTCAACCTTTCTCACTAAAAATTTTGTTGAACCTAAGTCGTCTTTAAAACCAAATAGAAAAATTGAAAGGATACGGTAAGTGAAAGACATTGTAGCAAAAGTTCTAAAAAAATGCCCCTCAGTTTCTTGCCGTATCTTCTGGGTAGTAGTTCTTTTCTAATATGGTGGTAGAGTCATTGTAATAATTATTATTAAAACTAGCGTGAGTATTATTCATATTATTGTTTACTAACCGGCTACACTCACGGGAATAAGTCGAGACACTCGAGTTCGCGCCAAGCGCTCGCCGTGACCGCACGTACTCCGTGAAGATGAGCGTCTGTACCGCTCGAACACCGGTCGAGTGTCTCGACTTATTCTCGTGAGTGTAGCCGGTTAGTAAACAATAATATTGTAATAATTGACGTTCATAAGTGCGTGTGTGATGTCAAAATTTAATAAAGAACTTTGAATTTTGAACTTACCTAGGTCTAGCACGACCCTGTGCATCCAGTTCCACATACGGCACTCCCAGCCTCACCATCCTGGTGAACAGACTCTGTTCCATGTTGCAGTACTTCTGGAAGGCCATGTTCTTCACCACAGGTGGCAGCTGGTGGTGGTCGCCGATCATTATCCAGCGCTTCAGTCTCGACCGTCCGTCTTGAGGGTTTTGCAGCAGAAGTGGAATGAAGGTCTCGATTTCGAGGATCTGAGCGGATTCCTCCATTAGGATGTTGTCATATTTGAATCCTGGAAAGTTAATTTAATTTTATTGCTGAACAATTTACCACTATTGGCTTCCGAGTAATATATAAATTGCAATGAGCCATTAAACAGTACCTAGAATATGCCACCAAGGGGGAAATCATTGTGCATAATTATAGAACTACAGGGGAGTCTCGAACTCGAACACCGATCCCGATCGCTTTCAAATATATATCGTGATCTGTATTTGTCTATTGGATTGTCGAACTTTTCTACTCTTCTTCTGTTAATTATCTTTGGTTGTAACAAAGTATGTTAAAGCTTCATGATTATGTATAAGTATAACCAATCTTACGAATCTCGATACGCTTACGTTTCGAACTGTCAAAAATAAGAATCCGTAACAGATTAAAAAAAAGCAAATACCACGTTTTTATGGATTTAGAACGCATTGTCATCGAGTTGTGAGCCACCCTAAAAGTTTTAGCCGGATAGCTAATCGGCAAGTGCACGAAATTTGAGTTGCAAGATCCCACCCGGAACGATAGACAGACAAACAAGAAAGTGACTTAATAAAAAGGTGGCAATATTAGTGCTCGCAGTTGTTGCTGGTCAAAATTTTACACCAAAACAAATGACGTAATGTTCTATATATTTAATTATGCAATCCCTTGGTTACTAAATGAAACGCAATTCAGAACTCAATGGTAACCTTGGCCTTGAGACACGAGTGAGGTCAATGAACAATGGTTGGTTACGCAGTGTTTAGCGACAGACACGATTCGCAATCTGTCTTTCTTATTTGCTCGCTTTGCATTCATCTGTCTGGGATAAATTGATGTATTTTATTCGTTCTTATGAAAAGTAGAGACTGCTTTTTAGCCCGGCTCGATATAAATACCCTGGTGCTCCTTATGAACCTACTTCGGTCATTGAACTGAGTCATTACATAGCGCCGGCACTGTCTTCAGGAGCTTTTTGGTACAACGTATAACTTTGTTGTTTGTCCACATTTAACAAAGCTCATCCTATGACACAAAATTTGTAAAAAAAACAGAATTGAAATAGGTAAAGATCTTAGGCACTTTAAATTTTTCTATTTATGCTTATACAATAATCACCAAAGTAGGTATTTATTTCGCAAACTCATAAGTTGCTTAACAAAAAACGGACACGCCAGCAGTTAATACTGATAGA
Source organism: Petrophora chlorosata (assembly GCA_951640565.1). Classification (NCBI taxonomy): domain Eukaryota; kingdom Metazoa; phylum Arthropoda; class Insecta; order Lepidoptera; family Geometridae; genus Petrophora; species Petrophora chlorosata. Next base: position 9,039,808 of record OX621207.1, on the reverse strand, counting down.
CAACAAAAAGTAGAACTAATAGCTGCATGTCAGCTGCTTTTGGTGATTGAACCGTATAGTGCCCCTAATAATGGGATTTTTCGGAGCAATTGCTCATCATTACTCAATTATGACCGTGTATTACCCAGCAAACCTGAGAAAGAAGATGACCTATAAGGATAAAGGAGCTAAGTGGATAGCAATTTGCAATACATTGGCAGAATTGGATTGAACAGGATGAACTCACTTTGAGTTCATCCAGTTAGTCCTATACGTAACAGCAGAATGTATACATTGCGGTTAATTAAAGAATAGAGTGAAGCTCTACTATACACCAAAATGAGGACGTGGTACGACTACTACTAAATGGTACTGATGATAGTTGTTTTAATTGTCAATTAGCGACCCGCCCTGGCTTCGCACGGATGCTATTTACTAACGCGGTGTCAATTGTAGGTGTGTAATTTAATCTTAACTATAAAAATACTTAATTAGAATGTTATTGTACATATTAATTAATGTTCAGTAAAAATTCATAAAATGACAGTGAAAATCGTATCAAAATCCGTTGCGTGGTTTAGGAGAAGTAGAAGAAGAGGAGAAACACAAATGACGCGGGTAGCGACTTTGTTTTATACTATTTAGAGAAGAGAATAGACATAGGTACGTTCACTGCTGATAAGAGCATCAAAGTATGGAACAGCACTTTTCGTATAAAGTGCATTTCGACGCATAACGTCAAAAACGCAATATGCCGAAGAACAAAATCTGCTTTCTAAACAAAATCTGCTTTCTACGTAATATTGACTATGAAAAAAGTATGTAATATTTTCAGTTACAGCGTGCCCTTCAAACTGAAGCCCAGTATCGTCTACTGTCGAAATAGTATTTGAACACCCTTTTACCACACACTTCTCTTCCAAGCTCCTCTAGCCTGATACGGCTTCACTAACGCCTATAAGATATAAATCAATAATCCAGAAATAAAAAAGTTAACATATCATACCCATTTGTACAAGTTCAGATCTCTTGAGGGCCGCGTGGGTACAAGTCATGGCGATGATCTTGGCTTCTTTCACCAGCAAGTACTTAGACCGGTCCAGCCCAGAGCGAAGCAGCTCGAATGCTCTGAACTCTTCCAGCTCTTCGAATATGTGGTCTATGTATCTGGAAAACAATTTACAGTAATGTTTCTGACTAGTTTCTCGCCCGCAGTTTCGTCCGCAGTTTAGAGAAGATTCTTAGCGGACCTTGCAGCCATAAGCTTACTTAAAATTTGTAGCAGTTTTTTGGAGATATTTTATTATTGATTTTCCTCTACGCATATCAAAAATAAATGAACTTAATGTTTATGTGATGGTCGTGTAAATTCTTTTTCATATCCTCCTTCATTTCATATATATCGTACCTTGATAAACCACAAATTGAATAACGTCGATTCATAAAGAACGGGGAGGTTGTGGTAAAAAACTTACCTGAATTGGGGTTATAAAAAAACATTTATATAATCTTGACGTCTGTTAATTCTTAGAAGTATCACTGGTTAGTTCCACTCGTGGTAATGGGAACTTTTTCTCTCATAATATGTCGATAGGTACCACCATTCGATATCACCGAAAAAAATATATTTATATTTTTACTAGTGATACTTTTCGTTTTCAATCGTATCATAGAGTAGAGCAGGATCGTGTTTTTCTTACCTATAGCAGCTTTTTGCAATTTCCATGTCTTCTTCATAAGAAATAGCTGGAAACAGCGGCTTCGGTGCGTCTTCAAAGAACTCATGGAATGGGAATTCATTGCCGATGGTCTCGACTGACTTGTTCTATAAACAAAAACATAGCGATGTCAGTGGCTCAGTGATTTGTGTTATTTATGTAAATGAAGCGTTTGTTTTACGTAGAAATGTTATTGATGTTGTCTTGAGTAGTTTATACTGATCCTAATGGTGTGGCGGCGATATTAACAGCATATATGTGGTGTTTACATCTAAGCGTTCCCGTCGGTCCCGGTTGTTGTCTTAGGCTAAGCGCGCACTACGAAATTTAATCGTTACGGATAATAATCGCCAATCTGTGAACAATAGCAATATACTCTGCGCACTGCGAAAAAAACGTTACGATTTGAAATAGCAAATGCCAAATTGTATGTATGTTTTGTAACCTATGAGGTTGTACCAAGGCGTGCGCACTTTAGAAAAAATCTCAAGCGCAGCGACCCGCACAGGCCGCAGAGCGTTTAAATAAGTCCAGTGGTCTCGAACCTACCGATTTTTCGGCATTTCTACTGATATGGGCTCTGTCCTACCGAAATACCGAAATGCAACAATTTTTCCACGATTTCACAGAATACATGGGAACTATCCCGATTTTTTTTACCGATTTTACACATCTAAGTCCCTTTTCATTAATGTTTTTGTTACGGGCAATCCCTCAATAGTAGTTTGGGATGAATAGTTAGTTAATGCAGAATAGAATGTTCCATATATTTTGGGGAATAGCCTTGAGTCTGGCAACTCGATGTTATAAGAAATTTTCCGCTCGAGAATTTACTTGTCTAAAACAGGAATCTTTAATATTTTATCACTGTCCCATTCATACGCTAACGTTGAACGCATATTTTAGCATATTAATTTTATCAAAACAAATCAGCCAAATAGGCTGTCTACTGATTCAATCAGTGCTCTATGACATGCAAAACGACTCTTAATGAAGCTAATTGCTATGATGTGGAAATTAATGCAAAGATGACCGCGGCTATGGCCAAAGAATATTGGTATAGGTAATTTAAAGATTGTTATATTTAAGTGTGTGATGTAATTTGATTGTTAGTTTAGTTTTTCATAAATAAACGAATTTGATTGAATATTGTATTTTTTGTCATATACTGATTTTGGGTACAAATATACCGATTTTAATGGGCAACCCTACCGATTTCACACTTTGACGTTCGAAACCACTGTTTCAGTCGATTTGTGATATTTGATAATGTCAGACGTAAGCGAGTCCGAAACGCCTGCGCCGTCGCCACCTGCAGCCTCCGCCACTGCTTTTCACCCCATTTTTCGTGGTAGCACAGTACTCAATGTCTTTGACCTCCGCTATTTCGCACGCGATAAATAATTGTAATGCTTGTAGGAATTACTGTCGTTTGCGATTTAATATCGCAGTTAAAAAATCACAACGATTACATTTCGTAGTGGGCGCTTAGACTTAGGACAACAGTCGTAAGGCCATGTCGGAGGTCTTAAGGCGGTCAAAATACTGTGACACCAGGGTTGGTCACATACCCACACGAAAGAAGAAGAAGGCGGCGATAAATTTATATTACATACAAGTTAGTACCTATGTTTGTACAACTAACACTTTTCGTCACTCACATAATAATGCAGATTTGAAGGAAATTGTAGCCAGTGAAGTTGCTAGGCATATGAGACTTAATATATGAGGTGTCGGGGCGAGGAGCGCAATGCAATGCTACGCAGTACTTTGATGGCATTAAAAGTTCTGAGATGCAATGTTATTGTTATGCTATTATCGTATGTTAATTATTATTCGAAATGCAATGTGCTATTAGTACAATTACATAATATTTCTATCTTGTGTTTTATCTTTTAACATGTACTTTTTGGCTTGTTGTACACCTTGACGTTGCTGTACATACAACAAGCATTAAGATAAATAAATAACATAAACACACCTTCATTACCAATCCGAAATGAGACTGTCTCTGTAAACCCATTCAAAGATTGGGATATGTATTTTATACCACACCCACTCGGAAAGTGTCTTATTACTCGTTCATAAACGGGTTACAAAGTTCGTAATTTCTCCCTTAAAAATGTGCGGCGGGAAAAGTTATATGGAATTTCATTACTGCCCTCCGAAGCAGGGCAGGAATGTTGTATGAAAATCCATTACTGCCCGGCTAGCTTTCTTTTGTTTTTTAGCAGCAAACATAAAAACAAACACAAAACGTCAAACCTCAAAAAGGTCTTGTATGAAATAATTAGAAAAAAGAGGCGGGAAACATACAAACCTCAAATCTCAAAAAGGTTTTATATCAAATAATTAGAGAAAAGAGGCGGTTTTTTTTTGTTTTCTATTTTTAATGAAATGAGGATGGCAACCTTATTCTGCAATACGAAAAAAAAGCGCGGCAATTTATTTCGTTGCGTTAAATTTTGTTTATTTTCCTCGTAGGTGTAGTATAAAGCACTATGTATCACTCGGGAGAAAGTTCTATTTCTGTTCGAGAGTATGTTTAAGCCCGACGCGCAGCGGAGGGCTTAAAGGAAACTCGAGAAGAGATCGTTTTCTCCCCTCGGTGTACAATGTACTATTTTTTGCTTACATATCTTACCTAACTACATAAATCTAATCTTTGTTATATTTTAATACGTCGGTAAATTACTTTTATTTCATGTTTTGTTATGTAGGCGTTTAAAATCCTTAGCCTTAAATTTTTTGTGCCTATCGTCGGATACCTATAATAACAACACGTCACACGTAAATGGCGTATGTGACGTCAAAATGTGGGGACCTAGGATCTTTTCATTGGTCTGTCTATGCAACATGTGTCCGTGTGTTAATTATCTATCAATAGGGGATCGGACAGTAATCGATAAAAAATCATAAGTGTAGTTAGAACGAATGTTCGTCGAGCCAGAAAGATCATTCAATCAACATTTTTGTGAAATAATAATGATTTATATTTTTAAATCAATATATAAAATCTAATAATTCTGACATTTTTAATCTGTTCTTCATCTCAAACGAAACAACAATCACAGCGCATGACGTCATTTGTAGGCAAATGCCGTGAGTCAAGCTTGTGTTTATTTTACGGTTTTGCTTTTCATAAAATGTATTTTTGCTAATTTTTTCGTTCCATTGCTGCAATATCATCCCCAAACTTCACAAAACGTATTTAAATCTCTTTGAAAGTTTTATTTCGAAGAGATTGTCGTCTTATACCTACATATGACGTCACAAATTTTGAGGTGACCTTTTGCGCGGCAATATTTGAAACATAATATTTAAACATAGTTTTAGGTACTTTTAGAGCGTTATTTAATTAAAATAGTATTTTTCATGGCTATATATATTAATTGTAGTTAATATAAAACACTTTCTGAAAAGCTGTCCGATCCCCTATTGTGCAGACTGCGTGACGTCAGCGATGGTTGGACGTACTCAAGCGTTTTGCGATTACGTTCCGATTTACCATAAATATGAAAAATAAACATTAAAATAAAAAAAAACTAAGCAATTTATAATAATAAATATCCCACAGAAGAAACCTATCACAAAATGTAATTTTCCGGATTTTTAGACAACACTTGCACATTTTCTATTGGCTGTAAATTTTATGAATATATTTCTTAGTTCCTATTGTTTTATAAGAAGTGCTGTTGGACTGCTTAAATAAATAAATAAATTAAGGGGCAGGCATGGCGCTTCCCATCAGCCATCAGGCAAAGTACCTGCTCGTCTCGTGCTCAGTTGCATAAAAAGCACCTTATGTGGGTAGTATTAAAGTACCTTGTCAGCTGCACACTTGTCGCAGAAGGCCTGCCACCGCGGCCGCACGTGGTACACGTGGAAGTGGTGCGCGAGCTCGCACGTGGCACCCGCGTCGCCGCCCGCCTCGAGCGTGCGCTGGAGACGGTCCACCTTCTCCAGCAGCTCCACGCGTTTCGCTAGCACGTAGTTCACTCGCCCGTATCTGTTGGCGATTGCTTATATAAAATCTTTTTTATAAATAGGGCAGATAATAAGCAGACGGCATATAGCAGACAAGCTTGCCTGGATGGTAAGCGGTGACCGTCGCCTATCTGCAACACTCGGGGCATACCCTCACACACATCCTCATACACACATACGTATTCAACACCCACAACCACACACTCATATACACATAGCATGTTTTATTGATATTTTCTTAATTCATTTTTGGCATTTTTATATATCTAAATTGGGAGAAGGAGCTAGTCCTTGAAACACAGCGTCAAGCTACGTCGAGGGCTAGAGACTTCAATCATAAATTGTAACACTTACTATGTCAATAAATAAATTTTTATTTTATTTTTTATTTTTTTATACACATGTGTTGCTTACAACATTGGTTAAAAGGGTTTTTAAAGGTAAGTTCAACTGCGCCATCTTGTCTGTCTAAAGTATCATAAATAAATTATTTTTCAAAAAAAACTAAACCGACTTCAAAACCACAAATGGCACTCAAAAGTAAAAAATAAATTAATATAATTATCATACGCGCTACCCACTCATATATTTGAAGTCGGTGCCAGCCAAGTGTAATAGGTAGCAGGTAAATACTATGTATATAGTAAGTACTACTTGTAGGTAGTATCTATCTACTACCTTTTAGACTTGGCTGGCACCGACTTCAAATATATGAGTGGGTAGCGCTTATGATAATTATATTAATTTATTTTTTACTTTTGAGTGCCATTTGTGGTTTTGAAGTCGGGTAAGTTTTTTTTGAAAAATAATTTATTTTACCCTTTTTAGTGAAAAACAAGTTTTAATTAAATTAATTCAAAAAGTTTTTAAAGACAAGCTTTTATGATCTAGAAGCCACATCATGACGAAGTTTAAAACGGGCTATCACAATTAAATGCATGTACAAAAAAATTTCATGTCTGTCCTATATCTCTGTTGAAGAGTTCCCTTGCCGGAAGTCAATCCTGGGTGTATCTGCCATGTCATGATGGAATTTAGAACAGGCTATTATGGTTAAATCCATTTACGTAATGTTGTGTCTGTACTATTCACCGTTGAGGAGTTCCCTCACCGGAAGTCAACCCTGGGTGAAGCAAGTGAAGCAGTCGAATACAAACCTCCACCTTTAGAAAGTTGGTTACGAAAAAAACAAGAACCGACTTGAAGATTAAACTTATATTTTTTGTTTTTGCTATTTTTTTCAAAAACAACTGAATGAATTTCGATAAAATTTATATGGGACCACCTTTGAAGTATTACCTACCAATCAAAAAAAGAATCATCGAAATCAATGCATAATTGGCGGAGCAATCGCGTAACAAACACACAAAAAAAAAAAATAAAAAAAAAAACATACTGTCGAATTGTAAACCTCCTCCTTTTTGAAGTCGGTTAAAAATATGTTCAGCTGTGATTGGATACTCTTAAAAGCTGGCGATGATGTCTAGTAAAGTAGGTTAAGGGAAATGATTCCATTACTTTAGGTATTTACTATGATGATGTGTTTTAGCAACCACCCCTTGGTAATACGTGGTGAAGTTTTTAAAAGATTTCAGAATATTATCTATAAATACAGGTATAATCTAATTTTATACCGGATTAAGCACCGTTATAAAAATGTCCAGACGGATACTTAAGGCAGGTTGTTTCTGAACGTTGCCTGGCAACGGCGAGTCGAGGTCACGCTCCGCTTTTTGGTTTACAAATTGCGCGTTCAACGAAAAAACAAATACACGTGATATCTTACTACAACCCCTTGTGATATTTCGTGATTTTTTCCGAATCCCCACTTCCCTTTCGAGCCCCACGTGATTAATGGACGATCCCTATGTAGCCAGCCAAGATGACGCAACAGAGGCGAAGCGAAGCAACGGACGTCTAAGACGACAAACAAGAAGCGTACTATGACAAAAAACGCACTGATTTGTTTAGTAAACAAATCTTGAAACAACCTTGAGATAAATTCGTTTTAAAGTGTGGATGAATGGATGGTCTAGACTATTAATTTACGCTGTCACCGCTTAACAGATTTACAAATTGATACTTTGATCAATATAAATGATAATATCAATTAACAATTTAAATTATGGCGGTTAAATCATTGCGGATGTTAAATTTGAGATACCGGTCGAGTTATTGCACTTGTCATATAGATCCTAGTCATTTTTTTTTAAATGCTTCCAACTAGTTCTTACTTGAATGTTTTTGCAAGTGTAAATAAATACCTAGAAGCTTGAAATGCTCGACTGTTTATTTTTGATAGTTTATTTTTAGACGGTTTCTTTAGATCTGCCTGTGGTGATTAAAAAAGGTCATAAAACTCGACATTTCATTCATGATTTCATCGTAAAAAGTGTTGATCTGCCGTATCAATCCCCTTCTAGTCGTTCTAGTTCCGGCAGCGACATTCGTTAATTTGCTGGAATGGCACGTACTTACCAAAAATTTTAATAATTAATTGTGTAGGTCATCAAGCCGCTTCACGTGTGTATGGTAAATTACGACGCAAACAAGATATATGGAGGCCCCTGTACACGATACCCATTCTGTGTTACCATACAGTCTATCATCCTTTGATGTGTAGACGAAAACCCGACACTTATCGGATAGTCGGCCAGGCCATGGAGCTTTTACATATACCTAAATGAACACGAAATACACTTTTTAAATATTAACATACTAAGAACACGATTCCGAGAAAAATAAATATCCTGTGTCTAAATTGGCAAACGTTTTAGGCCAAGTCTACCTTTGTTCGGATAACGTGTTAGAAATAACAAAAACATGGGAGCAGCGGACGCGGCCTTACAAAGTTAGATTGTGCCTAAACACGTTGGTTTAGTTATTGTAATTTATGTGTAAAGATAAATATATGTTATACGTGTAGTATAATTTTAATTTTATTTTTACATTTATTGTAATTATTGTTTGAAATATTTTTACTTTTTACTTTAATATTTTATTGTATTTTTTATAATAATTTTATAATTCTAATTGGCGAAGGCCGTCTAATAAATAAATAAAATAATATTAACTGAACGAGTACGCAAAACGTTACTTTTTATTTTTTTTACAAACTTGCTATTTGATTTGATGGGTTACTTTGGGGGAAACATTCCTGCAGGCTTAGCATTAGCACGGACCGGAGATAAAATAAATGTCTCCTGTTTTTATCTACCTTTGAAAGATCTCGAATTATATAACGTCATTTTAAATTAAATGCTTAATAACATTATTTTAAGACCAACGGTGAAACATCAATTGAATGAATGACAATTCAAAATTGATTGAACATAATATTATTTTTATTACATTTTGTTAGTATGGCGTGATATTTACTTAGTAAGAAAATCAGTGCAGACGAAACGTACCTAAAATACTCGAGAGTATATTAAACGTAATAAAATGTTTTAGTTTAAAATGTATACATGTGTTATTTATTACATTAAATTGTAAATTCTGTATACCGCTAAAATTCGATTATCAACGATGCTTCTAATGTCCTTGCTGTCAAAAACGGTCAACGATGAAGTCGATGGACCTTGTTATGTTTGAAAATTACAATAACGTATAGGTACGCCTCGTATAAACAAATTTGGATTTAAAGGACAAATTGTAGGGCGCACAGTGCACATTGCAGTTGCATTGCAATTTTGCAGTTCTTTTTAACACGTTTTTATTAAGTCTCTTTGTCTGTCTGTCTGTCGTTCCGGGTGGAATCTTGCAACTTAAATTTCGAGCACTTCCCGATTAGCTATCCAACTGAAACTTTCAGGGCAGTTCACAACTCGATGGCAATGCATGCTAAATCTATTTATTCTTTGTAAAGCGCATAAAAACGTGGTTTTAGAGTAAATTTTTAATCTACGTTATCCATATAGCCTTGTTCTCACGTGAGCGTGAACAGCACGTGTTTACATTTGTGCTAAATTAATTAATATTATTGTTGAGCAACAGGTTTTTGAGAAAAACAAACAATTTGTTAATGTTCTTTCCATCTTACATACCTAAGCATATTTCTTAGAAAAACGCACGTAACATTTTGAAAACAAGTAAGTTATCGAAAACTAGATTTTGCCCGCGATTTATTACGCCTAAGTAGATCATTAAAATACTACAGTAACAAAAAGTTTCTTACTACGGAACTGTGTTGTGTCGGGTGGAATTTAAAAACACCGGTTCCTGACGTTACTAACAATCCATGTTTATTATTTGCGGATGAAAAAAAAAACATCCTTTAGTGCACCCTCAATGAACCCAAGAAATATTTTCCCTCCTTTTAAAATTTCTAGGTCGAAAGGAAGGCCACTAGCACAGTATTACAATAATTGCGATAGTAGTAAATATATAGATCAGGGTTTCCCAACCTTTTTTGTATTGTGCCCCCCCGGACTATAAAAAAAAATTTCTTGCCCCCTATATTTTTCTTCATTGCTTCAATAAAACACAAATTATCAGTAAGTCGTGGAAATGGCAGAATAACTAACTTTTTCACGCGACTTCTTCCACGTCCGGACGACAGAGAAGACTCAGTTGTATTTCTTCCAAAACTATTTGAGCAAGACCTCCCCAGAATATGAAAGCGCGTGCTACGAAAACTTTAAGCTGTATCTTCGTAGTAACCCAACAGATTGTTATGTCATCATCATCTAAGGCGCTACAGCCCTGGGTGGGCCTTGGCCTGGTCGAGAATTTGTCTCCAGACAGGTTTGTTTCTGGCTTGCTGCCTCCAGCCTCTAACACCAATCGTCTTCAGGTCTTGCTCTACGCCATCGAGCCACCTTAGCTTAGGTCGACCACGGCTTCGGCGATCATCCGGTTTTCCCTCTAGGAGACGTTTAGGTGTCCGGGTCTCCTCCATACGCTCTACATGGCCTAACCAGTGAAAGCGTCCAAGTTTCACCGTCTTGACTATGTTCGGTTCGTCAAACAAGTTATAGAGCTCATGGTTAAACCTCGTCCTCTAGCAGTTATTTTCCAGTACAGCCCCGAATATCCGCCTTAGAATCTTCCGTTCGAAAACTAGCAAATTATGCTCATCCTTTTTGCTTAGTACCCATGACTCAGAGCCATAAATAAGTACTGGTCGTAACAAGGTTTTATATAGAAGAGTTTTTGTTTTCCTTGACAAAAGCTTTGAACGAAAATATCTAAGTAGCCCGAAGTAACATCTGTTGGCTGCCATTATTCTGGAATGTATCTCTGTAGATATTTCGTTTTTGTCAGTCACCATGGACCCAAGGTACACAAAATCTCCCACTGCAGGAAAGGTGTTGTTTCTGATTGTTACGCTCTGTTGTCAAGGAAGTTCGTCCTTTGAGGCCTTGAGGTATTTTGTCTTTGACATATTGACGTGTAAACCGGCATTTTTTGAAGCATCCTCTAAAGCCATTCACCATCGCTGAAAAACTTCTACCGATCAAGTCTAGGTCATCCGCATACCTTAATACTTGAACGGATTTTAAAAAGATGGTCCCAGCAGTTTCTATCTTGGAGTCGCGGATGCACTTGTCAAGGCAACAAGGCGATATTATATAGAACACAAAACAGTGCGTCACCTTGCCTTAGTCCGTTATAGGTTTGGAACGGCTCCGACATTTCTGACTGGATCTTTACGACGCTTCTGGTATTACTGAGCGTCATTCTAATCAGAGATACCAGTTTCGGAGGTATACCGATTTCCGTCATAGTTTGGTACAGAACGCTTCTATGGACGTTATCGTAGGCAGCCTTGAAGTCTATGAAGAGATGGTGCGTATCTATATTGAATTCGAAAGTTTTTTCAAGGATCTGCCTAAGAGAGAAGATCTGGTCAGTCGTTGATCGATTTGGGCGAAAACCGCACTGGTATTCACCTAATTTGGGCTCTACAAATGGTTTTTTTTTTTATTGTTATGTAAGATACTCTATAAAATCGAAGTTGGGACTAAAGCTAAACAAATATTCTAAAATTGGATTCATGTTCAGTACCTACCCTTTAAAGAGTCGATCCCAGTTGGTTTATCAAAAATTACATCAATGTACCCCCATGTCTTCAATGTTCAATGACCCATACATACCTATACACAAGTAACCAAATACTTACCTTACCTTTGTTTACGTTATATGTGTTTACATATATTTTATTTTATAGTCGAACTTTAATGGCAGTAGAAAGCGAATGTGCGTATTTAATCAATCCGCCTTCGGTTTTTGTGGTACTATAAAATTAGGTATGTATAATAATTTTTGATCAATAAATAAAAAAAACGGAATTTAAACCAACTCACCATACTTTCATTTAGGACTGTTGTAAAAGCGTGACCTTTTCTGGTAGCCTTTGATTTAGTGCAAAAATAAACGTCAAGAACGCCATTGTAAATCCATCGCAGGCACGACGATTTCGCTAATATGGTTTTAGACGACTTTGTTATTGTTTTTGGCAAACCTTCTTAGCCGTATTAGGTTACCGTTTTATTTTTACTGTGACGTTATTTATGGCCAATCAAAATGTCAGTGTACTAGCAATTAAGGTAAGTTTTATATTATTTACATTTTTTTTTTATAATTTTTTTTTTAATTTTCTTAAAAAAAAATTAAGGTAAGTTACATTTGTATTCTATTTTTGCTAGTTCAATGTAATCATATCAATATGCGTTATGCGTTTACGCACACAAATAAGACAACATACTGGGGGGTCGTCGTAAGTCGTGTTTGTGTGTAATGTAAATTGAATATTAGTCCTTCGAGTGCTTGTTTACGAAGATGAATAGATTTATGAATGAAAGTGACCCCGATGATTGTCAACAAGTAAAAATAAAAATTCGTCGTAAATATTTGGGATGAAGGAAGCTAAAATAAGATGATTGCATTTGTACTTGGTCAGACGGTACTTCACACCGGGACAGCTGTTGAACCTATATCAAGCTCAGGCCAAATATCACCCTTATTTAGTAGACATTCCGCCAATTCGTACAAAGCGTTTTGGTTCCACGTTTATAGTGCGTACTGCTAAGGGATGGAACTCATTGCCTTCTTCTCCGTTTCCTGATAACTACAATCTGGGTATCTTCAAGGCCAGAGTGAATATGTATCTTCTAGATCTACGTGCTCCATCTTCGGCCACATCGTCGCTTAGCATCAGGCGAGATGGTGGTCAAACGAAGACCTATCTTTGGTAAAAAAAAAGTACTCTCATCACGCCAATGTTGTCAATAATGAGTTCAGGACGCTATAAAAAATATGATGCATACAAAAGGATAATTTTCAGATTTAAGATTCTTAAAAAAAACAAAAAAATGAAAACATAAATAGCTCGGGCAGGATAAGAAAGAAGCGAAAGATCTAGTTCTAAACAATAAAAAAGATAAGAGTTTAACTTCATCTGGCCGCACCGAATCGCACTTTCCTATGCTTCTATCCTTTTCTGTCACTTAGAACCGACATTTAATAGAGCGAGAAAGAGAGCGGGAGTGCGACCGGACGCGATAGAATCGACGAGACCAAAACTAACAGTTTCAGTTGTCTTCTTTTACTTCGGTTCTATCGGATACAGGTAAAAAAAGTTGAAGTATTGTTTAGTTTCACTTTACCTGGAGAAGTCCTTATCAGTCTGCAGCGCCTCCTCACCGTGTCCCAGACGCAGCAGATGCCGTTCATCCACATCTAACTCTGCGACCTTCTCGAACAGCTGGTTGAGGGCCTGGTTACTGTGGGTCACCACCAGCGTCCGCTCCCAAGGGAAGTTGTGGTACAGGTTCGAAATGATCTGGACCGCCACGTCAGTTTTACCTTTGGGAAATAGGTTGATTTGGATAAATCATAAATCATAAACATTTATTGCTAGAATATAGGTAGGTAATGTAGGTGTTACAGTAATAATTATAATGTTCCATATAATCTACCCTATTTAAGGGTGTGCAATACAATTCACATAAAAATAATTTAATTAATTTACAAGATATAATTTTATTATTTTACATTCTTGGATTCAAAGTAATCATTAGAAATAGTTATTACTTATATTAAGTGACAAAGTTTAATTAATTATTTTCATATGTCTTAGGTAGGTATAGGTTATTACAAATTTTAAATGTCAAATTTATACAATTTTTAACTTGTCTATTTTAACTGTAGGTATTCATTTACAGAGTAAAAACAATTATTTAATAGCCATTTTTGTAGTTCTAGTTTAAATTTATTTTTATTAAGTGTTTTCATTTCTTTTGGAAGTTTGTTATAAATTTTGATTGCCATTAAAAAGGCATTCTTCTTAAAGATATCCAATCTACATAAAGGTAAAAATAGTTTATTTTTATGCCTAGTGTTTCTTTCAATAATTTTTGCATTCATATCAAAGAACTCGGGATAAAAAATAATTATTATTTAACTGAACGAGACGAGCTGGTCGTTTGCCTGATGGTAAGCAATACGCCAGCCCATAACAATAACAGCACCACCCAGAACTTTGTTTTGCAAAATCCTGCGCCGCGCTGCACTACACTCGTCACCCTGAGACAATTAGCTGTTGAGTCTCATAATGCACAGTAAATTCGCTGGCTATAATGCCTTTCAAACCGGAACACAGTAATGCTCGCGCACTACTGCTTGGCGGCTGAATAACTGGCAAAGCGGTGGTGCCCACCCAGACCGCCTCTCGTATACGAGAAACCTACTACCAGTAGAATTAACGGTGATTAAGGTTTAGAAAGTATGGCGAAACGAAATATTCATTATAAACTATGGCATTGTAGCCACTGTCACGTTGTTGAAGAAAACATCAAGCTCGTTCGCGAAGCGGTTTAATGTGTTAGAATTGGTTGTTTTATTAATTAAATTGACATTAGAATCCTTGTATTAAAACTTGAAATATTTCGCTAATCGTTGATGACATAAAATGTGAGATCAGATGTGTTAATTTCTCATTGCCTCTTCATTGTTTGATGCGACTTCCTATGTTCGTCTATACTAATATTATAAAGAGGTAAAATTGTATTCAAGTGTATGTTCGTAGGAGGTTATCAATTATACCTATGTTAATTATGAGTTATGTTATACCTCTGCAACCATTGATCCTATTCTGAAAATTCTTTCACTGATAGAAAGCTACCCTATCCCTTAGTGACATATATATAGGCTATAATGACATATATAGGCTATATTTTATTGTGTCGGCGCGAACGAAGTCGCAGGTGGTTGTTAGTACATTATAAGTTAAGCTCTTCATTTCAACCGACTTCTAAAATGGGAGGAGGTTCTCAATTCGACGGTACGATTTTTTTTTGTACGTTTTTAACGCGGTTACTCCGCCAATTATGAATTGATTTTGATGATTCTTCTTTTTGTTTGGTAGGTCATACTTCAGAGATGGTCCCATATAAATTTTATCGAAATTGGTATAGCACTTTTTGAAAAAAAATAACAAAAACAAAATATATAAGTTTAGTCTTGAAATCGTTTCTTGTTTTTTCAAAAATTAATAATGGAATGTCCTCAATTCCTCCAATATAAAACAATAGCGAATCTACGATTATGGTATGATCATGTACTCGTGCCAAGATTCTCACACCTACAAGACGGCCTTATCGCTATGTGCAATTTCTTACAGGATTTTTCTAAAATGTATATATCGTCCCCTAATGCAAAAACCAACTAAGTATTCGTAACTCATTTTTGTTAAAAAGCGCACTTAGTTGGTTTTTGCAGTAAGGGGACGATATTATAAGCTGCTGTTGAATCATACAAAAAAAAAAATATATAATACATATATATTATTAACCATCTCAAACGTAAACATGTGTGAGCATGAGCAAAAGAATGAACCTACACCATTTTCACCACCTGGTGTAACTATGTATGAGTCACACCATTATCCCCCCCACTTCCCTGACACACCTGTTAAGTCAGCCAATGGTCTGCCAAGACTATATTAGCCTACGGTTGGTAAGGCTTACTGTTATAGATTACTGAGAAAACTATGCCTCATGATTGATACGGCATTTTTGATGCGTTTCTTGTAAGAGGTTATACTAAAATGAATCGATGATTCTTTTTGGATTGATTTTAGAACACGATTAGGGTGACTAACTTACTGAATAGTTATTTTCGTTACTGGTGGTAGGTTTCTCGTATGCAAGAGGCCTTCTGGGTGGGTACCACCGCTTTGCCAGTTATTCAGCCGCCAAGCAGTAGTTCGCTAGCATTACTGTGTTCCGGTTTGGAGGGCATTGTAGCCAGCGAAATTACTAGGCATTATGAGACTCAAGGGCTAATTGTCTCAGGGTGACGAGCGCAGTGCAGCGCCGTGCAGGATTTTGCAAAACAAAGTTCTGGGTAGTGCTGTTATTGTTATGGGCTGGCGTATTGCTTACCATCAGGCAAATGACGAGCTCGTCTCATCATTCAGTTACATAAAAAAAGAGAAAATAAAGACAATAACAATAATTATTTAATATTATTATAATAGTTATTAATTAGTACCTAAAATACAACCGTAATTATTGTTTTAATTTAGGCACTAATTGATAATCTTGTTTTTGTTAGCTTTTTCTCGCGAATTCGTCTGTGTGGACGACAATAGTGGTCTTTTTCCATTCATTACAAAGAGGTCAAGCTGTATCTTAGCCACCTCTCGTAGTCACCCCTGATTTTGATTTAACATACCCTATAATCTAAATTGAGTCTTATGCTACGAAACCCTTTAAACCACATCAGAATCCGTTTAGCGGTTTTCGAGTCTATAGGTAACAAACATACAAAGAAACATAGGCAAAAATTCAAAACCTTCATGTTCAGTACCCTTTAAATATCTGTAACGTGAATTGGCTCAGTTACAGTTTTATAATGCTTAGTACCCTACTAATATTATAAACGCGAAAGTTTGTAAGAATGTATGGATGTATGTTTGTTACTCGTCCACGCAAAAACTAGTGAATGGATTTTGATGATATTTGGTACTTTAAGACTTGGAATAGCACATAGGCTACTTTTTATCCCAGGAAACCGCGGGTGGAACCGCGGGGTGCAGCTAGTAGATTTATAGAACTGAGAATTTGGCTTCAAATAAATTAATCACTAATAAACTAAGAAAATTCGCTTCTTCATTGAATAAATAAGACACTTAAACAGGCAGAGAATTCAGTATAGGAAATGTAACGTTTAAACTCCAAACATAAGTGCTCGGTGTCTGGTATGGAACGTTATAAGCTTTTACTGGCTCAAGATAACGGGCCAGATGTACTTGTATTATCAAATGTTCTGTGCCCTGCCATCTGGCAGTAATGATATAAAACCTGTTTTGATGTGACTCTTCAATTATACAGAGAGAACACCCGACGATCACATACATAGATCCTGCCCCTAACTAGGATTCCCTGTACCTATCTAGGAACCAGGAACTACAAGTGCCATGGTCCCACTACACCCAGACAGAAGACAAAAGGGCTGGTGTAATAATACAGGGTGTATTTTTTATCAAAATCAACGAGTTCTGTTCCCGGCTAGGAAAATAGTTTTCATAAATCCAAATATGCAGTTTCACTAACATTTTTCGCTGTTCCTTATACTTTCAGATTTGACCATCCACGCCCACTTGAAATATTCAACATGTACAACCAAAATACTCATAGAGATGAGCCCAACCTCGATACGTTTACTGCCCTCACCCTCCGACTCCATCATCCGAACAGCTCAGTGGTAGTCACATTGTATTGTCATTGGAACTACATATGTACGCAAAGTTTCAGCTCGATTGAATAACGGAACTGCTAACTGGTTTGAAACGACTCACAAAATTTGACCCAAATACATGTATACAACTACATATGCATACATACAAACATACACAAGCGACGTTAAATAAAAGCTTAAAACGCAGCCGAGAGTGGTTTTTCGAATAAGGAATCGAGTGTGGTGCCCCATCAAGTACGCTATTACCACAGAATACTAAGGGACAGAAGCATCACTCCGCAAAGAAATTTAAACAAATAGCGACTCTTGCTATGACGCAATAAAATTCAATTCAGCTCGCGTAGCGCTGCATACCTACGAGTCATATTAACCTACAGAGCGCCTCTTCTATCGCATAGCTCTTATCTCTTCTGACGCGGCACGTGTAACGACGCGCGACCCGCCGGCGGTGTCCGGCTATGTACTTGTAGCTTCGTACCTACAGTGCGGAGTGCGCTAGGCCTGCTATTCCTTGAGAGGAAATATCAATGCTAATGATGATGATGCTTTAGACATTATATATATTTTTGTTGAAAAATATACTTTTCAAGACTCGCGATTCCGATTAATCGGAATGGCAAGCAGTTGAATATGAGCCTAAACACTAGTAGTTTACAATTTTCCGTCAAGGAGTTCCATTGCCCAACTTCCGTGTCCATCATTATTCATCAGATCAGCTGGCTGTCACCATAATATTGCATTGTCATCGGACTTTGACAAGTATGAAAATTTCAACTCCGTAGTATAAGAGGAAGTGGTTCTGATTCAGCTTGAAGCATGATGGGATTAGGTTACCTGTGCCCGGCGGTCCCACAACCAGCGTCAAGCCGGGCTGCATCCCCGACCGGACGGCTTCCACTTGGGTTGGCGTGAAGGGAATATTGTTCCTGTAGATGGAAAGTAGTAGAAATCAGTAAGAAGGCACGCGCGCGCTTGATGTGATGTGCGTGAGTCGTTGTACTATTAATTATTCCGTGGCATTGTACAAATTGACAACAAATAACTTCATTTTTACAATTTTATTTTATTATAAATATACCTCGCTAAGAATGTACAGGCGACATTACAAGCTATAATCACGAATGAATTGAAATTCATATTCTATCTCCGGTTTTCATAAAAGAAATAATGCTTTAGAATGTCATTTAAATAAAGACAAAAAATAAGATATTTGATGAAATATTTTTTCAAAACAAGCTTTTAACAAATTCGTCATCGGAACCGCGAGCACATTAAAATAAGCCAACCACTAGTAGTTTACGATTATCCGTAAGGGAGTTACATTGCCCACCTTCCATCTCCATCAACTGGCTGTCACCATAATACTGCATTGTACTTTGACAAGTATACAAAAATTCAACTCCATACGATAAGAGATTCTGATTAAACTTGAAGATTTGACCCAAACATTGCAAGTTAAATAAAAGCTCAAATGTGAAAACAATCAGAAATATATGTAATATATATATATATATATATATATATATATAAATAGTTGTTGTAAAAAAAATTCAAAGAAATTTCGATAAAAACGCACATTATCTCGACTGGATTTAAATGTCCCAGCACTATCAAACTATTTTTGACATGTGTCATTCTTTTCAAGCTATATTTGATAGACTATAAGTGAACTTACTTTTTAGGCTCGTTGTACAAGTAGGGTCCTCGTTTGGGCTGGACGTGTGGTTCCACCACGATGACCTTCTTAGGGTCATCTTCTTCCATTGCGTCGTCTCCCATTTGCTGCTTGCGGACCACGTTCTCGAAAGTGAGCCTTAGGAAATAGAATAAGATGTAAAACAAGTCTATAGACTGCTGCAAGGACAATAATCTTTTAAGCTTTGTCCTCCTATTATACATTTTCTATATTATCCATCTTTGTGTTGTTCAATCTCATCAATATATGCAGACTACTATTTGGCAGTTGAATAAATAAATAAATGCGCCCAACGATCATACACACAAGACGATGACCCCTAACTAGCATTCCCTGTATCTAGGGAACTATGCGTAAAGACTGTTCTAATGAGAAAAGCATACTATACTGTACGTAATTATATTGAAGACAACGATGCTTGGAACATTCCACTTCTACGGGTATCAGCTGAAAATCAGCGCCGAGAAGTGTAAAACTCTCGGCATTTTATGCTGAGCTGAAACCATTCGGCACATATATTTATTATTTTAGTTTTATTTTTGGTTTATCGTGTTTGTGTGGCGAATAAATGGTTTTCCTTTACTGAAACGCAATGAAAATATATAGTGTAATCCCGCTGAATATTATGTAGGTTGTTGTTAGTTCCTAACAACAACACTCTTTGTACGACACGTGT
This sequence comes from Petrophora chlorosata, assembly GCA_951640565.1. Taxonomy (NCBI): domain Eukaryota; kingdom Metazoa; phylum Arthropoda; class Insecta; order Lepidoptera; family Geometridae; genus Petrophora; species Petrophora chlorosata. The sequence goes on along the minus strand of OX621207.1, from coordinate 9,020,046 downwards.
TTCGCCGTCTGCACGAGGCATCATCAGGTGTCGACTCGCCGATCGCTGGAACGAGAGATGTGGTTTTCCTTTCTTTCATTCATTCTTTCTTTCACTTCTGCAAAGTAGCCTGGTACATAAGAAACATAACAATGGAGAACCTCAAAAAGTTGTAACATAATCGCTAAATAAAATGCCCCTCAGTTTTTTGCCGTATCTTCTGAGTAGTGGTACTTTTTCCGATACGGGGGTAGAGTCATGGTGGTAATTTGACGTTCATAAGTGCGTCTGTGATGCCAAAACTGATTAAAGAGATTTCGATTATGAGGATGATTGGTCCCACAACACCTAGACACAAATGCTTGCGCTTTTTTTCTGTGTACAAACATTTGTTTCGTCGCGGGAATCTCTCACAACCTGTGATTTGAGCCAACCTGCTCAACCACAGAGGCTGTCAGTAGTGGTGAATATCTGCAAAAGCTGTGGTACATACATATGTACTTATACGTCACATGGCTAGGGGCCGGTTTTATTTATTAAAGCTCGCGTCGTCGCTTGTCCTTCGTACGATCATTCGCGAGTCGGTTAACTTTAATGGTGTAGTGCGACTGGTTCAAGCTTGTACCAAATGGGTTGTGGGATAGTGAGGCTTTACATGGATATTCCCTACTCAGAAAACTGGAGCGTCCTGGTCTAGCCCAAAACTAAAATTACCTTGGATGGAAATCATCAAAATGAAAAATATCATATCCGGCTCCGGCTTTCGTATCAGCACGATTATAAGATGAATTGATATAAATAACCTTTATAACTGCACCAAGGTTAATTTTATTTAGACCCAGTTGAAAGTTCGGTCTTAGCTATAAAAAAATCTAGTTTGCGTTCCACCGCTGCGTTCTGCGTCACTGATAGCGCAGTAAAATGTTCATAAACTTTTATGAGATGGAGGTTTTTAACTAGAAATAACTCAAGTTTAAATATTAGCGATAGAATATTTTTAAATGAGAGAAGAAGGAGAATGGCAGGGTTTATTTTACTTGAAATGCTTTTAAATGAAAAAAGAAGAAATAGAAAGATTAGATATAGGTTTAATCTGGCAAAAAGAGAAAGAAAGGAACATGAATAAATACGCTAAATTACAATTACTATAAATTTTAACTGTGCGCTACAGTACAAAATTATTAAAATATAGTACATAGTTTCACGTATTGCCACAATACGGCCTCAACTCAGCAAAATTACGGTTGCAACCACCAGAAGGAGTTGAAACTTCTAATTCCAACTCCCTTGACTATGTGTGTTGGATCAGCTGAAGTATGGTTGAACAAACAATTGCACGTTTCTACCTAGGTTATAATTAGAATATTCATAACCCCGTATCAAATCGCAAATCAGTACCGCCATGACTGTGATGTCATTTTACATTGAATTCTGGCCCTTCACTTGAACTAATCGTAAATTGTACAGGGCACACTATGCCGATTATCTACACATTACAAATGCATTTATTATCTTGAAATAGTAAATAGTTTCTAAGAAAAAAAAAACAGTGGAACACTCATACTGACCGGATATATAGAATAACTAACCTGCTGCGCACCGCGGTTTTCCGGGATAAAAGTAACCTATGTTTTAATCCAGGTTATAAAGCTATATATCCATTTCCAATTTCACTCAAATCCGTTGAGCCCTTACAGCGTGAAAAAGTTACCAACACAACACTAACACATTTACATACATTTATAATTTGTTCGTGTGGTTGCCCTCAAATAACCTATATGGCTATTTTTATCCCGAGAAACCCATAGTAATGCATACACGAAGAGGCATATTAATTTACATGTCTTTTTGAGATGACTTAAAGGCGGGTTTTCTTTAATACATTATTCATATCTTACACTTAGTTTCATAGATTTCGTAGCTTCGTTGTTTCCAACCAAGATAAGATAATACTTACTTGAAAGGCCGCACCAACTTGCGAGGGTCGTCGGTCACCACGCGAATTTCGTATCCAGGGAAGCTGTTCCGAAGATGTTCCATGTCCAGGAAAGTGTCATTGAAGTCCAACGTCGCTATTTCGTTTGGCATCCTGTCGAGAATTATATATATTTAAGCTAGAGTTTTCTATCTATTAGCTGACAGCCTCTGTGGTGTAGTGGTTGGGCGGGTTGGCTCAAATCTCATACACCACTGAGGTTGCGGTTTCGATTACCGAGCAGCGACAAATGATTGTGCAAGAGAAAAAAAGTGCAAGCATTTGTTTCGTGTCTAAGTGTTGTCTATGTTTGTGATCTATCGGCGTATTTGTTTATCTATCTAGACTTTAGAATATAAAGTTTTAGGGTGTATACTTTCAGATATTCAGGTAGGTTTAACATCGTACAGTACGGCCGTTATAATTAGATCACCCTGAACTTCATGCGCATCACTGCATTGTGCGTTGAACATGTTTAGGAACCAAATAGCAAAATCTTCTTAAGTGTACCTGCGGTAAGTTCGTAGAGCCAATATTTCAGGCGGCCAAGTTAAAACGGCCGTACTTTAAATTGCTATCATCTAGTCATTATTGTTTAATGGCTTTTAGTAATGATTGTTTGTTTTTTCTTTTAAAATGTTTAGATTGGCAATCCATGTATACGGGCGGAAACGAAAGGTTATTGCAATCTCGCATACTACGGGTACAAACAAAAGTACAACGCAACCTGTCGTATTAAACAATTTTTTGCATCTTAACAGCATTTCTATGCTATTTCTATTGTCTCAGGTGACGAGTACTGTGCAGTGTCGTGCCAGGCTTTTGTAAAACGAAGTTCTTGGTGGTGCTGCATATATTATGGGCAGGCGTGATGCTTACCATCAGGTGAACGACTCGCTCGTTTCGTAAGTCAACATTAAAATATCTTTTTTTTGTAGTGCTACGAAGTACGTCACAAACACATCGATGACCAACAATTTTATCGTCTACTTTACAAACAAAATTACTTTGAATACTTTATATGCTTTATTTAACTTACAGAGGGCCTGCTCCTCATCTTTTCCATTACAAGGTCAGCAACGCAACGGTACCTCTAGTGTTTCAGTTGTCAATATTCGACGCGATGGTGACCCCATTACATCAGTCATTCGCAGCTCAAAAATGGAACTGAGAACTCGTTCATCGAATTAATAACCACCAATGAGAAAGCGATCATCTGCTCAGTATGTAGATCAAACAAAAGACTACCGAAAGGAACAAGTTCATGCGCTCAGTCTGTAGACTGTATCCGGTGAAACGAGTCCCTTATGCGAAAACAACGAGCCCCGAAACGGGTTATGTGCCTGTGTAGCGAGTTACAATGACCCAGTTAAACCCGTCTGTTCGCTGATACCGCGAACAAAGGCTTTATTTTAAAGCCTTCTATTTTTGGTATAAAGAGAGTAAATGAAAACGAGTCACTATTTTCAGATATTTACGAATGAGTCACATGTTAACAAAACATACACTAAATAGGTACACATTTTTGCAAGTATTCGTCATTTTACAAATACAAATTATTCATCAAAAAAATTCTACTTGCACTTGGCCGGTTCCCTTACCTGGTGTAATGCGCCTGCCCCGGGTCACCGTACCCGAGTACGATATCGTGCAACCATTGTGGTACCACGCATTCCGTGTTCATCAGCTCTCGGATGGTCTCCAGAACAGCTTTGAAGTTGTTCTCTTTGGGCTTCCTTCGCATCACGATGTTAAACGTTTCGTACACGTCCTGACAGAAAAATATACCATAGAGTGACGTTACTAACATTCATCAGTTTTTTAAAGAAGAAATAATAAGATTTTTTGTTGAAAATTATTTTTTGACAAGCTTTTAACAAATTCGGAATTGGAACCGCATAAAATTAGCCCAAAGACTAGTAGTTTACGATTATCCGTCAAGGAGTTCCATTGCCCACCTTCCGTCTCCATCACCAGATCAGCTGGTTGTCACCATAATATTGCATTGTCATCGGACTTTGACAAGTATGCAAAATTTCAACTCCGTGGGATAAGAGGAAGTGGTTCTAATTCATCTTGCAAGATTTCACCCGGACAAACATACATACATGGCAAGTTAAATAAAAGCTTGTAATTATAAAATTTATTTTGTTTCTAGCAAGTATATTTGCAAATTTTCTGTAAGACATAAATAATTTGATTGTTGAATTTGCAAATTCTTTCGAGAAACAATCACTATATTAAAAAAAATGAATTTTTATGAAAAATAATCAATTTATCATCATCATCAGCCTGTAGTCGTCCACTGCTGGACATAGGCCTCTCCCAATGAACGCCATTGAGCCCGGTCTTCGGCTCTTCTCATCCAGTTTCTTCCGGCCGCCTTTCGCAGGTCGTCGCTCCACCTGGCCGGTGGGCGTCCTACACTACGCTTGCCGATTCGCGGACTCAAGGACACGTCTACTCCAACGGTTGTCCGTCCTTCGAGAGATGTGACCAGCCCATTGCCACTTCAGCTTGCTAATACTATGGGCTATGTCAGTTACTTTGGTTCTCTATCGGATTACCTCATTGCGGATTTTATCTTAATCAATTTATCACATCACACTTATATTATAAATGCGACAATGGATTAACACATAGGATACTTTTTATCAAGGAAAAACGAATAGTTCCCGATGGAGCAAGTATAAACCGAATTCTGCGCGGATGAAACCGCGTGGCGCAGCTAGTTTCTCATAAGTTTTTTCGAAATTAACATAACCGTAATCACTATAATATAATCACTATAAACTGAAAAAAATGCTACTGTCAACAAGTTTCCATAAACCCATTATGCTATGCAATGATTTCCAGGACGCTTGCTTTTACGGAATCGAAAGTACATGAATATGATGGATGATGGCTCTGTAAGGAAACTATCCATTTCTGTGAAGTTGACCCTCTAGAGCACCCTTATAAGTACTTATTGATACCATAATTGTATGATAATACGTTTCCGAGCACATCTTGAAACAAGACACTGGGAGTATATACTGCAAAATTGGCTACTGTGAGATCGAATGGAGAGAAGATTTTCTGTCAGGTCGACAGAAAAACCTCAATATTATGAAGATGTCTTATGTTGACTAAATTATATCTTACTATTATAATCCATCCTCACAAACTTTCGCATTTATCATATTAGTAGGTAGTACGATAGAAATATAGCAGCTACCGATACACATCGCTGAAATAACGTTCATGTCGATTGGACAATAAAATTTTTAATAATAAAGAAGTTGAATTAGTTTCTAAATTAAAACAGGATACTGAACATTTACTGCGATCGTAACCCTTGCAACAGTGCCGAAATATCTAGCAAGGGAAATCGAATCGTCTAAATTAAATATTGATCTCGATCGCTTTCAATTTCAAATTTTTATGGGGTTGGTATCCTTTAAACTGTATCGATTTATATCATTTTTAGCGAACATGATGGGAATCGCGGACTGTGAGTAGAAAAATATGCATTTTTAATTTTAAAAACCGATCTTGATCGCAACGCGATAGCTTAATAAATTATTTTTCAAAAAAAACTAAACCGACTTCAAAACCACAAATGGCACTCAAAAGTAAAAAATAAATTAATATAATTATCATAAGCGCTACCCACTCATATATTTGAAGTCGGTGCCAGCCAAGTGTAATAGGTAGCAGATAAATACTATGTATATAGTAAGTACTACTTGTAGGTAGTAACTATCTACTACCTTATATTATTAAATACTATGTATACAATGTGGGGAGGACAATATGATCATAAATGAAACTTCGTATAAGTCATGATATTCCCAACCGTCACACAAAAAATCAAATGAATATATCCAGTAGTTTAGCCACAGGACATTATTTTTCATTTTAAGTATTTTCTACATGATGTATTGTAAACAAGAGAGCACGCGACAGGTTAACGACACACGTTGCCAGGTCGCTACTTTAAAAACCTACGCCTTTTCTTTCAAATTTATTTTCTCAATGCAAATTATACTTTATGTCCGAGCCCATAAGAGTCATAAAGCGTGTCATCACAACTAGATAAGAAAAAATGCATGCGTACGCACTCATGTCTATCGCAAAATATGTATGTGCGAAAGAGATAGGTAAGTTTGCTTGTTTCTACTTTGCTTACTTGTCGACGTGTCTAGGTTACGCGGTCAGTGTGTCACCGGACGTCCTTCCTGCCTGTGACGCGTTTTGTTTTTCTCTGGAATTTCGGATGCGCCCGCGTTCTTTTGAAGTCGCCGCGCGAGTGTTCTCGTATCTTTGTTGTTGTGTTGTGTTGTGGGTGAATGATGCCCGACTATTTGGTTAATATTCTGTGATTTGATTTGTGTAATTGAGCATTAATAATAATAAGAATACTAGCGCCAAACATTACGTCGCTGCGTCGGCCACAGTTTTATCATGAATGAAACCAAGCTACGTTGCCATTCTTATCGCAGGTCAGTGTACCAATTTTATAAATGATGTTTTATTTTGTTTGCAGTTTTAAGCTATTTAGTTTGTTAGAAAAAAATGATTTTTTAATTTCGGTGTTCGGATTTATTTGATAGTTTACAAATGTTTCTATAAACCAGTATTGCCAGTGTTTTCATTTAAAGTCATATTGTCATCTCCACATTGTATAGTAAGTACTACTTGTAGGTAGTATCTATCTACTACCTATTAGACTTGGCTGGCACCGACTTCAAATATATGAGTGGGTAGCGCTTATGATAATTATATTAATTTATTTTTTACTTTTGAGTGCCATTTGTGGTTTTGAAGTCGGTTTAGTTTTTTTTTTAAATAATTTATTTTACCCTTTTTAGTGAAAAACAAGTTTTAATTAAATTAATTCAAAAAGTTTTTAAAGACAAGCTTTTATGATCTAGAAGCCACATCGTGACGAAGTTTAAAACGGGCTATCACAATTAAATGCATGTACAAAAAATTTCATGTCTGTCCTATATCTCTGTTGAAGAGTTCCCTCGCCGGAAGTCAATCCTGGGTGTATCTGCCATGTCATGATGGAATTTAGAACAGGCTATTATGGTTAAATCCATTTACGAAATGTTGTGTCTGTACTATTCACCGTTGAGGAGTTCCCTCACCGGAAGTCAACCCTGGGTGAAGCAGGTGAAGCAGTCGAATACAAACCGCCACCTCTAGAAAGTTGGTTACGAAAAAAACAAGAACCGACTTGAAGATTAAACTTATATTTTTTGTTTTTGCTATTTTTTTCAAAAACTACTGAATGAATTTCGATAAAATTTATATGGGACCACCTTTGAAGTATTACCTACCAATCAAAAAAAAATCATCGAAATCAATGCATAATTAGCGGAGTAATCGCGTAACAAACACACTAAGAAAAAAAAAACATACCGTCGAATTGTAAACCTCCTCCTTTTTGAAGTCGGTTAAAAAAGCGATCGGCATCGATGCCCGAAGCGAGTGTGGCTCAGTGGCACGTGGTACTGTCGATCCGACGAAACCGAGTTCGAATCCTGCTAGCCCCGCACTACTGACTTTCTTAAGTTATTTGCGGATTTAACACTCGCTCTAAAATCGGTGAAGGAAATCATCGTGAGGAAACCGGCATGTCCCAAATTAAACACAAAAAATCAAGGACATGTGACATCCACCAACCCGCACTGGGCCAGCGTGGTGAATTATGGCCCATACTAGGGAAATACATAGGGATGGCCCGTGTCCCAGCAGTGGAAACGTTATAGGCAGAAGATGATGATGGTGATGGTGTTAGTATCCTTCAAAGTGTATCGATATCTATTATTTTTAGCTATCATAATTGGCATCGCGGATTTTGAGTAGAAAAATCAGACATTTCCAATTTTAAATACCGATCGGGATCGGTGTTCGAGTTAATTGATTCCCCTGCTTATCTCAAACAATTGAAAAACATGGTAAATATCCTGTTTCTCAAGTTAAGAAGTTGGCTTACCTCAGTTCCTTTGCTAGCGCGGTCCAGATCAACCCTGTACTGGTTAGGGTCAAGCAGAAGTCTGAAGGTTCTGGTGTCTCCATCGAGCTCAGGTTTGGGTTCCGGCCCTTCCTCGATGACCCTGCCGGCTGCATCCAGCATCCCTTCCACTTCGCAGCCCCTGACGTAAACTATACCTGCCTGGTCTACCATGCTACGACGGTAGTCATATTTTGTGCCTGTGTGCCAAAACGACATGTGTAATCGATTTCAAAAGCCCCTATGAAAAAGATAGTGTGAATGTGTTATGGTAATAGAAACAAGGTAGAAGACATGAGACAAAGAAATACTATGCCACGACTTCTCCATAAATAAAAGTAATAAATTTATTTTTTCCTTACTATGGCTTCATAGTCATTATGATCCCCATTTTTATTACAAGTTAGCCAATTGATTAGGCTAATAAGTAGTTTACATTTAAAAACTGATAGACAAACTAATACTAAGATCTAATAGAAGATGTGTCCATTACCACCTTTTTATTGTCTCTATTAAGGCGAAATTTGCGAATGTAAGTAAAATAAATAAAACATCACATTTTGACAATGTGGCGCAGTCAGTAGGATAACCTAAAGTATTTTTCGTTTTCTTTTAGTAACAGGTATACGTACCGATTCCCTGAGTGGGTCTGACTGTAATCAGGAAGCAGACGTCATGTTTCCTTAAGTTCTCCCATTCGTGCTTGATCTCGTCTCTCAAGCTGAGAGTCACAGACACGTCAGCGCGGACTCTGGACGGCGCTTTCTCTCCAATGTTCGGCTTCGCTACCTCTACCACGGCGAATGATTTTACTGGATGCGCCATGCGGGCCCAGCCTCCGAAGTAAACTGTGTCGTCTTCGGAACGCCTGAGAAAATTAAATCCTTGTTACTGTCTGGGGACCATGGACTATATGATTTACTAGAGAGTGCCAAGGTCAACTATCGCCAATGTGGATTACCCGTGTTCTCGTTTAAAGCGAATTATAACTTTATAACCAACGAAATTATTGAGCATGTACATTTTCAAAATAACAAGAGCGAAACTGTTGATGTTATAGATGTTTGTAGAACTATTTTTGTAATAGGAATGCTTTATGCTACAGTTTGTGTCGAATTGAATCTAACGATTTCTTGATTATTTAGACTTCGATGAGTGGGACTTGTATAATGTATATTCAGGATTTTAGCTATAAACCTCAGAATTTGAATGATTCAATGACTCAATTAGAGACTATGAAAATCAAAGAAAATTGCCAGATCCAACAAACCCCTGGGACAAACGTCGTTGAGTAGATCTACCTTGTTAAAAAATTAACCTGGCCAAGACAATACCTACGTTGTTTATACATTTACCGTTGAGTAGATCTAACTTGTTAAAAAATTAAGCTCGCCAAGACAATATCTACGTCGTTTACCTCACTACCAAAAACCTTAATTGAATAACAAGCCATTGAAAATATTTTTATGGTAGTTACTAAGTTGTTTAGTATCTTAATATGGATTTAATGGTTGTTACGTTATGCCTATACAGAAAGACGACGTCCAGTGTGTACATGTACGTACCTAAAAAAATCACAAATGTATGTCACAGTTATATATATTTTCATAGCTTTTTTACAACTTTCGAACGATTTACAGCTAATAGGCTTTTTATTATCTTTTCACAGTTCTGCATTTTACTGTTTTTTTATTATTAGAAATGATTAATACGAAAATCCATTGAAAACTATATAGTTACCAAGGCGCCAATCTGTAGACCGCATCTTCTATGTCTTGCCGAATTTCATCTGTAAAGCAAACGAAGAATTAAGAAAAAAACTAAAAAGAAGCAGGAATGAGAACTTTCCACGCGCACATAAATTACGTATAAGAAATACTGCTGATGCATTTGTTTAATGCTGATATTTGTTCTAAACATATTGAGGACATCAGAAGCATTTCTAAGAGGACATAGCAGACACTTACACGTGCTCTCCAGTCGGAAGAGATTAAAGTTCCTCAGCAGGTAGTCGTGAAGAGTGAGGAACTGCAGGTTCAACTTGGGAAGTGCCAAGCAGTTCTCGCCGCTGTAGATCTCCGTTGGCACCACGTTCTCGTCCCATATGACATCTTCAGTAGGGTAGAGGGGCATGGAATTCAACTCTTCGAGCTGAGAGATGCGACGTTCGTGCCTTGAGATCTAGATAAATAAAGTATGTTATTGACTGAGCTATTAGACGAACAAGTTTTTCGCCTGACGAAGTGCCACGTTTGCCATACAGAACTTTTAATACCATGATAAGTACACACTGGACTGGACTGGACTGGGCTGGACATGTCTGCCGCATGTCGGATGATCTCTGGGCCAAAACCACTACCCAGTGGGCCCCACACGATTGCAAACGACTTCGCGGCAGACCAAGAAGGAGATGGCGGGACGAGCTAGACTCCCACCTTAAAGATTGGTCTATTGTGGCAATGGATAGACATAAGTGGAGGGAGGGTAGGGAGGCCTTTGCCCTGCAGTGGGACTAAACAGGCTCTTAATAATAATAATAAGTACACACTGATGCTTGCGCAATACTGCTTGGTGGCAAAATAAATGTAAAAGCGGTGGTACCTACCCAGACGGCCTCCCGCATATAAGAGGTAATTAAGTCGGCAATGACCCTGTTGCATGCAGGCAAAAAGAAGGAAATACAAATAATTTTCGTGTACAAAAATATGATTTACTAGCTGCGCCCGCGGGTTTATCCGCGGTATCCCGGGATAAAAAGCCTACGTCCTATTCCAGAACCTAAAGCACCTACATACTGAATTTCATCAAAATCCGTTCAGTAGTTTTTGTGTGATTGAGTAACAAACATCCATACATCAATCCATCCTCACAAACTTTCGCATTTACAATATTAGTAGAATTCATAGAATTGATTGATCATGTCGAAGTCACGGTATTCGAACTTGTGTTATGATGAGCGAAACTTGACTGCAAAGCAAGGTGGTTCGTTTTTCATACACAATTCAGCCATGATTAATTAGTTCACTAAATAGGACAATTTACGCAAAATCAATACAATACAGTAAAAAATGCTTTATTGTACACCATAACAAATAATTACAAGTTACAGGAATTGGCTTACAAACTACAGTACAGTGGGCGGACTTATCGCTAAAAGCGATCTTTTCCAGTCAAACTTTGGATGGGAAGAACGGAGTGAAAAAAATCGGCGGTGCAAATAAATCAAAATAGAAAAAGCTAAAAAATATATATTAATCCTAATTATTACATTACATATACTTACATATATACCTAAGATCATATATACTTACATAATTATATAGATATATAAATAAAATAAGTACATGCCAGGAAACTATTGATAAAATAGATTGCCAGCAGTGTCAGTGACTTGTAGGTAGGGATTAATAAAACAAAAAAATGAAAAAAAAATAAAAGAAAAATATGTTTGGCGATATCCCAAAATTCTCCAACATTGACTTGACCATCATAAAGAACATAAAAATAACCATTTATCACAAACTAAAGAAATAACATTCACATATTTCGTGTGCCTTTCATCTACTTCAATTTTATCAACACTGCGTCATGTGTTGTCAAAGTACACAAATTTAGCGTAATGCAAGGCAAACAATACCAAAAGTGTCTAAATCTATTTACAGTAACAGTCACGTTCTCATAGAAGTACGTGCTGTGGCATAACATATAGCTATTACGTAATTTAGCTACAGCAGGAATTTTTATAATTATATTTATTTATTTCAAGTTATATATACTGGGGTGTGGCAAAAATGGGGACCCTCGGGTTAGGTATACATCGCGGCAAACTTAATGGCGGCTGACAGACGCACCACGTGACCTACGCATTAACAAGATCGCATAGAAAATTGTATCTGCGCAGATCACGTGATGCGCCAGTCAGCCGCCATCAAGTTTGGCGCGAATTATACCTATGCCTTTGCAGTTAGAAAATTTTATTGTTAGAAAACAATCGGTGAATTTTGGAGAAAATAAAATCTGGTGCACTTAGGCGCAAAGGAATGGGGAAAGATCGGGAAACATAATCGGCGAAATAAAAGCGCACAAACTCCGTTGGTTCGGCCACCTTGAAAAAATGGGGTAAGACTTGGACTGTTAAACAAGCATATTTGGGACGGCCGAGTGGTCGAAGACCCGTCGGCCGGCCTAGGTATCGCTGGAAGGATTAGGTCAAAAGGGAGTTGTGTGAACTCCACGTCAAGGAATGGAAAGAGGTGGCGCAAGACAGATACAAGAGGCGATTCTTATTATCGGAGGCCAAGACTCACTTTGGGTCACCTGCGCCATCCTAGTAAGTAAGTAAGGCGCAAAAACGTAATTTCTAAAAACCAATAACAACATCGCCTTAATCGATCCTATTTCACATCTGGAATATTTTTCTTAAAGTAACCCATCAAATCAAATCGTAGATTTTCGAGAATATTACAAAAAAAGTCCCATAGCTTTTTGACTGAAGGTCCCAAAATTTTGATACACCTGTATACTTATCAAATAAAATACTAACGAATTAAAGAGAAGTTATACAGGGTTACAGGAAAAGTCGAGCTAGATCCGTTGAGAGCGTGGAGTACCCATCATTTCTGACTAATTTCACTATGAAACACCCTACCCTAAACTTAACCCTTTTCGAGATATTCGACTTTTAATTTTTTTATTGAAAATTGCCGATTTTTAGGCTACAAAATTTAATTTTGGTTATTCTCTTTGTCTGATTATTATTATTATTACGTTTTTAAATGTGTAATAAGATGCTTTAGGACGTCAATCATTAAAATAGTATATAAGTTTATTGAGTAGACCGTAGTACACAAGTGAAATTAAGAAATAAAAAAAAAAATTGAAAGTTTATTTTTCTCTAAGGCATATCTAAATAAAATATTATTGCAATTGTTTGGCAGATGTTGTTTAAAATATCTACGTTTCATAAGCTATCTAACAAGGTATAACAATCTAGGGTTTGTATTACATTTCGTGGAAAAAGAGTATTTGGGACGCTCCAGGTAGTAGTTCTAACGGTCACGCACCTATTGTTCTTCAAGTCAAAGCGCACCGTGCGAGCGAGACGAGTTACGATTTATGTAGGTGCGAATGAAAGAAAATATGTGTAGAGACCGGATAGGGTAGGGAATACAACAGGGGGTATTGTTTTGGCAGTTTTGGTTATCAGTCTGCTTTTGTGCTTCGTACATAGTAGATGTGACATCGTTTTGCTCTTTTCTGTTTCTCGATTTGGCTGTGTTTCTGGACTGTTTCTTCCTATTTCTGACTACTGCGCTTGTTTACCGGACTCTGATTTGTACCTGTGATACGGAACTGTTGAAGATGACGTCCTACACACCTGAGGAATATGCTGACATGCTTATTTGTTACGGATACTGCGATTGTGTGTCTGCGCAAGCTCGCAACGAATACGTAACTCGTTACCCCGGTCGTCGAGTGCCGGATGTGGCTGTTTTTGACAGAATTTATCGAAGACTTCGAGAAACTGGCTTTGTCATGAGACGAAATACTGACATGGGAAGACCACGAATTGACGACGAAGAACGGGACAATGAGATAGTGCAACGCTTCCGAGCGGATCCGACTACTTCCACTAATATTGTTGCCCGTGATCTGGGACTTTCGCAATGGAGAGTGTGGTTTACCGTGCATACTGCTGGCCTATACCCATACCACTACACGCCGGTACACGTTATTGAAGAAGGAGACCCCGCGAGGAGATTGGACTTTTGCAGATTTATGCTAAATGCTGATGTAGAAGACCCACATTTTTTAAGAAATATCTTGTGGACGGATGAGTCCAAATTTGATAAAGATGGCATAACTAATTATCACAACGCCCACTACTGGGCTCCAAAAGAACAAAGGAATCCTAATAAAAAAAGAGTAAAAGGGTCCCAACGAAGATTCAGCGTGAATGTGTGGATGGGCATTATCTCCAATCATTTGATTGGACCTTACTTTCTCCCGGATAATTTAAATGGGGAAAGCTACGAAAATTTCCTGAGAAGAGACTTGAGCAATTTGCTGGATGATCTGCCACTCAACCTGATCAGGGACATGTGGTTTCAACACGATGGCTGCCCCGCCCATTTCAGAAGAAGTGTGAGAGACTGGCTGGACACAAATTATCCTAACAAATGGATAGGACGAGGTGGGCCGTTGCCATGGCCAGCAAGAAGTCCGGACCTAACCCCCATGGATTTTCATGTGTGGGGGTATATGAAAAATCTTGTATACAGCGAGCCGAATCCAATTTCGTCCGTGGAAGACTTAAGAGAAAGGATTGTGGATGCAGCTAATAAAATGAGGACAACGTTGACTACTGGAGTAGTGAAGACTGGCCTCCGTAGAAGGATGCGACAATGTATCAGAAATAGAGGCAGCCATGTTGAACATGAACTGTAGAATAAGAAAAAGTTGTGTTGAAAACCTTAAATAAATGACATTTCATGCTTATCTATTGTTTTATTTTACTTATTAGGGCTAAGTAAAAATTTTCTTCTCCACTGTCGCCTATGAAACTAAATTTTATTCAATGCATTTGATTAAAACCCTAGATTATTATACCTTGTTAGATAGCTGATGACACGTAGATATTTTGAAAAACATCTGCCGAAGAATTGCCATAATATTTTTTTTAGATATCCCTTAGAGAAAAATTAACTTTCTAATATTTTTTTTATTTCTTTACTTTCACTTGTCTACTACGGTCTATTCAATTAACTTATGTACTAGTTTAATGATTGACGTCTTAAAGCATCTTATTACACATTTATAAATGCAATAATAATGACACACACAAAAAACAAAAATAAACTTAGTAGCCTAAAAATCAGAAATTTCCAATAAAAAAATTAAAAGTCGAATATCTCAAAAAAGGGTTAAGTTTAGGGTAGGGTGTTTCATAGTGAAATAAGTCAGAAATGATGGGTACTCCACGCCCTTAACGGATCTAGCACGACTTTTCCTGTAACCCTGTAGATTGGTTAGGATTTGGATAGCAAGTTCGAACACCCTTAGAAATAGAAATATGCATCTCACTTCACGGCTATCGGCCATGATGTCAGCACTATAAACCCAAATTTATTTTTCGCCTCGCGACGCAAAAAGAAGGGGTGTTATAAGTTGGATCACTATGTGTGTCTGTCTGTGGTACCGTGACTCTTAAACGGGTGAACCAATTTAAATGCGTTTTTTTTATGTGAAAGCAGATTTTCTAGCAGTGTTTTAGAAATGTTTATCAAAGTCGGTTCAGCCGATTTTTACTTTTTATAGGTTTTTTGTGTCGGGGGGTTTTTTAAATTTGAGTTTACTGGCGCTTGTATAGCAGATCATTGTGATAACGTATTGGGATAACATTTTAGTGGACGTACCAGTAGTTCTTTGAGGAATGTTTTGTCCAGACGGTACCATGACGCCTCCTCTTCTTTACCTTCAGGTGGAACCAGGTTCAGGTAGGTGGCTATGGCACGCAGAGCTGTATCACTACAACCAAATATCAAATATATTTATCATCATCATCTACTGCTCAGTCTGAGACTGAGAGAGAGGGAGAGAGAGAAGAGAGAGAGAAGGAGATATAGGAGAGAGAGCGAGGGGGAGAGAGGAGAGAGAGGCAAGATAGGGGGAGAGAGATATGAGAGGGAGAGATGGAGAGAGAGAGGAAGGAGTGGGAGGGAGGAGAGGGGAAGGAGAGGTAGGGGAGACAGGGAAAAAGAGAGGGGAACTGAGAACCTCACGATAACTCATTGTCGAGCGATTCGGTTTCATATCTTACAATGTAAAATATTGCACAGAAAACAAATTCCGTAAATGCAACATGTAATCGATACCGATATTGTAATCAAACCGTAATAAATCGGAGCGGAATAGCTCGAAAAGGAACATACAAAACGACGTCGATAATAGTCGAATCGGTTCGATATTCGTTATCGTCAGGTTCTGAATCGGGTGGCTGAGTCGGGGGCCTGTACTACATTCCTCTAATCCATCACGATGTTAAAAACAACAGACATTCATTAATAGGCTGAAAGATACCGGAGATGTAAACAAAAATGTAGAAAATGTAAATCAGAGGCGCCTATTTTAGACGGGAGCGGTCGTAATCTATTACCCCAAGTCGCAATATTAATAATTTAATAAGGGCGTCACTGCTAAAATTATAACAGAGAATATTTTTGATAAATCACCTCTATTTTTAACCGACTTCAAAAAGGAGGAGGTTTACAATTCGACGGTATGTTTTTTTTTTTTTTGTGTTTGTTACGCGATTACTCCGCCAATTAGGCATTGATTTCGATGATTCTTTTTTTGATTGGTAGGTAATACTTCAAAGGTGGTCCCATATAAATTTTATCGAAATTCATTCAGTAGTTTTTGAAAAAAATAGCAAAAACAAAAAATATAAGTTTAATCTTCAAGTCGGTTCTTGTTTTTTTCGTAACCAACTTTCTAAAGGTGGAGGTTTGTATTCGACTGCTTCACCTGCTTCACCCAGGGCTGACTTCCGGTGAGGGAACTCCTCAACGGTGAATAGTACAGACACAATATTTCGTAAATGGATTTAACCATAATAGCCTGTTCTAAATTCCATCATGACATGGCAGATACACCCAGGATTGACTTCTGGCGAGGGAACTCCTCAACAGAGATATAGGACAGACATGAAATTTTTTTGTATGCATTTAATTGTGATAGCCCGTTTTAAACTTCGTCATGATGTGGCTTCTAGATCATAAAAGCTTGTCTTTAAAAACTTTTTGAATTAATTTAATTAAAACTTGTTTTTCACTAAAAAGGGTAAAATAAATTATTTTTCAAAAAAAACTAAACCGACTTCAAAACCACAAATGGCACTCAAAAGTAAAAAAATAAATTATATAATTATCATAAGCGCTACCCACTCATATATTTGAAGTCGGTGCCAGCCAAGTCTAAAAGGTAGTAGATACCTACAAGTAGTACTTACTATATACATAGTATTTATCTGCTACCTATTAGACTTGGCTGGCACCGACTTCAAATATATGAGTGGGTAGCGCTTATGATAATTATATAATTTATTTTTTTACTTTTGAGTGCCATTTGTGGTTTTGAAGTCGGTTTAGTTTTTTTGAAAAATAATTTTTGGCACCTTCAACATGTACCTATATACAGTTCATAACAAAAAAAATCGACTTGAATTCTGATGTATCTTAAATCTGAAATCCAAGGTCGAGTATCGATGAAATTTATGAGACCATGTTGATGCTATATACCTACTGAACCCAACGCAAGAAAAAATAATAATTTTCCAATTCAGTTTATAAATAACGGAGTTTTGAGGTAACCAACATTTAAAAAAATACAATCAAATTGAGAACCTCTTCCTTTTTTAAAGTCGATTAAAAAGCCGACTTTAAACTTTAGGTATGAAATGAAAATCCATTTATTTTAAGTAACTGTGTGATGAGCGAGCAGGTCGTTCGCCTGATGGTAAGCGCCACGCCTGCCCATAACATTCCATACGACAGTACGCTAGCTCACGACTAGAACCACAGTCTAGTAAAACAAAACTTACATTTTAGAGCTCTGAACATACATACCTTAGATTCCCGAAATGTTTTTGCAAAGACTCTCTCGTGTCCACACTCGCCACGTTCGCGAGAGCGAACAATCGAAGGTCCGGGAATTTAGAAAACGCCGCTTTCTAAATAAACAAATAAAAAAAATATAGGTTAATCAAGAAAATTTAAAAGACTCTCTTCTCTTTTCTTTTTCTGTGTATTCTCTAGTTATTATGGTGGCCACTATCGTAAAATGTTTCAGTTTTGAAATAGGTATTTTTAAAATACTAAAAATTAAATTAGATTTAGACTGAGTGCTACGAGCATACGCCTACTCAATATACACGTGTAGAGGGGAAGAAACACACAAAAGAATATTTGTTATATTTAATTACATACTTATTAATTTCAATATCATAATGTCAATGTTAGATCAAGTGGCATTTCTATTTTGGGAAACTTGTATTTATTTTTTGTGCAATTTATGCTGTAATTTAAGTATGAATTGTTACACCGAGTTAAGATATAAGATAATAAATAATAATAATAACAAATAACGCCCAAAGATTACATACATTGATCTGGGCCCCTAACTAGGATTCCCTATATCTATGGAACCAGGAGCTATGAAGACCATGGTTCCACAACACACAGACACGAAACAAATGTCCTTTTTTTCTGTGCACAAACATTTGTGTTTTGTATGTTATTAGAAATAAGTAATAGAAGAGGAATGCGACACCCAAGACCTTATAAACCTTAAGCAGTGGTATATACTGTTTAAGATTTATAAGGTGTTATAGTAATATAAGAAAAGTTGTAAAATTTATATAAAAAAAAATAAAAAAAATTGTCTCGTCGCGGGAATCGAACCCGCAGCCTCGATGGTATATACGATTTGAGCCAACCTGCCCAACCACTACACCACAGAGGTTGTCAAAATTAAGGATTCGTAAAGTTACAAAAGTTTTATACAATACGGCACAAGTTTCACTTACACTCAAAGATAAATCAGATCGCGCCGTGATTTAGTCCATGAATGTTTAGAGTTCACACACCTGGAGGCTGGTGATCCTGGAGTAGTGGAGCAGTGTCATATCACGATCCGTCATTGGATCCCCGGTTTCATCGCTGATCTCGAAACGAGCGTAAAATTTAAGCATATTCAGGAGCTGAAACAAAAAAACAGTTTCAGACATATACCGTTTGAGACAATACATTATTCAAAGCAGCGTAACATTGGGACATTCTAGTTTGAGTCTGACCTCTTATTGCGATGGAAAATAGTTGTTGCGATGAAGTAATAAACCAATGAGTGAATCCAATTTTTACAATACATTTATTTAAGCTAGTTGCATTTTATCTTAATGTTTACTTGAAAAATAGCTTCCTAACTAGCCGTAAATTAAACATTACATCATGCAGTACAGCGATAAATCGAGATATATTTACTCGTGGTAGGTCTCTCGTATGCCGTATGGGAGGCCGTCTGGGTTGGTACCACAGCTTTGCCAGTTATCCTGCCGCCAAGCAGTAGTGTGCAAGCATTACTGTTCCAGTTTAAAAGGCATTGTAACCAGCGAAATTACTGGGCATATGAGACTTAATATTTTTTTGAAATATGTTCTGTGGAGTCCGGCGCTACACATAGGCTTTGTTTCATCAAAATCGGTCCAGTAATATTGAAGTTATGACGTAATTTAGAAAAAAATATACATGTCCACTATAAGTTGAACCACGGAACATACCGGACCCTTTGTGCATAAGGCTCTGCTTAAACTGGTTTGTACATGGGTTGACATGATGGTATTCTAAAAAATGGTTTGTACTCCTAGGCCACATAACAAACTTCCTAATCCTTTCCTAATCCTAATCTATGTCTATACATATAATAAAATCGTAGAACCCAAAAAATCTGTCCTTGGATGATATTCGAAAAAAAAACAGCCAGGGCGATATAAAATGAGTAACTAAACATATTAAAACAGTTTTTAAAATTTTTGTTTGTTTGTTTGTTTGGACTTCTATAACTTAAAAACCAATGACGGGATTTTAATGGCGTTTCCACGAATATGTTTAATTAAATTCTGATTTTAATATAGGCTATCGACATTTTGAAAAATCTACTTATGGGGGGGGTTAAATGGGGGCCAAGTTAGTATGGAAAAAAGTTAGTAGATTATCCTAAAATCTTGAAACTCAGAATTAGTTTATATAATTAAAAATTAACGAATACGGGTCCAATATTTTTTGATATTTAACTTCTTTAAGCGAGGAAGATAGACAAAAGGTAAAATTAGTATGAATTTGAAACGCTGTATCCACTATGAAAATAAATGAAATGCATACAAGTAAAATTATATTTAAATTAAAAATATTTAACAATTAATTCCAATTAACCATTAACGTTAACGTAAATATAAAATATAAAATGTGTTTGATATCATGTTACTGCTAAACGCAAGCAAGTGCAATTTCTGTATTGTCAAATCTAACAGGGTCACCAAGATACAGGCCTAGCCTAGTTTGGGGCCCACCGACAATCGAATATCAAATCATGGTATGTGTAAATCATAAATATTGTCATTTAATTGTACAGTGAATTATTGTAAATTTGGTAAAATAAATAAATAAAAATAAATAAATAAATAAAATAAATTAAAAAAAAAAAAAAAAAAAAAAGTAAAATTATATTTAAATTAAAAATATCATGATAGAAATATAATTTCATCGTTTTTAGTAACACTTAGAAAACAACTCGCAAACTTTACATGAAAAGAACCATAATTATTTCAACTCTTGAAAATTCATTTATGCAATTGAAACTAGATGGCGCTAGGGGTCGCTAAAACATGCAAACGATTTTTTTATGTAGTGCACCACACACGGTGAATATAAATAAAACATCTTTTTTAAATTTCTTTAGTTTGACGTTACCTGCTTTTTTATGGTACTGAGTGATGAGACTAGCAAGTCGTTCACCTGATGGTACGGGCTACGCCTGCCCATAGCAATAGCAGTGCCACCCAGATCTGAGTCATTGTCTTGACATCAGCTGATATTGAGACTCATATGCCCAGTTTACGCTGGCTACAATCCCCTTCAAACAGAAACACAATAATGCTTGCGCACTACGGCTTGGAGTCAGAATAACTGGCAAAACGGTGGTACCTACCCAGAAGGCCTTCCGCATACGAGACACCTATCACGAGTAAAGTTACGCCACCGTCCTTTACTCAAACATGGTCGTTTACCTCCAAAGTGATCGATTTTTTTTTTTCGACCCGGAATCCTTCAGCTAACCTCTTGAAAACCCTCATCAGACCACAATTCTGGCGGTTTTTAGGTTTTGTCAAGAGGATGATTTTGTCAAAACTTTAATGTATGATGAAGTGCCAAACAATGACTTCAATGACAAACAAACTGGTCCAGTTAACAAACGACGACTTGGTGGGGGATCGGGTGTCTATCAGGATCATGATTTTGGCAGTATGTATGTACACCGTCCATGCCAGTAACAATGAATGCTACTATTTACGGTTGCTGATAGACACTGTTTGTCCGCGGCGCTACCTCATTTGCGTTTCTCACAACAGTGAACTGTTCCTCAGAACAACGATGGTATTAAACACTTTCCACAACTTTCCACGTAGCCTGCAAAGCAAGGCGCCTTCTGAATGATGACCAAAATTGGGACGAAACTAGCAAAAGCAGTCATAAGTGATGCTCACGACGTATGCGCCATTTGTTCGCTTTAGATTTGGTGTTTTGTGGGCTCTCGAGCCCAGTGCAACTGTGGAAGTCCAGCCTATAATGTTTTTAGCGACATTGAACAGGACGTTGATGTATAGGACGACGGTGAGGATGGTGGCAATTCACTGCCGTACCCCGTAGAGTTTTTGAACTCTTTGAGTCCATCCGGACTTCCAGCGCACTCTATTAGATTAAAAATTTGGAATACAAAATTATGCTTTTTTGAAATTAGACCCCGCCGAAGTTGTTAACTTGGGAAGGTTAGTTGTGTAACGGAACTCGGCTGAAAATACTGTCGCTAGAGACGAACCTCACTGAGGCACTGAACCTCACTGAGGTATACTGATAACCCGTGGCGCTGGTGAGTCAGTTTTCATATATTTCCGTAGTATTCATCTCTCTCATCTTGAACCACTTTCCGTTCACATTCAAACGCGTGCAGTTTTGTGTGAGCGTCAGCTTTGCAATGAAGATCAATAAGTCGCAAGACCAGACTCTCTAGGCCACGGCCGTTGATCTGAGGACAGGATATTTCTCACAGAGACAGCTGTACGAAACCTTCTCACGGGCGACGTGATCCCAAAGTCTTTACTTGTTTGCTCCCTGTACAGTGTGTTTTTCAAATAACATGTGTTGTACACAATCTACAAAAAGTCTCTACATCAGCGTTAAACGAAGTCCACGCGAACGAAGTCGCGGGCAACAGCTAGTTTATTATAATCTGAATGGCGTTTTCTTCAATATCGGATTGCGCATAAATATCCTATCAGTTCAGTACGAATTCGTAACCGCCCCAGAGTAGACTTATACGCTGTCCAGTTTTCGCTGGAATTTTCGCATATTTTCTTACAAAAACGCGCTAAGAATTAAAAGTGTTTTTCGACTTAAAAAATTCAGTATTCTATTTGCCGCTACCTAAAAAATATTATTAGTGATATTTAGTGATTATTTATGTTAAAATTTTCAAAATGAAGTATTTTGTAATGAAGAGGACTGCATGTGTGGTTATTATTGTGATGTTCGGTTGTGTGGTTGCAGAGGATAAAGACGGCTCATGTTGTCCACCATCGACGTACCTTCTTAGTTCCCAATGCTGGGACAAGAATACCAACGTCACCACACCTATGAGGCTTGTTTGCGTCAGGACTATAAGAATTAAAAAGTTTAATATCGTAGACGGAAAGGTGGCAATTAAAATAGCTGGCGAGCATACAAAAGTTTTTGAATTCTCTTCGTAAGTACAAAGAATATTTTTTTTATTTAAAAAAAATACATAAATAAAAATGTATCTAACTTTTTTTGCTTCTGATGGCACTGGAAAAATGTCTTCTACATTTCATTCAATTCAGCTAATAATTTTATTAATTTAATTATTAATTAATTTATTTATTAATTTATTTTATTTTTCATTATTAATTTTATTAGGAAATTATTAACATAATGGATATAGCTCTCGTATAAGCTAAAATAACAGGGTAAGGTACTTTCTATTATAACATGTCGAATCTCGCATCCAATAGTAATAAAAAAAATACCTTATCTAAAATAAGTTTTGAATATTTAGAACGAAAAAAATGTACATTTTGTAATGCTTTTGTGATGTAAATACTCTAATGTGGAATACTCATACCTACAAAAAAACTCTTTCGATTATTATTATCTGGCAACAAAGTTTTAAGAAAATTGAAGTGATCATCATGACCATGATTTTTCATAAGCCTAAAAGCTATTTTGAAATTTATTTTTTTATGAAACTGAGTGATGAGACGAGCAAGACGTTCGCCTGATAATAAGCGCCACGCATGCATTGCGCTCATCACCCCGAGACAATGCCCAGTAATGTAAATGTTTTCAAATTAGTGAAAATCCCATATTAAAAATGTTTATAATTAAATATTTTAATATCATATTTAATGAGATAAGATTGTTGATTCTATATATAAAATAACGTCATTGGTATTTCTAAAAATAACTACCAAAAACTTGCCGTCCTACACTCTGCCCAAATGACCTCAAGTACGAACTACGAAATACAAACATTGTTTAACCGTTGGTTACTTATGTCTCGTGTTATGAAAGTGTCATAATTTCGTTATTAGATCGTGATATTCCATACAACTTTTTAAATAGCAATTCATCTTAAAAAACAATAATTAATTAAACATAATTATAATTAAAATAATAATAATAATTAAATATAATAATAATGTAATAATATAATAATAATAATTTAATATTTATAATGAATCAAACTCACGAAAACTTTCATACTAAAAAAGCAATTCATCTCTTATCTCTAAATCAAAATTTTCATATTCTGGAATAAAACACCTGACGTCGCCCAACATTTCACTGGGTTGTATTTATTGTTTTTTTTATTAGTATGTTCAGTGTAATGTTGTGTGATGTCCTGAATAAATATAATTACTTTCTTTCTTTCTTAAAACAAAGTCGCTATCCGCGCCCTCAATCCTCATTTCTGTTTCACCGCTTACTTCTTCTAGCCACGGAATATTTTGATACGGTTTTCACTGTCATTTAGATAATTTTTACGGAAGGTTAATATGTACAATATATTCTAATCAAGTTTTTGTATAGTTTGAAAATTCAATGTTCTAATGAAGTCGTCAAAAAATTACACAACATTAGTAAATTGCATCCGTGCGAAGCCGGGGCGGGTCGCTAGTAATGATACAACCACTTCTAAAGTGGCATAAATGTTATGCGATCTCAACCCGACCATAGAAGAGATAATAAGTACTTCCGGACAACGGAAAATATATATTGTGTTCGAAGATTTTCTATTTATATTATCAGTATCCACTTGTTAACACATGCAGTACCTACCTAATGCTCATTTTGCATTTTTGAGTAGAAGGATCATTGCTACATAAGTTTTGATTTGTTTTTAGCATTTGTATAGTTGTGTGTAAGTGGCATTAATAGTTATAATGACTAACTTCGATACATGGCTGTACGTACTTTACTATAATATATATATATATATAATATTATATTTTTTATATATATTGTTACTGATTTGTATGTATATATCTTGTTATTATTTTTGTATGGTCTTTTATTGTTTTTACTATTACTTTATATTTTGTTTGCTCTACCTTATAAAATCTCCACAGTCACTAGCATTAAGTTCGCCTTTGTACCTACAAATTTATTTGTGCAAAAAAAAATCTATCTATCTATCTATCTATCTACTTTAGGTTGTTGCATATAAATATATCATTTGGTTAATTAATCGTTAGAATCATTTTCGAATAGATTGTAACGCATTAGACTGAGAAAACACATCAGTTTCAGTCTAATGAGGTAACATATTTACCACACAACGTGTCACATAAATATTTTAATATAAATTGTATGTATATTAGTTCTAAGGTATATATTTATATGGGCCGTAGAATAAGTTAATTACATCTGTCACTTATCTAATGTTGCCTGACATAAAGATTAAATAAAAAAAGATAATAAAGAAGAAATTGTAGTGTTTTGTATCTAATACTTGACAAGTATACGTTTTTTATCAAACAAAAAACCGACTTTAATGTATCTTTGAAGTCCAAGGTCAAATATAGATGAAATTTATATGGGACCACTTCGTAGCTATACTGAACCAAACTCAAAAATAATTTTCCAAATCGGTTCATGAATAACGGAGTTCTGAGGTAACATACATAAAAAAGAATAGAGACTTCTCCTTTTTTGAAGTTGGTAATAAAATACGGGCCACTTATAAAACCACCACGGCGCGGCGGCGCCGCCGACGGCGCCGGCGCGGCCGCGGCGGTATGTTTGTCCGCTATAACAGATTGTCGACAAATCCGAGAGGATCATTGCCCCAGGTATATAGATAAAAAGACCTTGTCAGTATATTGAATAGAGTAACGTGCCTACTATTATAGCTAAAAGCAACTTGCTGGTTACGAAAGTAATTTTTTATTTTAAGTATTATTTAAACAATTACCTATTATTATATTGAATTGGTATTTTGTCATTATTTATTTTGTATTGTGCCTTTAATTGGTGTGCACTGTGCAATCATTGTATTGCATTGACAAAAATGCTTAAATTTTCTTTCTTGACAGTCAAAGAGACCAAAAGCATGGTGAACCCGTACAATCTTTGGAATGTAAACCTTTGATTAATCCGACCGCGACCGTGCCGGATCAGCAGTGTCGGAAGAGTTGCGACCTAAAAAGTTTATTATACAACTCAAACAAAATGCAGTCATAAAATCGTATTACAGATCACACATTTATAATTTGGTTTGATACTTACTATTATCTGTTGTATGATAGTAGTCGTTATAGCTATTAGCTAGGTTAGCTGTCATCAGATTTAAAAGCTAGGATTATATTATTATAATACTAGCTGACCCGGCAAACGTTGTTTTGCCATATAAATTAAAAAACAATATTAATGGTGCCCTTATCACTAAGGGGTATGAAAAATAGATAGTAGCCGATTCTCAGACCTACTGAATATGCATATAAAATTTGGTAAAAATCAGTAAAGCCGTTTCGGAGGAGTAAGGTAACTAACATTGTGACACGAGAATTTTATATATAAGATGATGATGATATTGTTATTTAGATTGACATTCAATATATTCCTAATATTGTAATTTTATTATTTTTCTTTAGCATTTTAATTTGAATTTTATTATGATTTTGGAGTAGTTATTTTATATTTCCTGACAAACGTGATGACTTGTGTATTGTTATTGTTTTATTTGATTTTATTTTATGTTTTCGTATTTATTTATATACGAGCTGTTGCTTGCGACTTTGTACGCGTAATGAAGTAGTCTAACCTGTTCCCGACAATTTTTTATCCCACTCTTATACCGGTCCTGCTCCCGCTCCGCTGCTATTCCGATCCCGTTCCCGTCCTATTCCTTCGCTATCCCCCGCTCCTGCTTTCGTCCCGCTCCTATAAATATCACTTCATTTTCCTATACCATTACTGTGTAATGATTCAATGTAATAGTTTTGCAGAGAATTACAGCGTTACAGTAGGTAGGTAATACCAAATCTAATCGGAGTAACGTGGTTACTATTACTTGGGTCATTGTAGTGCGAAACAAATCCGCTAGATGACGGGGCGGTATGAGCATGAAATTCATACTGACTTTATTTATTCATTGATACGTTTTTATGATCATAAATAAGTTAGTTAAAAGGTTCACTATTTTAATGAAATATTCATTATACAAAAATGTTTATATGGTATTGACGGAATATTATTTGATGTGAGGATTAATAATGGGAGATGAGGGTATGACTGGACGTACGAAGAAAAAATAAAAGTGATTGAGCACTTTGGGGAAATCCTTCGCTTGAGATTTTGGAAATTATAGATTCGACGATACAATGTGATTAAGTGCTAAAGATTTGCATTTATTGGATTTAGAAGTCAAGAGTTTGAGTGCGTTTTGTTGTTGAAGACACGGGGTGAGTCATTTAGCGAACGATTATGTGATTTTGTGTGAAAACCTTTCTGGTTACTTCACAAGCAAATAGGTTCTATTCAGAGGTCATCTTTCATTACAGCCTACGGAAACGCCCCTTTGGTTGGACAAATATTACCTCATCTGGAGGGAGCTGTTGGAACGAGCGGCTTTTGCGGCCCCTTGATTCTCTGCTCTGCAGCTAAGTGCACCCCTTTACGGTCACGATTTTAAATCCTTAATTAGTGTTGTATTCCGGTTAGATTATAGTGCGATCCGTTAATAGCCTATGTTGTTACTCGGGCTCCGCAACGGCCGTGCAACTTGTACGCCTTATCTGTGAAGTTGGCAAGTAGATAATATGCGGTGTTCGAGGAATGATTGAACATTCAAAGACAATAAGTGTGCGTGGATCACGACCTCTCGAATGTATGAAGTTACGTTTTAATTTAATCGTCTTGAGGGAATACTATGGCAGGCCAGAAGTGCACTCGCGTATTTTTCCTACCGTAATTGCGCGTGGGTCACAGCCACTCATTTTGTAAACCCATATTTATTGTGTATAATAGCCTTTAGAAATACTGTTGTAGGTCAGGAGTGCACACGCGTGGTTTCCTAGCAGTAATTGCGCGTGGGTCACAACCACCGCTTGTATACCCATGTTTTATAGTTTCTTATGTAATATTATATAATGTTTATGGTTTTTTTGAAATAGTGTAGTAGTTTCGAAGTGCGCTTTGTGTAATTATAATAATAATTGTGCGTGGGTCACGGCAGCAAATACTGATTTATTACAATTGCTGCCGAGGTAGGTGTCTAGGGTTAAGTCTGTTAACCAATAAATAACTTGTATGCAGAAAGTCGTCTTGTCTCCTTTCCTGGAACCCTCATCGTTACAACTGTTCCGCTTCTATCCCTATTATATCCCGTTATCGACCGCTCCTAACCCGGAACCGTCCCCCTCATATCCCGTTACCATCACCCTCTCGTATTCCGTTACCATCCCACTCCTATCCCGTTACTTTCCCGCTCCTATCCCGTTACCATCTTCCTTTTATCCTATATTATTATTAAAACTAGCGTGAGTATTATTCATATTATTGTTTACTAACCGGCTACACTCACGAGAATAAGTCGAGACACTCAACTCCTTTTATCCTGTTAGCAACCCGCTCCAAACACGTTAACGTTCCTTTCCTGTCTCGTAACTGTCGCGCTCCTGTCCCAATCCCGTCCTAACTATCTCGTTGTAGCCTAGGACTAAACAAAACATTTTTAGATAATTCATTTTATAACAAAAAAAATACGACTTCAATTTTGATGTATCTTCGAAGTCCAAGGTCGAATATCGATCAAATTTATATTGGACCAAATTGTAACTATACTGAACTCAACGCAAAAAAAACCATATTGGTTTATAAATGACGGAATAATCGCGTAACAAACATTACAAAATATATATAGAGAAAATATATAGAATGATAAAATAATATATAGAATGAGAACCTTCTCCTTTTTGAAGTCGGTTATAAACGGCATGTCATACTATGCTTTAGTTCTTAAGGTAAGCAAAACACCAGTTTAAGTTGAGCCTTGTGCACAAAGGTTCCGGTATGTTCCAGGGTTCAACTTATAATGGTAATATATTTATTTCCTAAAATTGCGTCATTACTTCAAAATTCATGGACCGATTTTGATGAAACATGGCCTATGTGAAGCGCCGGATTTCATAGAACATATTTTAAACTGCAATTCAATTCGTGCCTTACTTCCTCAATTTATCCCGGACAGACAGACAGACGGACAAAAATTTTAAAAACTGTATTGTTGGGTTTTGTTGCTCCCCTCCTAAAAATATAGATTAACAAAAATATCTATAATTAATTTTTAGAAAAAAACAAAAACCGTCTTCAATGTATGTATCTTCGAAGTCCAAGATCACATATCGATTAAATTTATATGGGACCACTTCGTAGCTATACTGAACCCAACGCAAAAAGAATTTCCCAAGTCGATTCATAAACGACGGAGTTCTGAGGTAACAAACATAAAAAAAAAATGCAATCGAACAGAGAACCTCCTCCTTTTTTGAAGTCGGTTATAAATAAAAAAATGTAATTATAAATAATCAAAAATATCTTGTATAGTGTAACAATGTACAGGAGCCGCCTCGTTACAGTTTTATTATAGGTATAGGTATATAAGTATAGAAGATTATTTTTTAATTTTAATTTCTATTTATAAAAACAGCATTGTATTTTGGCTTTCCTTATGTAAAATTCTGATTCTGAAGTATTTTTATTTTATTTTATGTGGAAAACGTAGTGATTCTTTTCTAAATTACTAATGTATCATCGTTTAAACGTTTTCGTTTTTATACATCTAGTCAACATTAAAACGTTTTCGCATAGCATATAGCTTGTGAGTTGTGATACGGGAGTAACGCGAGTTAGTCGATCGCAGATAACGACGAGGCGTCGTCGTCGTAGCGCGAAACGCAATTCACAGTAGAGAAACCGAAAATAAAAATATTCACGTAAACAAATGGAAACTGTGCAATGTTCTGTGTAATACCTAAAGATACATTTTAATATTGCCTGAATATCGAGTACACATTTACATGGACTGTAGACTACGATGGAGAAAACTGGACTTTTTATCGTTTTAGTTTTTATGGTGGGCGGCTATGTGTTCGCTAAAGAGAGCGACAGCCTTGCTTGCTGTCCACCTTCGCATTACCTTCTAAGGTCTGATCATTGTTTCGATGCCGAAAATAATAAAACAATTCCTATGAGGCTATCATGTATTGAAAGTCTTAAATACACGGATTTTACTGTTGATGCCGCCGCTGGTGTTATACAACTTTTACCAGAGGAAGGCGATACTTCAACGTATACCTTTAGTTACGACGTGTAAGTAAAATTCAAAAATGTTATTTATATTATGAAAGTAACACACATTTTAGTTCAGCTAACTTTAACGGATGTTATATACATTAAGTATATTATAC
The DNA here is from genome assembly GCA_951640565.1 of Petrophora chlorosata. Lineage (NCBI taxonomy): Eukaryota > Metazoa > Arthropoda > Insecta > Lepidoptera > Geometridae > Petrophora > Petrophora chlorosata. Next base: position 8,990,271 of record OX621207.1, on the reverse strand, counting down.
AATGGATGGGTGTTAATGTTTAATATGAAATGAAAAGATGGCGGGGTCTTTGCGCCTGAATACGGACTATGTTTCGGAGGGATTAAATCCTATAAAGTAGAAAATTTAAATTGCATCTATAAACTTGCATTGTTTATAGTCAAATCATTTATCTAAGGCTGCATTACATTAACTTAAACACTTATTCATAATACTCGGAACGTAGTTGTAGGCTGATGTTGAAAGTTATGAAACTAGAAATCTATTCGTTACCAAAATAAGCAAAATAACTAACTGCCGTCTCTCTCTAGATCTATGTGCTCCATCTTAGGCCACATCATCGCTTCACATCAGGCGAGATAGTAGCCAAACATATATCTATTAAGCGTAAAAAAAACTAAGCAGCAGGAATAAACTGTCGTAGGCATTGTTGTATTTACAGAATACGCCTCAGACTCAGAGTATTCAAAATTCAAAATTTGTGATTTGAAACACAGACTAATGTTCTAAGAACTTGAGAATCTTGCCGTCACATCACTAATTTTAAGCACGGATTTCCTAAATAAAAATAAGCATTCAAAAATAAACATTTCAAACACACGTCGCGTCGTCCATGGACGATGCCGGCTCGGCATGTGCGATTTTGCAAAGAGTACGGCATGTGTTAGGGACATTCACTTAACATCGATATATCGAATTTACTCGATTTTTGTCATACGATATATCGGATTGATTCGATGTTTTAACAATATTTATTTATAGAAACATCGAATCTTCCTTTTTTAATTTTTGTCGAATCTATTGAAAAAAATAACTCTGTTACTAACTGATAGTTACAATAGAAACAAAGTAAATTTTAACACTACTTGATTATTTTAATTTTAAATAAATGTCATTAATAGGTAGTGACATCTGTGAGTGAGTAGCTAGATTATCTATCTTTACCGATCGATCGACCGTTCACTCTCGATGTAGTCTGTGGATTCTGTGGGTTCATTTTATTCACTTTCATTCACTCTCACTCTTTTTCTCCGTTTTCTGCTGTTTGGCGGTAAAGCAATTAATTATTGTTTTGATTGTACCACTATGTTAGTAGTACAATTCTATTCAAGTAAAACTCAGAAAATCACTATTATTGCACTATTAGTATAGCTATGTTACTGTGGTCTCTGATTCTACATTCACACATACGAAATCAAGGACTGCAAACTTTCTGCGTTTGACTGGAAAGAGGTCATATTAAACAATTGATGTTTTCTAGCGATATATCGATAAACATCGATGCTGGGATACGATGTTTTACATCAAATATAAATAACGATTCATTTTTTAAGTGGACACCCCTACCGTGAACGCATTCACGATTATGCAGTATAGTGCCTATATCAGATAGTATTTAGTCGAAATAGTTCTTTAAATAGATTCGACAAAAAAGTAAAATAAAAACAAAGATTCGATATTTCTATAAATAAATATATCGATCTATCGAATAGAATAAATATTTGACAACACATCGAATCAATCCGATATATCGTATAGCAAATATCGAGTAAATTCGATATATCGCTGTTAAGTGAATATCCCTAGTTCGTGGTGCCGATGCTCTTTGTTTGAGCTCAAAGTGTATGCATATGGGATGGGATTTCTTTAGATAGGTATAATTTGTCTAAAAAAAGTAGTCAATCATAGAGGGCGCTATTGAGCCGTATTTAGAATACTAATCAGTTTTTGTATTCGCCGTTTCATTTTTTATGAACTTTTTATTCACGTTGATTTTTTATTAACTTTTTCCGCGTCTTTGTCTGCGTATGCGACAGAGGAAGTCCATATCTATTCCTTGCCCATACTCGTCTCTTCAACCGACTTTTAAAAAAGGAGGAGGTTCTCAATACGAATGTATTTTTAATGATTATTACCTCAGATCTCCGTCATTTATAAACCGATTTAGAATTATGTTTTTAGCGTTGGGTTCAGTATAGCTACGAAGTGGTCTCATTTAAATTTCATCGATATTCGACCATGGACTTCGAAAATACATCTTAATTTAAGTTTTTTGATAAAATATTTACTTGTTTCTAAGACCATTTTAGCAAAACCTCCCCAGTAAATGATAGTGTTTATCACGATGAGGTCAAGTATCTACGTAGTCATTCAACCGATTATGATTTAAGTTACCTAAAAATCTAAAGCAGATAAAGTCAACCCAGGCCTATGCAGGTCTCAGCAAAGTAAAGAGTTCTCGCACTTTGAAAGTTTGTATTAACAACACAAAAACGAATCTCCAGATAACAGTAGAAACGATATTGATAAGGACTATTTTTATAGAAGTTATTTATTTATTATTCATTTTTATTAATAAATGGTCTATAGCGCACGGATAGTGCTTTTAGCCAGTCTCAAATAATGAAATAATAACAAGTTTGAAATATAGTTCAAACCAATGTTACACTATTTCTTTTTAATATGTAACAATAAAAGTAATAACTATAATATAACAAAATCGAACTCTATTCCTTTCCACTTCATTCATTAATTTATTGGCCGTTTTCAGAGCATGCTATGGCAACATGACGAAGGATACAAACTTGTCGATAGTAAAGTCTGTGGCATTGCTGTGCATAACAGAAGAAGAAAAGGAAAGGGTCATTGAAGATTCGACACTCGGTTACTGCATGATCGCGTCAGTCTTGTTTCTGGCATGGACTGCTATTATTTACACTGTTTTCAAGGAACTGAGGTAAGTTAAGTCTCCACTATGCCACAGAATAAATAAAACTTAAATCATCAAATTCTAGCGTCGCCTAAGGTTTAGATCGTTTCCATCTAATACAGTATAGATTCTAACATTGGTCCTGTATAACCTAACCTACCCTTTGTACCTATATGGTATCTGCATATTTTTTACAAAACTAAAGAAATTTATAAATATAATTAAAACAGATTTACATAATATCATATAGGTACGTGAATTAATATTATTTTATCTTTTCAGAGATCTATTTGGAAAAAGCGTTATTAATTTCTGCACCAGCTTGGCCATTGGCTTAGGAATATTATCAATTATGAAGACTATGGCATACTCTAATATGGCTACGTGTGCTGTACGAGGTAATGGAAGTTATTTATAGGTGCCCTTAGTAGTAAAATTACTACAAACTATTTACTAAAACTCACTTAACTACATAAAAGGTTGGACATACTGTTGGACTCTAGCTCAATACCAGATGGAAGCGTATAGAACAGGTCTATACGCTACCCCACCACATTTTATGTATGCGTACGTGGCAATGACCTACATAATACATTTTAAATATTTTACTTTGTCTTTACGCTTACACACTAGACGTTTAGACATCTTGTGAACACGGTATACGCGTACCGATGATTAATTTGCTGTAAAGGGCGCGCTTTCCTGACTGAATTATACCTATGTATACCAAACTATACTATACCAAAGATGCTGGCAGCATTGCCCCTTTGCATTGTTGGATTGCAAAACCATATGTCCCAGCAATTTGGTCACGCATCGATCAGGCGCTTTGTCCGACTATTTAAAGTACGATGCGCTCCCGGTCCTCGCGAAGGCAAACCAACACCAAAGTGTTGGAATTTTGGCTTTCATATTCATGGCGATTTATATTAATATAATTATAAATATTATAATTATTATACATATATGTAACCGCTATGTACCGAGATTAGCAAATTTGCACCGCTCGGGTCAACGATAGATCGGTTACTAGATATATTTATTCGATTATTTCATTTGGACATTGTATCTCATGTTATTTTTTATTTTCCAGGATTTTTGGGTTATTTCTTTTTGCTAGTTGCTTTTTTCTGGACCAGTTCAATATCCATACAAGTCTTGAAAGATACAAGGTTATTATTGTTATTTTACCATTTTCTTAGTCAATTTAACATGCCGTTAAATTAAAGGACAAAGTTTGCCGCTTTACTATACTTTATTGAGTTTTTTATTTATGAGTTATTTTACTTTATTTACTTTATATGGTTTTTAGACGTCCGTTGGTGGTAGTAGACTATGGATGGCACGAGTTTAAATGGTACGTGATATATTCCTGGGGACTGCCTACCATTCTCACCACCATCATGGCGATTGTGAACTACCACCCTGGTGACCACCAGAAACCCGGTATTGGGTTGAATCACTGCTGGTTTTTCAGTAAGTCATTGAAGTGTTAAATGGATTAGATAGTTATAAAAGTTGGGTGCCGCAGTCCGAACAATTTATAATACAACAAGCTATTATACAAAATAGAGAAGAAAAACACCCAAAAACCGGGTTCTTTGATGATGGAATGCATGATGCATTGGTTGGTTATTGTAACTATCGGTTACACAAAATAGTAATTAAGTATTTGATTTAATCGAGGACTAGTGCTATACCTAATCCACTTCACTACGCGGGTCCAGTGTCATTTTGGCACATATTCTCTTAAGGCTCTTGTTCCGGGAATGGTACGGGCTGAATCGCTATTTTAAATGAACTTTTTTTTATTTGAAAATGGGCATGCGTTTGATGACATCTCGCCTGATGGAAAACGAAGGGGCGGCCTAAGGCGGAGCAGACTTGCCCATAATATGCCTATTCACTCTACACAAGTTGTAGTTGTTGGGGAACAAAAAAGCTAATATAGCGTTCCACTAAGCAGTCCGTACTCCGTATGATAAAGGAATCTACGAAACGCTTAGTATGAATCGGTGGGTACGTGTACGTACGGGTGAAAGGACTCTGGCAGTGGGCTGGTCATATTTGCCGCAGGAGCGATAACCGTTGGGGTAGACGTGTTCTAGAGTGGAGACCGCGAATCGGCAAACGTAGTAAAGGACACCCTGCGACTAGATGGAGCGACGATATACTTAGGGTTGCTGGTAGCGACTGGAGAAGAAAGCCGAAGATCGGGCTCAGTGGCGTGCTATGGGAGAGGCCTATGTCCAGCAGTGGACTGATGTGGGCTGATGATGATGATGAAATGACTCTCCTCGTCTGGAAGTCCTTAGGTCGAAAGGAGAAGAAGAATATCTCTATAGCAATTAAAACTATGAATTATCTCATTCCAGCCAAGGCGCAACAGTGGTACTACATGTACAGTGTGATGACAATTCTGTTAGTTATCAATATTGGAATATTTATTTACGTAGCGACGATGGTGTGGCGCCACTCATTCAGATCAACTCAGTTACAGGCGTTAAAATTCAAGTGAGTTAGGGTTTTTATTGTATTTTTTTCTATATAAATCAATCGAACGCAAAAATTATATATTAACTTAGTTTGAGAAACTCAATCAACGGTGGTAGCCACTTTTTTTATGTTTAAATGGGCTCAATTTGACAACAACTCACCTGATGGTAGGCGTAGTTGCGGTTTAAGGTGGAGCACGTTTGCCCATGAGGTGCCTATTCAGCTCAGATAAAGTTTTGGCTGTCTACTCGAAGCTATTCAGACATAGTTGGACTGCATGATTCGATTCGTCGCACAATCAACTTTTTTTTTCAGTTGGTTCGATTATAGAATCGAACCACGCGGACTACTCGATTCCAGGAAATTAACGTGGTTTGGACGCATTATTAATAATAATTAACGGGTGACACTCACGTTTAAGAAGAACGACCACCGGATGTGATTGAAACTATAGTTGGACTACTCCAACTTAAACGTGAGTGTCACCCGTTAATTGATATTAATAATAGATTCTAGGATCACGTGGTCCGAGTCCATAGTCGAACCACGACGACTGAGTGAATTGGGGCCCTGGTGGACTGCCACCAGGGCCCCAATTCACTATGACAACTTGGCGATTCCTTGCTTCGAAATCACGTCGATTCCTTAATTAATAAACGATGAATCTGCGAAATTTGTATTCTCTATGACACGTCATAGATGTAGATGTAAGTAATCAAGTCCACCAGGGCCCCAATTCACTATGACAACTTGGCGATTCCTTGCTTCGAAATCACGTCGATTCCTTAATTAATAAACGATGAATCTGCGAAATTTGTATTCTCTATGACACGTCATAGATGTAGATGTAAGTAATCAACGTGGAATCAAGGAATCGACGTGATTTCGAAGCAAGGAATCTCTAAATGGTCATAGTGAATTAGGACCCAGGTTCTACTCATCGAAACATAAGGAATCCCAAGTCTTTATGGTTCAACTCTCTTAGTATTAATTTGATAACTTTTCAACATTTTTATTATATTGGTGAACGTTTCAAAATAAATTGATTGTTTAACTCAAAATAAAATAATACAAAAAATAATCGTAATCACATTCATTGAAATAAGTTATTTTAACTTGGGTCAGCATAAACCAGTTTTAGAATGTAGTGACGTATAAACATACAAGTGACCCTTACTTTGTTTTGAAGAGTATGACATGCAAATAATTAAAAACTATATTTTCATCCCTTCTATTCGAAAAGGACGACTTGGTTCGCCTTTATGTGCACCCAAAGGTGGTGTTTTCTATAAGAAACTTTTAGCGGGCAGTAATGAGTTTTTAATCCTCTTTATAAGTGCGCCGCAATTATCTTTGCCGCGCACTTTTTGAATTTGGAACATCTTAGTGTTCAGCACCAAAGAAATCGAACGCAAATATTGTTTGAATAAAGACTGGCTGGTACGACGGCCCATAGTCACGCCGCCGGATGAATGAAAAAAAAAACAAATTAAAAAAGCGCGAACTACAGCCCGCGTTTTCGTAAATTTTCACGGATTGTTAGAAATTCATTGTTTTGTTTTGTTTTGAAAAATGAGTTCTTCAAGTTACAGTGAAAGTATAGAATTAACTCCTGAAAGCATTAGAACTGACGCAAGAAATGTGATGGATAATCTATTACCTGCAAAATCCCGGGAGAAATATATGAAAGCCTATGGTAATTTTATTGAATGGAGAAATGCAAGAGGCGCCAAGAATTTTTCAGAATCTGTGTTTTTGGCCTACTTCCAGTACTTAGCCAAAACTAAACAACCTTCCACTCTTACAATAAAATATGAGGCGCTTTTATTTTCTCATAGTGGGTGATGAAAAGTAGAGTGTATCACTCGGGCGCAAAATATATTTTTGGCTCGGGCGACGTACTTTGAATCCCTCGCTACGTTCAGGATTCTACTAAAGAATCCCTCGCTACGCTCGGGATTCTACTCTAGAATCCCTCACTTCGCTCTGGATTCAAAAAAGCGCCCTCGCCGTAAAAATATTATTTTGCCCCCTTATGATACAATCTACTATTAACAACGAATTGTGAATAAGTACATTAAATCAATGTTGATGCGTTAATTTAATACACACTGTAAACTGTATCAATTATTACACTACTCTCCAATAATGTACCTATCTAAATATTTCAGGCTCTCGATGACGATGCGACTGATCGTGCTGATGGGCCTGCCGTGGATATTTGAAATGATCAGCTCAGTTGCGGACGGAGGGGAATTGATTTGGTCAGTAATATGAATATAAAAATTTACTTAATAGATTGTGTCGCGGTTATCTTGGAAACCTTCACTGAAATTCCGTCTCAATCTGTGTTCCGGATTGAAGGGCACTGTAGCCAGCGAAATTACTGGACATATGAGACTTAATATCTGATGTGTCGGGGTGATGAGCGCAATGCAGTGCTACGCAGTACTTTTTACGGTATTAAAAGTTTTGGGTGGCACTGTAATTATTGCTCGGCGTCTGTCTAATAGTGGCGCGTATCATCAGGCGAACGACTGGCTCGTCTCATTACTCAGTTACATCAAAAAATACCTGGGCCTTACACATTACGTATTCAATTTCAAATTAGTGCACAATACCGATTTAAACATATTAAAAAAAAACTTTAATATTCATTACACTAAATCATTCCACCCAAATAAATAACTTCCATTTAATTCTTATGCTAACTGTACCTACTCAAAATCGCATGAAGCGATTTCTGCTAAAAATATTATTTTTATTTTTGGAGCTTAGTGGATTAAAAGTATGCACATTTATCAATTTGAGAACAATAGCCGAGGACAGAAGTGGCATAACCGGATAAACTAATAAGCTCTTATCTGCCCTATAAGCTCTTATCTGTCAATGCTGAAAATTGAATTTTAGGTAACGCGAGTCAAAAATAACAAAATATTACTTTGAAGACTAATTCTGATCCAGTTTCGAAAACAATACTGGTGGTTCTGGTGGAAACTAATTAAGTCTCTTTCTATTTACAGGGCTATCGTGGACGTGTTCAACTCTCTGCAGGGAATATTGATATTCTTGGTGCTAGTCGTGTTCCGGAAGCGAGTGATCAAAGTGCTGCACAAGCGCGGCTACCTGGACTGCTGCTCGGGGCTGGTGGAGAAGTGGCTGGCCGTGGGAGACGACGCAGAGGAAAATGTGGTCCAGCACACAGACGTGCCCTTGAGCGACGATCACCATCGTAACGGCATCGGGCATACACATAAATAACGTCTGACTAGTTTTCCACCTCATGCACCAAAAAGCAGATGGATTGTTGTTACGGTCTCTTTGATAGTTGCAATGCAATAGGTTTTAATTTCGACGATCATAGTTCATTCTGTGAAACGTGGAAGAATAAAAGGGAGGAATTTGCCCTGCAGTGGGACACTTTAGGCTATAAATAATAATAAGAATAATATAAGAGGCCTCTACGTGTTGGACTCATGTCCCCGCGCAAGCCTTCCAAAGGTCCGGGTGTATAACCCGTGAGAAAAAGCGACATAATATATTTTTTATGAAGCGGAACTGGCAGGTGCCGAAGTCTCATATCATAGACTGGTTCTCATCCATTAAAAATTCACCTCAATAGCCCAATCATAAGTAATTTTCATATCTCCAATAATAGTCCTCGCACTTATCGGGGGCTGTCTTTAATTGCATCTTCTTAATGTTGCACTTAGAGACAGTCCCCGATAAGTGTTGCCCATTACATATTTAAATTAAATGCTCTAAGAGGCCTCTACGTGTTTGACTCATGTCCCCGCGCAAGCCTTCCAAAGGACCGGGTGTATAACCCGTAAGAAAGAGCGACATAATAATAATAGTTCATAAAACTTTACAAGCGAACGCTTGTTTAATGAGAAAAATATCTCATCCAATTGTGTATACAGTTAATTTGAATTTAAAGTAACAACATAAGGGTGTCACCCCCCGTGAGCATGTTTTAATATGGTGATATTGATAGAGTCGATTTTATATACAGATTATGAAAGTTCGAACCCCCCTATTCCATTCGCATGAGACGCGTGCTATTGGTGCCGAAGAAATTAATTAAACGAGATCGTTGCAGGCTGATGGTCAATTTCTGCTGATTCTTGATTTTTAAGAATCAGTCGAATCAAATAAGCATTTATAAAGTATTTTACAAATTAATTATTATAATAGAAAGATTAACAAAACGTATTAATAGTAAAAATATATTGTGCCGGACACTTCGATCATATATGATCGAAGGCCGGACACGCAAAAACATATAAGATTAACTTATTTTGGGTCAAGCCCAAAATTATACACACAAAAAATGTATATGTCTTCTTCTTCTTTCTCCTGGCTATTGTCCTAATTTATTTGGGGCCAGCCCTCCTAGTAGTTCTGCGCCACACCATACGGTTGTGGGTTGTCACTTCCTTCGTGTTTGTACATCCCATGTAATTTTTTATTGTTTGCAACCAGGTCTTTGGTGGTCGTCCACGGCCTATACTTTTTTCTCCTATCTTCATTACTTTTCTAGTCATATGGTCATCATCTCGTCTCATCACGTGTCATCAGCAGCGTAGGCGGTTTTCTCTAAGTTTATCGTGTATTTGGGCTACTTTAAAAGTACCGCGGATATATTCGCGGATACAAATAATGTCTACCTATAGGCCGACCGTTTAACTCGCGTATCGCCTGCGCGGTAAGAAGGGAGCGAGGGGAGATGTTAGCGGGTGGGTGAAAGGGGTGCGCGGAGCAGAGAGACGTAAGCTCTATCTCAAATTCGAGTAAAAATCAAGAGACAATAAAATATTATTGTTACTAAATTGAGTTAGAAATGCGTATATATATGTAACTTATTTTGGGACGTTATTAACTAGATAGATTATATTAACGGACTAGTACGGTGCATAGGCAGCCCTAGACAAAAGTGACAGAAAGTAAGACGACATTTACCTACACATAGTTAATTACACATTAATTTGCTATGTAAACACTAGTATGTAATTATGTATATATTATCTAGTCGCATGAAGCCCTCGGCTTAGTAAGTTTTAGTAAGATACCAAAATTTAAGGGATTATTTTTTAACTATCGTATAACACACAGATACAGATAGTAACTTCACTCTGATCTATGTAAGCGAGATACACTTATGCAGCATTCAACATGCGAGAAGAGGACAAGATGTGTTTGACTTGACGGCTATTTTTAATCTCCGTTTCACATATACTTGTCTATGTGACGATTGAAAAATTCGACCCTTAATTAGTTAGATATAAGTATAAGATGGAACGAATAAAAAAAGGCGGACAGAATTTCACTAAGCAACAACTGAAGCATAGAAATGGAGATTGCGTTATGTTTGTTTAAGCGGACGGAGGGAGGGCCGACGTCAAACTTATCTGGCTGATCGGTATAGCATGATTTAAATGTGTGCGTGAATCTCGTGTACGAACAGGCCTAGCGCACTCCGCACTGTAGGTACGAAGCTACAAGTACATAGCCGGACACCGACGGCGGGTCACGCGTCGTTACACGTGCCGCGTCAGAAGAGATATGCGATAGAAAGAGAGACGCTCTGTAGGTTAATATGACTAGTAGGTATGCAGCGCTACGCGAGGTGAATTGAATTTTATTGCGTCATAGCAAGAGTCGCTATTTGTTTAAATTTCTTTGCGGAGTGATGTTTCTGTCCCTTAATATTCTGTGGTACGAACCAGCGGACCGGCATAGCTTGAGTGCTTTAGTTTTGAATTTGGCAGCGGAACGTCCACTTTTTTTAATTCGTTCAAGATAATAAGTTATAATAAGCTATTATTATATTACGTATATGATGTAAGATATATGTTATTGTTAGAGGTCAAAACCTAGTTTTAGTATTAATACAGGTATTATATGTAGATATTTCGTCTAATTAACTTTTTATTAGATTTTAACAAAACAGAAGCTGCGTATAATTAGTTCTAACTGATTAAAAAGGACCGAAGGGCGAAGATAGTATTAAACTGTTAATTATAAATAAATTAGTAAGTAAGTATGTAACGTAAGTAAATAAAACTAAATAAATAACGCCCAACGATCACATACATAGATCCTAACAACTGTAGCTAAAATCAGCATTATCTATACCTAATATAGTATTGTAAGTTATTTTATACAAAGAAATGAAATATATGTATTTTTTTAAATTAAATCTCATTTTATTGTTATATCCACAGTAAAAAGCACTATGTATTCTTTAAATCACTGAATATGTGGCAAAATACTTACTGGTGGTAGGTTTCTCGTATGCGAGAGGCCATCTGGGTGGGTACCACCGCTTTGCCAGTTATTCAGCCGCCGAGCGGTAGTGCGCAAGCATTACTGTGTTCCGGCTTGAAGGGCATTGTAGCCAGCGAAATTACAGGGCATTATGAGACTCAACAGCTAATTGTCTCAGAGTGACGAGCGCAGTACAGCGCCGCGCAGGATTTTGCAAAACAAAGTTCTGGGTGGTGCTGTTATTGTTATGGGCTGGCGTATTGATTACCATCAGGCAAACGACCAGCTCGTCTCGTCATTCAGTAACATAAAAAAAAAAATACTCCCAGAACCGGTGGGAACGAAAGACAAAGACGAGCTATATGATCCTATGAAGACGAGTTAACGATAATATAAAAAAATATTCACGTACAGGTGCCATTTCTCTTCTGACGATTATTTCTAGCAGACAAAGGTGAAGTATGGTGATGATGAAGTCAAAGAAATGACGCGGGCCGGTCGATCACAGAAACTTTATTACTCTATTATGTGGGCGCTAATCTTGCACAGGGCATAGTCTACAATTATTTTTTATAATTAAAACAGCCTTTTTAAGGTGCTTATAAAAAAACTGAACTGTCGCCGACGCGAAAAGTATAGTCGCGCTACAGGGAGGCGAAGCCGAAGTAAATTCCTTAATCGTAGCTTTAGTGTTTATAAATACCTAGTATATATGCTAGTCTGTAAGATATATATTTTATGAACCTCTGGTACTTTTAATTTGTTAACTGTATTATTCTCTGAAATAAATGAATTTATTATTAATATAGTTTTGAAACCATGCAAGACTACCTATAGATGTAGATCGTTAATAAAGTTTTATAAAATTGCATCAGAAGTACAATACTTAAATGTAGATGTAGGTGAAAGGAACTTATCCTATATTACTATCCTATCCTACAGATAATAGATATAGGGCTATCAACCATGATTTAATAAGTTACTCGAGTTTTTTTTCAGCATACCTACAAACATATTTGGGTACAGTCGTACACTCGTCTGATATCATTTTGCAAAACGCCTACGAAAAATATGATAGCATCACGCTAACAGAATCATGTCTGTTATAATTTCTAAAGGGCGTGGAATTGTAAGACTCACAAACTTACTTTCCAGTCTTTTCTCCTTTTTTACAAACCAAGTAACCAAGTTAAAACACCAAATTCAGCTTCATAAACAATTATTGTTATTCATCTATATCATATATACTCATAATAAAACTGAAACGAGGCGGCTACTGTACATTGAAGATATTTTTGAAAATATATTTTAATGAGTATTTGGGAGCAACAAAACAAAAAAAAACAGTTTTTAATTTTTTTGTCTTTCTGTCTGTCTATATGTCTGTCTGTCCGACATAAACTCATAAACTAAGGCACGAATTGAAATGCAGTTTATTAAAATATGTTTTATGGAGTCCGGCGCTACACATAGGCTTTGTTTCATCAAAATCGGTCCAGGAATATTTAAGTTATGATGCCATTTAGGAAAAAACATATATGTCCACAATTGACCCTTGACGTTATTTGCTTACCTTGAGAACTAAAAGGATGGGTTTTCTAAAAAAATATTTTGTTAAGTCCTAGGCTACAACGAGGTAGGACAGGATCGAGACAGGAGCGCCACTTTAACTGGATACGAGCGGGACGTTAACGGGATTGGAGCGGGTAGGTAACAGGATAGGAGCAAGATGGTAACGGCATATGAGGGGGCCGGTTCCGCGTTAGGAGGGGTCGGTAACGGGATATAATGGGTATAGAAGCGGGACGGTAATGGTATAGGAAAAAGGCGTACTCTGGATAGGAGCGGGACAGTGAAGGGATAGGACGGGGATGGGATCAGGATAGGAGCGGAGCGGGATTAGGGTGAGATGGAAAATTGTCGGAAACACGTTAGATTACTTCACCACGCGTACGAAGTCGCAGGCAACAGCTAGTTATAAATATAAAACGGCTACGAAAACGGTTGTAAATATAAAACCAGTTTACGCTTTGGATTCGCGGATTGTCTGCGCCGCGAATCCAAAGCGATAACTCCCGGAGGTAGGACGTCATAATTGTCCGAATCTTGGTCCAAGCTATTCCGAGACAATCATAACTTGAGTGTAGCCATTTTATATTTATAATGAATATTTCGACTCACGATAGTTTTCAAATTTAATATAGTAAAATCGATAATTAAGTATTGTATCAAGGCAATCTTATATTTCATAGAAGAATGTCAATGTTACGTTTTTTTTTCACTTACATATTTTCCGATTAATCACACTAGCAGTCAATCACATTAATAGCAGCCAAACTCAAGTAATCCGACGTTTATTGATAAAAGAGCTCTAAATTATAATAATATAACTTCCATAAAGTCTTAAATCTAGTTGAAGAACGCAAAACAATATCGTCAATTTTGTTATGTGGTCTAAATGATCATTATACCACATTATAACGCTCTAGTTAATGCAATATATAAATATTATAACATTTTGTTTAAACAGTTCATCATACATTCTTTCTAAAAACCTGCCAAAGTAAATTTGGCGGCGCTTACGAGTCATATTTGTTAGCATGTTTAAATAAAAACTATAACTATCACATTTTACATATTCACGAAACATTGTGAATCGAGAATTCAAAGTCATAGCTAGTGATTAAATCTAAATAAAATCGACTAACACAGAATCGATTACAGAATCGTTAAGTCAACTATATGCGCTGATTGCCACTACAGCACTATTGCGGCACTTCACTCGAGCGGCAACCGGCGGACGCAGGGCTAATATCAGTGGTCAGTTCTCATCATACAACCACGTAGTTATCACTGTGTTTACAATAAATATGAAGGTGAGTCTATTTACATAAATCAAAATAAAATTATAATTATTCCTTATCATCAAGCATTATGCAACGATATATTTTTCTTTGCAACTGGGGGTAGCTGAGTATACCTCGACTGGTTACTAATTTTTCGTAATATTTTGGTAATTTTCTGTTGAGTTATTATAATGCCAAGTCATAAACTTAAATATAATAGTACTTAGGAAATATTAATTTAGTAGGCGGTTTCAAAGTGGGAGGACTGATGAGTGCATCGATTGTATGAAATAGAATATTTTAGATAAACGCTCGCTTTTAATTGTTCACGCATGTAACATTTTCAATTTTGTATTTAACGTTTCCTTTGTCATGCATTTCCTAACCAAAATTATCCAACCCTGGCATTGGCACTTTCCATGGGTGAGATAGCGGTGAACGCAAAGCTATTCTTGCAGTCACTTTTTTTCAATTTTTTAAACCTAGTGACCTCACCGGCCTACCTACATATAACCAAATAAGTTCAATTTCCTTAGGTCAAATATTAAGATATTCTCTTTGTTTAGGGCTGCATATGTACTTTCGTCGTTCTTATTCTTACTTCAAATGGCGCAGCGGAACTTATAAGTCTAAATATATCGTATTTAAATTTAAATTGTGCAAAAACCTACGACGCGACGTTACGAGTTTTTTTTTACTGTTTTCAATTTCGAGAACGTCGACAATGCAATCTCAGTGCAGTTACCTAAAATAATATTATTTTGTGGATATACCCACTTTCAAAGAAAACAATAATTTAAGGTCGTAGCCAGAAGCAATCCGTTCCAAGCTGATAAAGATGTTTTAACAATGAATAACTGTCGTAATTAATAGCAATGATTGAAACTTCTAGTTGAGATTGTTTCTATCAAGAGGTATGAATCTGCTTCATCATCAGAACATCACCATCCGATCTGCATACTATTTACTGCTATCCAACTAATATTATAAACGCGAAAGTTTGTATGTATGGATGTACCCAGACCTCACATACCTCATCATTTTTTTAGATAAGCCTCACATATGAGTTTATATTTTACTCTTTCACGCAAAAACTACTGAATGGACATTGATGAAATTTGGTATGGAGATAGCTTATACCCTGGATTAACACAGGCTACTTTTTATCCCGGGAAACCGCGGGTGAAACCGCAGGGCGCAGCTAGTATGTTATATTTATATAATGTTTGCTTTCGCTGATGACTAATTTTTTTAAGCTTCTGTAGGTAGGTATAAGTGCGTGCCAAGTTAGACCCAAGATGGCGGTTTTGTTTTGTTATTTTTGGTGCGAGGGCTATGGGTATCGATGAGCCGCTGCGCAGGGGCATTCGTCCCTACGTTTTCATTGTTTAGCGCGGTGCCATGCCGTGCCGTCGCCTTATTATCTCTCCTTGAATCAGTGCTCGCAAAATCGATCAGTGCTCAGGTTCAAGCTACGTGACATCGCAAATTTATGTATAGTACATAGTTTTGAAAATATGCTTTATAATAATTATATAAAGATTTATAATAATACAAATTTAGATTTAATAAATCATTCAGTATAAACTGATTTGGAAACAGACGTCCGACCCGTCGTCGTGGGGACAATATGGTAAAAAAATTACAATGGTGAACGTAACATACGAACCTAATAGGAAGGGATAGCCATATAATTATTATATTATCTTCCAGTAAGAGATAGGTTTCACGAAGATTAAGAGAACGCGATAGACTTGACACACATTCGCATAAAATTATTTTTGTACTAAGTTGCTGGTCTAAATTTCCGACCAAATGAGATAATATAGATACAAAAGTTTAAACTTTTAACTATTGTCCAGTGGCGAACTGCACTCTCGTATAGTGCCAGAATACATCCTCCTAAACCACTCTGCGATAACGTTATCTGGACTCGTCCGACGAACCCAAGTGCCATAGATATTATTTAATATCTACGCCAAATATAACTATAATATTTGACTTGAATGAATGGTGAAGAATGACGAATAATATGATACTGTACTAGAACGAAACTGGTGCTCTTCCCTCCGCATTTTCACAAGTAATTATTATTATTTTAGTATGAACTAGCTTACATTATACATTTATAATAAAATACAAAGATGTCAAGGAAGAATTATCTACCCATTAATAATTTGTTTATGTTTCCCTTGTCATCAAACTACTTGGATAGAGAACTCTTTTTATAATTTTCACATGCTATTTGTGTATATGGCATGCATTCCGATATTCCGGAATTTCGTAACTCGGGAATGTAGGAGGAATTTTTACTATATTTCATTTCCGGAGATGAGAGGCCTAATATCGAAATTTCGATATATATAAATTTATAAAACGGCGTATCTATTTTGATTTATTCCAAAAGTCCCCAACAAGATACAACGTGTTTTAGGTAGCTTAACAAATGATTTAAAAGAACAAATACCTTGTTGGGGATTTCTGAAAAAAAATAATCCAAAAATCCCCACTAGATCTTCGTAGCATAGCCGGTGGGGATTTCTGGTAAAAACCACTATTTTTATTTTTTCGTTTATTTTTTTCTGAACGTATATCTAGGTATCTCGTAATCTTATGTATCTTAATCCCTGCGCGGTCTGCCGTACGGTTGCTAATAAGTAAAACAGTTTTTTCGCAAATAGGTATATAAATCAACAATATTGTTTACGGAGGTGACTGTTATAGAAGACGACCTGTTTCGCGGTTTCGCATTCCCGCTAATCAACTTCCTCTGTCGTCCACGTGGACGAAGTCGCGGGGAAACCAAGTATACTATAAATATATGTTAATACTCTAATGATGTCGAATATTACGTGATAAGACAATACAGTGTAAAAACAATGTATTTAGAACGTTAGTAAATCTAAATGATTAAAAATATGATGTAGCTCATGTTGATTATACTCGTAACATCTTTTTTTAATAATTGCCGACATCAACTCCGGACTTCTGGAAATGGGTCTCCAGTATCGGATCTTAGTTCCGGAGTTGAATACTGTCCGATATAGCATGCCCTAACTGTGTACAGTGATTAATAAATAAGTCGTTATATTACGTCACATTTTCTTTCTTGTTCCAATTTATTTGAGCACAGGAAAAAATATTTCTATAAGACTTCAAAGTTTGACCACGAGGAACCCGTTCACCCAAAATGTTAACTGCAGTTAGTACATAGCAATCTAGGAGATATTTTTACATGCATATAAAGCATGTTGGCTCGTTCTCGTCTCGTCGTCATAAAGTAGTATAACCGACAGCTGTCGGTTAAGCCCCAACAGTATTCTGAGAGTATTATCAGGAAAAATGGATAATCCATTTGTTGAGCACTGGGTACACTTACATCTATCGACCCAGTGCTCAAAACCGCCGGGCTCGCGTACTAATATTCCCCAAAATTTATTTTAAGGACTAACATAGCTTTTAAGAATAATTACTAACACTATGAGAAAATGTTCGCAATAGTTTTAATAAAAAAAAATAAGTATTAATGATACTATATTTCTAATATATATTAAACTCTATCCGATAAATGCGTGTTATGTGTAGTCTCTGTCGATCCGATAATGCGATGCGCCTGACCTCATTAATCAGTGACAGGAAACTAATTTGTACATGTTATGATATAAGTATCACTATTATCATACTTACCTAATATTTCAACGAGTGTTCTCTTTACTATCTTTTATCACACGTGTTAATGCTATTTTTTGGATGATAATATAAGAAATTAAGTGTTATTTTTATGTATCGGTTAGAAATAGAAAAGTAAACATTCCAATTTAATTATCAGCTACCGCACTAAAGCAGAGATAAACAGACATTGCTAAGTATGAAAGTCGATTATTTAGTACCTAATTCTACTTATCTACTTTTGTTTGTGATGGATTTTGTTTTGTTTGGTTTTTACTTAATTACGTAAAACTACCAGATGAACAGATTTTGATCAAATTTGGTTGGGTGGTCCTGGAAAAGGATAGAATATGTATTACCCGATTTATTTGCCCGAAAAACAGAGGATGAAACTGCGGAGAGCAACTAGTTAGTAAATCACTACATAGTATAAAACAAAGTCGCTTTCTCTGTCCCTATATCCCTATGTATGCTTAAATCTTTAAAACTACGCAACGGATTTCGATGCGGTTTTTTTTAATAGATAGAGTGATTGAAGAGGAAGGTTTATATGTATAATAACCGTGCGAAGCCGGGGCGGGTCGCTAGTATACTAATAATAGAAAGCGCGTATTAAAGTGCGGTTAAATATAATACCAATAATATAACTTACTAATTGTAAACCTTTATTTGCTCTCTAAATTACTGTCATTACACATCTATAAAATATTCAGTATCTCATTAAATTGGTTCTCTATTAATTACTTTATGTATTGTAATTAATTCTAATAAAATAGTTTATTAGGATTTACCCGATATACGCAGTATACGCGGCTGGGGTGATAGAGGTCAAAATCATATAATTGTATGTTTTCCACCAACATATAATGTTGTGTCCTAAAAGAGGAAATGATTCCACTTCTAGCACTTCTAAGAAAACAGAAGTAAACATTGATGACGTGCGTTTAATTTTGACAAACAAATACGTTGTTCAATGTAAAGTGATTAAACTTCAATATTTGATTGTTATTGGGCTTATCCGAAATGAATGGACGATGTTGATGACGCATAGCTGACGTACTTTACTCCCGGTAGAAAAAAAGCAGGGTGCAAATCTATAACTCCAGAAAGCAATACTCAAGATGCATATTTGCCGCAGAACCGATAATCGCTGGGGTAGTTGTGTTCTAGAGTGGAGCCCGCGAATCGGGAAACATTGTGTAGGACGCCCTGCGAATAGATAGAGCGACGATATACGCTGAGTTGCTTGTAGGGGCGTGCTATGGAGGAGACCTATGTCCAGCAGTGGACTGATGTAGGCTGATGATGATGATGATACTCAAGATGTGTCCACACATCTCACCTAATTTTGTTATTTTACACCACTAAAAGAATCAGCCAAATTAAAACTTAGCTTCTGTCCGTTAAGAAGGGTTTACTATGAGTGCCTTCAAGAATTCATAATCAAATGATCATAATACTTAGATCGGGAAGTCTTTTCAAGTTCAAGACTTCACACAGTATATAGTTTAATGGAACATTTGCAATGTGTCTATAAATAAAATTCGCGACGACCTTAACCCTAAAGCTGTAATTGCATTAGCCCCTTTACATATGATCAGTCGATCACTGATTGAACCGACCTAGTTCACTAATCAAGTCACAAACAATAACACTGATACCTATAGACTGATTCATCCTTGGGAATGCAATCTCATCTTACTTCTTGAGTGAGCGATGTCAAAGTCTAAGAAGTTAGTCATTAGTATTTTTTATTTATTTATTTCTGATGATACCTATTCATTATTTATAGTTCAAAGAATGTGAAAATCTTATTGTTTGAATAAACCTATTCATTTCATTCAAACAACCGGCTACCGGGCTAACCGGGCTACGCGTGTAACGCCCGTTTATGGCCCTATTATAATCTCGAAGATACATATTTTACAAGCTTTTATTTAATTTATAAATAAATAAATACGCCCAACGATCACATACATAGATCCTGGACCCTAACTAGGATTCCCTGTACCTAGAGAACTAGGAACTGCGAGGACCATGGTCCCACAACAGGGTGTAAGAGATTGAAGCCAATCTGCTCAAACACTACACCACAGAGGCTGACTGAGAATTTGCAATGTTTGGGTCTTTTATTTTATTATAGGCTTGCGTTTGACCGCTATCTACCCGTTGTTAAGTGACGATGCGGTCGAAGATGTAGCACGCTCGCCTAAAAAATACCTGTTCACTCTTATCTTAAAGACACCCAGATTATAGCTAACAAATCAAATCTTGCAAGTTGAATCAGAACCCCTTCTCTTATCCTACGGAGTTGAAATTTTACATACTTGTCAAAGTCCGATGACAATGCAATATTGTGGTGACAGCTAATCTAATTATGAAGACGGAAAGTTGGCAATGAAACTCCTTGACGGATAATCGTAAACTACTAGTGTTTGGCCTCATTTTAATCTGCTCGCGGTTTCGATTAGGAATTTGTTAAAAGCTTGTTTTGAAAAAAATATTGGATTAATCGCGCTACGGCCCTTCTACTTAAAGTACACTCGACGCTAGTGATTGTTATCAGCAAAACAGTAACACAGGCCAAATTTAATTTTTTAAAGCATGGTACTAGGTGAACACAGTGCAGTACATAAAAATCAAAACAATTTCAAAATAAAAAATATAGGTCCTTAGTTGTACGCTTAGCGATACAGTTTACCGACACTAAGTAAAAAAAAAACGCTGATATAGCAAAAATAGTTATTTCCTTTTTAATAGTTTTAATTCCAAACTAATTTCAAAATTATGTCTTTCTTTTACAGGAGTTAATAACTTTACTTCTGATCAGCGGCAGCGTAGTGCTATCATACGCGTCGGAGAAACAGCAATGCTGCCCAAACGGCGAGATCATCCTAGGTAGAGGGCATTGCGGCAACAGCGGCGCAGTAATCAAGATGAACTGCACGGCTGGCCGCATGCTCCTCAAAGACATCATCCTCAACGGAGATAAGGTCTCCACGATGGACGCACCTACTTTTTCGTTTGTTGAGGATGTCTCACAGTAAGTGCATAAATCTAGTGCTAAACAACACTAGTGCTGTTTTATAAAACACGTTCCCAGTGCAAGCTCGTATATTAAACGTAGGTAACTAGTTGTAGGTATAACGCGTAGGTTAGCTTAACAAGAAGTGGACGCCACGCTCAAGAAATGCAAGTACTTACTTTTGAGGATACGTTATGGCTTTTTAACCGACTTCAAAAAAGGAGAAGGTTCTACATTCGATTGTTATTTGTTTTTTTTTTTAATGTTTGTTACCTCAGAACTCCGACATTCATGAAACGATTTGGAAAATTATTTTTGCGTTGGGTTCAGTATAGCTACGAACTGGTCCCATATAAATTTCATCGATAATTGACCTTGGACTTCGAAGATACATTGAAGTCGGTTTTATTGTTTGATAAAACGTATACTTGTTCATTTAAGTACATATTATCTCGCGCCAAACTTTATGGCCGCTGACCGAACAACCACGTGACCTGCGCAGTATCAAAAATGGATACTAAATTGTATACAGCGCACGTGACGCAGGGCGTCCGCAGCCATGCATTTTGGCACAAGTTATAAGTACTCGTACTTAGCTCCCATATTGAATCATCTAAATATGTTCAATTCTTATATTCTTAGGGAGGAAGTAACGTAGTCAATTTTCTGTTTCTAGGTACTGCGTCGGAAGAATGTACCGGAACGAGAACAAAACGGAGCTTGGAGTGATACCGATAGCCTTGGTCTGTTTTGAGCAGTTAACCAAGACCAACGATATTGAGACCAGTGGAATTCTGACTCTCATCTCGGTCTTTTTCCTAGCAGCTACGTTGGCGGTATACACGTTTTTGCCCCAAATGAGGTGAGTAGATAAACAACTAACTAACTCCAGAGGCACATAAATGTTCCATCTACATTGGTAGGAATTATCAAAAGGCATTTCCGCTCGTGACATAAGTTACCACAACTTCAAAGTTAGTTTTTTTAATCGCATATTTATGTTTGGCCACTATCTCGCCTGATTTTAAGCGGCGATGTGGCCGAAGATTTAGTAATCTATTCACTGTAAAAACTGTAAAAACGGCAGTTTAGTGACTTCTCAGACTCTGACCCAACTCCCATCAGTAATTGGTTTAAATGCAATATCGCTACTGATTATATAATTTTACGGTCTAGGTGGCACTACAATTGTTATGGGCAGACGTGGCGTGTTTACTATCAGACAACATTCTTTGTCCAACTGCATTAGGCTGATGGCGTTCTATATAGACATTTGTCCGAAGATCCCGCATTATATGTAATTTGTTTTTCCTTTCAGGGATCTCCAAGGCCTGTGTTACATGTGTATGTGTGTCAGCATGGCTTTAGGATTCCTGTCTCTGGGCGTCTTGCAGCTGAGCCCGGGTTTTAGGGGAGAGATATGCACGATCACTGGTAAGCTTTTTTTTAATGTTTTTACTGTTAATTGAGGAACTTGCTCAATATTGTTACTGAACACTTCAGTGTTTCGCCAATCCACATTGTACTAGCTTGTTAGATTATGGGCGCTATATCTTTGAGATAAAGCTACAAAGCATTAGAAAAGTATGATGATCTAACTTGCATTAATTAGATAAACAACTGAAAAATGTAATACATATTAAAATTGTAATACTTTTCAGGTTTTCTCGTCTATTCTTGGATGATGTCCACCTTCTTCTGGATGAACGTTATTTGCATCAATATGTATCGATCAGTTCTGTAAGTACCTACCTACCTATTGGAATAATTAGTACAGAAGCACTTTATAATATCATGATACTTTTAATTGACCATCTGTACCAGCAATTCTCTGTACAAGCTTATATTAAGCAATTCTTTAAAATTCAGCAATTATCCATAATGGTCCTTATGGAACAAAAAAATTGAAATTTGTTTAAGATATTAATATAGAAACTATTACTTAACGTTATGGTCCATAACGTTAAGTAATAGTTTCTATATTAATATCTTAAATTTTTTTAAATTATAAATTAAATTTTTAAATTAAATTTTTTAAAATAAATTTTTTCTTAAATTTTTTTGTTCCATAAGGACATGGTTTCATATTATGTGTTTTATATCAAAACAAGATACACATTCTCACTCCGTTAGACATTTTTTATTTATCATCTATCCCTTCAATCAAATTACTCTAAGGCTAACTCTAATATTTCAGCGACGCAAACTACATGAAAAAGACAGAAAGGAAACAGTACTTCTGGTACAGCTGTTACGCCTGGGGCGGCGCGATTCTACTCCTGATCGTTGCGGTCATCGCCAACTTTGTCGAGGGCGACCACTGGAAACCTGGGTTCGGGCAGAACAGCTGCTGGTTTAGCGGTTAGTATAATAAACTTCATGTCCAAAATTTCATTAGAGTTCATAAAATATCGTAACACAATCAAATGAATTAATTAATTATAATTAACTAGGTTTCTTATTTATGAAAGATGAAGACATTAACGTGTGTAAGTTGTCATCACTAACATGAAACTTGTATTTCTTTCATCACTTCAGAGTTTCATGACCCCGAGACTTCATCCTCGCTGGAACTTTTCCAGCGCAACGAAATGTGATTATCATTATTAATGTTCATGTTTATTTTATTTTAGGAAGGGCCGAGACCTGGATTTTCTTCTACGGTCCTATCGCTATACTCATCTCGGCGAATGTTGTCTTATTTATGCTGTCCTCCTATAACCTTTGGCAGCAGACAAGAAAATATGAAGTCAACAACTTAAATAACCTCAAGCACAAGTAAGCGAAATTTGGAGTCTATTGCCAATATACATTTTCTATTGTTTAAGTTCTAAATATAATATACCAGCCTAGCTATCACTCCTCCTCGACCTGAATAGTCTAGCTGATCAAAAGCTTGTGACTGTTTTATTTATCGTCAGATGCGTCATAGCTTTCTGTTAAATGATAACCTGGTAACCTTTCGCGCGTTTAAGTGAGATAACAATTAAACTTCTATTAATTGTTTGTTACCCGTGTATGTTTTATGTGGTCAACCCGAAGAGTCATCAACTTTTGTGCAGAACAAAAATTTCTAAGAATACTAATTGCTGTATCAGTTACCTGTTAGAATTGTTAAGAATTTATAATAGTTGTTATCTTTATCGAGAACGCCTGGTAGAGCTATTAGTCCATTAAGGACATGATGAAGGGCAACCTTCCCCTATACCCAAAGCGCAGACTCATGGGCATAGGCATTCTTTCCATCCTCATTTACGACGCGACGGATCGCTTGGTCTTTGACCGCATTAGAAATACGTTACTTCGCTAAAAAACGCAAATCGTGGATGTTACCCAGAAAGCCACCCAGTTAAAACTGGACTAGGCTGAACACGTATGTCGTTTTCCAAACCAGATGCTGGCAAAAGTCTTTACAGACTGAATTCCAACCGGACCCGGCCCCGCCGTAGGTAGAAGGACGACCTAGACGCCTATGACAAGGAATGGCCCTTAACAGCAATGACCAGAAAGTCATGGAAAGAGGGAAGGGAGGCTTTTGCCCAGTAGTGGGACAACGCAGACTGATATAACAACATAATAATAATATCTCTTTTTGTTTCAGGTTCCTCTTATCGTTGAAGCTATTCCTAGTCATGGGCATTTCATGGATATTTGAAATTGCAAGCTTCGCTCATGGTGAATCGCACATTATTTGGTAAGACTTACATATTACTGTGTTATTCATTTACTAAGTCCCTACCTTCTTTGTGCTTCTCTATATTTGGTTCAAAAGGCCTTCTACATCTAAATTTTAAATCTACATCACGATTTTCGTAATCATATGTTCCATGATATTTTTTCTATATTTTAGGAAAGTAATGGACACGTTCAACTGCCTGCAAGGAGTTGTGATTTTCATCCTGCTGGTGATTCTAAGGAGGCGCGCTATCAAAGGTCTTGCTCAAGAGAACTGCTGTTTGTGGGTCACGCGTCCCCTGGCGGAGAAGCTCAGTCCTCACGACGACGCGGATGACCAGCAGATCTTGGAACATGACGAGACCACCGAGGTCAGGCTCAACTGAATGTGGAGTCATCGAAAACTTTGTATATAAATATTAACAGTGTTAAGACTGCACAAATATGGCATTCCTAGTTTTAAGTTCAAGCTAGATTTAGGTGTACCCGAGGCACTAAATAATAATTAAGATTTGTTGTAGCGCAAATTAATGGTCACAATAAGCCAACTTCTTTTAGTTCTTTTTTACAATTTATTTGTTTTTGTTACATTCGTTAGGGCCTACAAGGTCACACAATGTTTTTATTGTGTTAAGATATTTCTCAATTATTTTGAAGAGACCAAGTATCAAAACTCTTTTATCTAAGTATGAAACCAGTTTAAAACATTATCTTATTCTTAATAGTAATCAAATGAATCTCAACAATGTCTTACTCATTAAAATACACAAGTCACAAGTTAAGCTCTAAACAGAAAGACAAATATATCTCCCGCCAAACTTTAAAGACACTGATTGGGGCACCACGTGACCTGCGCAGTAGCAAATATTATTACAAAACCGTATACAGCGTAGGTATACGGTTGGTACTGGTCACGTGGTGGGCCAGTGGCTGAAAAGTTTGGTGCTAAATACTTTCAGAGTCAGAGTTCAAATGCTGATATATTTAATGAAATTATTGTTTATCTCACTAATGAGTGCAAGGAGGATCTCTATCATTCATAGTCCAAATTAATTCTCATTACTATTTAAGTTATGAAGATTCTAGTTTTTCAATTATTGGAATATCTCAAATTTATAGACGATATTTATCGATATTTATAGACTCCTAAGGCCTACAAACCAGTTGTATTCGCAAAATTATCCATAACTTTAGCGTTATCTAAAAAAAAGCCCAAAGATTAATTAATGAACCTTCAATATTGTTATTACTTCTATTAATATAATTATAGTTTATTATATAATACTATTATATTATTATAAATCTCATAATAATAATCGTGCCATAAGGAGTTAACTCAATATTGCCGAATAGGTATATTTATTAGAATTTACTTAATGTAAATACTAAGATAAATATCTATAATTAGATGTATAATAAATCGCATGATTAAATAAAATTATGTTCCTGATTATTTTGTTTATTTCATTTATTTATATTATTATTATTATTATTTTACTCTTAATACCTGATGTGAAGCGATGATGTGGCCTAAGATGGAGCACATGATCTAAAGAGAGACGGCAGTTGAGCGACTGCTCAGACCCGTCTCCCCGATGGTTCACCGAACATCATCCCGAAACACGACTAGGTCGCTTGACGGCATGGCTTTGTTCGGTGGGTGGTATTACAACCACGGCCAGAGCCTACCACTCCAAAGCGCGTAAGCGGGTTTCGTCACGATGTTTTCCTTCACCGTTTTAGAGCGAGCGTGCAAAATCTGGACTTAACTATAAGTCATTGGTACAGGGCCGAGTCGGGATTCGTACGTGTCCAGGTGCGTCTGATCGAAAGGAGCATGAGTTCCCACTGAGCCACACTCGCTCGCTTTTTTAGGCAAAGAGGCAAAGAATATTTACGAGAGAAAACTGGTTTTAACTTACTTTTTTTCTCTAAACTAATTGTTTTGTTGCTCAAAACGCTCATAGCATTCTGTATTAGAATCTGAATTCTAAAACTACCTTTTATTTTGTTTTGGTAATTTTTTGAGTCAATTATAAATTATAACCTAAGGTTGCGGTTATTATAATGTTCAAAAATGGTGTGTAATATATGACCGATTTCAAAATGTATATTTACAAATTAAATACAAACAAATGATATACCAATCGTTATGACTATTATACATTCCATATAATAAACATTTTATCGAAATTCAAAACACAATTTCAAAAGAAAACTATTTATAATTCATGTGATATACTCCGCAAATGAAATAACAATTATTAAAAACATAATTCACTGCACATAATCATATTTCATTCAAATTTTTAGATAACATAGGTACGTAACATCGAAACCTATTATGAATTGAAATATATTCAAACTGTTAACTGCATTCCTTGCTTCGTTCGTCGTCGCAAATAAATGTGACTTAGGCTTAGGTATTCTTCTTCTGGCGCATCGCCGGCCGCTGCCGCGGCACGCTCGCTGCGCTCGCTCGGCTCGCGCGTAGTGGTGCACCAGGAACCTAACACTCCTCGCTTCGCTCGTCGTCGTACCTTTGTATGACTTTTCCCTGAACTAGTCATTAAAACAATACTATATTAAATAAAAAATATACCAAAAATAATAATATGTCAAATCATCAATATAATTAAAAAATATGATAATTGAATAGTATTATAACATTAGTAGTATATCAAAACATAGTATTACAGTAGATAGATATATCAACTGATGGTATAGATTTTAAATTATCTAACTATAACGTACCTACCTACATTCAATAAAATTATACCAGTTGTCCATTACGGCAAAAGTCATTTATACTTAATGATATTGAAATTTAAATAAATATGTAAATTTATTTTGAAAATATGATACGCGACCTTTCAAAAAGGTTCTTGGTTAACTAATAAAAATGTTAAAATTCCTGATGCCCTCTGGCTCAAAGATAACTCTGGCTAGTTTATGAGACATAAAAAGATAAGTAAGAACGTTTAACCGGTCTTCAAGCCAGCTTGCACCACTATATGTGTAGCCCGTTTATACCCGTTGCATATTTTTTGCTCTTTCTAAAATGTGACCTTCAAGTTTGACTGATTTTAAAGGCGCGTCCGCACTAGGCAAGCAGTGTGTTTGATTCTGCTGCAAATCGATCTACGACCGAGTGTATAGGTAGTCGAATGAGAGGCCGAATGAAGCAAACTGGAGTTTAGTAGTTTAGTCCGGGTAGCTACTACAGTCGGCCGCTGTAGATCAGCCCCCGTACCCATATGTCCCTCATGCTTCAATCGTATATCGTGTTGAGCTCAAATTAGGGTGTAGATCCACTGCGACAATGTCTTATGATGCCATATATTGTCTTATTAAGTTTATCTCAACTTGAAGTTATCGTATTTTGGTATAAATGAATGCGATTAATTCGATTTCTTGCCTGAATCGACAATAATTACATCGTATCACATTAGTCGCAGTGAAACTATACCTTAATTTGACCTCAACGCGATATACGATTGGCGTTCGAGGGACATATGGGTAGGGAGGCAGATTTGCAGCAGAATCAATCAAGTGAGAAATCGGCGGGGATTATACACACAAGATTTTCTGATTTTATACTTATTTTTTTAATTCGGCCGTTTGGGCAAGCTAAAGTCTCTAGGACCATACCACCTAGTCTTAAGTAGTTTTTAATTATAACATTACAATATTTTATTTCGTATTGTAGTCAAAATCAATGTTATTCCTAGTGCTTCAATAAAGTGGTGGAACTTTATTGAAACTTTCCATGGACTTTTTGGGAGAACATGAAATGCAATGTTTTTCTCTATTTTGTTTCATTTGCCTACGCTCGTGCACGTTTACGAACACATAATGGTTATAACGATAACACATGATCACTCGAAATAACACTTGTTTGGAAAATAATACAAAATCGAACTGTATCACTTTTCACTTCCCGCCATAAAGTCCCTGATTTTGTACTTAACAATGGCTGAATGCATAAGACTTGTAAGGCCGAAACTAAATGAAATTAAAACGGCTATAAAAGTCAAATGTCATTGTCAAAGTACTGACAGAGCTGTCGCACATGTCAATCAAATCAATTGCCATTGTCAAGTCAACCGTCGCGTGAACGTCAAATCAAACGAAAGTCGAAACGAAATATAAGTTTCGTTGAGATCTGACAGCACAAGTTTTTTTTGTTTAAATTTAAAAATAATGATTTTACTATATTAATGATACATTTTCGTTACAACAGCTTTAATTTTCTTATTATGTATTTTGTGACTGAAAGATTTATTTTAGTAAGAAGTGTTTTTCTGTGCCTAGAATTGATGAATAAATAGCAGCCGGATCTTCAAACAAAGCAGGATGTATTTAACATTCGGAGTTTTCTATTTACTATTCACGGTGCGAACATTACGCGCTGAAGTCGGAGACACGGATCTTAACGAGTTATCCGAGCAGCAGAACTCGGTGAAGATAAATAAATGCTGCGAACCGAACGAACTCATGGTCGACTCAGTTTGCCGATTAGCCGAACAATACAATCAGAGTAAGTACCGGGCGAACCACATTCAATCAATCTTGCAATCTTTGCACAAGCTACATACCTACTATTCAACTTCTGTCTGTATTCAATCTTTTGAAACTTGATACCTACCCAAGTACTTAATGTTATACATAAGTACTATAAGTATGCATATCTTGTCTTTATGGCTGTACTGTTTAGATTATGATGCTTACTGTCTCAAGGTTCACAAGGAGTCTAATGTGTCAAATAGGTCTTAATGTACCTGGCCAGGATGTTGTTTGTCTCCAAGTTAAACAAGATCAGGTTATTTGTCTAGGAAAATGATAATAATAAATGTTAATGAATATAAATAGTAAACTTAAAACACTACTTTATATAAGGCATTTATATAACACTGTAACCTGATAACTGTGATTACTAACCATGATACTTTTCATTGTTCCTTTACTTAGAAAGTAGCTATGAGTCATCATAATTCGTAAGTTGAGCAATGTTTGTTGAAAAATACCATGAGTTAAATACCTTTATAATGGGAATATATTCTTTTTAGAATGAAATTAAATATTTAAAAAGGTTAAGTATGATATTATTTACTCATTTCAGGTGTATGGGTACCGCAGTTTAAAACTGAAGATGGAGCAGACACCAAAGTCAAATATTTCCAGTACGTTCATGGTTTCCCGAACTGTGAGACAACACAAAGGAGGCCTATTTTTGATTTCGGAAAATCTGAGGATGAGTATGTATCACTTTTTATTTGTATGAACTATGGTATTATGAAGTTATTATTATGGTATTATAATAAACTTTAATCACTATGAATATATTATGTTTAAAATAGGGAGCTACTATACTAAATGTCTTCACCAACAAATTAAATTATATCAATAATAAGGAAAGATTGGTATATTTTACCGTGCAAATAGCACATTTTTTGAGGTTGTATCTTTTCATTTAATTTAATAATATAAACGTTTTTACCGCACTTTTAGGTTGTAGACTTCAGTGAATTATATTCATTTCAAGTAACATAATAATAATTTAGCAGCACTAAGATAAATAAACATCTTCTAAGAGTAATAGTCTGCCTATTTCTTTAAACTTGGCCTGGCTCACAGCCGTGTGCCTAGATTGACTCTTGAATACTGTAATTCCAGGGTAAACCTGCTCACCGATGGACGAATGCGGCATCTTATACACCATGAACATAGTTCTGACAGTATCAAAGAAGAACCAGTGGTCAACACATTCAGTTTACACGAGAATATTCCAATACCAGAAGTAAAGGAGCCATCTTCCTATGTTCATGATCAGAACAAATACTGTTTGGATAAGGTAAGGTCATTGACCTACCATAGTCAATAAAAAAAACTTCTGATAAAGGTCAGAAATGGGTTCTATTGGAAGTTTGGGAATTCCCTATTTCCAGATACATAGTATTACGTCATCTTAAAATAGGGAATCCCCTAATTGTTAATCCAATTGCTGCTTTACATTAAAATAAATTAAGTTAGTGGTCATAAATAATATGGAAGGGTACATAATTAGTTTTAATTTTTCAAAAGTCTGTTAGAGCGCCTAATTGATGCGACGCCTGACCAAAATGATGGCACTTATTTCGCTCAATGTATCAGTATTGTATTGCAATCCAATGGGGCAATACTGCCAGCATCTTGGATATGCTGCAAACTGGTAGTTGGCTGAAGCATTTAGGCTATATGTAGGCCTGTTTTGTAGTGGTAAATAGGTTGTCCAATTGTTTGTCTTTATAGCGCAGAGTGTAGAAAACTTTCATTGGCCTATTACAAAAGCACAGATAAGATGAAAAACACAAAGTTACTTTCATACAGTACTGACTAATGTGTTATTAGTAATGCATACATATTTATTTCACTTCCAGATATTGATAACAAACACCAACATAACTGGACTATACGCACTAGTGTGCGTGCCAGAAGTGAAAATCAATTGGAAAGACACCGGTTTCCTCATGAAGAAAATTTTGAACCCACTATTCCATGCCATTGCCATGGTATTGTTTCTGATAGTGGCAATAATCTACTTTGTGTTGCCGACTTTGAGAGATTTGGCTGGGAATATAATAACGACAATAATGGTGTGCTTGATTGTAAGTCAAGCTGCCGATTTGGTCAGGATATTTACTGAATTCAGTAATCATGTCAGTTTTATGATAACAGGTAATTTCTATCTACTATATATAATTATAAAAACATACATTTATTGTGATATGTAAAGAGAGAATCATTATTCTTTTGTTTTCAGATATAATTTTATACATCAGTCTACTGAGTGCTTTCTTCTGGTTGAACAGTTTTGGTTTCTACATATGGAAGACTTTTAAGTAAGTTTATTTGAATATATACGAGTTTAATTCAACAAATTAAAACAATATGTAATTTAATATATTGATTTTAATAGCGTTAAAATCGCGAATACCTACAACAACTAGCGACCCGCCTGGCTTCTCATGGATGCAATTTATTAATGTAGTGTAATTTTTTGACGACTTACAAAACATTGAATTATCTCTACTGTACCAAAACTTAATTAGAATATATTGTACATAACCTTCCGTAAAAGAAACCCTAAAAGACAGTGAAAACAAGAGAAACAGAAATGAGGACTTTGTTTTATACTATTTAGAGAAGCAGTAACGATATAAAAATCAGTATGTTAGCATAAAATGTATGTATGTATTGTACAGTAGACTTTAATATTGAAGGTTTATTTCTAGATCCCGCAACGTTTTTCTGCGAGTGACAGACGTGCGCAAGTACTGCTACTATTCAAGTGTAGTGTGGACTTGCGTGGTCGTGATGACAGCGATGGCGATCTGCGCTCATTTCCTACTCGACACGGCGACCAACCCTAACAGGAAGTCGAGGATGCAATTCTCGTCGTCAATATTAGTGGACGATGTTGAACAAGAAACTATTGGTAAGTGAGCTAAGATTTTATTTTTAGTCTATGCAAAATACGACCCCAGACCTGCTGCCGGCGCCAGCGGTTGCGCTGACTACTATGCCATCAGAGAACCGTCCTTGGCCAAGTTTTGCGCTTTTGTAAAACCAACGCGGTGGCATTGATGGCGGATGCGATCATCTAATGATAACATAAACATGTTACATGCTACCTCAACAACTAGACCTAGATATATTTAATGATAGGGCAGGCAGGTTTAGAAAGGAACTTCTTGCTTACCTTAGTTTTGCCGTGTAATGTGTTTGACGTAGTGTGTAAGTTGCATGTGCTATATAAATAAAAAAAAATCGAATACCGACGTTATAAACATTATTGAAGCGGCTAGGATTCACGTAGTTTATCATATTTGTCGACTAACGTTTCGAGTATATCGAATGCTTTTCGTCAGGAGCAAGTTTACGCTGCGAAATCACGACGACTCCTATTCACGAATTCTTTCATACTAAAACAAAGGTTTTTATTTCCAGGATTACTTGGAATAGCAATATTCTTTACTCCAGTGGCGTTCACAATAATATTCAACGTATTCTTCTATGTTACCACTTTGAAAATCATAAAGAGGATAAACATTTATGGGAGAATTCATCATAAGCTCAAAGGATGGTAAGTTGGAAATATAAT
Source organism: Petrophora chlorosata (assembly GCA_951640565.1). Taxonomy (NCBI): domain Eukaryota; kingdom Metazoa; phylum Arthropoda; class Insecta; order Lepidoptera; family Geometridae; genus Petrophora; species Petrophora chlorosata. The sequence continues at coordinate 8,957,458 of OX621207.1, read as the reverse complement.
ATTGTCAAAAAACATACCGCGTCAACACTTCTAAAAATAAGCCACTTAGTTTCTTGTCGTATCTTCTGGGTAGTGGTTCTTTTTTTGATACGGTGGTAGTCATTGTAATAATTGACGTTCATAAGTGCGTTTGTGATACCAAAATATAATAAAGAACTTAAATTCGTAGACAACAAATTGTTATCAAGTAGTCTAAACGATATTGCGTAATTATCGAGTCCAAAACTTTTCTTATTATGTTTTTGTTTTCAGTTTCAACCTATTTCTCCAACTGTTCCTCATAATGACGACAGCTTGGCTGTTTCTGCTTTTATCTTGGCTCAACTTCGACGGGTTAACATACGCACACATATTCGTGAACTTATTCCAAGCTGTACTCATATTCTATGTGTGCGTGGTTCGGCAGTCCCACGTGACATTCTTGCTGCGCAAGAGTTGCTGCTACGCGGAACCAGTGCCTACCGGTGAGTGGGGGGATGAGATGACGCATATGAATGGAGGGAACTACAACTACTAGGGTGTGATAAACCTGCAAAAGTTTGCGGAGTAAAGCGCAGTGGGGTGAGCACAAACCATTTTCAATCGTATGTAAATAATAGCAATTGTTTTATTCTTCATTTAGCTTATCAACAATTGTTACATTGTTTCTTACATACGGGTATTTAACATACATAATAACAAAGTTATAACATAGAGCTAAATACACAACAAATAAGAGGTAAACACAGCATGCAAAAATATAATTATATCAATTAATATTAATATAAAAGTTCAAAGAATAATCACTAAGTTTTGCTATCGATTGATTATTGTCTTGACACTGAACTGTGGTTTATAATTCATTTGTCGTTGTAATTTACGATACACAGTCGAAATGTCTGTGCTCGTCCCACTGGTTTATACTAGAACGTTTTTTTGAGACAAAGTGATACTACATTCGCGGAGTTGTCGTTAGTTTGTGCCTTATGCGATATAATATTATTGAGCTCTTCTAATCCATCGAATATATTTATGTAGAGGTAATGACTTAACCCCAAATGTACAACGTTCCAAATAACTTCTAATCAACAGTCGAGGGATCATACATAATATCATTGTACAAGTATTATACCCTAAATTAAGATAATGAGATGTGAAATGGAAAAAATATTATAATTTCGAATTTTATCTTAGAATCTCAGAATTATGACACTAGAGTTATTCACAAACGTAAAGCTACTCATGTATTTCCCAAAAGTCTCTAAACAGGACAGCAAGCTTTACATTGCACAATTAAACACTCAAATTAATGTAAACGTGTGCCTTAGGAAGCTAATGAAGGCCTGAATTGTGCCTTTTAATTGTGTTCTATGCAATTTGATCTTAGAAAAGTGTAGATAATGATTTTAATATATTAAAATTTAAGTAAACGTGGTTATTATCGATTGTAACTAGTAATTATTGGGCTCACAATGATACTTAACTAGTTTTTAAGTATATTTGACAAATATTAAAATAATTTAATTAAGTGATTGACTCAATGCTATTAGAATTATGAATTGGACAATTAAACTAAGATTGTATGTAGTCAGAATCAAAAGTATCAAGAACAAACTAAATGTATTATTGATCTTGACATTTTAGGATTAATTTAAAATCGGATATTGGATGAAATAATAAATATATAAATTCAATGATTTAGAAAAAGGCAGCATTTAAAATATGACCTGCATAAGTGTTATGTACATTTGTTAAAAAGTATTTAAATTCCGTCCTGCACTTTAAAAATGAGATATGATAGTAATTTTATAGTATTTTATTATTACATTGCAATTTTATGCACAGTTTTTAGGGTTACAGTTAAATAAATAAGCAGGTATTTGATATAACTTGTATACTCTTTACGTTCCAAATAATTTTAGATATAACAGCATTTACTTTTTATTCCATTTTAATTCTGAATAAAGATTGTAAACCAAAACTTACATACATTTTTATTTATCATATCTCTATATGTAATATATACGAAGGTTGACAGTTATGAAGGAATTACAGAACGATGAAAATTGTGCAAGATTTTGTGAATGAACGCCATCATAATCTACGACGTACCTAATCTTAGTCATTAACCGTTTGTCCGCCAAGGTCGGCTATACTTGACGATTTAGGTCCGTTGTCCCCGTAAGCCGTGTCCCCGTTAAACGGGAACAGTGGTATTTTAATAAAATATTGAAATATACGTCCCGAAGTCCCCTTACTCTGTTTCCGTAGTAAACTTTATATGGAAAAACTACTTTCTGGCGCTTCACCGGCCGTTGCCGCGGCACGCTCGCTTCGCTCGCTCGGCTCGCGCTGTGTGGTCACAGTTCTAACATAACCTTACCTAGTGGCTGTATCTCCGTAAAGGGGACAATTGTACGAAAATTTACTGACGTCCTGTTGTCCCCGTGGCGGGGACAAGGTCTACGGAGACAACGGACCCACACTTACACGACAAACGAAAAAGTGCTCTTTATGCCGAGGTCGGCTTATCCCGACTAAAACGTATGATAATTGCGTAGCTCACGGCCACCGCTCTGCTTCTATATATAGGGCGGCGCGCGGCGGTCAAAAGATTAAACTCCACTAACCTGTGAAAACAGCTGTCCCTCCAGCCTGTCAGCTAAAGCCGCGAGTTGGCACCTCACGACCAGGTGACAGTCATCCATCACAGTATTGAAGAACCGCCGCGTCGGCAACAGGGCTTCCAGATCTATCATCAGCTCAAGGAACCGCTCGCAGTATCTGGTGACAAGAGTTGTACATGAGTATTTCTAATATTACAAGCGTAAAGCGTATTACAAAAAATACCCGTCTTAAAGAAAAACGGCTGAACCGATTTTGATAAAACATGCCTAAGAACCACCGCTAGAAAACCTGAGAGCTGCGGTGCCACAGACAGACACACATAGTGGTCAAACTATGACACCCTTCCTTTTTGCGTCGGGGGTTAAAAATAGATCGCATCATCGCCTAGGAACACTTAAGTAGCCTGATAGAAGTCACACGTAAATCCGTCCAGTGGAGCATGCCTATTATGCTTAATGACCATAGCACAAGCTTTATACACAGCTGCGCCCCGCGATTACAACCGCGGTTTTTCTTGATAAAAAGTAGCCTATGTGTTAATCTAGCGAATAAGCTATCTGCATTCCAAATTTCATCCAAATTAGTTTAGTCGTTTCGGCGTGTGAGGTAACAAACACTAAGTGTGTTTGTTACCTCACACCCCGAACACACACTAACATACACACTCTCGCATTTATAATATTACTAGCTGCGCTCTGCGGTTCCACCCGCAGTTTCACGGGATAAAAAGTAGTGTATGTGCTATTCCGAGTCCTTAAGTACCTGCATACCAAATTTCATCAAAATATCGTTTGATTTATGTTTTTCCCTAAACATTCAAATTCATTTCACTCCGTATTAAAACTAAAAACATGCATCGGCCGGGAATCGAACCCGGGCCGCCCGCGTGGCAGGCGAGCATTCTACCACTGAACCACCGATGCTTATAGAAGCGGTTCATATTTTACAAAAGCGTCTTCGTTCCACCTTTCACAATTAAGTAATACGTGACGATGTCGATGTTTATATTTCTGCAATGAGTATGAACGTTAGTGCATCTCTTATGTGAGTTACAATGTACAAGCATCGGTGGTTCAGTGGTAGAATGCTCGCCTGCCACGCGGGCGGCCCGGGTTCGATTCCCGGCCGATGCATTATAGTTTTTTTGTCATATGGAAGGGGACCTTAACAGAAATATTTTGTGGTGGCGAGCGAAGACGGTGAAATAAAGATATTAGAAATTACAATAGCCCTTTTTTAATGGAACTTAATGATGAGACGAGCAAGTCGCTCGCCTGATAGTGAGCGCCACGCCTGCCCATAACAATTGCAGTGCCACTCAGAACTTTTAGTACCATATAAAGGCACTGTGTTGCACTGCACTGCGCTCACTACCCCGAGACATCAGATATTAAGTCTCATATGCCCAGCAATTTCGCTGGCTGCTAATGCTAAAATAATATGTATGTTAGTTCGAAGGTATATATTTATATGGGCCGTAGAATTAGTAAATAACATCTGTAACTTATTTTAATGTTGCCTGAAATAAAGACTAAATAAATACCCTTTAAACCGGTTCTATATGCTTTTCGCAGAAGTTGCATGCCACCTCTTATCGGAGCATGTTATGAAAGGTTGCAATAATTAAAAAAAAAGAAAATTGATGCCCTACACTTGAAAACTGAAATTGTCAATAATTATATAGGTCTGCACTGGTCCGCACTGGGCCAGCGTGGTGGATTATGACCCATACTCTCTATATGAGAGGAGGCCCGTGTCCCAGCAGTGGGAACGTGATGGGCTGATGATGATGATGACGATATAGGTCAAAATTGTAATTATTTTTTTTAAAGTAAGTTAAGTACGTAAAAAAATTGCATCGGCCGGGAATCGAACCCGGGCCGCCCGCGTGGCAGGCGAGCATTCTACCACTGAACCACCGATGCTTGTAGTAACATCTCTAATCTCGTAAATACCTCACCATACTAGTTTTAAGTTTACCTTTCACCTCTTGATACAATTACTAATACGTGATGTTCGTAAAATTGCGTAGTATCCATGTGAAATAGTCGATGTAGTAAGTTCGATTTACTTAAGAAAAACAAGCATCGGTGGTTCAGTGGTAGAATGCTCGCCTGCCACGCGGGCGGCCCGGGTTCGATTCCCGGCCGATGCAAATTTTTTAGCCAATTAGACGCATCACTGCCTGTCTCTTGTATAATTTCTTGTACATTTAGACAAAATGAGAGTCATGGTTAAGTTGCAATAAAATAAGTGTTAAGTATTTGTTTAAATAATGTTGATAATCCTTGTGGAGTAAAAATACAATGTAATCAGTTATGCACTGGCTATGATTATCCAATAAATAAATATTATATCAAATATTTTGGGTGAACTTCATTTAGTTCGCCGCCCCTGCCGCCCAGGTAATCATAAAAAAAGAAATATAATATGATGATGGTGATATTTATCATCATCATCATATTATTATTTTTTTATGGCACTGAGTTATGAAACAAGCAAGACGTACGCCTGATGGTAAGCGCCACGCCTGCCCATAACAATTACAGTGCCACCCAAAACTTTTCCTACCATAAAAAGCAATGCGAAGCACTGCATTGCGCTCATCACCCCGAGACATCAGATATTAAGTCTCTTATGCCCAGTAATTTCGCTGGCTACAATGCCCTTCAAACCGGAACACAGTAATGCTTGCGCATTACTGCTTGGCGGCAGAATAACTGGCAAAGCTGTGGTACGTACCCAGACGACCTCCCGGATACGAGAGACCTACCACAAGTAGGTACCTGCGATATTTATTGCAAAGTAAAATGAAGCCATTTTCAGTGCCCTTGATGTTTCTTTTTTACACTATACTCCCTCTTAAGTACATGAGACTAAAATTAATATTAACTCCTATAACACGACAAAAAAATATCATGCATCGGCCGGGAATCGAACCCGGGCCGCCCGCGTGGCAGGCGAGCATTCTACCACTGAACCACCGATGCTTGCACATTGTAACTCGCATAGGAGATGCACTAATGCACATACTCGCCAAAGAAGTGTAAACATTGATATCGTCACGTCTTACGTACCTATATTACAATTAATGTGAAAGGTGGAACAGAGATGAATTTCCGAGGCTTTTGTAAAACATGGAGCGGTTTTATAAGCATCGGTGGTTCAGTGGTAGAATGCTCGCCTGCCACGCGGGCGGCCCGGGTTCGATTCCCGGCCGATGCATCTTTTTAACAAACTTGACTACCTTGGCTGTTTTACGGGGCTCTTTTTTTTTACCTTATATGGCAATATGATTTTTTAGGATTCCCTACGGAACAGTTCAATAGGAACGCCATAATTAAACGGACATCTTTTACAGTCGCTTGCCTGTCTGTCTGTCCGAATCTGTGACAGACATACAGACATACGGGTATGGTATTACAGAAGGCATTTGTGTGAGAAAAATAAAACTCATTATTTTTTTTACTTTAATATCGTATGTCAATCCTTGATTACATAAATGTGAGTGGCATTTACCACGAAAAAAAATATGCATCGGCCGGGAATCGAACCCGGGCCGCCCGCGTGGCAGGCGAGCATTCTACCACTGAACCACCGATGCTTGTAGAAACATTTCATATTGCCGCTAAGCCTCAACGGGCTCATCTTTATTTACCTTTCACTTATTTATGCAATAATCGTAATACGTGATCATGTCGATGTTTAAGCTAATGTTTCTATTATTCATTATTCAGTAGTTCTACAGATTTACATTTTTCATGCAAGCATCGGTGGTTCAGTGGTAGAATGCTCGCCTGCCACGCGGGCGGCCCGGGTTCGATTCCCGGCCGATGCATAATACTTTTTTGTCGTGTTATAGGAATTAATATTTATTTTAATCTCACGTGCTTAAGAGGGAGCATCTAAAAAGAAACGTCAAGGGAACCGACAATGGTTTAATTTTACTTTGCCATAAACATCGCAGGTATATAAATCTTAATATAAGCATTATGATTAGGTACCTTAGCTTGTTAACCGGGCGGCGCGGTGAACTAAATAAAGTTATTTAATGATTAAACTGCGTTCCGTTTTAAATCCAAAAGGATCACCAACATTCCATATCAAGATCAAGAGTATTACCAAATATTTATTTTTGCTACTTAACCATATGACTTTCATGTCTTCAAAATGTAAAAGAAATTATGCAAAAGACATGCAGTAATGCTTCAGTTAGCTAAAAAATATGCATCGGCCGGGAATCGAACCCGGGCCGCCCGCGTGGCAGGCGAGCATTCTACCACTGAACCACCGATGCTTGTTTTTCTTAAGTAAATCGAACTTACTACATCGACTACTTCACATGGATATTACGCAATTTTGCGATCATCACGTATTAGAGATTGTATCAAGAGGTGAAAGGTTAACTTAAATTTATTATGGTGAGGTTTATACGAGATTAGAGATGTTATTACAAGCATCGGTGGTTCAGTGGTAGAATGCTCGCCTGCCACGCGGGCGGCCCGGGTTCGATTCCCGGCCGATGCAATTTATTTTTGTTATATCTTGCTCTATTATCTCATTAGCGATTTTATAATTTTTTAAGTGAGCCGTCATTTTCTATTTATGTTTTTGATTATTTGCTTTTATTTAAATATGGTGCATTGCTGCAAAATATGTACGAACAGCATTAAAAATAGGGCGATTGTAATTTTTGAAATTGGAGTCGTTGTTGCACACCTGACGGTCATAACATAGCGATCTATTATATTCATTAAAACCTATAATAAAATTGTTACTACCTATGTTTATGCAAATAAATGAATTTTGAATTTGAATTTGTTTATTGTTTCACCTTCAATAGATAAGAACAATCAGCAAAAGAATCATGCATCGGCCGGGAATCGAACCCGGGCCGCCCGCGTGGCAGGCGAGCATTCTACCACTGAACCACCGATGCTTGCAGTTACAGTCAACACCTTGCCATAAGAAATATATTATCGAAATTGTCACTGTATTTGGATTGCGTCAAAGGTAAATAATTATAGATGCTTTTCATGAGATTTAAAGTACTTTTACAAGCATCGGTGGTTCAGTGGTAGAATGCTCGCCTGCCACGCGGGCGGCCCGGGTTCGATTCCCGGCCGATGCATAATATCTTTTTGTCGTGGTAAATGTCACTCACTGTTAGCTAATCTTCACATATTCACATACGAGACTAAGAGTTTTCTTTTGCTTTGCTTATTCTGTGCTGCTCATACAAATGCCCTCTGTAATACTATACCCGTCTGTCTGTCACAGAGTCAGAAAGACAGACAGGGAAGCGACTGCAATAGGGAATATGCATGTATTTTTTTTAATGCCTGAATCGATTCATTATAAATACTATTACTGAAAAAATGTTTAAAAATTTTACGGCATCATTTGTCAATAAAATAACTAAATGAAAATTTGAATCAATTTAAATCAACATAAACGCGCCATTTGCGTGTGACGTCACTACGTGGGGACCTAGGATCTCCTCATTAGTCCATCTATGCTAAAGGTGTGCGTATGTTAATAATTTAACAGTAGGGCGGCCTCTATGTAAAACATTTACCAATAAGCAGCGAGGCGCGTGACGTCAGATAGTGGTTGCACGTACTCAAGCGTTTTGCGATTACGTTCCATTTCTCCAAATTTAAGAAAAATAAACATTGAAATACAAATAAACTACGCAATTAATAATAATTATTATATCACTACTAAATGTTTACAGGAGTAATCTATCGTTAAATGTAATTTCCAGATTTTTTGACAACATGTGCATATTCCCTATTGATGTCCGTTTGATTCCGGGATTCCAATAGACCTTTCCGGTACGGAATCCTAAAAAATCATATTGCTCTATGACGTACAAGACAGTGAGGCACAGAGCAAAGCCAGGGTTGTCTAGTTTGTTAAAAAAAATGCATCGGCCGGGAATCGAACCCGGGCCGCCCGCGTGGCAGGCGAGCATTCTACCACTGAACCACCGATGCTTGCATGAAAAATGTAAATCTGTAGAACTACTGAATAATGAATAATAGAAACATTAGCTTAAACTTCGACATGATCACGTATTACGATTATTGGATAAATAAGTGAAAGGTAAATAAAGAAGAGTTCTTTGAGGCTTAGCGACGATATGAGATATTTCTACAAGCATCGGTGGTTCAGTGGTAGAATGCTCGCCTGCCACGCGGGCGGCCCGGGTTCGATTCCCGGCCGATGCATTTTTTTACTCAATAGATGTATTGATTGAATATGTATAGTCAATTATTTTTGCTGTTTGCTGTAAAAACATTTGGACAAATGGTATTTCCTATTGACGTATTTGCCTACTGGACAGTAATCCATCATAACCTGTATGTTATTCTCACTACTAAGAAGAAGGATTCGAAGTTAACATTTCATATGTGACAAAAGTGCTGGTGAGTGTGCAACACGCAGTGCGTTAGCCAGCGACTGGTCGAGCTAGGGAGCGGGCGGAGAACGAGACGCGAGGTGGAAATTTGGTACAGAGAATTATAATATACTAGAGACCGGCCCCAGCTTCGCACGGATGCAATTTACTAATGTAGTGTAATTTTTTGACAAATAATACAAAAATTAATGTATTGTACATAGTAACAATCCGTAAAAAAAATTCTACATGACAGTGAACACCGTATTAAAATCCGTTGCGTGGTTTAGGGAAGTAAGCGAAGAAACAGAAATAAGGACACGGATAGCGACTTTGTTTTATACTATGTAGAGATTCTGAATTAACATTTTTATATTACCGAGTGATGAGACGAGCAAGTCGTTCGCCTGATGGTAAGCGCCACGCCTGCCCTTAATAATTGCAGTGCCACCCAGAACTTTTAACACCATAAAAAGCACAACATACATAATATACATACACACACATAATATATAGCGTGGTACTTTTAATACCGTAAAAAGGAAAAGATATTTACGCAATCGCAATCACGAATGTCAGCTAATAGGCGCTTTTATAATTGTCCACGATATCGGCAAAGTATGTAAATGTATGGTCGCGACAATGTTGAGAGTATGGTATGTGTCGTAGGTACAGGCGCTTCCGCCCCGCTTTCCCGCTTGCAACTTATTTTCCTACAAAAACTGGCAGCACGATATATCGTGATTCGTGAACGACAATAACGTGTGCGACCTATAGACGCTTTTATAATTTACACTATATATTTTCATTACGTTTCAGTTTTGAGATGAATTTCCGCAACGTCACGCCTGATTCCATTGCATAATATTCCGCTTTAAAAGCGTGGACGTCCGCGATATATCGTGAACGATATTATCGTTTAAAATAATAAAAGCGTCGACCGATAAATCAATCTGCTACAGGGCCCTAATTCACTATGACAACTTGGCGATTCCTTGCTTCAAGGAAACGTCGATTTCTTCATTAATAAACGACATCTGCGAAATTTGTATTCTTTATGACGCGTCATATCATATATGAATATATATGAATGCGTCATAGAGATGTCGTTTATTAATGAAGGAATCGACGTGATTTCGCCAAGTTTTCATAGTGAATTGGAGCCCAGACGTGAATATAAAGATTGCACTTTTCATCTAGGAAAAAACGAGAACTGATTCGTTTTAATTTTAATTCTACGTAAAAAGAAACTCACCTGATCCTTTGCGGATCCACATCTCCCTCAGCAGGGATGCTCTCCAGGATCCTCATGAACTTGATCATCAGCCGCTGCAGATACCGTCTCTCCCAGTTGAGTTTCTCTAACAGCTCTGGCTTGTCTTTCTTTTGTATAGCGCGCCAGTACTTCCGCCATTTTGGCACTGCTTTGAACTCTTGGTTCCTGCGACCTTGTTGATGAGAATGAAAATATGTTGTTAGAAATGGTGTATGTGGCTAAAACATGATATGATAATCATTTGGTATTTGGATATAACAATATGATAGAAACAGGTAGGGGAATATTTTTTGTTTCACAATATTGCAACATTAATAATATTGGAGAATCAAGACATCAGCAATGAGTGTGAGAGTGAGGTATATTTCATCCTTAGACAAAAAAAAATACAGTTTGAGTTCACTTTTTGAGTATTTATACTCAAAAAGAACTTCCACAATAGGGGATCGGACAACTTTTCAGAAAGTGTTTTAAATTAACCACAATGAATATATATAGCCATGAAAAATACTATTTTAATTAAATAATGCTCTTAAAGTACCTAAAACTATGTTAAAATATTGTTTCAAATATTGCCGCGCAACAGGTCATCCCAAAACTTGTGATGTCATATGTAGGTAGAAAACGACAAACTCTTCGAAATAAAACTTGCAAAGAGATTTTTATACGTTTTGTGAAGTTTGGGGACTATATTGTAGTAATGGAACTAAAAAATTAGCTAAAATACATTTTATGAAAAGCAAAAACGTAAAATAAACACAAGCTTGACTCACAGCATTTGCCTACAAATGACGTCATGCGCTGTGATTGTTGTTTCGTTTGAGATGAAGAACAGATTAAAAATGTCAGAATTATTTATTTCTTTAAAAATATAAATCATTATTATTTCACATAAAATATTAATTGACTGATCTTTCTGGTTCGACGAACATTCGTTCTAACTACATTTTAGATTTTTTCTCGATTACTGTCCGATTCCCTATTTCACCAATGTCACGTGGATAGAACGGTAATAAACGATAGAGATTGATCGGTGTTTGGTCGGTGCTCAAAAAGAAGAAAAATGAGTTAATTGATTTTCGCCAAGCAAGAGCAAATGCATTTAATATAAAAAAATGAGATACCCATAAAGTAACACCACCATAAATAAAATAAATGCATCGGCCGGGAATCGAACCCGGGCCGCCCGCGTGGCAGGCGAGCATTCTACCACTGAACCACCGATGCTTGTAAGAGCAGTCCGTATCTGACAACACTTGGACTAAATCTTTATCTTACTTTTACTAATTACTGCAATCACCGTAGTACGTGAGATCTCAAGTTTTACAAACTATCGTAAGTATTCATAAACATAGAGTGTTTAAATTCAATAAAAAACCGTAAGCATCGGTGGTTCAGTGGTAGAATGCTCGCCTGCCACGCGGGCGGCCCGGGTTCAATTCCCGGCCGATGCATCTTTTTTAGCGAAAAAAACTTGATGTTTTGGGATTGCACTACACAGTGCACGCCTCGTCATCTTCAGTATTATATTTCGTGTAAGTACACACATATTCGGGTCGGCATCAATATTAGCAAGTATAATTTTATATTTATTTAATTTGTCGGAGTGATGAGACGAGCAAGTCGTTCGCCTGACGGTAATCGCCACGCCTGCCCATAACAATTGCAGTGCCACCCGGAACTTTAAGTACAAAAAGCACTGCGTAGCACATCATTGCGCTTATCACCCCGAGACATGAGATATAAGTCCCATATGCCCAGTAAAACAATAATAAGCACTTAAGTGATCATCTTCATCTTAATTTCAATGTTTAAGGTGAATAATAAAATGTTTATTTATATTTTTCCTGTGTTCCGGCTTGAAGGGCATTGTAGCCAGCGAAATTACGGGGCATTATGAGACTCAACAGCTAATTGTCTCAGGGTGCGAGCGCAATACGGCGCCCAAAGTTCTGAGTGGTGCTGTTATTGTTATGGGCTGGCGTATTGCTTACCATCAGGCAAACGACCAGCTCGTCTCGTCATTTAGTTACATAAAAAGAAAAAAATAATCTTTCTCCACATACCTTCTTGCAGACTTATCCACATACTGAGCGAGACCAGCCGTTTCACCTGATCCCTGCACAGCTGCACCTCCATACTTCCGAAGCAGTGGTTGAGGAATATCAGCAGGCTGGTCTGCTCCCGCATGTTGTTACTCGTGTGGTCTTCTGCGACGCTGGCTCGAAGGACTTGCTCGAAGAATGCTGGGAAATGCTCGGGGTGTTTGAGGAACGCCTGTGGAATAGAGAAAGCAGTATTTGAACTGATGCTCTGGTTATATTTACTTTTTGTATGGAACTGAGTGATGAGGCGAGCATTCGTTCGCCTGACGGTAAGCGATTCGCTTGTTCATAACAATCGCCGTGCCACCCAGAACTTTTCCTACCATAAAAAGCACTGCGAAGCACTGCATTGCGCTCATCACCCCGAGACATCAGATATTAAGTCTCTTATGCCCAGTAAACCGGAACACAGTAATGCTTGTGCACTACTGTTTGGCGGCTGAATAACTGGCAAAGCTGTGGTACCTACCCCGACGGCCTCCCGCATACCAGAGCCCTACCCCGACTAAACGGTTCGAACTCTATGGTGCATTCATAACCGTTATTATGCATTTTCAATATGTAGGTAAATAATTTCATACCTACTCATTATTTGACCTCAAATAAAAAGCATTTTTTAATTAGTACATAGGCAATAGCTACATTATACAAAACTAATTTGCTCTCCACGGTTCTCAGGATAAAAAATATCCTATTTCTTTTTCCAATACCTCAATGACCTACATAACAAATTTAATAATCTTAATTGCCCGTCATTATTGCTAACTAGTTACGAAGTTCTCTAAAATTTAATTTGTAGCAACATTTTTATTTAAATGAATAAAATAAAATATTAATATTTAATAAATGATTTTTAGAAAAAAATCAAAAACCGACTTCAGTGTATCTTTGAAGTCCAAGGTCAAATATCGATGATGTAAAATTCATATGGGACCACTTCGTAGCTATACTGAACCCAACGCAATTAAAAAGAATTTTTCAAATCGGTTCATTAATGACGGAGTTCAGAGGTAACATACATAAAAAAATTATTAAAAAAAATACAATAGAACAGAGAACCTTCTCCTTTTTTCGTCGGTTAAAAAAACTCTTTACCTGCCAAGCCGGCACCCTCTCGCGGAACTTTTCATTAATCATGACTATAACTGACATCATGTGCGCGTGCGACGCTTTGCTCGCTTCGTAATACGGCCACAGGTAGTTCTCCAGGTACTGTGAGAATTCCAGCATCATGATACGGCGGACTGAAAAACTGGGGAAGAGAAATATTGTTAAATTTAACATTGATATTTATTATGTGCTTTTTTTCATTTTAAGCTATAACATTTGTTAATTCTCTAGCTCTCTCCGATCTTGACACGTCTATTTCGCCTCTCTTTGGAGACTGGATTGGTGCCAAAAGCTTGGAAGCAAGCTAACGTGCAGCCTGTGCCCAAAAAAGGCAGTCGTGCCGACCCTGCCAACTACAGGCCCATCTCAGTCACTTCAATTCTTTGCAAAAGTATGGAACGTGTGCTGAACAACAGGCTCCTGGCATACCTCGAAGCGAATGACCTCCTCAGTGACCGGCAATACGGATTTCGCCGAAACCGGTCGACTGGGGATCTTCTTGCGTATGCCACCCACATCTGGAGCGAGGCCTTAGAGAAACATGGTGAAGCGCTTGCCGTTTCCCTTGACATCTCGAAGGCCTTCGACAGGGTTTGGCACGATAGTCTTATAAGTAAGCTTCCATCTTACGGCCTGCCCACAGGTCTCTGTGCTTGGATATCAGACTTTCTGAAGGAACGATCGATACGAGTGGTCATTGATGGCTGCTCGTCCGATCAATTGGCTATTAACGCCGGAGTTCCTCAGGGGTCAGTACTCTCTGCAACGCTTTTTTTGCTGCACATCAACGATCTGTTAAAGCCCGGTATCTTTGGGTACGCAGATGACAGCACTGTTGTAGAGAGTTACATATCCGATGCTCGAGCCAGTAGTGCCACGATCCAGAGTCTTCGGGAGGCGATGGTTGAGCGCATGACCGTGGCTTTGAAGGCAGTCTCCGATTGGGGCGACTCCAACTTGGTCAAGTTCAATGCCAAAAAGACCCAAGCGTGTCTATTCTCCGCTAAACGGAGTCCATTTGATCTCACTCCAACTTTTCGAGATGTATCCGTACCAATTACCAACCACCTAGAACTTCTTGGCGTTACACTCACGTCTTCCCTCAATTTTGGGACCTACATTGAGTCAAAGGCTCAGTTGGCTGCCAAAAAGCTGGGCATCCTAGCAAAGGTGAAGAGTTACTTCACACCGGAACAGCTGCTGAATCTATACCAAGCGCAAGTCCGGTCGTGTATAGAGTACTGCTCTCACCTTTGGGATGGTTCAGCTAAATATCAACTTGAGGCACTTGAATCAATCGAGAGGCGAGCCAAGAGACTCATTGGTGATGACGCGCTATTCGAGTCAAGACTACACAGTCTTGAACATCGACGCAGAATTGCCAGGCTATCAGTTTTTTATCGGATACATTTCGGTGAGTGTGCGTCGGAATTGCACCAACTAATTCCCCCAACCCCATTTTATCATCGGACTACAAGACGTACGGCAATACGCCACCGTTTTATGGTGGACATTCCTCCCGCGCGTACTAAGCGCTTCGCTTCCACTTTTATTATGCGTACTGCTAACGAGTGGAACTCCCTGCCAGAGTCAGTCTTTCCCGATAGCTATAATCTGGGAATCTTCAAGTCTCGAGTGAACGGGTACTATCTTGGTAAGCGTGCTAGATCGTCGACCGCATCGTCGCTTACCATCAGGTGACATAGTGGTCAAACGCAAGCCAATTAACAGATAAAAAAAAAAAAAAAAAATTCAATTCAAATTCAAATTCAAAAATTCTTTATTTCAATTTTGTCGTCACAGACGCACTTATGAATGTCAATTATTATAATGACTCTACCACCGTATCGGAAAAAGAACCACTACTCAGAAGATACGGCAAGAAACTGAGGGGCATATTTTTTAGAACTTTTGTTACAATATTTTATGTTTGTTTTTGACAATATTATTCTTCTTATGTGCCAGTTGGCTACTTGGCAGAAGCGGAATGTTCCATGCATCTTTGTCTTCTATGTAATTACTAACTGTATAGTATACTTTTTTCATTAGAATATTTTTCACACTCAATTTGAATCTACTTTCTGTGAGCTCCGCTGCAATTCTATCCTTATTTCTAGTGTTTATGTTGTGGTGGTCACTATTCACCTTGAATTTGTGCAGGTTTTTACGAACGTACATTATATTTTCATAAATATACAGAGAAGGTAAAGTTAATACATTAATTTGTTTAAAGACTTCTCTTAATGATTCGAGAGGACCCAACTCATAAATAGCGCGAACCGCCCGCTTGCAACAAAAGCAACAAAAATACAATTGACGGCCTATGTGGTGTAATGGTTGGGTAGGTTGGCTCATATCTCTGATATTGCGGGTTTGAAAAACATAGAATCATTAGAGATATATATATATATCTATCTACCTATAGACGGTTGCAACAGTACTAGCAGATACCCGCCTCCCGCGACTTTATCCGGGATAAAAGTAGCCTATTCTAGGACCTAAAGTTTCTAAATACCAAATTTCATCAAAATCTGTTCAGCCGTCACAGAAATAAGTGGTAAGAAACATATAGAATTTATCATTTATAATATTAGTACTTGTACTATTAATTATTCTGTGACATTAGCAGGGTAGTAAAAAAAGCTAACAGACTGACGGACTATAGAACCATGAAACAAGAGGAAAAAGGACTTTGACAGACTGACAGAATATAGAACCATGAACGAAAACAAAAAGGATATTTAATTTTCCACTGGAAAATGGGAAATTTGCAGATCTAAGTACTTGCTGTTGTTTATAGAGGACTCTCCAACCATAAATGACTATTTATGGTCACAGATACTTAAAAAAGAATATATAATATAGGCGGCCTTATCATATTGTGTATTGTATTTTGATGAATGATTGTGTATTTTGATATATAAGTTTTGTAAAACATTTGACTTAACTAGACTTCTTGATATATGGCTTTTGTGGCTAGTTGTCACAATTCGGCCAATGTCCATTCATGCTAGTTTTTGTAAAACATTTATTACATAAAGGTACATAATAAATGTATTACAAAACATATCATGTACCAGCGACCCGCCCCGGCTTCGCACGTTTATTATACATAGAAACCTTCCTCTTCAATCACTCTATCTATTAAAAAAAACCGCATCAAAATCCGTTGCGTAGTTTTAAAGATTTAAGCATACATAGGGATATAGGGACAGAGAAAGCGACTATGTTTTATACTATGTAGTGACGATTTTGTGATACATTTATTATAGCCTATAAGGAGTTTTGTTATCCTTTTTATTTCTGTTAAGCTATGTATAAAATTATTTTGGTAAATTAATTACTACATTAAAATTATCACAATATTTTTAACTTTTCATAACTAAAAATATGCTTTAAATATTATAGTAAATAATAATAAATATAGTGCAATACAATTTAAAACATTAGCTGGCATAATAACCCAAAATTTTAGAAATAAAAAGGTCAACAAACCCATCTATGAGGCCGATGACCCTGAATCCTTCATTTAGTTGAAATCAGTTAGGCTCAGACCATTGAAAGAGAAAGTCTTATTTTAATAAAAGCACATCAATAGGGAAATACTTACTTGGATCCAAGAATTTCAGCTTGGTATATCGACTCCACAATAGAAGCATCGTAAGGTAAGTGGCCGTCCTTTGTCTGCGGAGACCAATACTGACTTGCAAGCTGAAAATGCAACCATATTGATTGTTTTAATTCAGTGTGGAAAGGTTCCTAGATTTATAGGCACTTGGGTAATACCAGTTGGCCTATTGGATAATTATTTAATGTTAATATATACCAGTAGGTCTCTTTGTATGTGTTTAGATGGCCCAGCTATAATCAATTCTAGCTGGTGCCTGTTCAAGTTTTCGTGTCTTAGTAACAGACATGTTTTGTACATTGTTTGAGATGTGTAACTCTTCACTCGTACATGAGATGAGGCCATTGCATCCGTGAAGGACTACAGTACATATATAGCTCGGTTCAGGCTTAATAATGAGATGTCAAAGTCAAACTCAAAATCTCTTTATTCATGTTTGGCATCACAGACGCACTTATGATCGTCAAATTATCACAAGACTCTACCACAGTATCGGAAAAAGAACCACTACTCAGAAGATACGGCAAGAAACTGAGGGGCATTTTTTTTAAGATGCTAATGCTCCATAAGATGCTATCAATATGTGACATAGGAATCAGACACACACATTTTTCATTATTTTATTTTTGATAATATTGTCAATTATACAAACAAATATACAATACCATAAGTTGTAGGTACACATTTACTCATATGACATTACTATAGTCATACTATCAAATGAACGACCTGCTCGTCTCATCACTTAATTACATAAAAAAAAAGATATTGTTCCATGATTCATTTAAGTTTGAACAGATTAAACAATACTTGTAGAGTAGATAAAGGGAGAGTAAAGCCCTATTATTTTGTTTGGTACCTACTTAAAAAGTACTGAAAAAGGTATCTAGTCAGATTTTCTATAGGTATATATACTGCCATAATAATACAAAAATGAGTTTGACAGTATGACATACCAATACTTTGCCACTGCACTGTTTTTTATCATTATAATCATCCTGCCAGTCTCACAGTGTTAAATAGAATTTTGTTAGTGTTAAATTATAGTTCCAAAAAGGGTATATATCATGTAATAAAGACATAAGTACCAGGTATGTTTTAAATGTGTATTAATCTCATTTTAAAACATTCTATGTAGAGCATAGCAACATATTTGTAGGCTGTAATTGACACGGCAATTTTAGTTTGACAATAAACATTTAATTTAATAAAATTATATGTAACTAATCCAAACATCATAGTGATGCTTGGGCCGAAGTTGGGTTGTAAATTGTAAACACAACAAAGTTACGGAATACAAAAGAAAAATTTATGTGTCACCCAAAATTTTGAGTACTTTATATGGCAATTTTTTTGGGTAGAGGTCCCATTTTGTTTCTGAGAAAATTTTGAGCAGATAGGCCAAAATATTTAATGATTGTTTTTATGAAATAACATTGTGAAACTCAAAATATAACCTCACTTACCTGAGTTATTCTATCAGCGTTTATTTGCGAAAGTGTCGGCAATGGTATTTTAGGCTTTTCAGTAGGCGTCGGCGCTGCCTCGGTCTTCATTTTGTGTGTTCACAATAATAAATACATTCACAGCACAAAACACTAAAAACCACAATTCACGAAAATGACACACAAAGTACACAAACAGTCAAAACTCTGAGCGACTGATTGTGATCGCCGGTTTCGCTTTGCATTTGATAACAGCTGTCAAAATAAGGCCCTAGCCAGTGATGTGCTGTTATAGCAGTTATAGCTACTGACGATCGAGTTATTTCTCGATTTCTATACTATTTCATAACTTCAGGAATAAATAATAATCTTTCAATTATGTTGTAACCAATAAAAAATAAATGTTTGCTCCTCATAGGTATATGTCCATGTAAAAGTTGTCTAGATGATTTAATTTATTAAGCGCCGTGACATGAACGTTTTATGTAACGTCGGTCGCTTAATAATGAATACAGAACAATAATACTCTCGGGACGAGTCTCACACGTTCAAAAGATAAAGAACCTCAATCGAAGAATTCTGTAACTTAATCCCTTTAGCTACGGGCACTGCCAGCAAAATCAGTAAACAAATGTTTATATTGTTATTTTTGAGGCTGCAACAAGATAATATATTGCTGGATAACATTAGAGCAAGGTAACTGAACAACGAGAAACGATTAGTTTGGCAAAACAAAGAACACAATTCATTTGTTATCCGCAAAATTTGCCTTATTTGAGTCTGTTGATGTGTGACTAAAAACCATCAAGAAGACGGATACGCGTGTTTGCGATATTCATGTTTGTCTTTTTCGTGCAATTACAGCAACTATGCCCAAATATAACACAATCCACACTTGACTGTGTTCGCACAAACAAGGCGCTAACGCAAATAGGTACGCTAAGTCAAGTGAACTGCGGTCATAAAATGTTTGTTATGAGTTAAGTATCAAAATTAATTTATTTATGTGTTATATCCTTGACAATCGTTTTTTAACCAGCAAACAGGTAAGTATTCTCTGCTAATCATTAAGCAGTTATTATCGAATCAGCAGCTTATGTTGTACATCACTATACATAATTGACATTGACAATAAAGCTTTCGTTCAGAAACCCCTGAAATGTTAACAAACAGGTTTAAGTGATTACAATATGGGAAATTAAATATAAAAATAACAGGGTTATTATGTTTTATGTTTGTTGCAGTTTTTTTATAAACAATTTCGCCAATTATTCAGCTGCCACGCAGTAGTGCGTACACATTACTTGTGTTTCGGTTTGAAGAGCATTGTAGCCAGCAAAATTATGGACATTATGACACTTCTCAGGGTGATAAGCGCAGTGCAGAGCCGCGCAGGATTTAAAAAATAAAGTTCTGGGTGGTGCTACAACTGTTCAAAGTACAAAGTTCAAAAGTTCTTTATTCAATTTTGGCATCACAGACTCACTTACGAACGTCAATTATTACAATGACTCTACCACCGCATCACAAAAAGAACCACTACTCAGAAGATACGGCAAGAAACTGAAGGGCATTTATTTTAGAACTTTTGTTACAATATTTTATCGTTTGTTTTTGACAATATTATGTTTCTTATGTGCCAGTTGGCTACTTGGCTAAAAAGCGGAATGTTCCATGCATCTTTTTGTCTTCTATGTAATTACTAATTCTAATAATATATTTCACACGCAATTTGAATCTACTGTCTGTGAGCTCCGTTATATACATTTTGGAATTTCATTGTAAAAACGTACGCAATTGCCCATGAAGGACTTACTCGTTTCACTCAGTCTAAACCTAGGTACTGCAATTCTATCTTTATTTCTAGTGTTTATGTTGTGATGGTCACTATTAACCTTGAATTTATGCTGATTTTTACGAACATACTTTATATTTTCATAACTGTTATGGGCATGTTGCTTACCATCAGGTGAACAACGTGCTCGGCTCGTACCTTAATTACCAATAAAAACCGTTGTTTTGTAAAACGACTACTGGTTTTGTTAAACAGCGGATTATACAATCCAAATACGACATAATTATCGATACAGAAAAATAAAGCAATAGATAAATTTTCCAAGGCTTCACTCTGTAGTGCCTACAACACTTCTCATAGCACTGATATAAGATGGTCAATTATTGTTTCAGGCACTCACAAAAAATGATGTTTGATCCACCAGACTATCCATATAAGGAATTATCAGAAACGTATGATGAATTACTTCTAAGTAAAAATAGCACAGACACATCCAATGCTGAAGTCGAAGATAATATGCTAAGTCAAGCATCAAACCCTGTCACATTTCAATCGAACGATTCTGGAAGATATTTCAACGTAGACAACCCATTTCTAGAGGGCAACTGCTCGAGTGATTTAACTCAGAGCAAGGAATTTTATGTCGTGCCGCCTGAAAGTTTGTATGAACCCACACTGCTCGATGAAAATACAGTTAACCAGTTTCTTTTGCCGCTTCAGGATTCTGCACAAAGTAATGATAAGGTATCGACGATATTGTAGTTTTGGATTTATTAGCTTGACACAAAATGTTAGTTTCCGTACCTACTACAAAAATAATTTGAGAATGTTGCAAGATAAACCTTTTCTATATTATTACATCTATAGCTATTTAGGTTTAATGTTATATCAATGAATAACTCATAGTAGGTATCCTCATACTACAAACCTAAATTATAAGAAATTAAAAAAAAAACATTTACTTTGATTATATATTTCCTTGGACCAATTATGACACGATAATAGTGTGATAATTGGTCTGAGTATTTTTCTTGCTGATTTTTTATTCAAGTTATAATCGTAGATTGAAACCTATTTGCTCAATTGACAGTTCTCTTTCCTCAGGGGTTTGACGGAAGAAAACTTGTTAGGCTTAAGCTTGCCTTTGTAGGTACATGTACTTCATAACTCGCTATATAAACGTATTAAGAATAACTAATAAAACAATATTAATGTATAATAATTATGTTCCTGTTTTACTTTTTAGGAAGCAGACAGCAGCGGGCCTGATTTACTAGCTTTACACTCTTGTGTTATTTGCCACGACATATTTACCACTGAAGCCGATCTTTTAGATCACACGATAGCTTTCCATGCTTCTATGAATCTACTAGAACCGGACGCTAATGAGACAGCACCTACTGAACAAGCTAATAACAACCTAACAACGACTGAAGGTATAATGCGGTCTCCAAAATTATTGCACCTATTTCGTTTTTAAATAATGTGAATTCTATATTTAAATTTGAAAATAATGTTTCTTTTTTTATGGTACTGACTGATGAGACAAGCAAGTCTCGTCACTCAGTACTACCATTTGGTCCATGGTACTACGTAATATTAAGTTTTCTTTGGTACAACTATCAGTACTCATTCGGGTCGTTGGGTGTGTTTGCGTGTAAATTTGTATTTAGGTACAATGAAAAGATCAAATTTTCTAATTTATTTCAGGAACAAATAACAACGATGGGAATTTTGAAACGGACTGGCTTGTCTGCCGAATATGTGAACGAGTGCTATCAACTGCCCTAGAAGTGGAACCAAAAGGTATAAATATTTAATAAAATAATAAAAGCCTCTATGTTCTTATTAAAATTGGAGCGCACTGACAATGACTGATAGCTAACATTTTAAAAATACCGTATAATTACAGAACAGCTATGTTGCGTCGACATGAGCGGTAAATGCAGCGTCTCTACGCGCCGACTGCATACGATGTTTGTTTGCGACTTCTGTAGCGGTCTCTTTGCGGACGGCGACGCGTTAGACAAGCATCGGGTGTCCTGCTATGTGGAAGATAACAACATTTATGAAGAAACGGTAAGTTGTAACGGTTCCAGGGTCCGGTGCAACCTACCGCATACCGCCTCTCTTTCGCATCTCTCGCCGCTCCAGACACAGATGCAGACGCCGACGCCGACAACTACTCCGACACCGACATCGACATCGACACCGAAACCGACACCGACACCGACACCGACACCGACACCGACACCGACACCGACACCGACACCGACACCGACACCGACACCGACACCGACACCGACACCGACACCGACACCGACACCGACACCGACACCGACACCGACACCGACACCGACACCGACACCGACTCCGACTCCGATTCCGACTCCGACACCGATATCGACACTGACGCTGACGCCGATACCACTGAGACACCATGAAGACAGCAGAAACTTATTATTTAACCAAGCTCATTATTTTCCAGGTTGCCCTTACATCTTCTGACGTGTCTCACTGTCCAGAAGTATGCTTCACCTGCGACATCTGTGGCAAGCAGTACTCCTCCACGGAACAACTAAAAAGTCACCTGGTAGAATGCCAGCGGCCTGTTAGAAATGGCAGGAGAAGCAGAGCATACTCCGGCATAAACAATAACAAGATGTGGAACTGCGGATCTTGTAATCAACTGTTTGCTACGGCAAGGTACGTTTTAGTATTACAATTTTTTTTTTTATTATATCTTTATTTATACCTAAGTACTTATTTATAGTTTATTGGTCGAATATAAAGTACAAGATGTACAATACAAAAAAATCTTTTTTGCATATCAACAACATAAAATACAATCAATAGAGAAACCTTAATAACTAAGGTAGTACAATGGGCGGTCTTATCGCCCTTAAAGTACTTACAATAAAATACCAAACTCTTTACATAATATAAAAATTAAATATGCCAGAAAAGCCGGATACCTACAGATTAGCATACCTAGCGATATCATAGGTCTAGGCTAGACCATACAATTATAGCCTATTTACTGTTATAATCTACGTAACTAGGATAATAATGATGATATTATAAATTAAACTTTTTCTAAATTATTTCGATACTACTGTTAGTGCCCTCTATCACAATTTTAACTAACTACACTTTCGTAAACTTCGTAGCCTAATAATATACTCATCGAGATATGCGTTGATGTCTTTTCTTAGAAATATAAAAAGTAGAAAAGACTTCAACGAGACCCTATTGCTACGAATATTAGAGCCCATCTGAATTTTGAGTCATTATATTATACCTATAAGTTTTCTTTACAGTGAATTCTTGGTTCATTATAAACTCAATAGAGGGCGCTAGTAGTACGTTTCAAAGCCGTAATAAGGAGGGGAACAGAATTTCTATTCGCGGCTCCCCGCCGGCGCCGCCGCCGGTTGAAATCCGTAAGAGGCGATGAACCCAGCTTGGTGTGGGGAAACCTCGCGAAGGGTGCCCCAAACAATCAAGACGCACATCACATCGATGCATTGCCAGCACTAACCAGAGGAAGAAGTTCTTTTAGGCGCGACCCTCAGCGATGTCATATAATATGTAGCGATTTTCAATACACAATTTCTCGCATAAAAAACAACATATTTTGATTGAAAGTACATAGTTTACAACGTCTAATTTGTAAGTTAGACTCGTCGTAGAAGTTAAATATTAACTACTGATGTAATGCTCGTTTCAAACTGTTACGTTACGCGCGAATGCTCCCGGTCACCAAATGAATTGGATTCTCTCTGCGAGAGAAGACTGACCTTTACCTACAATCCAAATATATTATTCAGGACGAGCTTGTCATAGTACCTACAAGCAGGCCTAGCGCACTCCGCACTGTAGGTACGAAGCTACAAGTACATAGCCGGACACCGACGGCGGGTCGCGCGTCGTTACACGTGGCGCGTCAGAAGAGATAAGAGCTATGCGATAGAAAGAGAGGCGCTCTGTAGGTTAATATGACTGGTAGGTATGCAGCGCTACGCGAGCTGAATTGAATTTTATTGCGCCATAGCAAGAGTCGCTATTTGTTTAAATTTCTTTGCGGAGTGATGCTTCTGTCCTTTAGTAATCTGTGCTACAAGTAATTGTTACAGGTCAATCTTCTTGAGATATTTGTTTGTCCTTACTCAGGGAGTTATACCGTCACAAGCGCGGTGAAGACAGGCCCGAGGGAGCTCCGTTGACAGCGTATGTGTGCGAAGAATGTGACAAAGTCCTGGGCAGCATGTGCGCTTTGCACACGCATAAGAAGATGCATAAAGTTTCGAAACCAGTATGTATCTATTACTTTTTTTTATTGTACTGAGTGATGACACGTGCAAGTCGTTCGCCTGATAGTAAGCGTCACGCCTGCCCATAATTATTCCAGTGCCACACAAAACTTTTAATACTATAAAAAGCACTTCGTAGGGACTGCATTGCGCTTATCACCCTGAAACATCGGATATGAAGTCTCAAAAATCTTTATTACTACATTTTTAATTTACATTTTAACTTTGTCGTTGATTTTCCGCAACGAGCCCATACACAACACGTAGGTATACATTTTAAATACGGGTGAGGAAAAATATTGGTATAAAAGTTTAAAATACAATACAATACAATAATGCTTTATTGTACACCAAACAAGAAATTAACAAGGTGGTGGTGGTACTGGTGGTAGGTTTCTCGTATGCGAGAGGCCGTCTGGGTGAGTACCACCGCTTTGCCAGTTATTCAGCCGCCAAGCAGTAATGCGCGAGCATTACTGTGTTCCGGTTTGAAGGGCATTGTAGCCAGCGAAATTACTGGGCATTATGAGACTCAACAGCTAATTGTCTCAGGGTGACGAGCGCAGTGCAGCGCCGCGCAGGATTTTGCAAAACAAAGTTCTGGGTGGTGCTGTTATTGTTATGGGCTGGCGTATTGCTTACCATCAGGCAAACGTCCAGCTCGTCTCGTCAATCAGTTACATAAAAAAAAAGTGTTTAAAAAAAGGTCTAGGTTTAAGGTTTCCAAATAGTGTTTTTTTATTTTCTCAACAATTTGCAATTTAATAAGTTACTTTGGGAGAAACATTCTTGGTGGGAGAAAGGGTCGATTAAGCCTATGTTGTTATTTTTGATATATTACATTTTTCCGATGTTTATAACAAAACTTCCTCCCAGCAAAGGAAAAGGTCCCTCAAGATCACAAAATTGTGCCACTCCCTACTCCCTATATACTTAATTCTGTCTCTCAATAGGATTCCCAGTATTATTATCTAGGGAATAAGGAACTACGATGATTTCCAAACGTAGGGCAGGACGCGAAGTTCGATGACGTAGATCGAGTATCTTCTCTAGCGGGCGTATTTCCGAAGCAGTGAGTGGTAGAGTCAGTTTTCGCATTTCTTTTCAGCACTCAGACTTCAATTTGAGTATAGGAAAGAAATGGGTAAACAAACTTACCTTTTTTTCAAAGTCACGTTAACATAAGTTACAATTTTTAACATATTTTATTTGTATCATGTGTTTATGACCTTTAAAAGTGCACTATTGTATCGTGCCTATTTAATAAATGATATTTGACTTTGACTTTGAGTGTGAACGGCGTGAAGTGTTGAGCTCTTCACTTTTGCCGGTTTCCTAATTTTGTATTCATTAAGCATTGATGCCTAAACATATGATCCCAAAAAGCTGATACCTACTTGAATAGTTCTGTTTGAATTTAAAATTATGCATCGTTTATATTGTGCAGTTGATCGGTCGGTGTCTGCGTGGAAAACCCGATGTGTAAACATACGAACGTCGCGTAGGTATGATCTCATAACTGTGTCGTTGGACCTCCTCGCATGCGTTTTATCAACGGGGTTATCAATATATTCATGTATGTCGGTACCTAACAACAGGGAGGGCAATTGTGACTTAAAGTTAAGCCGGACAGCACTTGCATTCCGAATTATTCATGACTGATCATGATCTTTGTAATTTGACACGAAAAACCTATTAATAGTAAAAAAACGGCTGAACTGATTTTGATAAAACATGTCTAAAAACCAGAAACCGGGAGAAAACCTGCTTTCAAATAAAAAACCGCATCCAAAGTGGTTCACGCGTTTTAGAGCTACGGTGCCACAGACAGACACACATAGTGGTCAAACTTATAACACCCCGCCTTTTTGCGTCGGAGGTTAAAAACAAAACAAATACGTCAACGAGCAAATGACTAAAACGAAGGAAGACAAGGAAGGAGCTAGCTCTTTCTTCTTTTATGATTTACGAGTTTCAAAACCATATATAAAAATGGCCTACTAATATTATAAACGCGAAAGTTTGTAAGAATGGATGTATGGATGTACCTTTGTTACTCTTTCACGCAAAAACTACTTAATGGATTTAATAAAACTTTACAATAGCTTACTCATCAGAATAACACATAGGCTACTTTTTATCCCGGAAAACTGCGGGTGAAACCGCAGGGCGCAGCTATATATTTACCACGGAGCTTGATATTTACTGTAATCTTCGAATGCTCACTTGTGTCAATTCTTAGGGTTATCCCTGCCGGATCTGCGGACGTCGATTCAACCAATCAGGCCACCTCGCCATCCACATGAGGATGCATACGGGAGAGCGGCCTTACCCTTGCGATCTCTGTCCGAAGGCGTTTAAAGTTAAGGTACCTAACCATCATCATCATCATCACCATACATCATAATCATTATAAATCATCATGAAAAAAATCTATGATTTTTGCTACGCATACTTATGCCTAAATACATTCAATATCGAATCATCATTATAGTTCGCAAATTATCTTTTGGACATTTCTACTTTTTAATGAAACTGAGCGATGATAAGAGTAAGTCGCTCGCCTGATGGTAAGTTCCACGACACGACGACGACGAGCAAGCCCATAACAATAGGGGATCGGACAGTAATAAAAAAAATGTAGTAGTTAAAACGAATCTTTGTCGAATCCGAAAGGTCACAATCAATATTTTTGTAAAATAATAATGATTTATATTTTCAAATCAATAAATAAAATCTTATAACTCTGACATTTTTTATCTGTTCTTTATCTCAAACGAAACACCAATCACAGTGCTTGACGTCATCTCATAGTAAATACCATGTGTTTATTTTGCTTTTTATCTAAATCAAAACGACATTTTTTTCATTTCATGACGACCCAAAAGTCCTTAAACTTCACAAAAACGCATAGGTAAATCACTTTGCAAGTGTGCTTTCGTAAAGCCTGTTGTTTCGTTTGCCTTCATATGACGTCATACATTCTAAGGTGACCTTTTGCGCGGCAACATTTCAAACATAACGTTTAAACATTAAACATAGAACACAACATTTAAACATAGTATTAGATACTTTTAGGACTTTATTTAATTAAAATATTATTTTTCTTGACTATATTATGGTTAATTTAAAACAGTTTCTAAAAAGTGGTTCGATCCCCTATTGCAGTGCCACAAATAACTTTTAAACCATGAAAATAACTGCATTACGCTCGTCACCTAGAGATATCAGATGTTCATGGGACGTAAGGGCCTATGATTAGGTCATATTGCTGATCTGCAGTAGGTATATCCTAGACAATCTAGCGAACGCCAGACAATCTTTAATATCACCCGGAGTCTAGCCAGTCATCACATTCCTGCTTGTACCACGACCTGCGATTAATAAGCAGATACTTATTTTATAGCCATTGTAAAGAGCGTTGCCACTTGTAGGGTGTAGATAGTTCCCAGTAGTTTTTCCATATGATAGTAGTACGAAAGCCAATGTCTTATTTAATTACTAGTCATAATGATAAAAAAACGAAAAAGCAATATAGGACCTCAAGTTTGGGTTTGAAAGATGGTCAGTAGAAGGAAAATGGCTGGCGATTGGTTGGTGAGCTGGACTACCCTGTTGTCTCTAAATTACTGGGTTGCTGCATCATCTGCACTATCGTCACACGTCACGCGGATCATCTTGCTTTGCAACACTTGGGTATGGCCGTATTGGAAGAAACGACGTCGCGACAGCGACAACGCAAATAATTTTGTATTTTGTATATTTGTGTTTTGTATGTTGTTTAGGTACAATGCGGCTACCAAAGAGTTTATGATATTGTCGTCGCACTGCTGTCGCCCTTCCAGTGCTACCACAGCCTATTAACCAGTTAAACTCTCGTGTAACTAAACTTGACACGGGTTCGTACCATCATGAACGGATTGTACGGTGTGGTGATAGGTGGAGCGCGACGATCATCGGCGCACTCACACCGGGGAGCGGCCCTTCGCGTGCGCCGCCTGCCCCAAGACGTTCACCGCCGCCGCACGCTTGCGTGAGCACGCACGCATTCACACGGACCAAAGGTTATGCTGATTTCTTAAAAACCCTTACATCTAAGTATGTTGTAGCGATTTTAGAAATGTTTCTGACGTCACGTGGGTGTGCCTAGAACTGGCTCTTGAACTTGAACGGGTTGGAACAGCCTGCCGTCTCATGCGTCTCAGACTTGAAGCTGGCTTTCAAACGGACAATATATTATTTTCTTGTATATACCTTAGGTTTCCGATTAATCTATAGGGAATGATTAAATAAGTAAAAAAGTTTTTTTTAATTACGTTTAAATAATAAGATAAGAATTTTAATTTTCTTTTTTTTTACATGAGAACTCATTTATTTAAGAACTATTTACAATTGTAACAAAAAATAGACACTACACTATTAAGATACTAAACTAATAATAACTAATACTTGTTATTTTCTTTTGATTTTTAGTTAAAATTTATATTTCTGAACAACTAACTTGTTAGGTAAAGAAGAAATCTTACTTATATTTAAATCTTACCCTGGATCTTCAGGTCGTGGCAGGCTCTCTTCAAACTCTCTACTGCAGCTTTATAAATCCTTAAAAAAATATGACTACAGTGACGTTTTAATTTTGTCCTCTTGAACCATCAGATAGCCTTTAGATAGATGAAGATATGTTATTATAGTCTCCAGTAAACTCATATCTTCTGTAGGTAAAAGGCCATTCAGATAAAAAGGTAGCTTTTAAATGGAGCTTATCGTCATTGACAGACAGTCCCGTCCCATCTTCTATCACCATTTCGCTTCTTCACTGCTCATAAAAAATCGCACCTTTCTGTAAAAATATACATGAAAAAATAGGCTAACGACAGCGCCTCTCTCTGAAAACCTGCGAAACTAAGTTGCATGCTTCGTTGACTAGATGGCGTTGCCAGTTCCCTTTTTTGTCGAGTTGAAAGTTGGAAACTCTTTGTTCCGTTGCTCTGGTGCGATAACTGCGAGTTCATAGTTCGAATAAATTAGACTGTATGAAGGTGGTATGAAGGTATGCGGGGAAATAAAAACCGCGCGCTATAAAGTTTATAACAATCCCGAATTGCTTTACGGTACTTGGTAACAAGTAGATGCCTAAACCCTATTTTACTCATAGTGGAGAGACTGTTTTATAATTTATATATATGTAGATAGATAGATAGATTAAACGTTTATTTGTCAACACAACACACATGTACATTAAACAGCAAATTGTAACACACTTAAACTACAAGTACCGTAACACACACGGTGTTGCAGTTATGACAAATGGGCCATATATATTATATATATATATATATATATATCATATATACATAGGTAGGTATCTTGAAATTAAGTTTTGACTGCTTCTTAAAGACTTCTTTGACAGGAGACAGGCTGAGCTATCGTGATGAATCCTCAAAGTGGAAAGGTTTATTTAACAGTCGAAATATTGGTCAGTAGTAGAAGGGTCGGTCAGTTGTGGAAGGATTGGTCAGTTGTGGAAGGATTAGTCAGTACTGGAAGGATCGGTTAGCTGTGGTATAATTTGTCAGTATTGGAGGGATTGGTCAGTAGTGGAAGCATGAGTCATTAATGGAAGGAATGGTCAGGTGTGTAAGAATTGGTCAGCTGTAGAAGGATTGATCAGTAGTGGAAGGGTTGGTTATGTTAGTCGTTCTTCCACCTCCCCTGGGGGGTGGCAGGGGTGGGCCTCGGGGTGGATTCCATTGCCCAGGCTAAAACTCGCGGGGGCATCTACCCCCGGGGAACTGGCAGGCCACCGTGGGCTTCTCCTATGGTCGGAGTGCCTCATCGGTGGCTCTGTGTTGGTCGTCTTGCCTCCTGGGGCTGGAAGGGTTGGTCAGTACTAGAACTGTTGGTTAGTTATGGTATGATTTGTCAGTAGTGGAAGTATCGGTCAGTTATGGAATGATTAAAAAGTAGTGTAGAGATTGGTTATTAGTGGAAGAATCGTGATGTATCAGTTATGGAAAGAGTAGTCAGTAGTCTAACTAAAGATTGGCCGGTGGTATACATGGATCAGTGGTACTGGATTCACTTTAATCACTGTCTTGTCAATTTGTATCTGTAATAGAGGTTAAGATCATTTCTTGGGTCCTTTGAAAATCGCAAAATAGAAAAATAGAAAGCAGGCTTCTCCAGCGTAGACATCCCCATTTTATAGTTTTCTACACTCTTACAGACTTTTTCCATGACAAAGAAGAAAAAATCTTACCTTCCACATAAGTAATATTCCTTTACGGTGCTAGGTAAATGTAGAATCAAGAATAATACCAACGACGGTAGAATTTTTTCCCCTCTTTTGAGAAAGCTCCTGTTACTTTGAACCTTATCCCTAAGCATTAAAGTTCATAATAAGTGAGAACTGTAGCGATAATAACTTTTGCAGGCCATATCGATGCGATATATGTGGCGCTGCTTTTCGAAGACCATATGCAAGAACTGTGCACACTCTTATTCATACTGGAGAGAAACCCCATGAGTGCGATGTCTGTGGAACTGCTTTCAGGTAAGAAACAGTGAAATGACACACCTAACACCGCTTTAGTATCCTACTTAATCCTACTACTCCTATCCTACTAATATAAATGCGAATGTTTGTGTGTGCGTGTGTGTGTGTGTTAACATAACTCCATAACTACTGAACAGTGTTTGGTGAAATTTGGTATGTAGTTTCTTTAGGTCCTGAAATAGAACAAACTTTACACTTCCTTAAGGAATAACTGAACTTTACGCGGACGGAGTCGCGAGTACAAGCAAGTATAAATGTTTGTTTATTCGGTAGTTTTAAACTTGGTAATGGCTTCAATCTCTACGAAGATTTCTTAAATAATGTATAAGTGCTCGTATATTATGCATCGGTACAATGTCGCGGCTGGTCGCTAGATTTTTAACTGACTTCAAAGAAGGAGGAGGTTCTCAATTTAATTGTATTTTTTTTTAATGTTTTTTACCTTAGAACTCCGTCATTTATAAACCGATTTAGAAAATTATTATTGTTTTGATATAAATATAAATTTCAACGATATTTGACCTTGGACTTCGAAGTTACATTGGAGTGGTTTTTTTTATAAAATGTATACTTGTCATCATGTAAAAATACGTGGAACTTGCTTTCCATCTCAGGACTCTGGAACTTTTTTCTACTAGTTGTAGGCTTGCGTTTGGACCTATCTCACCTGGTGGTGAGCGATGATGTGGTCTAAGATGTAACACGCTCGCCTAAAAGATACCTATTCACTCGATTTGAAGAGTCCCAGGTTGTAGTTGTCAGGAAATAGATGTTGGCAATGCAATCCACTCTTTGCAGTTTGTATAGCAGATTGTAGGACCACAGACTACTAAGGGACAGAAGCATCACTCCGCAAAGAAATTTAAACAAATAGCGACTCTTGCTATGACGCAATAAAATTCAATTCAGCTCGCGTAGCGCTGCATACCTACCAGTCATATTAACCTACAGAGCGCCTCTCTTTCTATCGCATAGCTCTTATATCTTCTGATGCGGCACGTGTAACGACGCGCGACCCGCCGTCGGTGACCGGCTATGTACTTGTAGCTTCGTACCTACAATGCGGAGTGCGCTAGGCCTGGTAGGACTAAGAAGAAATCCCATGTAAATTTAGCCTTGCCATTTATACCTACGTTTGTAATCCTTTCAGACGATCCGGAGACATGTGGAAGCACAAAAGAACTCTTCACGGCGTTTGACAAAGAATATACTCGAATATACCTTTATGTACTATTAGGTACCTAATTTATGTGAATTTTTTATTATAATGAGGTAACAAGTCGCAGAAATCCGTGTGTCTGATGTCAAGAACTTGCCCATAACAGCGTTGTGCATTGAGTTGGAATATCCTGCGGCACTGCACTGGGCTAGTCCTAAATACATGTCACTGGTCACAGTGCCATGGAACCCAACGATCATATACATATTATATAACTAGGATTCCTTTAGCTAGAGAATCAGGAACTACGATGACCGTGATCCTACAACATCAAGACTAGAAACAAATGCTTGCATTTTTTTTCTTCTATGCACATAAATATTTGTCCCGTAGTGTGAATCGAACCTGCAACTTCCGTCTTTTGAGTTATCTATGATTGAGGTAGGAGCCAATCTGCCCAACCACTAAAACACAGAAGCTGTATACGTATGCATATACCATAAGGACTTACGAGTATGCACAAAATTACTGACTATCCTGAACAACTACTGAACGGCTTCGCAGTGGTCACAACTTGGATGGAAGACCGTTTGTAACTGTTGTTCTATTTCCCAAATAAGTGAAAATAAATTTCGTTTCAACAGAAACCTACACGATTTTTCAAAAGCGCTTTTAATGTTTAATATTTTATTTTACGAACCAACAAAATATGTGTAAATAGACTGTGATATCATAAAGTTACTATTTGAAACAAAGTACCTAGATCTAAGGTAGCCGAGCTACGTTGTGTGAGTTGTTAGTTCAAAAATGCTTTAATTAATGCTTTAATAAAACTGATCTCAAATATGTATGCCTTTTATTTGTATTCGTACATCAATAAATTAAGTA
Organism: Petrophora chlorosata; assembly: GCA_951640565.1. Taxonomy (NCBI): domain Eukaryota; kingdom Metazoa; phylum Arthropoda; class Insecta; order Lepidoptera; family Geometridae; genus Petrophora; species Petrophora chlorosata. The sequence goes on along the minus strand of OX621207.1, from coordinate 8,924,173 downwards.
TATCCTATCAATGTTAGAGGGAAGCCGTATTACCCTGACACTGGCTTTGACAAAAAAATTGAGCGATATCCAAACCGTTTTGCTATGAACACTTCGTACCAAACCAGTAATGTTATCTTTATAAATGATACGAATACATAAAACTAATGCATTAGACATCAACGCGCTCATGCACATGTCATTATTTCGCAAATGATTAATTTTACTCAATTTTGCTTTTTGATACCATAGATGGGCGAATGTGCCTTTATTCGATTCATTTTCATTTTACTCAATTATTAAAACTTACTACTTACACAAAAACATGAAAATTTTATAGATTATTTTATTTATAAAGCGACCCGCCCCGGATTCGCACGGAGGCCGTTTACTAATGGTGTGTACTTTTTTTGACGACTTGATTATAAAACATTGAATTTTCTCTACTATAAAAAACATAATTTTTTCAAACGGGCGAATGCCTTTATTACTGAAAATAAACTACATACACTCTACTTACTAAAACTAAACTAACTACATACAAGGAGAAGCAATTGGATAACCCATAGACCATTAAAGGCCTATAGGTAGCTCAAATGCTCCAACCTACTACCAGTTGGCAGCGTACCCAAGATGCTGGCAGTATTGCCCCGTTGGATTGCAATACTGATAGGTACGTTGAGCCAAATAAGTCCCAGCATTTTGGTCACGCGTCGCATCAATCAGGCGCTCTGACAGACTTAAATAATAATAATAGAATAATAGATGACAAATAATGACAATGACATAATTAGAATGTATTGTACCTAGTTTTAAGGCTGGAAAAGCGGCCGGAAGAAACTGGATAAGAAGACCCAAAGACCGGGTTCAGTGGCGTTCATTAGGAGAGGCCTATGTCCAACAGTGGACGACTAAAGGCTGATGATGATGATAATACTTGCTGTTCTTACGACGGAAGAGTCCTGGCTCCTATTATTGGTTATATCGGTTTCGAGCGTAGTGTGGGACCAGGTGCTCCATACCCTAACATACCCACCATACCCATACATTCCATTACCCTACATATACACCATATATATTTGGTGTATATGTATATGTACCTTTGCCTCTTTAACCCAATAAATATTATGTAATAACATTCCGATAAAATCTCTAAATGACAGTGGAAACCGTATCAAAGTCCGTTGCTTGGTTAAGAAGAAGCAAGCGGAGAAACACAAATGAGGACGCGGATAGCGCCTTTGTTGTTTATTATTTAGCGATTTCATTTGTTTCATTGTGGGTGTAAATAAGTGTATGTGGTTAAACTAAATGCTGAATTCTCAGTATTCATACATATGAACATGTTGTTATTCCAGAATAACTAGAACTATAGTAAAAACACTGAAAACTCCGTTCTGCCTAGAGCTCTTTAGTCAGAAAAATGTATTCGATATGTTTCTACTACAATTTTTTTTTATGGAACTTAGTGATTTGATGAGCAAGTCATTCACCTGATGGTAAGCGCCACACCTGCCTATATCAATTGCAGTGCCACCCAGAAATTGTCATACCATAAAAAGCACTGCGTAGCACTGCATTGCGCTCATCATCCCATGACAGTATCTTCCATAGATAGATAGATAGATAGATAGATAGAAAGATAGATAGATAGATAGATGAACGCTTTATTGCAAACATTAAATTACAGATATTACATAAAAATAATTAAAGAAAGTGTTACAATGGGCGGCCTTATCGCTAAAAGCGATCGCTTCCAGGCAACCTTTAGTATATGCCCAGTGATTTCGCTGGCTGTAATGCTCTTCAACCGGAAATCAGTGATGCTTGCGCAATACTGCTTGGCGGTAGAATAACTGATAAAGCAGTGGTCCTACCCAGACGGACTTCCACAAACGTGAGACCTACCACGAATAAACCACCACTTTCTCGCCTTTTTCAAGAAATAACATCTAAATACATATAGCATGTAATAAGACAACTAAAGAGGGACTTAAAAAAAACTATTGTTTGTACATGTGGATATGTGGGTGTAGATAAGTAAAAATCTAGCTTATATAGGTCCAAATATCTTTATACCTACATATACATATATACATGCTCCGAACACAACTTGTCAAATAATTACCTTTTAACGCAATAGCTGTCTTACTTTTAAAAAATAAAATGAAATGTTATGTAATGTATAAATAATATTTCTAATACGTAGAGACAATTTGTCTAGTTCTAATAGTTTCCTTCCATGGTACATTGAAATGAGACACCTGTATACTTATATAAAAGTAAAAAAATACCAGTGATTCATTGACTCATGACGAGTCCAGGCAGACAATAAAATGTGATTTTATTCATTCACTTACATTATTTTTAGATAGGAAAGTTTTCAAAATGTTCAAAGGTGATTGGGAACTACGGGGTGGAAACCTAGTTTATTTCATTATATTATAATAATTAAAGTGTCACCCTTCGATTGTAGATACTTTTCATCCCTTTCATTCAGATTTAAATGAAAATATTCTGCCAATGAGTACCTACCTGGTTTGCCCTTTTAAATAGCTACTTGTAAGCGATTTCCGCTTGCCCTCCCGCGGAAGCGTAAGCACGCCTACGTAGCCTACGGCGGTGCCGAAATACGCCCTATGTAAATGGCTAAATGTAGCAGGGATTTCTCGGTTTAGGTCTACTTTAACAACTTTTTGTACTGCTTTAGTATTTTATCCGCTGATGGGAAACGAACATAATATTTTTTTTAATTATGCAGCTCTAGCATCGAGTATATACGTTACCTCTTGATCTTGAAGGATTCCATGTAGCAGCTCAGCAGACTAAAAGAAATCCACAATTTGATAGTTCGCTCGAAGGAGGCAGATGGGAATAAACGGGTATGAGCCGTGTGGGAATCCCATGCAGTCAGCGATTTTATTTGTGGACATTACCAAATAAATAAACCTCTCTAATGAAGGAATGATGAAATATAAATTTGGCAATGTTGCATACGTAATGTTCAATTTAAAACAAAATAATGCCATGGTAAATCCCGTTGCTAATATTGAGTAATGAAATATTTCGGGAATTCCTAAAAAAGTAGAGAAGCTTGTGTAGATCAATTATTGCGATGGCTCAGAGAGAGAACAGAGAGAGAGAGAAAGCAAATATGTATCATAATATACAACTAGGGCCACCACCATGGCCTGTTGATGGGTGTCTTTCAACATAAGAACTTAATGCTACAGTTCAGTCATCTTGAATCCATGATTTAATTAGGAATGCAGTTTGATTATAGTTGCGATTCCGATTAATTGACATAATACCTACGGTCTTATTGTTTTGCACTTATTTGGTCTAGTTTGTTTCGATGTCAATTATTGTAGTCTGCATTTTATTACTTTTTATGTATCTCCTACTGCTATTTATGTTACTGTGTGCTTTGGTAAACTTAGCAGGTATGTTAAATAATTAGTAGGATAAAGGAAGGGTAAGTGGTGAAGAGTTGGGTGGGCAAGTTTGCGAGTAAAAGGCTGAGATTCTTCAACAGTAAATATTTATTATAAAAATTGCTCTTATAGCCACATTTCTGTTTCTATAATATATAATAATATTTTATGTTTATTCTTTGTGCCATTGTTTCACAAAATTATTCCTGTTCTTGTTATTTTCGATACAACGGCTTAAACAATAATATATTACAATTATAATTTATCATTAGACAATTATAGAAACAATTTTGACGAACTCTTAAGAGGAACGTATCTATTAACAATTCGATGTGCAAAACGAGTTGGTTCAAAATTGGTTTCACAATTTTCTAACGAGAGTATTCTTTCTAAAATATATTCACAATCGTAAAAACATCCTGTCATTTTTGGTAACCAATGGCATTGAAAACTAAAGAGACACACTTACACAGATACGATAAGTTACGTATGAAGACGTCGCGGTCCTTTCTTTGAAAGGAGCGAGACATGAACACGGATGGAACGAAGAGCTACTAACTGTGCTAACAATACATTTATTGCAGGAGGTCACAACACGCCCGCCGCGGGCGCCGCGGGCGCCGCGGGCTCAGGGCGGCGCTCGGGCCGAGCCACGAGCCGGGTAACACACATGGCAACTGATATCAGTTTACTCATTAGCCAAAGAGTATTAAATACGACACAGCAGTGCTCACCACTTAGTAATTTACAAAATTGTACAAGAAAGACGCTTAATTACTTTATCTTGAGCTCGATTACTGTTAAGAAATACATACACGTAATATCAACTACTTGGCTGTTTTATGAAAATGACAGGATAAGAGGAGTTTGTACAAGTACAAACGCCTGCAAGCAATCAGGATGTCTAAAAATTCTGACGCTTGAAGCCCAAACTCTTCGAAAAGATATAAATAAAATGGCAGAACATAATTTACATTAAGTACTCAAATAAGTAGCACAGTCTGGTATCCGAGCGACAGAATTCTAAAACTGCAAGACTCGTGGTTGTTAGTACAAATATTATAGTAAAATATCATTACGTAGGTATACCTACGTGAAACAGAACGGTTTGCCGAAGAGTCGTTAACTTACGTTACTTAAGTAAACCATCACAACCAACCATACGGACATCTTCAACGAAATATCCACGCGAAATAAAAACAAAACTAGATTGAGCTGATCGTACAATATAACTCAGTGCATCACTTATGAGTTTAGAACCCAAAATTATAAACTAAAAGTTGTTCCTTAATTGGTCTGTACTGGCAATATAATTTTGTGACATCTTATATTACAATAGAATGCGTTATTTATGTAACTTGTATATCTGTACTTGTGAGAGTGTATTGGACAGAATAGAGGTCGTATTTTTACAACACGGTGCGAGTGAGGCGCAGCGGCCGCCATCTTGCCGGCCAGTGCGCGACTACCCGCAACAATCGACATCCATATCAATAAAATTATTATTTTACATAATATATTTACAACGAGCGCGAGTCCCCGCGCTATAATGCCCATCTCCGTAAATAATATGTACACTAGATTTAAGAACATAGTTTCTCTCATTAGCTACCGAATCACAATTTGAATATTTGTGTAATTGACAACGGTGGACAAACATGCGCCGGAGCACTAATGCATCTTACTGAAATTTGTACTTTGCTCTATTTAATGTCGTGCTAGGTATGTTTGGTCCATGCAGTTCCAATTCCCTGGTGCATGCCATCCGCGGTCACCTTCAGAGTACAATTAAAAATGTGGTCAGTTAGATACAAAAACACAGTTTATTTAGACAGATTTTTACAATTGGTTTTGGATGTAATCGTCATGCAATCATCATAGAAACCATTTCTTTGCATGACAATACGTACCGTAGCTTACATACTACACAGACTTGATTTGATGAAATAACAATTTATTCCACATATAGTTTCTGACCACTAGTCCCGATAGTACAATTTTCATGAAGGTGACCACTTGAATGCGCGATGCTCGCAACCCGAGCTACTAACGAGAGAGGTATCTTGTTACAGCTATGACTATTCCGACGGATTGTTCCATCGAATCTTTCTCGCTCCCTCGCTAGCAAACACGGGTTGTTTTTTACAATCCAGCTATTGTGCTATTTGTTAATTACCAATTTGCTTAACATTTTATCCAACTTCTCAAATCTCAGTGCATTCCCAGTGTTCATCCGTCACTACCACTTGACAAACCTAACGTGAATCTATCGGATGCCTTCCAACAAACTGTACAAAAACTAGAATAAAAAAATCCAAATAAATTACCGCTTGTCTAATAGTTTTCTGTCATTGCCTATAGGAACTGTAATTTTCTGTTAGTATTTTAATAAATAAATAATTCGATGAGACGCTTGACACTTATTTTCATTTACTCCTTATTACAATTTTCTTATTATCTATCAGTTAGTCGGGTGTTCGTTGAAAGGCATCCGGGTTAATGGACAGAGCGTTCAATTCCGATGTAGGGATGAATTAAGTATCTACAGCCACGGATCAGTCGAGTTTCCAAATTCCAATTTGTTTAAATGCACGATTTATAATTATGAAACTTTCATAGTCACAGCTGGTAAGGCTCTTATAATTGACATCCAGTTGCGCGGTCTCACTACCAGCGGATGCGAACTAATGAAAGTTCATCAGCAGTTTTAAGTACATTGTGTGTACTAAGTTTAATTATGTTCGTCTTTTGTCAATACAAATTCGGCAGTAGTATTATCATGCGCTTATTCTTTATCGGCACATGTCCACACATCTTAGATTGACGTACTTCATAGCGAATCTATTTCCCGAGCGTGCGTTCGTGTCTCTAAACGATAAATAGAACTGAGGCATTTTCAGAAGACAGAAACGCACACTCCACGTAAGAGAACTCTGTCATTGCAACTTACCAAGTTAACCAAATGGAAACAAAATTATTTCTCGTTGTTCTTACACAATCAAAAGAAAGAATTAATTTCAAAGTATCACCTTTCTGTTTTAACAAAATAATAATAAATATAGCATTTTACCTAATCATTTACATAATAATTTCAACGAAATTTCAAACACCAATGTTTTAATTTAAACGATAAAAACGTCATTAGCTAAGTCACTTCAGTTTCTGTTTGGAATTCACTTAAAGAAATAAAACTATCAAAAATAACTCGGCTCGCGTTAAGTCCTGCGTCACGTCCGAAGCTAGCACCTTCCCTTTAGCAATTACATAATACTAACTACTGACTGCGTGCGTGCGTCGCGTCGCCTCGGCGGCGGGCGTCGGCGGCGTCGGCGTCGCTGACGGGCCGGAGCCGGGCCGGGCGGCGCGGCACCTCCGACTAGATGTGCCGGCGGCGGCCGGGCGCGGGCGCGGCCGTGCCGGGCGGGCCGCGGCGTATCACAGGCGCTCACAGGGGCGCGGGCGAGTCCTGCCCGCGCGCCGTGCACTAACTCGTCGGCACCAGCAGCCGCACGAAGCTGTCCTCGCTCCAGCCCCAGTCGTCGGGCCACGCGTCCTCAGGGGGGTCGAGCGCCGACCGGGACGACAGGCTCAGCACCGAGCCCCAGTCGATGGTGCGCTGCTCCTCGTCGCCGTAGCCGGAGTCGCGGTCCGGCGGCGGCGGCGCGGGGAAGGGCGTGGCGCGCCCGGCGGCTGGGTCGCGCGCGCTCAGCAGCTCGCAGCGCGACGCGCCAACGGCGCCGCCGACACACGCGGCTGGCTCGAAAGGCGCCTCCTCGACGCTCTCTCGCTCCATTTCGCGCTCGATGCCGCGCAACGTATTACACACTAGCACCGATCGCCTCAAGGAAGGGTCCGCAGTTTGGCGCAATCGCGCGAGTTTCAAAGCACACAGATTCATCATCTTGAACCGCCTCTCGCGGTAGCAGCGGCGCGAGGCGCAGCGGCCGGCCGCGCGGCCGTCGCAGCAGGCGCGCGCCGCGGCGCCGCCCAGCTCCAGGTACGACTTGCCGTTCTCGGCTCGGATGGTGTCGTGCGCGCCGCACCAGCCACCGCACCAGCGCCGGCGGCACGCACGCCGCTCCTCGTCCTCGCCGCGCCAGCAGTCGCCGCCGCCGGCGCCGGCCGCCACGGCCTCGAGCCGCGCGATGGAGTCCTCCCAGCGCGCGACCTTGCCGCCGCCCTCGCACGGGGAGCCGGCGCGCCGCTTGCCGCCGCACCCGCCGCCCGAGCCCTGCAATGCCACAATTGAACCTTCGTCAGACACATGCATTACTCATTATAACAGACAATTTTAAAATTTAATCAGAGGAAACAAAATTAACCTTGTTTGAGATCATAACAATGCACCATTGGTTGATTGATGTCAAAATTGTCAATAGATACAAAACATCCCCCAAAAAGAAACGTATCACCTCTTTACCTACTATCTACTTTACCTCTTTCTTTACCCTATACAAAATTGTATATGTTTGGGACTTAAAACCACAGAAAAAGCAATATTACATATTTTCGGTATTTTTTTAAAATAATGTGTCACTTGGTGTATCATAAAATGTATCACAAAATTATAATTTTCTTCGTTGAAGTATTTACTTAGAATACAGAACCCTGACGTTTATGTTGCCTTGATTCCAAAGTTTATATTATACTGTAGAGCCTAGAGCCAGGTTTCTAAGTAATTTTTCAATGCATAGTGTGTGGGCAGAGCACGACCAAAATAATATCGTGAAGTGAATAGATAGACAAGGTTCGCGGCGAGTCGCCGCGCGGCGTCCGGCGAAAGTACCGTAACCCTACAAGTAGACACCAGACGCGGTGCTGCTTAGCGCTGCCGCCAGGGGACGGTAGGAAAACTACCACACTTATGATAATCCGCATTAGGTAAGTCTCATTATTTTAACCAAAGGTTAACTCTAATCAGCTGCTTGATACTATAGAGTCTAATAGCTTCTGACAATAGACTTTTTCAAAACTACCTGCCCTTTATCCTAGACTTGACCGAAATGACTGCCTCTAATTCACAAAAAAACCGTTTCCCATCGTGAGCGAAGCCAGACGGATGGCGTATACCTGATGGGGTGCCCCGCGTTCTGTGCGCTATTATCCTCGATCCGACCCTTCTCAGTTTTTTTGTGATACAATGCAGTCCCGGCGCGGTCCCCAGCGGTGGGGCCCGCTCAGGTAGAAGATATCGCCCCGACTGCGTGCGCACTAACGCACTTTTTGGATTTACCGTCCTTATTGTGACGAGGCACATTCTCTATGCAATTTTTTCGTTTCATGTCTAACTATTTAGGGATTAACACGACGTTTGATTACTAGGTGGTCAGTTAAGCCTTTAGTTCAAACTAGAATAACTAGCTATCACGCTAACAGCTGCCGTAAATGATGGACGTGCACATGTAGTTGGCTTTTGCCCGTTTTATCGTTTTATTTGTCGTACATTGCTTCTTCAGTGGGACGTGTAGGGAGCGTTTCGCGTAGACCGAAGGTGGTGGTTACCGCGGGAGATTGCGCGGGCGTTGCATAAAAATAAAATAGTAAATGCCAAGTCCAGCGGGCGCAGATGCCGCCGCACCTGCCGCAACAATTAGGTGGCACACGCGTCTTCGACGAACCGCCACCTATTATTCTAGTACTTTGCAGCTTATGTTATCATAACATTATCACTTTAAAATATATAGCTTACATTGCTGGTGAATTATATATATTCTACGCGCGATAATCAAGAGCACTTAGGTAAAATTAATAAGTTTACCTGTAACATTCCGTCAACAGACGAAAGAACTCTACAATATAATTTCGTCAACATAAAAGGCTCACTTCTCAAAAAATTTTTTACAAAAATACCTACCGAAGTAATGTACCTAATATTGGAACTCAACTTTACAAATGCTGAATATAATCTAGGTAGAGTTCCAACAGGATAGTTGGCTGATTTACCAATATATACAGGAAAGTGTCTAAATTCATTTAGATAATGGATTTATTTTAGCTATATAGGTAATGTTCTGTACAAGTTTTCATAGCATGTCCTTCATAACGTAACTCATAATCATAAAGTTATCAAACTCATAATCACCTAAGTCAGTTTAAAATAATATTCAGAGCCATGTGAGAGTATTTAACACTCAGTGCGCTAGCTCGATGCCTGCCGTTGCGTTGAGTCAGCGGCCAGCGGCCACTCATCGCAACGCTGCAAATAATCACTTTGCGTCACCCCTTTATCGCTCTGCGGAAAACGTGCCGTTCCATTGTACGGACGATTGCTACATGCCAGTACTCGGCACTGCTCAACAGTCGACTAAACATAGGAAAATTATAAGCGCGCGCTTGTACTTCCAATATGCAAAAATAGATAAAATCCACAACGAGGCTGGTTCGGTATCACGCGGGCGCTCGAGCTCCAAGTGTGTACCGGTGTCGTCGCCGTCGCCAGCGCTGGCGCTCATGAAAATAAATTTAGTAAATGACGTTCGCGCTCCACGTTGCCACTCCGTGCTTCTGGAACGCGGCGAACGCGGCGTTGCCGCTCCGCGCGCTCTTTCTAATCTTGTCGTAAAGTTCTTTTTCTGATGCGCAACGCGTCTCTCCTCTCCGCTTGAAACTTGGAAACGTCAGACATTTATTTTATCGCTAGTCTGGGATATGCGGCGTTTTATAACCGTACCGTTCGCTAGCTTCGAGCTAGGAGTTAGTGCTTATTCAAAATAACAACCATAAAGAATCCAACTATATGCGTCAAGAAGTGGTATTCGACGAGTCGAGGCAGAGCGGTGCAATAATAGCCCCTCTCGCTCGAAGGTAGGAAAAGTTCGGTCGACGAGGCGAGTCGTACGGAGACTTTCTATGGCATTGTGGAGACCGAATAGATGGTGGCGCGGCAACGGCATTGCCTCACAGCCCGCAAAAGCCTTGTCGAGGTAGCGTGCGCGGGTCGGCGGGGAGGGCGCGGTGCGGCGGGGCGGCGGGCTGCGAGGGTGTGTGTGTCGCTGCACGTGCACGCGCACACAGGCGCGGTATAATAACATCGCGTAGCGGCCGCCTGTATCTAGCGCTACAGCTACCTACGCTGCATGGAGCGAGCACGAACGTTATAATATTATAGCTCTCTATAAATATAAAGCAGGGTAGATAGCGAGGGGTGAAGTGAGCCCGCGCTGTGGCACCGCATTGTGGGGCTGCAGCAGCACAGAATATGATGCTGTTGTCACATACAGTTATATGAAAAACAGTTTTAATGAAATACTCTGCTGTTATTTCACGTAGGTATTCCAGTTGTATAAATAAGCAAAGCTCTACATTTCATTTGCGTATTACTGTAGAGTCAGCAGAAAGAATAATTATTGTCACAATTTCTTTCTCATAAATTCGTTTCCACGATTTCCACCCACATCCCACGCCATTTATTTTGAACATGTCTCGCCGGCAGTTAGGTCTGTGTAAATAACGCGGTTTTGTTTACGATCATAACACCGTAGTGGAGTTTTATTTCATTTTTTGCTTTCCATTCATGAAACAAAACCGTGAAGAGGCTGTATTGGCGGGAAGCGATCGAATGACCGATTAAGCCATTAGCTCCTTCTGAGCACAATAGAGCACGTGACCGAGGCCGGTGGTAATTTCATTCATTCATTGAGGGCTGTTTGTTGAACAGGTCCATAATCTGAAGCGTAAACGTCAACATTACGACTTGTGACTTGACACTCGTGGCTCATATTCAGAGGTAAACACTTGACGCGATGAAAGGGTGAAGTGATAGTTTACCTGGCGTGCTTTTTTATTATTTCTACTGCAAGTAGCAAGTTATTTTGTATCAACCGTGTTTTTAGGTTTTCCCTATTCAAACAGTTACTAAACAGTAGGTATGATTTTAGCAATATATCTTAGTTTATTGAAATAATAACTGAATTGTCATTATCTACTGGTTTCATATTAAAAGTTAAAAATGTGAGCGAGTCTCCCGCCCATCGTGTATTCGCAATGCGAGCAAAGCAAGCATCAAGGCAGAACCGTGGCTGGTTGCCTCGCACTGGCGTCGAGGGTTGCCACACAGCTAACTATGACGCAAATGATCCGGCATCAGATACCTACACCTTCAACAGTAGTAGAAGTGCTAACAATAGTAATGAAGACTTTGAGAGTCATTGTAAAGAAGCTAGATTATGTATTATTAATATGAAATAGTACTATATGTACTGTTAAAATATCTTAGACGTAAGTCATCGGACATTATCAGCTTAAACATAGTTACAACCCATTGAAACTATACCATTTTAAAAAAATATATTTATATTATTTTACAACATATTTTGATTTATCCGCAACCACCTCACCACAGTTCGACTTCAAAACTAGGGCGAGATAATTTTAAAAACCCACAGACTGAATCATTGACTTAAAAAAAAAACTTCGTATTTATAGCTACCTACCCCTTGACTTAGTTCACTAAGTTTTTTTGGAACTTTAACGGAAACGGAATCACGCATAATTCACGAGCACAATCGCAGGCTAAACACTAGTTCTACGTTTATATAATGGAGTATCGTAATGCGCAGCTGAATAAAGTCTGTTTGGCAACCCTGGCTGGCACGCACATTTCCGTGAGCGGCGAGCGGCGAGCGGCGAGGCCGCGTGCGCACACACGCCCGTTGGCCGTGTGCGCACGCGCAGCCGTGCCTCTGTGTGCGTACAACCAGTCTCACATCCTGTTTGGTGGGCCGCTCGGCCGTCGAGACCAGCTTCGAGCCGCGCTTCTGTGAGCTTTTTATTTCACGCCAGCGACCACTACTACGCTCTGCTGGATGTATTTTTAAATTCCCTTCTCTTAGTTTGATATCATCTGACTGAAGGTTTCAGACTTAGCTATTGTACTGCTATATAAGATAACTAAATCAGTAAGAATTCGTTACGGGGTTATAAAAGCATCTGCTGCATTAAAATTCGCCTTTAACTATCGACACTGGAATGTCAAATAAATAGATTAGACTACCTTACAACTGCTACAGAAATAATCAATGTATACTGTAAAGTACAGTCCATGATATAGTTACAGTAAATTATTGCATTTTACAACAAAGTTAAACACAAATTATAAAACCCGTTGTTTAAATAATCTTTACGTAGTAAAGGCGTGAGAATAAGTAAAGGAGCACAGCATAATCCTTTATTGAATCATCCGTCCGCATGAATAGGGGCGCCGTAAAAAGCTCATCTACGTTTACCGTTATGCAATGTCAGGCGTCAAGGTGACGAATGAAAAAAAGTTGTTGTTAGAGCACACAAAAGGAATCCCTCAGGAATGTGATGCCGGTACAAAAACCGAGGGAATTCCCGAACTGCATTGTTTTGTTTACAGTGTGAGGACGCGCGAACGCGTGCCGGCGACTAAGTGACGAGTTGACGTTTATGTATGCGCTTATGACGAGCATTCGACGGAGCTCGCGAGCTGCGACCGATGTAACGAAAGGGAAAATGTGCAGTTTTTGCTTAGCGCGGTGACGCACACGCTTCTTCGAAGCTAGCAGCCCGTTGAATGATCGGAATGTCGGACGCCTGCGAGATTTCCTCTTCAACATACAAGTATGTAAGCAACAGCTACAATGTTGTAGTTCCTCACGCTTGTTTGCATTTGAACCTTACACTCTTGCATTAAAGTCCAATAGACCTTGTTTCTCGAATATGCTGAACATGTGCCTCGCTTCGGGTAACTGTTCATTGTCGTTTTTCTCGAATTGAAAGTTGCAAGTCACAAGGATCTCAATTTTCACATGAAGGGCAATTTTGGTGTAAGTTAACGTTGCTGTAATTAAAAACGTATTTTGACTTAGATTGTTTTCTGGTTTATGGTCTTGTAATCTTCTCGTCTAAAAATGTACATTATTACAAATAAATTGGCTTTAGTTTATAATATCTTAGCTGTTATTCCATTTAAGCTCAAAACAGAATAGCCACTGAATTTGATCAGCTCGACTATGTGGAACCATATCCTCGCATAAAAATATCGTCGTTTTTATATTTTCGTAGAGGCGAACGAACTTTCGAACTGACGACGGCATAGGTTGTTCTAAAGTCATCGTGAAAAATGTTTACACATTGTATAAATTGAAGCGACGACGACGGCCGGGCGGCGGCGGCTCAGGCGGGCGTCTGTCGCGTCGCTCTGCTTCATTATCTCATCAAATGAAAAGTGCAGTTGACGCAAAGATTACGTGTTGTGTTGTAGCCGTGCATGCGATTGCACCGCAGCGGGTGCAGACCAGGCCTCACTCGAGGTACCTTCTCCACACTTAACACTGACATTGGTGCGTGCAAACCGTATTGCCACATAAATTACACCATTCCGTAGGGTAGAGTTTACACCGCATCGTGCGCTCGGAGATAATAAATCAGAGCCGCGGGCGTGCGCGGGCAGATAATGACGTCACCGGCACGTATCTCGGAGAATCCCCGGAAGAGAGCGAATAAAATAAAAATGTCACGTAGCGATCAGCTGTTGGGCGGCGCGGCGCGGCGTGACGGGCGCCGGGCCCGCAGCGATACGCATAACGACGCCGCAATAAAACTTATTTTTATGTTTTTCGCTCACAATGGCCGCGCGAAGGTCGAGCTATCTAAATGGGTCAATACACTCGGCGTAGTACGAGCGGTGAACACGTGCTCCCGCGTTTGTAAATAGCGAGATATCGGCCGATTGTTGCAGTGATTAATGGGGGCGCGTAATGACTCGCCGCCTTCCGCCGTCGGCACACGGACACAGCCGGGCCGCGCCGCCGCCGCTCGCGCCGCTCGCTAATGTGCTCATTCATCGCTTCGACACTATTATCGCCGGGCGGAGATGGTTTTGTTCGTGGACAATCGATGCGACATTAGGGCGAACGACGGCCAATGTCAAGGTTGCACTTGCTATGCGCCGCGGCGCGGCCCGCCTCGCCGCCCGCACTAAATGCTAATTGACTACGAATACAAACGACCCCGTTATTATAATTTGCTCGAGGACTTAGCTGTACTTGGTTGGAGTTGAACACAGTGGTCAATGGTTAGTACTCCATGTTTCCGAGCTTGCGCACTCGACAATATAGGTGTAAACCTTTTCAGAGATGGGTTTGTACTTGAAAAGTGTCGTGCGTCATGTTAGATGTTCTTATTGGAAAGATCGTTTTCATCTTCATCTTTAAAATGCGTCGTCAATGACGCACGCTTTAGGTAAACGCGCACGACAAAAAATATACCTTGGCAGACTAGATACCATGTCTTGTACGTGTCCTACCTCAACTCATTACCTATTTATGACATTCAGTTCTTATAAGCGAGCGCGTTAGAGAAGTTTAAAGAGGCTCGGTTTAAATCCGTGCTCGCGTCATCGACAGGCGGCGCGATAAGGGCGAGGTCACGGTTATCAATGGAGGCATCTCCATACGCGCACGTGGCGGCCGGCCACGACATCTCGCGCCCATTCACTATGAAGACGCCCCCGCCTCCCTTCCGCACACCCCCTGCGAGCCCGCACACCACCCGCGTACCCTCCGCAGTGCATCCATGCAACAAGTTAGGGCACAACTCTGTCTTGTAAGGAGTTCCGGAAGACGAGCTAGTGTGCCCGCAAACACGCCTCAAACTTCGCGAACTGCGCTCGCCCGGACAAAACACTGCGCCACTCGCAACTCGCAACGTTTTGCCCGAAGCTCAGTTCTATTCTCCCTCCGCAAATTTCAGGCGCTTCGTACAACCAAAGAAAACTAACTATTACTTACCATAAAGAGCTACATTTTTGGCAATAGTCACAATCCAAGAAAGTTCATGTTGTCTAATTAGGACGGGCTAATATGCCCTGACCTGACAACTACAAACTGATTATCGAATAATCGCAAAATATTTGCACTGGTCGATCGATATAGGTAGAGCATAGGTAATACGCATCGCAATTCAAATAGAGTTCTCGTAAAACATGGCGGTTCAAACACATTTTCCAGCTTCGTGATGCCCAATTAAATATGGATGTGATTGAAAAACGCGTGTCCGGTAACGAGCGTGTACATAATTGGTGGGAGGTAGGGGCTGGCCCGGAGTGACCCAGTTGCTGTTGCCTGGCGACCCGGGGCTGCGGCCCCCACCCGTCCCACCTGCCGCACCGCGCCGCCACCCCGCGGAGCACTAAATAACCTGCCCGAAACCGACACCTTAGCAAAGGTCGTTCAACCGTCACAGAGGCTCTTACACTCATGTTTTTATTCTTAATATGTTTACTCCAGACGTGCAAATTACCACGTCTGCTGCGAGACCTCTGCCGTAAGCCTCCGCCCAGAAAGTTTCATCAAACTCGAGGGAGCGCTACTGAGCTCATTGGACCGAGCACTCTGAGCAGTACTCGACTCCTGCCTACTAACTGGGGTAGAGACGGGTCTCCTAAGCTAATGCTTACGTTTACCTATCCCCAACACTATAATTATGTAGCCAGCGAAGTTACGAGACATCACTTAGTATCTGATGTCTCGGGGTGATGAGTGCAATGCAGTGCTACGCAGTACTTTTTACGTTTTTAAATGTTTTGGGTGGCACTGCAATTGTTATGGTCAGGCGTGGCGCTTGTCATCAGGGGAACAACTTCCATAAAACAATGTCACATCAGAAAGTTCTATAAAAAAATGATTTCAACTTGTTTCCAAAGTGGTAGAACTCTGTTTGAACAGTCGTTTGGAGATTGTTAACAAATTAGACCAATAGAGTTGCGCAAGAGTTTTCAGAGAAACTTTCAACTACTACTTCCACCAAACTTTTGAAACAAAAAGCCTTAAAATCTAAAATCTTTCTGGCGATCTGAATATAAACTTGCGAGCGAATAAACTTAATTGTTATAAGCCGCGTTTGCTGACTGCCGCCCCCCGCTTGAGCGGATTCCTCTGAGGGCGAGGGAGGTAAGGCACCACGGTTGTATTTCTCCGAACTTGTGCTAAATTTCACTTTCTCTGAAGACGTTGTGCGTAGACTTAGCCACCCACTCGCCTCCATCCCCACACACACAAACTTGACAAAATAGTTTTGACATACCCTTCTCCAGAATAAGTTTAGACTTTCGCCTCTGGTTTATCTAGTATGGTATAGATGTTATGGTCTGCATGTCAACTGTCTACTCAGCAATTCTATATCGTACCATCGGAATACTGCGACGATACCACCTTAACTAATGCAACAGCTCTCCACATATCTTCTGTGAGAGCGAATTTCACCCTCTGTGAGATGTCGTTATCTTAGCAAACCCTAACCAAGTAAAACATAAAAAACGTACGTCAAAAAAGTCCTTCCACAAAAACTCTGCCGCCGCCTCCTCACCCTCTGAAGTTATAAAACGCTGAAGGCGGGCGGGCGGTGGGTTGCCGCACGAGGCTTGTGACCTTATCCCCCCGTCTTAGAGTCGAGAGCGGTTCGCGTAGGAGGGCGCACACCACCTCGCCAAGCCTGAAAAGCGTACACACGAGCATGGAAGCTTTAGCAAAATGAAAGCCGACTCGCTCTTAATTCACCCGCACATAGACGCGCCGTGTACGGACGCGAGCCCCCAGGCTGCCGCCCTCGCCGCCCGCTCCCACGCGCCAGGCATAAATAAGGGGGGCGAACTCGGGTTAGCGGGAGAGCGTCCTCCCTCGGCAATGCTACAGGGAGAATTAAGGGGGCTGCGGCGAAGGACGAATTAAGGAGATGAGCACACGCTCTCTAGACGCGCCACCTCGTGCCAACCGGGGAATTAAGGGAGAGAAGGCAGCGCTCCGGCTCCGCACTTGTCGCTGCTATACGATCTTCTGTTTTTACTTTATTTTCAAGCCGAGTCCAGACCAGCATTACGAAAAAAGTTTTAGCTAAGCCACGGTTTTGGTCTCGAGCTCTGTTCGTATTATCTGCGCGGTCTTTACCGTGTTCATGTAGCCATGCGGCATTTGGAATAGGTGCAATTTCATAATAAGTTGAAGTATGTATGATTTGATGTAGCACTGAAAAGTAAAATAACGCTTAGGGCACGTTGACGAGCCGCCCTCCAGCCGCCTACGAGCCCGTGACGTCACCGCTGCGTTTTCAAAGCACGTGAGCCGTATCGCCACATAAATTACAAACTATATCCCCCTGGAGTTAGAGTTTGTTTTCGGCAAAATTGGTGAGCTCCTTTGTCTTGTTCGACGGGAGCGAGGCAAAGTGAGCTCAGGGGCCGGGCGGTAAGGTTGAGTTTGGGCGGGCTGAAGTATAATGATCTTGCGAAGAGGGTGGGTATAAATTTTCCATGGGGGCAGACGGGGCGACGTCGCGCGAGGGCGCCGCTGACTCACGACGTCGGAGCCGGCGACGCCGAAGCGGAAAGCGGAGGGGGTAGAACACATATTGTAAGTATCTACCACTCACATGTCACAAAGTTTTCTCCGCATCGGGAAACTTTGTTAACGTCAAGCGAGCACGTGGCCTTGCCGACATTATACTACATAATTGCACAAGTAGCGTTCAACATGTGAAAATTTTAATCAGCTGAGATTATTCTGCATCATATATTTTTTGGTGATAAGGAGTCAACGTTATTATGTGACAGAGTTGTGGTGGAAGAAGGGATTGTTGATAATCAGTGTTTCAATTGTGCTGATTGTTATCGGATTATCCGAATCTATGCAAAATGCGAGGCATCGCTCTCGAGGGTCTCAGACTCTGTTATCATACATTTATTGTGAAACTATCGAGGAATGGTCTTAGCACATAATAATAATTGTCAGTATCAGGCTGTGCAATCGCTGCGTTACATCAAACGTCACCTTGAGCCGTGATAACGTGTGATAAGACGCGATACTGAACACTTGCCTGTGGTACGAGCGCTCGCGGTTATATCTGTAAGTTTTATTACGATTTTTGAAGCCAATTAAATGTTTTTTTTATCATGATTTGTTATTGATTGCTCTCCTATGACTTGCATCGTAAATGACGTAGAAATCATCTTTGTCTTTAAACTGTTGTATGTAATCGTTATTTTTTATTAGAATTGAAGTGAATTTTATATTACTTGATAGAAAGATAAAGATCAAAGTTTGTTTAAATTTGCAACTTAGCGATTGCTGTCACCAATAAAGGTAAGGGTTGGATCCCAAATGTTTCCTTATCATTTTTGTCATAAATGTATGTATAAAATCTTTTTCATGCCTATTCATGTTTGTGTAAGAAACGGAACTGATGGATTTGGATTCTTAATATTTTTGGAAAAAGTTTACAAATAGAATAGTTAACGTGAAATAATTTTCTTTTAATAAGAAAATTACAAAGAGGACAATGATGATATTCACCATTGATGATCAGACAATGATGATATTCCATTCGGAAGACTTTTGCAGTCTTCCGAATGGCTTCAGCTCTTTACGAGTTCTCGGATAACGATATAACAATCCTTTATAGATATGTAAAGATACATATCTTAATATAATGTAGAATATATGAACGGGTTTCGTGTTCAAAATTCACCAATTTATTTCATACAATTCAATTCATAGTAGCACGAAACTATTCTCGCGCTGCCATTGCGAAAGTATTTTAAATCACTGGTGCATAGAGTAGGTACCGTCTAACCACTGCGACTCTCGCGCTCACAGTGCGGAGTGTGGTAACTCGAAGAACCGTAGTCTATTACATTATGTACGATGCAAAGGCTGCGGGGAGGGGTTACATAAAGCCGCCCTTCTCGCCATCAAAACTCACAGGTTATAAAGCGCGGGAATGAGTTTTCGCGCGCAAACTTTATCACGAAAGCCTTCGCTGAGTAAGGCGCGAGGCTTTTCATGAGCTCAGCTTCGAGCGACGGCGACGCCACAGATAACATTTTATATTATTGCTGAAAACGTCTTCGCATTTTTTGCAACTGTTTGATTCAATTCAATGTTAATACGAAATACTAATTATGTCAAAGGTCGGGTCTGGTCGTTCAGTTAATTTGTCGTAAAGCATCATCTCGACTTTTTCAAATAAAAGCTGAACTCATTTGAATACGAGGAGGATACAAAAGTTAGCAACGACCCTTCCCATCCAGTACAGAGGGAGAGCTCGGAGCGAGGCGAGGCGAGGGCGCGCACAAAGACCGCCGCCGTCCCTGAATTCTGTTATGCGCCAGCAACGTTAGCCCGCTGCCTGATCACAATCCTTTGTACTTTTCTCATCATGATGAAAGCTAAAAGCTTTTCACTTAATCTAAAATAGACTGGACATTTTGGAGGCGTTAGGTCTCTACAATCGATATCTTGCGATGGTCGAATAATCAATAGAGCCGTAAGGTCAACTGTAAAGGCCGTAAAGTAAAGCGACGGCACAGCAGCAATGACAGCAGTCATCGGCGCTGCGGCCGCGGGATGCTCACACCGGACCGATGCTGCTTTGCATAAGTAATGACCGCGGCGGGGGCTTCCCCCTGGCCCCCACGTCCCCCCGCTCCCCGCGCTTCACCCGCCCGGCCCGGGCTCGCACCCGTAGGCCTATCGATTGCGGCGGCGCGGGGCGGGCCGCATCGCCGTAATTGTCACACCGAGCGAACTGAATTTCATTCCAGCCTCGCGCTATCGACCTTACTGCTCCCGAATAAAACCTACTCTTCACCGGCAAAATTCACTGATTGAATACCAAATGCGTTATAGTCCGCTCTAAGTTTGGAGGCGGCTCGTAATAGAGCCTTCGAAGAGTCTATGACAGAGCTTAATTAGACAGGCGCGCGATGGCACCGAATGGATTTTACTTGTTCGATGTTTCGGTGCGAATTAAAGCAAAATTGTTGTGGATGGGAGTACCAAAATTAGTGCCGACGAACAGCAGAATGCGGCGCGTACCGGCGCGGCGCGGCGTGAGCGCAAGTTGACGCTGTGTATTTACAAGACACATGAGCGTCTCTACTTCGCTACTGCCAAGTAAGGATTCACCAGTTTGCGGACTAGATGGAAAATAATCAGTTCAAGGAATATCGTTTGCGTTGATGTCTAATGTAATGGCTACGGGCGATACGCAATGGAGAGTCGAGCGTCACAGCAGCACGCACATAGTGCTCGCTTAGAAACCAATAATTTCCTATCGTTTCGCGCGACAGAGCGTACGACGTTGCTTCGTATGTATTAATAGTCGTCGTCTACTAGTGAGCTCGGTTTTTTAGCGCACCAGCAGCGACGAAAGTATGGAGAAAGTGGCGCGTTGACGTCACTCACACACGCGCAGCACATGCGTGCCATACGCTCGCCGCGCCGGCGACGCCCGCCGCAACGACGTGACAGCGCCGCTCTCTGTGCTCGATACTCGATGTCTTGCTACACGCCGACACCGCATTGCAACACCGCACTGTATGAGAAATACTGCCCTGAGCTGCCGCAGCGATACGCAGCGGCCCCGCTCGACACGTTCTCTTACCCAACACGGGTGAGCTTACGGAGCTTATAGCCACCGAACGGACTCCGATAAGCTGTAAACTCGGCCAGACGAAGGATTAAGGGCGTTCCCCGTCTACTCATAATTAACTTGTATACGGGCCTCTCGTTATTCAATGCGGGCCACTATCGCTTGTTGTGAGGTCGACTAGCTTTATTTATGATCTTTTGACGCCGGTTCCCATCGAATGCGAAATAATAAATTTCGCATAAAGCGGCACCTGTTTAGACAGAAGTGCGTGGATAAGCGAACAAAGGCCGGCTGGTCGGTGGTCGACGAGCCACAAACACGATTCTTTATTGCGGTCCATTGCAGTCGTCATTGACGATCGGTCACGAGCGAAAATCACCATTGTTAGCAGTTCATGACATAACTCGGCTCGTGCCCACGCCATCGCAACCCGGGCTCGACGCATAACAAACAGCGTGAAAGAAATAGTAAAACAAAGATCAGCATTGAGACGAGAGATGGTAATATAATAATATTAACGGAGGACGCGCGCGGACGACGACTCCGGTACGAGACTCGGAACTAGATTAAAGTGCATCAAACGCATCTCATTCATAATTCGATCACGACGGCCGCGACCGCGGTAGATGTAGTAAGAGTAGTGTTTAGTTTAACCACGTTTAACGGTAAGTGCGATGGAGTGCGGCACGAGCCACTGCCGCCGCCGCCCGTGGCGAACGATTAATTAAATAAAGTGCCAGATGAAAAGGAAAACGACCGGCGCCGATCAGCTGATTTCTGATTGATGCGTGCACTACCGCACCCCGCCTCACGCATCTTATTCACGAACCGGTTTAGGTCCGTTATTATTTAAAATGTTGTCTTGTTTATGTACGATTAAATCAACGTATCAATTAAGTTCGGATGCACTGACCATAACACGCTCAGAATGGCGTAAAGTAACATTTTTGAATTCCTTTCAATGCCGTCCGCATTTTTAACGACCATGCGCGATGTTGATTTATTAACGGCAATATTTATTAATATTTGTAAATAAAAAAACTTCCAATACTTCAGACACGAGGTATAAAACTTGGTATCTCCAACTTTTTTTTAAGAACCTAATAAATATTAACCTACTTCAAAATTGTGCATTGACCTTGTAACTCATAAAGATGGTAAAAGAAAACGTGTAATAAATATAAATCAAAAAAACTTTTTCGCTTTTTTCACTGCCAAAAAAGACCTATAAGTGGTGACGTCACAGGCTCGAGTTCGCCGGGAGGGCTAAAGGAGATTAGGAGCGAGGGGGCAGCCTTGTGTGCGGGGGCGAACCCTCGACGTTTCATCCCCTACCACCCGACTCTACTCGAACTCGCTCCCCGTTGGAAGAATGAATAACGTTCACCATCACTTCGCTACGCTCACTACCGAGAGGCCTCATTTACCAAATCTGATCTTATTCCTCACCATCATCTTCAGCTCATTTCGTTCCCTCTTAAAATTCAAAATTCTAAACTTATATAGTTTAGGCAACTCAGGCGCACTTACAAAAGTCAGTAACGCACTTATGAACGTCAATAACGTAGTTATGAACGTCAATACTGCTGAGACTCTCATAGAGAGAGTTTTTATTCCTTATGCTATTCAATTTAACTAGATACAAAATTTTCAGAACTATCTACCAATACTGTTTCCTGGAAGACTACAGAATCGTAAAAGTGATTTCGACTTTTACTAAGAAGGTAATACGCGTAAAAAGATGACGTGACAAAAGGTTAATGCTCTTTTAATTTACATCTAACATTTATAAATATGCAATTTGATCACAAATGTCATTGTTACAACAAATTCTCATGACAAATACATTCGTCCAAAAATGGTAAAAGACGTGGTAGGAAACAAAGAAAATGTGAGATCGAGTTTCTTTCGAGTAGGTATGTTCGTACAAAGCTCGTGGTAGTAGCTGTTATAGACAAGGGAGGGTGAGTTAGGAGGCAGCCTCCCACCCCCCACAGGGAGGGAAATATGTCGAGACACACACTCTCATCTACATTACTGTAATTATCCATTTATAGAAAAGAAAAAGCTACTTCAACAATCGCGTTTCGTTAAATAGGAAGAGCCCGGGAGGTTAATGACTTTACGCGATAAAAACTGAAAACATCTTATGCATAGAGGCGACTAATAGGCAGCACATGCTTTGCATAAATTAACACTTGCTACTTATCTATTTGCAAAACTAATTGTTTAGCTATTGCTTGACTTGAATCAGGTACATAAGTTCAAAATACTTCATCGGGTTGTTGAGAAAATTCACGTAGATATTTAAAAGTAATAAATCAGTAGTTAACGTAGTACGTGTGATCCCCCACCCCCTTCTGCGGCTGATTACGGCGCGAGCAACGAAATAAGAATGAATTTTTAATGAACCCCCTTCGGGGCGATACCTACTCGCACCCTGCCTGCTGCCGCCCCCGCCGCGACGCCGCCGCGCCGCCGACGCTACGCACTTAGAAGATTAGTCCCAGGAGCGTACCAGTTAACTAACAACCAACATTATCAATTCCCTACCAAATATCTACTATCCTAATGGTAAATACTCATTCGAATCGATGAGATACTTTAATCAAAACTAGGCCCTGACATTTATGATTCTCATCATAATCGTAATCGTATCAATTAATTTGAAATTGTTATGTAAATTGACGATTCATTCCGATGTCTCTAAAGACAGGTAAGCCATAAACGCAAACGAGCCATAAAGCAATAAAGAGATAAGGCGTCGACCCCGCGAAACAATAACAATGTAAATGGAGTTTTATAGTGTAAACAGAAAGAATAATAAATATGGTACGTAGGTGTTACGTCAGCGGGGTCGGGGCGCGGACGTCACGGGCTCGACGTCACGCTGCCGGAAGTCCGCTAGATATACACGTATTGACTGTACGGTGCAACGGCTGTCGACCGCGGACGGGTTCAATGTCGGCCGCGACTATCTATCGCCCATCAATCAACCGCCGATATCCCGGCGCGACGCGACGCTCCCGCCGCGCCACCGCCGCCGCCGCTCCTCTCCGCCCACAAAACGTCACCAAGCAACAAATATAAATCCTCGCATAACCAACCAGACGTTACGCATCGCCTCATGTTGATCTTACGATACTAACGCCTGACATAATAGTTTGTTATTGCACTATATTAATTACCCACCTGTGCTTGGCACGCTGATATGAATCGAATCAATTGTCACGGTCGATCAGAGAGTGCATTATCGTTTTCATTCATGATTGATAGAACGGAGAAATTCGATATCGGAACATGCTGAGGTAGATTGTGCGTGACGCGGCCGGCGGCGACGGTAGGCGCGGGTGCAGCGTGCCGCGTCCGGGAGCAAGGCCGGCGGTGTTTACAAACTTCCGTCATGACTCAAGAGCACTTGTCACGGGCCGGAGTTCCTCGCCTCACACACGTGTCTACACAAATAATAGCGAGCCCTCACAGTTGACATTGTCCCA
Source organism: Petrophora chlorosata (assembly GCA_951640565.1). Lineage (NCBI taxonomy): Eukaryota > Metazoa > Arthropoda > Insecta > Lepidoptera > Geometridae > Petrophora > Petrophora chlorosata. The sequence goes on along the minus strand of OX621207.1, from coordinate 8,899,875 downwards.
CTTCAGCCGGCTGCGCGCCGGCCCGTCTAGACTTGAGATACGATCACCAATACACTCGTTCTAACATTCTGGATTCCGATCTACTGTCTAGATTTATTCTCTTACCCTAATAATTTTGCAACGTCCCGCGATTTGAACGTAGGGATAGCTAGATTCTGTTCTAAAATTTGAAAAGCATCCCCCTCGTGTAAGCGCCCTGTGCGGGGTGGCATCGAGGGGTGAATGCAATGGGGTGGCCGACCGCTCCCCATTGCACAGTAGGCGCGTAGTAACTGCAATAACGGAGCAGTGAAAGTGTCGCGGGGCGCTTCAACCGTCAATGGGTGAAGACGTACACCCTTCACCCCTTCGTCTTGTGCTCAAACTTAGCTAATAGTACGATCTTCTACGACTCATCCGCTCTGCACATATGTTGACTATCCTCAAATAAACACAAACTTTCTTGGCAACTTTGCCCGTTATACGATACTATTTGTTTCCTCGTTCGAATTCGGTCAAAGATAGTAGCAACTATTGTTGGAAGTAATGTCTAGTGGTCAGGAGATAACGCATGCGTCTTACTAATGAACCCGGCAGATCGGGAATGTAAAACACGGAGGGCGTCGGGAGCGACAAGTGACGGCGCAGCGTCGACCAGAAGAAAACAAACGAGTGGAACGGGTACGTCGTCATTATCTCGAGTCATGAATGAAACGGAACGTAAATTGAAATGTATCGCGTGCCATAATCCGCGCGCATTAATCTCGCTCAAACACCGATCATTGCGTAACACAACAAACGACCCAAGTTCATTGATCCACTTAATGTCCGTGCTAAATGTGTCGTTGTTGTTGAATGTCAAAACGTCATTTATTACATACTAATTATCCGCGTTTACATACGGCAGCGCACGCGCCGACGACGGCGCCTGCCTACCGCTCCCGCACCGCACCGCGCCCGCGTCGCCGTCGTCGCTTCCGAACGCTGATCACCCGTGATTGCTATACGTCACTATGTTTATTTATGAGCTTATGATTATAAAATGACGTTACAACGCTCTGATATCGTTGACCAGACGCCGTGTAATAATAACACTCATTCATTCATAAGTGATTAATGGTTACTACCTACAAAATAGATTTGTAGTATTTAATAAGGCTATTATCATAATTATAAACAAGATTTTACGCTACTTGCCGGTCGTAGTAAAACTATTTACAAACATTGGAGGCTATAGACATTTGTTTCATTCTTTATGTTTTTCATTAAACACATTTTACGAATTCCTTTCAAACGCTTCGGATTTTAAATGAATATTGATGCGAAGTACGCGCTAATAATTCTGAAGTAAATAACGACTTAACTAATAACAATGTATTCGTGGTATTACATTTTCAAAATCAGCTGTTACACGTCTGACATAACCCAGAACAATAAAAAGCAACAGATAAGCAGCGCACTACTATATTTTACTGTATCTGCCCAACGCAATTCAACTTTATGACAAATGATCTGCCAGCGGAAGGTACAACTTTTCCAGTGGTCGTAGTAAACTTTCGCCTCGTTTTGAACTTGGCCGTCAAAACGAGATTGCAATAAAAACATCACTCTTATACAATGACGTGAATTTACATAAATTATTGGCGGCGGAACGTCTCGCCGCCCGATGCCTCCGCCGCGCCGCCCGCCGCCGCTCGCGCCCAGATGCAATGTTTACATACCCATCGCACACGAAACTGGAGGGTTCAACGACACATATATTGTTTTATTGCCAGACGTAATTGGGTCGAGCTATGACATCGAGGCCATGGGAAATATATTTAGTGCGCGAAATCGAGAGACACTCCACGAACGCCAGATTATTATTATCCTAATGCTCTCGATTCTCAATCCGTTGAGTGTAGGCGTAGGCGGTCTATATCCTATCCTATCTATGATATTGGTCTTCTGAAATCTCTTTAAAGAAATAGAACTGAGTTTTTTGTGATTTGCTGTCCAGCTAATAAATTGAACCATTAATGTTAGTGGAGAACGTAAAATGATTCATGAATTAGAATCAAGGACCAAATATGTCTCCTTAAAAAACCTTAGTTGTAGGACCAGTCAAAGACGCTGATTTATCGATGGGGAATAAAAGAAGTACCTTGGATTGCCTATGTTATGATTATGACACAATTGTTAACCAAAAGCGAATAACAATAAAAGAGTAGGGCAGCAGCCGTCGGCAACGGACGGCCACTCAATACAAATGTTATAAAAATACTGAGTATTGAAACGGTGCACCTGTTATTCATTCGCATATATTTTTTCTAAACAGGTGTTGTTGGCACGCGCGTCATTGAATCGCGTTTGAGTGTCGATGCCCTATATTATTGTAATGTCTTTCAAGTTCATTGAGTCACACAATGGGCATATAATTGGTCGTTAGCGTATGTCAAAACACGTCGGCACGGTTCATAATGCTTTACATAATTATGCTCGTTTGCATAAGCGATTATTATGCGTGTCTTCGCTGATGACGTAGCGCACTCTATGGCTAATTCATTCATTTGTTTATGAGTTTACTATTACTTTTACTCCACGTGGTCGATTGTTTACATCGAGGCGAGGTCATGAATTTAACGGCAAATGTATAATAAACGGTGCTATTACGTGATCTGCCGAAAGCGAATTGTCACGACGCTGATTCGTTCGTTTGCTGATAGCGCCGCGCATATCTGATACACCTAATTATAGGTATATTCCATGTATTCGTGTCTAGATAAATATTTTTAAGTGTCCTGCGACTTGCATAGCGTGTTAGTTGTAGTCTATTTTTACCTTAATTAAAACGGTATGACTATTTTTAATTATCATTAACATGTATTAATGATAATTAAAAATCTAACGTTCAAAAGTATACGGATGTACCAAATTGAAATAAATTATTTTAATTGAATTAATGAGTTTCGAGACTTGATTCGTTTTGCGACACATTTGTGTCATATTGGTACAAAATATGACCTTATATAATGGAACATTTATTTTATTATTGTTTATTAAGGTCAACGAACAATTACTTAAAAATAACTTAATTATAAATTTAAAAGCATGCATAGTGGTATAAGAACATTAAACACAAGAATATCTACAAATCATGATTATTCACTCTTACATGGAAATAGCTCTGTCATCATGACGTTGCTTTTTTATATACCTTTAAAAGAACCGCCTAACTTAATTCCCAATCATTTACTAGCTATAAACCTTCAATTGTCATATAGATTAGAGAATGTGCAAAAATGTGTAATTTTTTGAGACATAAAACCCTTAAGTAAAAGTTCTGTAATTTCAAACGAATAAATATTTTGGAAACAACTGCATAACTTACAAACAGAACCTAAGACTATTATTTCGTTGAGTACTTATTTGTTAGATACAGTACGGCTCCGTCGGCAACATATCATACCGCTGCCGCAGAAATCAACATATCAACAAAGGGAAATAGACTCTATTCCTGGCAAAAAGAGTTTGAAAACTTTAAGCCAGGTTAGAAGCAAGACACTTCAGTTTCACTCGGCTCCCTTATCAACAATGTGCTAGGTACACAACGATAGTTTCGTAGTTTCTTAGCGGTTGCACGTGACTGCAACAAGTCGCATTCCTATGCACACCCACCCTAAACTACCACCCTTCCACCCCTAGGCCTACCGAGTTCCGAACTTTATGTAAATACCTATGAAGTTACCGGCGGTGTACATTTAAGGCTTGAAACCTGGAGCGGCATACTTTGTTCTTTGTATATAAGCAAGTTGGTAAAGAGTTTTCGTTTATATCCTACTAACAATTATTATAAATGTAAAAGTCTTTGTGTGTGTTTGTTACAACATGACTTCACAACGACTTAACAGATTTTGATGAAATTTGGAATGTAGGCACAATAGGTCCTGGAATAGGACATAAGATACGTTTCATTCTGGTAAAACGAACATTTCCCGAGGGAGCAACTATACACCAAATACTACGCGGGTAAAACCATGCGGCAAAGCTAGTATTATATAAAATTCTAACATTGTTAAAGTTTTCAACCCCTTATTTAATAAATAGAGGTCGTCATTTATTTTTCGTCAGGTTCTGACTCTCCGTTTTCTTTTTCAAAATGAACAAAGATCGTTTGATAACTTATTGGTAACAATTAATTTCATCATCTGTTTAATAAATATAATTAAAATTGATCCTTTTTATTTGATTAAAATGTGGCTTACATTTTAAGTAAGTAATTATTTTCTATATTCTTCTGCACATCCGTAGAGGATCTGTACGTTGAAATCTTTTTCGTGCCGTAGCGCAATCGAGAGGGACAAGGCGTACAACTAGTGCTGGGCCTTGATAAAGCAGAATCTATTAAAATTTAAAGCAATGTTTCATTAGTAAAACTTTGAAATATATAAAATATAATAATAAATAAACAATTTCATATTTATTAAAATACTGATTGATTTTAATCAATACTGATTGATTAAAATCAATCAGTATTTTCAGACTTAAAGTCTGAACGCTTTGTGATCATACTATTTAAAACAGTCCGCCAAATCCTTCTACGGTACGGCTAAGGTACATTTCGCTTTTAAGAACAGCATCACGGCCATCAGCTTGAATGGAGCTTCCACCAGCAACACTTGGTGCCAGCGAGGAGTAAATCTCAGCAAGTTGTGAGGAGGAGGGCCTGTCTCGCTGGGCGGGGCGCCCCAGCCGTTGCCATAGCAACGCGCCCTCGCTACCAACCGAGCACCGAGCAAGACGCACTCCATAACGCGATCTCTCTCCTACTCTTAACTTGGCTAACTCTTTCAAAATTTTCCAAAGTTTCCCAATGGCTAAATTCCCAACTGACTGCCGTAATTGAAAACTGGAAATTAATATTGAGTTCTTGTATCGGTAAAAGAGGTCAAGATTTAATCAACAGGAGTAGTTGAAAATCAATAGGTTTCTAGTAGACTTATTACCTAATCATTAGCTTTACGGGTCAGGATGAGATACTTCCCAACGTAATCATAATTAGTAATAATATGTCGTCATTTGTTTTCAATTGTGATTAAAATAAAGTTGAATATCACTGTAATAATAACGCAGCAATATAGAAAGTAAAGTGCGTTCGTGCTGGCTGACGATACCGAGCCAACTCGGCGATAATTAATGTGGAGTCAGTGGAGTCGAGCGAGTGGCGACCGGGCGCCGAGCGCCGCCAGCCTCGCACAGCCGACAAAAAACCCGCTTCGACACAAAAACACCCGATGCGAGACAGAGACGAACCTACGCGACGGAGCGAGACAACTGCAGCTACGTATTTCTGTGACGAGTTCTCGCTCGCCTCGAGCGTCGCGCAGTTATCGAGATTCGACTCGAATACCGCGCTTTGATTTAAAACTCCACCGAATGCGCCCTTCTATCTATCACATGGCGTTTGACAGGTCGCCGGAAACGCGCCGAGCTGTCATATTCAAAAAAAGGCGCGCACATCTTTTCACAATATTTTCATGTGAAACTGGTAAAATGAATTACCTAAAAGCTTAAGAAATAGCTATGGCGTCACGTAGGCAACGTTTGTGTGTTGCACAATCATACAATTTTCAATGCTAAAGTAATAAGTTGAACCCTACACAAACATGATAATTGATAACTGAGCATTTACACAAAAGGGTGTTCATCCCCTTGCAAGATAAACGTAAAACTTCCTATAATAAAATAAGAAACTTTTTGAAAAAAAATAAAAATTTACACGTATCACTAAATAACACAGCGGAAAATATAACTAACTACTAATATAACTTTTGAACAAATGAACCAAGTCTACCCCCTCCGAACAAATAAAATCAAAGTTGTAAAATAAACAAACGCTACATTACAATTCTATAAAACTTAGCGACACATTATAATAATAAAATACTAAGATTTCAAGTCCCAAACAACACAGAACTTTTAAAATAGTGTGATCTAACTGCAGAAATACTTTTGAATGCAAGTCGAATTTCCAACGAATGGCGTAATTTCTGTTCAAAATATACAGCTTACAGACTAGTACACAAGTAGAACTTACCTGGAAATCACTCCACATTTTCATGGGGATACACCATAGTTCCGATATGAAAACATCACACGATCACGATAACAACTGTCAAAATGTGTCACAGCAGAGCGGTCGGTCGCGAGCGTCAGGGCAGGGTGGAGGCCGAGCGCAGACTGTGGCGAGCGGCGGCGGCGGATACGACGTTCGGCCTCGGGCTTCGGTTCGGCTCGGGCTCCGCTCGGCCCCGTTCGGCCCACACCTGCGACTCGCTTCCACGAACAACAAAACCGAGCTCCGAGCGCTGCCAGCACAATGCCTGCTATCTACCCGCGCTCAACGCTCGGCGCTGCCACTGGAAATACCCATGTTTTTCACTTAGCTTTATTAACTCCACGCTCTTGATTTAGACTGCATGGTTTAATTTCAGTAATTGCATTATAATCCTAATGTTTTACAGGGAACTACATACTTTGGCATATTGCAAAATAAAAGTTGCCTTTAGAAAATATTTAAGGTACCACTTGGTTTAATTTTAGGTACATATGTAGGTATCATCGCATAACATTGCCGGTTTTTTGTTTCACCTTTTAAAATTTTTATACCAAGAGGGACCAACAAGTCTCGTATTTCTGTTAGGAAGATAATATATGTACCTAAAGACTATCATAATCTCACTCAATGAAACTCGGTACCTACCTACCTTACTAACCGACTTGTTATGGCAAATGTAGATATAAAGTATTCAAATATGAATCGTATTGCTCACTTATAAAGAGCTCATGTTTTCAGCGAGCTGATAACGGAAAGTGACAAATAAAAAAGCTTTCTGAACAAAGTTTTGAGTGCGGCGCGCTACGATCGGCGTAGCAGGAAGTTCGTAGCAGTAAAACTTCGTAGCGCTCTCGTAGCGTGAAAGTTTTGATTTCAACGATTTGCGTTGCGGTGAAGAGAGGGCCGCGAGGCCGCACTAGCTCTGCGACCCTGCACTCTGTACCACGCGCCGCCTCGAACCGCCAACGGACGAGACCGAGCATATTTCTGCGCTGTACACTGCGCGTTATCATGCGAGACACTTTCCACTCGGACCGCACAAAGCAGCAATGTAAACACTAGTTCAATATTCTCGTAAAATTACATGTCTCTAAGATTTATCTGTTCGTTCATCTCTCACGAGAGTGCGCCACTTGGTCGCTTTCTGACAACGCCCTTACCGCGTTTACGTGCAGAATTTGCGAGAAAAGTGGGTCCGTTTCTCACGTTCCATTCTCCGTGCAGTTAGCTGTGTTTATAGCCGCGATGGTTGCAATACGGCAATGGGTATTGCGCCGATCGATACTATGGCTGCCGAAGAACGGGCGAGCGTCGGGAAAATTCATTAGGCGGCAATTTTGAACACTCAGCGCTTTAATTCTGTATCTAAAAATATAATGGGAATTATTTAGTTTTAAATTTGTTAGTTTTAGGCTTACTGTTTATCAACTAGGAGTTATTCGTGAATTTTTTTGCGAAAAACAATTATTATCATACGCATAATCGTTTTTCATTTGTGTGACCCAAAATACCATACTACTTTTAAGAGATAACTGCAGTGCTATGCGGTAGATTGCAGATTCTATTTAATATTGTTTCAAACACTGCTTTGTTGTTATTAGTATCATCATCATCATCATCATCAGCCTATTGTGTTCCCATTGTTGGGACACGGGCCTTCTCTCATAAAGAGGGTATGGGCCGTAAACCACGACTCTGGCCCAGTGCGGGTTGGTGGATGTCTTAGGTCCTTGATTTTTTGTGATTAATTCTTGGACATGCCGGATTCCTCACGATGTTTTCTTTCACCGTTTTAGAGTGAGTGTAAAATCCGTCATAACTTAAGAAAGTCAGTGGTGCGAGGCTAGTGGGATTCGAACTCGGGTGCGTCGGATTGAAAGTCGCACGTTCTGCCATTGAGCCATACTCGCTCTTATTGGCACCTATAGTATTTATACATTCTATGGAGTTGGTTTTAGAGTGGTAGTCTCCGGCTGCGGGTATAATACCGCCCACCAAACAAAGCTATGACTTCAAGCGACATAATCATGTTTCGGGGCGATGTTCGGTGACCCATCAGGAGGAACACTTTTAGTTTTACCGACTTCAAAAAGGAGATGGTTCTCAATTCGACTGTGTATTTATGTTTGTCACCGCAGAACTCGTCGTTTATAAACTGATTTGGAAAACTCTTGCGTTGGGTATTGTGTCCTCAAGCTGGTAGAAAGCATAGCTGTTACTGCTCATTTATATAAGGAATAATTGTGTAATCCTGTTTTGGCTCTAATTATTTAAGTTTATTTGTTTCTAGTTTGTATTATTATGTGACGCGGTTGGATTACCTAAATAAATAATAAAAATGCTATCGAACCCTGAAAACGACAAGTCTATAGATAACAAATAAACAAACAAACGAACAAAAAATTAAAAAACCGTGGAATCGTGTTCGAATCCCTCTAAATAGTTGATCTCAGTTAGTTTTTCAAAAATATGTCTACAACGTACAGAATTGGCTCAGTTCCATTTTAATAATAGGTTTTTGTTTTTCACAACTTTATTTTGAGATATCTGATACTTATTCATATTATTTCGATACCAAAATGAATTCCGTCACTAATTTCAAATAAGAGTGCTTATACTTGAAAATAAAACCATATAACCAGAAAAATGCATTTAAAACGCAAGGTGTGCGCATGCGCCAACCTGCAACTACTCGCCTCAAAGAAATAAGAACCTCGCCGAGATACAACACCTTGAACCTTAAAACATAGACATTAAGGCTCACAGTATAGTGAAGTAACTGTGAAGGTATATCGCCTCATATGCAGCATAGCGGCATTTTGGTGCGCTTGCGTTTTCGGTTCGGACGCAAGTCCGTCGTCTGCTGACTTCGAATTCGGTTTCACTTTACTGCATCAATGCAGGTCATGTTGCTTAGTGTATGAGATGGTTACAAGATAAGCCCTAGTTATAAGGTTTATCTGTAATCAATTTGTTTTATGTTATTGGTATACAATAAAGAGTATTTGTATTCTATGGTTACTGTGGATATAATTATCAGAGCGATATTTATAAATGATATTATGAAGTTTTCTAACCAAGATAGGCTTAGACGCCTTTTCACCAGATAAAGTATAATATATTAGGCTTTCTTTTAAAAATTTAATACTGCACCTCTTTAGGGTTGTCAGTATTATTTTTAACGCCTGTCGCAAAAAGAAGGGTTTTTTTAATGTAACTGAATGACGAGACGAGCTGGTCGTTTGCCTGATGGCAATGTGCAATACGCCAGCCCATAACAATAACAGCACCACCCAGAACTTTGTTTTGCAAAACCCTGCGCGGCGCTGCACCAAAGAAAACTAAATATTACGCTGCACTGCGCTCGTCACCCTGAGACAATTAGCTGTTGAGTCTCATGGTGTCCAGTAATTTCACTGGCTACAATGCCCTTCAAACCGGAACACAGTAATACTTACGCACTACTGCTTGGCGGCTGAATAGCTGGCAAAGCGGTGGTATGGGTACCACATAGGTGGTATAGTGGGTATGCGAGAGGCCGCGGCCGTCTGGGTGGGACCCAGACGGGCTCTCGCATACGAGAAATCTACCACCAGCAAAAATTACTTTATGGATTATGATTCGAGTGTTCACCATCATTAACAGAATTTCTTGAGGAAGATTTCCATGAATATATGCACTATGCACCTTGGTTTCAGGGCATTCTATCATACTTCATAAATAAAAAATTCAAAACCTAAAACTTACTACTAACTTAACTAACCTCAGCTACAAGGCTGCGACAAATTAACTAACATAAACCAATAGCTCTGGCTCAAGAGCGAGTGTGGCTCAGCGGGAACTCATGCACCTTTCGATCCGACGCACCTGGTTTCGAATCCCGACTCAGCCCTGCACCAATGACTTATAGATAAGTGCAGATTTTGCACGCTCGCTCTAAAACGGTGAAGGAAAACATCGTGATGAAACCCGCTAACGCGCTTTGGAGTGGTAGGCTCTGGCCGTGGTTGTAATGCCACCCACCGAACAAAGCCATGCCATCAAGCGACCTAGTCGTGTTTCGGGATTATGCTCGGTGAACCATTGGGGAGACGGGTCTGAGCAGCCGCTCAACTGCCGTCTCTCTCTAGATCTATGTGCTCCATTTTAGGCCACATTATCGCTTCACAAAAGGCGAGGTAGTGGCCAAACATACATAGATCTAGAAGTGTAAAAAAAAAACTCATCATCACTGAGGTTGCGGGTTCAATTCCCGCGACGGGAAAATGTTTGTACACAAAAAAAGAGTGTCTGGGTGTTGTGGGGCCATGTTCCTCGTAGTTCCTGGTTCCCTAGATACAGGGAATCCTAGTTAGGGGCCAGCATCTATGTATCTGATCGTTGGGTTTTTTTTATTTTTATACTATGGATCAATTACTCTGATATAATGTTTTTTTTTTGTTTTTTATATATTTATTTATATTTAATGTAAACAGCACCCATGCGAATCCGGGTACGTGGAGCTAGTTAAAGTGGACATTAAAAAAGACAGTATGCTCAATGGTAAAATAAAATCACATTTTGAGCTCAACACATACAAAAAGGTATTTTAAAAACCACGGCCTGATTTCACGAATGTAAATGATGCATATAATATTTCATTCGAGGTGTATTTTATTTACGTTCACGCAAAATCCGCGATCGAATTCATTTCAATATCATTCATTATCAGAACTCTGCCGAAAGCTAGCGACGGACATTTTGTGTTTAACCACAGTATAGGGACAGAAGCATCACTCCGCAAAGAAATTTAAACAAATAGCGACTCTTGCTATGACGCAATAAAATTCAATTCAGCTCACGTAGCGCTGCATACCTACCAGTTATATTAACTTACAGAGCGCCTCTCTTTCTATCGCATAGCTCTTATCTCTTCTGACGCGGCACGTGTAATGACGCGCGACCCGCCGTCGGTGTCCGGCTATGTACTTGTAGCTTCGTACTTACAGTGCGGAGTGCCTGGTAGAACTATGGTACATATTTCAATATTTGTATGAATTTTCTTAGTTTTGCCAAGTTTTGCTAGCCGGCAATCTATAGATAGCTATATAGAACTTAAGGAAGTCATATACATATATATACATATAGTAGGATGTTTTTATTATATTGTGTCTGTACCTACATTGTGTTTTATCTTATGTGTGTCTTTTAAATTATTTTTTTTGTGGCTGTCAAATTATTTTTTTCTACTTCCTTTTTTCTAAATAAAGTGAATATACCATGCTAACCTAACCAACATTCATCATTCAACACAAAGGTGCTAACATATCAAGTAGTTCTTGATTTTTAAATAATTACAAAATCAACACCATTGTAAAATGCAATATTATGGTCACTTTATCTTTTTCAACAAATCAATATAAAATAAATATAACTATACAGTTCTTAATTCTAAATAAATAAAAATTACACGCGGTTTGTTGGTACGCGCATCACTTGAGAACGGCTGGACCGAATTGTAAATTTTTTGATGTAATAGTTCGAATTAGATTTTTATGGGAAGATTTTTTTTTTGACAGGCCGCTGAATGCCTTTATTACTGAAAACAAACTACACTCTACTTACTAAATCATAACTAACTACATACAAGGAGAAGCAATCGGATAACCCATTTAACACACACACAACACACACTCATACACACACACAACCAACACAATGAGTACCTAAAACGCAAAGATCGTGTTTTACCTAATATAATAATGTCTTAAATGTAAATGTAATATCACTAAAAATTCACTTCGTTAAAAATAGTATAATTTTGTTTATCCTTTAGTGCATATTGTTAAAATTAGTGCATCTAGATGGGAGAAGCCACTGGCACCCGAAACACAGTTTTTAACTAGTTCGGGAGCCTATGGATTCAACATTCACATGTAAACATTTATGCAAATAAACTCATTATTATTATTATTATTATAGACCATTAAAGTCCTACGAGTATAGATAGCTCGAATTCTCCAGCCCACTACCAGTTGGCAGCGTACCTAAGATGCTGACAGTATTGCCCCGTTGGATTACAATAATAATTATTAAGTTTTAGAAAAAAACAAGAGCCATCTTCAAAACTAAACTTATATTATCTGCTTTTGTTGATTTTTAAAAAGTGCTGAACCTATTTCGATAAAATTTATATGGGACCACCTCTTAAGTACTACTCACCTACTAAACAAAACAAGAATCATCAAAATCAATTCATAATTGGCGGAGTAATCGCGTAACAAACATACAAAAATAAATAAATATAAAAAAGCATACCGTTGAATTGAGAACCTCCTCCTTTTTGAAGTCGGTTAAAAATTTGAAAAGTTGTCCGGAAAATTGGGAAATTCGGATAAAAAGTGTTTTGATTCTCCTTGATTTTTTTATGAACAGGACAACAAAACGTCTGTCGCGTCAGCTCATACTGAATAACATTTTATAAAAAAAAATAAAACCTTGAACCTACAATCCCGATAGCTGCAATCTAGGAATCTTCAAGTCTCGAGTGAACAGGTATTATCTTGGTAAGCGTGCTATATCATCGACCGCATCGTCGCTTACCATCAGGTGACATAGTGGTCAAACTCAAGCCAATTCGCAATAAAAAAAGCTATACTGAACTCAACGTCAGAATATTCCATATCTGTTGATAAATGATGGAGCTCTGAGGTAACTAACTAAAAAAAAAACAATCGAATTCATAACCTCCTTTATTTTTCAAGTCGGTTAAATAGGCAACAATTGTTCACAAATTTCACAATCAACTTGAAACCATGTAACCATGCGTTGGATGGGTTTTCAGTCAATATTGTAGTCAATATAAGTGCGGTTTTCCTGCAGCCGAGAATTAACATGCGTCATCTCTATTCCCAACCTAACTCTATTCTTCAACTGAAGTTGGTGTTACGTCATTAATTGGGAATAATTTAATTAACACTACTTATAACTTTTTAACTTTTTTTAAGTAGCTCTTAAATTGTCTCAGGATGACGAGCGCAGTGCAGTGCAGGATTTTGCAAAACTAAATTCTGGGTGGTGCTGCAACTGTTATGGGCAGGCGAACTACGGCATATTGCTTACCATCAGGCGAACGACCAGCTCGTCTCGTTCAGTAACATAAAAAAATGAACTATTATGGTGTAGTATTTAGTACTGTAAATGTCAGAAATACGGAACATTTACGATGTCTATCTCTCGGTCATGGCGTATGAGCGGAACTGGCTAGAAAATGGAAATTTGGGTTAGATATAATAAGCCTAGTATATATCCTAGTCGTGTTTCGGGATGATGTTCGGTGAACCATCGGGGAGACGGGTCTGTGCAGCCGCTCAACTGCCGTCTCTCTGTAGATCTATGTGCTCCATCTTAGGCTACATCATCGCTTCACATCAGGCGAGATAGTGGCCAAACATAGATCTATTAAGTGTAAAAAATAATAATAATAATAATAATTGGATTGGATACCTACTTTATGGAAATTATCGGGGCTCAATTTATGTAGGTAACAGATATATTTTGCACCCCATAATTATTTTTTCTATGGATCTGAATGATGGGCTTACTGACGACTCGGACACAAAATATTCCGACTGGCATAATACATACAATATATTCCTGGGATAAAAAGTAGCCTATGTGTTAATCCAGGGTATATTATTGCAAACTTTTACGGTTATAATATTAGTAAGGACGTAAGGATTGTTCACTCATACACTTTGTATGTCTAAGGAAAGGGAGCTCATGTTAAATTAGTTTTGGTGCAAAGCCGTTGATACCTAGCATTTAGATTTCTGTGATGCCTAGTGATACAATTCTCACATTTTCATAAGAGGTATCAAGCATCGTAAATAAAAACAATTATTACCATGATTGTTGTTATATTACAATGCTTGCACTTTACCTGGTATTTTTTTAATAATAATAATATATTGATTTGTATTGTGTGTATTCTCAAATAATTCAGTCACAATTTACATAAAAAAACAACTTAAAACTAAATAAATTATTTATTATTTTAGTATTGATAAATCATCATCACTACATAGTATGTATAAAACAAAGTCGCTTTCTCTGTCCCTATATCCCTATGTGTGCTTAAATCTTTAAAAGTACGCAACGGATTTTGATGCGGTTTTTTTTAATAGATAGAGTGATTGAAGAGGAAGGTTTATATGTATAATAACCGTGCGAAGCCGGGGCGGGTCGCTAGTCTTATTATAAAACTTATCTTGCTGTCCGTAACAGATCTGCTAGGGCAACGTACGCTGCGGTTACTATCTGGATGGGTAACCGTTTGTGTGGTATTTACATCTGAGCGCTGCCGTGCTTCCGAAGGCACGCTAAACCTCGGTCCTGGTTGTTGGCTTAGGACAACAGTCATTAGGACATGTCGGTCCCCTTCGGGTGGTCTTTAGCTCTAACACCAGAGTTGGCTATACATCCACCCGAGAGAGACACAGAGAGAGAGACAGAGAATAAAACTTACGAAGCATTATTAAAGCGAGTCCTCGGCCATATTTTTTTATTTTTATGGAACTGAGTAATGAGACGAGCAAGTCGTTTGCCTGATGGTAAGCGCCACGCCTGCCCAAAACAATTGAAGTGACACCCAAACTCTTAAAACCATTAATTACTGCGTAGCTCTGAATTGCGCTCATCACCCCGAGACATCAGATATTAAGCCTCATATGCCAAATAATTTCACAGTAATACTTGTTCACTACTGCTTATTTTAATCTTATTTTTTTAACAATTATTTCTGGCCACTATCTCGCCTGATGTGAAGCGATGATGTAGCCTAAGATGGACACATAGATCTACAGAGAGACGGCAGTTGAGCGGCTGTTCAGACCCGTCTCCCCGATGGTTCACCGAACATCATCCCGAAACACGACTAGGTCGCTTGACGGCATGGCTTTGTTCGGTGGTGGTCAAATTTTTAAAAAGATCCTACATCATAACTATTTATATTTATTCTAATTCTTATTTAGACGAACAACAGTGTTACTAACACTCCAACTTATCTCTCCAAGAGTCCAGGGACTACGCAATTGATCCCGCTTCAGCCACTTGACTGAGCGTCAAGTGAGCGTCGCCGCCGCCGTCGCGTTAATTCCTGACTCTTTCGTCACTCAATCCATTACAGTTCATTAGATCACGAGTGGAATCTATGGTGTATTATTTTGTTTCAGTTTAAGTGTTGCTGGTGGTAACCCACAATTAGTTTGCAACCAAGTGTTGACCTCATTGGTTGTTCAGTAGCCATGCTAAATTAACTTATCTACCTACTCTGAGCATTGACTTTTGATTAATTGTTATATGTCTAGTTGTTGTGTGACCATTTAAATGTAAATTTTCAATCTCTAAAAAGTCTAGAAGCGAGCAATCAGCAAGGCTAGAAAAACTATACTTGACTGACTAAGTAGAACCACAGAAATTTAAACAAATAGCGACCCTTGCCATGACGCAATAAAATTCAATTCAGCTCGCGTAGCGCTGCATACCTACCAGTCATATTAACCTATAGAGCGCCTCTCTTTCTATCTAGTTCTAGCTCTTATCTCTTCTGACGCGGCACGTGTAACGACGCGCGACCCGCCGCCGGTGTCCGGCTATGTACTTGTAGCTTCGTACATACAGTGCGGAGTGCGCTAGGCTTGGTAGAACTATGGTACATATATCAATATTTGTATGAATTTTCTTAGTTTTGCCAAGTTTTGCTAGCCGGCAATCTATAGATAGATAGATAGATAAACACTTTATTGTTAAAAACCTTAAAAATAGGTACATGAAAAACCAGTATATTTCACAGTAATCAGCATAACAATAGGCGGTCTTATCACTCAAAGCAATCTCTTCCAGACAACCTTTGAACAGAAAGGACTAACGTAATTTAGAAGGACGGTGGCTTTATAGTTAGTTCTATAGTTCTTTCTTAGTGATTCAAATTTTGCCAACCTGCTCCTGTGGTGCAATTAATGCGCATCAAAAGTTGCTGCTCATGCGTCTTATGAACACCTGATTGATAGCAACTATTATTTATTTAATCGACTTCAAAAAAGGAGAAGGTTCTCTGTTCGATTGGTTTTTTTTTATGGTTGTTACCTCAGAACTACGTCATATATGAACCGATTTGGAAAATTCTTTTTGCGTTGGGTTCAGTATAGCTACGAATTGGTCCACTATAAATTTCATTGATATTTGACCTTGGACTTCAAAGATACATTGAAGTCGGTTTCTGTTTTTTTCTGAAAATTATTATTATCTTATAAATTGGACGCACGAAGGATTAATTAAGCTCTGCCGCGTAGGAATATGTTCTCAGGCGCAAATTGTTCATTATTTCTTAAATCTCAACTTAAATTTGTTTAATTTATTCAGTGCCGATTTTTTTTTATACAGTATTGGCTTGCGTTTGACTACTATCTCACCTGATGGTAAGCGACGATGCGGTCGACGATGTGGCACGCTTACCAAGATAGTACCTGTTTACTCGAGATTTGAAGATTCCTAGATTATATGTATCGGGAAAGATTGACTCCGGCAGGGAGTTCCACTCGTTAGCAGTGCGCATAATGAAAGTGGAAACGAAGCCCTTAGTGCGCGCAGGAGGAATGTCTACCATATAACGGTGGCGCGTTGCCGTTCGTCTCGTAGTCCGATGTTGAAACGAGGACGGGGGAATTAATTGGTGCAATTCCGACGCACACTCGCCGAAATGTATCCGATAAAAGACCGATAGACTGGCTATTTTGCGTCGATGTTCAAGACTGTGGAGTCTCGACTCGAACAGTGCGTCATCGCCAATGAGTCTCTTGGCTCGCCTTTCGATTGCCTCTAGTGCTTCAAGCTGGTACTTAGAATTGGTATTAAACAAGTTTCGTCTACGCAAATCCCCCCATCGTCGACCGCATCATCACTAAACATCAGATAATATAGTGAACATGTACAAAATAATTGGAGTTGGAAATGGGACCTAACTGGCAGTTATTGTATTTGACCGACCTTCTCCAGCACTATGCCATGAAGGCCACGTTAATTCATGGAGTTATGAAAACGTTTTGTCTTTTACTTAGTTGTTGTATGGCAGACCAATAGCTTCCATTCATAGTTCTTTCTCTATCCGTGATGCCAATTCAGTGTAGTCGAAATTACTAATTCATTCTGCGACCTTTCGATAATTATATCCGATTACTATAGGCATTGGTAAAAATAATAACCTACAAACTTTATACGTTTTTAACCGACTTCAAAAAATTAGAAGGTTCTCTATGCGATTGTATTTATAACCAACTTCAAAAAAACGGAGGATGTTCTCTATTTGATTGTGTTTTTTATGTTTATTACCTCAGAGTTCCGTCATTTATGAACAGATATGGAAAATTCTTTTTGCGTTGGGTTCAGTATAGCTTCGAAGTGGTCCCATATAATATATGTTTTCATATAATTACTAACGTCCGCCATTTTGATTATCGTGTGACGTCATAAAGCATATAGGACACTGCTTTCCCCGTTTTCGAGTAGTATAAATAAATAGTTCAAAAACCATCAGTTACGCATCGGTGCGATAACGTTACCATGGTGGAGTCCAGAATATAATTTCTTTTTTAGGGTTCCGTAACCAAAGGGACGACGGGACCCTATTACTAAGACTCCGCTGTCCGTCCGTCTGTCACCAGGCTGTATCTCATGAACCGTGATAGTTAGACAGTTAAAATTTTCACAGATGATGTATATCTGTTGCCGCTATAACGACAAATAGATACTAAAAAACAGAATAAATAAATATTTAAGGGGGCTCTCATACAACAAACGTGATTTTTTGCCGTTTTTATAGATAATGGTACGGAACCCTTCGTGCGCGAGTTCGACTCGCACTTGGCCGGTTTTTTAAGTCCTAGTTCAGTCGATCGCATGACGTCTTGCGTCTATACTCGTGTGCCGTAATAGAAACACAACGTGCGTTGACGCGCGGTCATGTGAACTGTGTGCGATGGTATAAACCTATCCTAATATTATAAATGCGAAAGTTTGTGAGGGTGGATGGATGGATGGATGGATGGATGGATTACTCAATCAAGCAAAAACTTATTAACGGATTTTGATGAAATGTGATATGATGTAAGTTCTTTAGATCCTAGAAAAGGTCATAGGCTTCTTTTATCCAGGAAAACCATCGGTGCTAGCTAGTATTCTATTCTAAATCTGCGATAAACATTTTTATATTTTATCATCATCATTATCAACCTATAACGTTCCCCACCGCTGGGACGCGGGCCTTGTCTCATAGAGAGAGTATGGGCCATAATCTACCACCCTGGCCCATTGCGGGATGTCACATTTCCTTGAAATTTTTTGATATTTTCTTAGATATAACTGTTTACCTCACGATGTTTTCCTTCACCGTTTTTAAAGCGAGTGTTAAATCCGCACATAACTTAAGAGATTCAGTGGTGCGGGGCCGGCGGGATTCAAACTCGGGTGCGTCGGTCTGAAAGTCGCACGTGCTCCTACTGTGCCAAATTGACTCTCACTTGCACTTTACTTATAATTTTTTATACTTGTTTTTCGTATATATCTACTTATAATAATGTGACGAGGCATAGGTCGTGCGCCACCTAGAACTTTTTCACCTAGAACTTTATTTGCAAACTCCTACGTGGCACTGCAATACGCTTGTCACCCTGAGATATACAAGTGTCAAATACTCAGTCATTTCCCTGGCACCAGTGCCATAACACCGAAACTTTAGTAATATATTTTCAGTAGTAATTGACGGCGGAATCACTAACACAGAGATGGTACTTGAAGTTAGATGAGCTCCTGCAATCCCCTATCATCCTATCCTATCCTAATATCCTGCTATAATATTATAAATTCGGTAGTTTGTAAGGATGGATGGATGAATGGATAGATGTTTATTAATCACGCCAAAAATTAATGAACAGATTTTCATGAAATTTAGTATGCAGGTACTAGAGGTCCTGGTAGGACCTCTTATAGGAAGAAGATCAAACCTGCGTCTTCGGAATACCGACTCGACGCCTTTACAACCGGGCCACCGACCCAACTGCTCGAGCAACCAAATTTCTTCTATCCTCCTTATATCGTCTTACAGGGTCGATTCTACGTCATCTGTCGTCAATGTTCACATTGATATGCCCGAGCAATATCATTTTTCTTCTTCCTAATTATTTAAAGTCTTCGACGCCTTAACCACTGGGCCACCGACCCAACTGCTCGAGCAACCAAATTTCTTCTATTCTCCTTATATCATCTTACAGGGTCGATTCTACGTCATCTGTCGTCAATGTTCACATTGATATGCCCGAGCAATATCATTTTTGTTCTTCCTAATTATTTAAAGTCTTAAGATTTTCACCTAGAATGCGCTAATGCAATCAATATAAAAACTATTTGTTTTACCCTGTGTATCAGTTCATTTACCGTGGCAACCTCTGCGCCTTTCTTTCTATCTTGACAACATTATCGACCCATGGTACCACTCCGGGCGTTCAACGTTCTCTTACCCAACTACGTAGAGCTGAAGGTTTGGTTTTCTCTTTCACAGTAATATAAATACCTAAGAAGTGATAAGAAGTGGTTGTATACCTTCTATTACGTTTTAGGTATCAAAGGACCGTATAGGACCGTATATATACACTAATATACACAGCGAAATTACTGGGCATTATGAGACTCAACAGCTAATCGTCTCAGAGTGACGAGCGCAATGCAGCGCAGCGCAGGATTTTGCAAAACAAAGTTCTGGGTGGTGCTGTTATTGTTATGAGCTGGTGTATTGCTTATCATCAGGCGAACGATCAGCTCGTCTCTTCATTCAGTTACATAAAATAATCATAAATGCGAAATGTTGTATGTAAGTGTGTTTGTTACTTCACCTGATGGTAAGCATCACGGCTGCCCGTAACAGCTGCATCACTGCCCAGAATATTCTTTTGGAAAATCCTCCATGGCATTGCACTGCGCTCTTCAACCTGAGACGATAGCTATAATGCCAATTCGATTTCACTAAACTGCTTGTTTGTGAACTGCGAGTTGACCATCGACCATCGATCCATCATGTTGTACTTACTATACGTTGTCCTTATCTACCCGTGGCCACCGCAGGGTGACTGCTTCGGCCGTTGTGCGTTGCTCCCGCACTTGCTACGTGTCCTCTATAATTGTGGCCTTCCGCTTTCACTCAATGGAAGCGCCGAATATCTATTTGTTCATATTTATCCAAAATTCTTGGTCTCAGTCGGCTGATCTCGGTATCTTCTAGGCAAGCATGATCTATCTTCGACCGCATCATCACTTTCCATCAGAGACTGCGGTCAAATGCTTGCGTATTCGGTAACAAAAAAAAAAATACAGAACTAGCTGTACTCGCGACTTCATTTACGTGGACCATTGTCTAGTTCTATGATGGAACTACTGCGCAGTTTATTCGCTTCAGAACTATGATTGCCTGATTTTAGTCCCGATCTCAGACTCAAACCCAAGTTTCAACACTAATTCCCTATTGTGCTGAGTCATAAAACCCGATTTAACTCTCCATTTTTTTTGGAACTGGGTAATGTGACGAGCATTTCGTTCGCCTGATGGTAAGCGCCATGCCTGCCCACAACTATTTTACGTTCGCACAAATGGACCCAAACGACAAATATGTAACCCGCCGAGGTTAAAATATTCGCACCGCTTGAGCTGCTCGACGTAGTTTCGTCGCCATGCGCCAGACTTATTCTGCCCCGCGAAGAAGTGACGGCGCCATAGTGTCGACGCAAGTTGCGTCCCACACTAAAACCCGTCCTATAGCTTTCAGACATCACCATCGGCTGATTCTTCATCTAGATTCTAAATTATTAATTAAAATGCAAGACTAGTCAGTCATCTTCACAACCTTGAAGAAATTTCTCAGAGGAATCTTAACTCCTCTGAAAAAGGCTGTAAAGTGGTAAAAACTTGCCTGTCAGTGTTTCAAATTCTACATTCCAACGCTATATTTTTCTCTCCCTCTCCAGTTTTGAGGCAACCACCAGGTCACGTGTACAACAACGTGACCAAATAAATATCTTTAAAAAGGCTTTTTACAAAACAAAAGTTTATTTCGAGATCCCGAAACTTCAGTACTGTTGTAATCACAATCACGAACTGACCACGGTTAGCTTATTACGTATTTACATTTTAAGACGGCCTCTGTGGCGTAGTGGCTGCTGATGAGTGTAAATTTCCAGTTGAATCTGAGTTTTGATTTCCACAGCAGAACAATATTTGGCCAGATTGCTAATAACACTAATATTATAAACGCTAAAGTATGTGTGTTTGTGTGTTTGTTACTTCTTCAAGCTGTAATGGCTGAACGGATTTGACTGAAATTCAGAATCGAGATATCTTATACCCTAGATTAACACATAGTCAGAATTTAATTTTGAATATTCTGTCCCAATAAGATACTATATTTTGAACATAGAGTATTAATTCGGAATAAAATATTCAACATTCCGGGAGGCTCTAGTCGTTTCCACCGGAAAATTCGAGGCGAAACGAGTACCGGGATACATCTGATTTTCCTCTTAGTTAAAAAATAATCCCATTGTTTCGTGCGTTATCTTAATACTGCACAATCAAAATAAGAAATGACATGAAATAACTCTTTATTGAAACACATAGATAATTAATAGAACAACAAAAGAAAACAACTTGACAGAAGTACAATTCAATTAAATTTGTGAAGGCAATTGTCGATCTTATCGCTAAAACTGATCTATTCCAGACAACTGTGCAGGGAGTTTTCAATAATTTAAATATTATATCATGCGTAGTACAAAACGCTTTTATTTTACTCTGTGGCAAATGTCTACTGTATTTATTTTCAAAACCAAAGTCGTTATCATAATCTAATTTATCTAAACTAATCTACTAAACCTAATCTAATCTATTAAAATGTATATGTGTAACTTAGGTATATATATATTTGAATATGTTTGTATATATAATATAGATGTATTTATATAAACAGGGCTGTGGCAGAATTTTGGGACCTTAAGGGTAAGTTTCTTTTGCAGTGAGGAAGTTTCGTTCTTAGAAAACATCAAGAGCCCTTTTGAGAAAATAAAAACTGCATATTTGGATTTTGGAGAAAGTACAGTCGGGCGGAAAAGCTTAATTTCTCTCACGGGTTTCTCCCAAAGTAACCCATTCAAATAAAACTTTTGATATCTATTATATATCGTTTTATATCGTCTTTAAAATGTTGTTTGTCTTTACTCTATGGTTGTCTGAAAGATATCGCTGCTTAGCGATAAGAAAATATGTATTACCTCCTGTAATTTCGTTTTTAAGTGCATTAAAGTGTTTTTATCTTATTTCACTCAAATTGCGTATCACACTATTCCGAAACTTATACTGGCCGTGTGTTGTAGGTACATGTAGCGAGTTTGAAATTTAAAGTTATATAATTTTGACAATTCTAATACTATATCCCCAAGCAATTATAGACTCAATATCAACGTGGTAGAGTCTACAATATTTTCGTTGGTTAATGATCACAGTTGCTACGTGGGTATGGCTAGAACAAACTGGTTTTGAAATGGTATGATACTTGGTCTGTGAGAATAAGAAGTACACATTACATTCTTGATTTTTTTCCTTAATTAACAGTAGAAGCGACAGAGTTTGGGCTATTTAGGGAATAGATGAGCACATAACTTAAAGGGGGATACGGCTGGGATCCAGGACCAGACGAAATTATTTCTTGTAACTTTACCGAACGACGATGTTGCTACATAAGCCTTTTCTACTAATTGGTAGAAAATTGGTGATCTTTTGTACAATAATAATATCATTTTATTTTTGACAATAATATTATGTTTTTTTATGGAACTCAGTAATGAGACGAGTGAGTCGTTTGCCTGATGGTAGCGCCACGTCTGCTCATAACAATTGCAGTGCCACCTAGAATTTTTAATACCGTAAAAAGTACTGCGTAGCCCTGCATTGCGCTCATCACCCCGAGACATCAGGGCCCTAATTCACTATGACAACTTGGCGATTCCTTGCTTCAAGGAAACATCGATTCCTTCATTAATAAATGACATCTGTGAAATTTGTATTCTCTATGATGCGTCATATATATGAATATATGAATGCGTCATAGAGATATCGTTTATTAATAAAGGAATCGATGTGATTTCGAAGCAAGGTGATTTGACCAAGTTGTTATAGTGAGTTGGGGCCCAGATATGAAGTCTCATATGCCCAGTAATTTTTTGGCTACAATACCCTTCAAACCGGACCACAGTAACGCTTGCACACTACGGCTTGGCGGCAGAATAACTGGCAAAGCTGTGGTACCTACCCAGACGGCCTCCCGCATATGAGAGACCTACTAATTTCCCTATAACGGCGGTAGACTACTCCTGTAGGCCAGAAGTTCGTAGTAAGGAACATCTTCGCGTGCTCCACTGTACAGTGTTTTAGCAGTTATCCCTCCCTATGGCAACTACCCCAATCGTTAGAGCACAGAATACTAAGGGACAAAAGCATCACCCCGCAAAGAAATTTAAACAAATAGCGACTCTTGCTGTGACGCAATATAATTCAATTCAGCTCGCGTAGCGCTGCATACCTACCAGTCATATTAACCTACAGAGCGCCTCTCTTTCTATCGCATAACTCTTATCTCTTCTGACGCGGCACGTGTAACGACGCGCGACCCGCCGTCGGTGTCCGGCTATGTACTTGTAGCTTCGTACCTACAGTGCGGAGTGCGCTAGGCCTGCTTAGAACTAGAATAATTAGTTTTTGTCATAAATATGTACACCTGTGGATCGGATTTCTTAAATGTGTCAGTATGTTTTGCGATTTGCTATCAAACAATATTTTTAACCACCTACGCAAAAAAGAGGCGTGTTATAACTTTGACCACTACGTGTGTCTGTTTATGGCACCGTAGCTATTAAACGGTGAACCAAGTTTTGAAAGCATGTTTTTAGCGGTAGCTCTTAGACATGTTTTATCAAAATCGGTAAAGCCGCTTATCATAGGTTTTTTGTGTTGAGGGTTATTTAAATTTTAGTTAAGGTACTGAAATTCGTTTTAATTCTTCGTGTACATTCTGGAAAAGATACGAAAATGGAACCGCATCAATAGTAAGCAGTGCGCATGCGTTAACTCGTGTCGCCTCTACGGCGGCGTCGGCGTAGTGGTGGCGAGGTCTGGTGCGGCACGAAACAAGCACAGGTTTGACTTCCGGCGTGGACGAATATTAGCGAAACGATTTTTACGTGTCATCGTTATTTTTAAAGCGTAATCTACATATATATTTTGGATCACAGGGATCATAAAACCAATGAGGGAATATATAAATACTTTGTGAGGATAGATGGATGGATGTTACTCAATCACAAATATACTACCGTGAACCTTTATATCCTGGAAAACCACGGGTGAAACCGTGGGAGCAACTTGTTATAATGTATAAAAAGTTTTAATTAGGTGAACTAAAAATCTAAACTTATGGATCTTCATCAGACCATTTCCATCGGCATTCCCACAGTTAAGACATGAACTTTCTCCCAGAGAGAGAGTACGTGTCATAATCCACCACGCCGGCGCAGTGCGGCCTGGCGGATGTCGTGTCCCCAAGTTTTGCTGTGCTTTATCAAGCGGGTTTCCTCACGGTGTTTTCCTTCATCGTTTCTATAGCGAGAATGGAAATTTGCACGTATAACTAAGTTTTTAATTTTTATAGCCGTTGGTGGGAATCGAACTCAAGTGCGTCAGATTGAAAGTCGCTCCAGTTACCGCTCATCCACACGCGCTCTCTAGTGTGGACTTTTATTATCTTTGTTTTCATCAATTTTTGCCTTACATTATATATGGTCTGCATATATTACCCGTTATATAACGTATTATATATATATTTACGAAAAAAGCTGAAATAAATGAGTTCTAAACTATTTTACTACTTACTTTTAATTTAATATTTAATACAAAATCTCAAGTTACATTAGTTAAATAAAGTATCCAAAAACTTAGCAATATTTATTTAAAACCATCATACCGCAATATTTATTAGCAATATTTATTATGGCAAAAACCGCATCGAAAACGGTTCAGCAATTCTCAGAAAGCAAGGGACGCAATCTCTCAGCTTCTTGACTCTACGTATCTACATTATTAGTTCAATACGGGCATGGCACGCTATCTTGTCATCCTTCGAAAGTAGAATATCACATAATATAATATATTATAAATAATTTCTCAGAAATTCATAAATAGTACTCACTGTACTGTACTCACACTACTCATATACTTAATTGTAATAAAACATATTTTAACAAAATATAAATAATATTTGAAAATCTTTTACAAATAACTGGCTCTACATAATATTTTGCCCTACATTATGTATAATATAATGTCCAGATAAATGTCTTTTTTCTTAGAGCTTTTTTATACTGATTTACAATGTGATTAGTATATCCATTCTATATTAACAAAAGAATCGAAGCCAAAGGCAAAACTACTCTTTTTCAAATATTTTATCCTCAACGGCAAGACTCTACTTGCCAAAAATGTGATTCTTTTAGCAAACAATCTCAATTCATTGCTGCTTATGAATGTCGCCGCTAAATTTGCAAGTGATGAGCCAGCAAGGTATAGAAACATTCAGAATAGCTACGAGTACAGCCTTGTATATCTTGATGTTTTTGGAGCAAGAGAGGCGAGAAGTAGCTTGGTATAAAGCCGCGCGATGTTTTCCTCCCACCAGCGCTTTATCTCTCCTCGCTCTGCTCTTTGACATCAGCTGACGTACTCGGCCCCAGCCTCAAACTCGACCTTACTCCCCACAACATAGAGACCCGACTCCAACCTCCTTTCTACACTACCCAGAATTTTCGAACTCATTCGGAAAATTCGAATTTACTAAACAACGTTTTAGAGAAACTAACAAATGACATTAAACAAAACAATCCGCTTTTTGTTTTTAGTTATGTTCTATCTAAATAAATAATTTCTTATATCTAGAAAGGAATAAACTATGAAATGTAAATGAAATGTTAAGCAGTCGAGTTGACGACACCGCAAATAGCAGAATACGGAAACGTCGCCGTCGCGGTGTTCTCGGCGTGCGTTTGGAAACATTCGACAATGGTAGTCAAGGCTAGTGTATTTCGGCAGTGTATGCGAAATGCGGGCGCCGTGCGACGCCGGCGTCGGCAGCGGCGGCGCGAGGCGACGTCCGCGATTGTCAAACCGGTGGTGGATGGAGCGCGGGCGCGGCGGCGGTGGCAGGGCAGGCGGCAGGCGCAGCGCGGGGCTGACGCAACACGCGACCTCTTTGTACGGCCCCTGTGCCCGGCACGCGGAATGCCCGCGGAGCCGGCCTCGTCGCGCCGCGCCGCGCCGCCGCCCGCCGCCGCCGTCCGCGCTCGAGTAATTACGAATGTCAAATGTTATCGCACGCAACCGTCCACCGCCGCCACCGTCCGCACTCCGCTGCGCCGCTCTTCATAATAATAAAACCTGATATTTAAAACGGAACGTCCTTCTAACGCCGTGTAGTTGCGCCGACGCCAATCTACGATAATAATAAGCCGACTACCTAGAAAGCGTTTCGCTGCAGCGCTTCAAACATTCGTACCACTAGATGGAGAACTGTCTCGAAGCGCTTCAGCGCTGGCTGTGCTCGCGCGGCAGCGCTCACATAAGTACGGCCAGTTCTATGCGCGCCTGTATAGCTATTAAATGTATATAGAATATATAGTAGTAATCGCTCGACGCAGCGGTATTATGTCGGAAATATACCGACGGCGCCGCGCCTTAAGCGGGTTGACCGTTTTGCGATTTAGTTTGTATGGGAAGTTAAATTTTGAGTTTTTAAAGTAGTGGAAAGAGTTATTGAATTCGTTCTTCTGCTAAAATGTAAAGCTTGAGGTTAACCTTCATTGAAGCCATATGGGGTGTATCAAATGTAAAATAAATATATTAAATAAAAAAATTGAATACTACATAAGTGTTTAAAATACACGAAATACATAATAAAAAACCATATAACAAATTAAAAAAAATATTCGCTATTGGTATAAACATTTATCATACTGAAATTTTATTTATTTTTATTTAGATATTTAAATACATTATAAATAAATGAATGTAAAAATAAAACATTGAAATAAGAGCATACACAAAATAAAAAACCAAAGTAACACAAAGCCTAAAAATGTTTCGGTAGTAAATAATGAATAATAAAAATTATGTTAAATAAAAAAAATCCCAAATTTAAATCAAGTTAGTCCCATGTCATTGGTGCCTCATATAAATCAAATAAACCGTAATGACGAGGTTACTTTATGTACAACATAATATAAAATAAATGTTAAATAATCACATAAATATTATATTAGTAATTCATGTTTTCAAATGCTCAAATTACCAAAATTTTACGTAAATCATCGCATCTTACCAATTTGTTTTGTAAACAATGCATTGGACATTGCAAGCACCTTTACAAATAGCGTTTATGTCTAATTTGTAGTAAGGCACATTATTTTGGGCTCTTTAATCGATGTATCCTGAAGCAATTTTAAAACAAGACAGCTCTGTGGAACAGAAATACCTTAAAAATACTTTTTTATTTTTTTAAATCGTACATTTTTACACTGTACCATGCCCGTGCTTACACAAGCACACCAATAATAAAAATAAATTATTTTGCTGATATTTTATTTTAATACCATACTTTTTCAAAGGAAAATTGTAGAAAAATAGAAACAAAGAGAATATAGCAGCGCGACCGGCCTAAGGCGCGGCGCGATCCTCCGTCAGCTATAGCGTGGCCTTATAGATGGTTGTTTGCGCTCACAGAGTGCGGTGAACAGCGCTCACCGGCGGCGCGGCGGTGTGCGCGCGTCCGTACGGCACGCACACACGCGCGCGCACGCACACACCCGCAGCGCCTGTACGTCTGTACGGGTGCGTTCCGAAACCGCTCTCTATTCTATCTATGCGAAGGCGTCGTATCGCCACGTATAGCGGGCACGCTCGGGGCGAGGAATTTAGAGGCGGGGGTCGTATCGTTAATTGTTATGAAGTTGATTTCGGTCCTGAAATTCCGAAATAGGTATTTTGAAATAACACCTCTTTTTCATCAGCGCGACTCTACCGTTTTCTTGTGGAACTTTGAGACTCTACCATTAACATTTTCTCTTCAATCATTTTGTGAATCTAATTTTGCAGTATGTTGAAGTATTTCGCTCTTTTTTGCACATATCTTTAGTTCGGTTTAAGAGATGTGTGTCAGCGGTGCGTTTCGATTCCTCTGTCGGGACGTTGGGTCGTCCGACTGTGAACATATGTTTTCGTTTATTAGTCGACGACTCGTTATCACTGAATGATAACGATAGAGATTGTACCTTTGCGTGTTAGAATAAGGTCTATATTGGAATGGCGGGGCTAGCGAGTAGATGCTTTGCCAATAGCGAAACAAGTCCATGGCTAGCGCTCGAGCAACCACGCGGGTCGTGGGGTCAGGGTGATGGTGCTGTCTTTGTGCTGCTTCTGACTACTCTGGAAGACTTTTATTAATAAGAGTTTCTTGGTAGATACTTTCAAATTCTTACAAATAATAATAAGGAAAATGGATATATTGGAATTAAAAACCCTGGGTATTTCGTAGAATATTCCAGTAGTCTTTTGCACCAACAATTTTGTAACATGCTTTTTGAAATGGAAAGTTCAGCTACTCTGAACACCAAGTCTAGAGCTTAGCTGATGTTTATATAAAACCATCACGTCATCATCAAAAATATCCTTGGGGGAAATCATCACATGTTTACCATAAGGCTTCACACATTGCGCGCCCCGTTATAATAACCCAGTTGGTATACAGCATTCAATGTACTCCTAAAGTTGTCATACATTACTGGTCACACGTCACGTTCCCTTACCAATTGCTTCACAGCGTTCAATGTACCGCTAAGGAGTATGTCAGCCATCTGGCACCAGAATGGAAGACCGAAAAAGGTGTCATTCCCCTTCGTTCGAGTCGCGTTCAACTATCATTCAAGTCGACTCCGGTGCGGCCGCGGCCTCTGGTTCCCTCGCACGAAAACAACAAGTTACGATGGGTTCTCGATACGAACTCACGTAGAAGAGTAAACTGCTCTATGAAAACTCGGTGGATACTCGTAATACAAACTCCAGTCGACCAATAGAGACGTTTAAACAAAATTCCTGCAAGTATTTAACTTCGCCGAAATATTTTTTTTAAGACAAGAACATATAATGCAAATGTTCGAGGGATAAAGTTATTACGGCAACAAAGACATTTATGTAATTTTTTATGTAACTGAATGACGAGACGAGCTGGTCGTTTGCCTGATGGTAAGCAATACGCCAGCCCATAACAATAACACCACCACCCAGAAGTTTGTTTTGCAAAATTCTGAGCGGCACTGTACTGCGCTCGTCACCCTGAGACAATTAGCTGTTGAGTCTCATAATGCCCAGTAATTATTTGATAATAAAAATAATTATTTAGTAGTTTTTTAATATATTATTTGAATTTTCGTTGTTGCTTCATAGCAACAACGAAAATTGAGGGATCCTCAACGCATGAAGCAAATTGCTTCTACAATCGCGAGACACATGAACTGTTATAACAGAAATCCGCTAGATTTTGTATGTTTGAATAATGGTGTCTACGGTAAAGTTGAAAAGGACCTTATAAACTTATAAAATCTTTAACTAATATATTACGTATTTCAAACTGCAATAGCCTAAAATCAATTACCTACCTATGTATAAGTGATTTTCTGTAATTAACTAATGAGATGTAATTACTTAATTAGTCAATAACACAAAATCACTATCTAAGTTAGAAATTGTAATAATAAAAGAACCCAAGTGCCAACTATCAAGTAAGAACTAGCAACTCAACTTTTTAAAACATTTTTTTTTGTAACTGAATGAAGAGACGAGCTGGACGTTTGACTGATGGTAAGCAATACGCCAGCCCATAACAATAACACCACCACCCAGAACTTTGTGTTGCAAAGTCCTGCGCGGCGCTAGTCTCCCTGAGACAATTAGCTGTTGAGTCTCATAGTGCCCAGTAATTTTGCTGGCTGCTAAATAAACCTGTCGAGTACCAATGGTAGTGTAGTTCGAAATTTGAAAATCCCATACTGAAGTTGGAACAAAGAGCGAGTCAGCAGACTGTTTTTTATTTTATATTTATGTCGATGTCGGATATGTTATATTATAGCAATATATTTGAAGAAAATTAAACAAAAATAACATTTTTAAGATACATAAGCGTGAACCCGTACATTTGAACTATAATAAACTATTATTGACAGCGTTAATATTAAAAGCATTTAGATATAAATATAAAAAAAACTACTAATAAGGCCTAACTAAAATCATCGTATGATTTCTATTTTACAAATACTTGGTCACACATTTTTTTTTAATTCAAAGGAATGCATTAAAATACTATACAAAACTAACAAATAGTGCTCTAGAAATCCACAATCCAAATGACATACAAGAAAACATTAACTAGTTTCAAAACGAGCGTTATTTTGTTATTTGTCAACAACCAGCGGCTAACCAAGGGTTGTTGATGTTGATTAATTTGTTTACTGCACAGGCTGAATTACTCAATGCTCAATAGTCTGTCAATTTTGACAGTGCGATGACACTGGCCTGTCAACTCGTCAATAAAAAAGAAAATGGTGGAAAACAATATGGCGCACACACAGCCGCGCCATTTCTGAGTCGGAGGCGCTAGGTCGTCGTCATGGATGGCCGCCTGTGAAATCTGCCTCAGTCGAGCACTCGGCACACCAACACAAGCCGGTCGGGCGAGCCAACCGCTCGGGCTAGTTCAAAAAGAGGAATGAGGACGGTCGCTTGTCTTGTCATACTGCTAGAATTTAATGCTACCTACGAGCGACGCGACGGACGGTGCGGCGAGTTCAAGAAACATACTATTCGAAATTCAAGTGGTTAACTACTGGTAAACAGACATTTTTTTTGGCAAAGAGTGTTGAGCTCATTCTGCCTTGTTGGCATTTTATTAGAAACAGAAAAAATCTTATCATAAAATTATATAGGTCTCTAATAATTTAATTTAAATCAACTCGCTCTACCCACATAGAATCGATTTCATGTCAAAATCAGTTATGTCGAAAGAGGAAAATACCCAAACAAAAATAGCACATTCCGTAATTAACCTAGATATGTATGTAAAACTATCGGAATTTTCAATAATACCGATCATGTGAACAAAGGCTCTCGAAAAACGTAATTAAACATGCAATTTCACGTACAAAATAGGCGATAGTCATTTCACAATGGTATATTTCAGATTGGTAGAGTTGGATGCATGCGATTTTCTTGATGCGGTTTTATTTTGGAAAAGACATCAACGGGAGCCCCGCTACGACGCTACGAGTTTTGAGGTCAAGTCAGTTAAAAAAAATATTGCATAGAAGACGTAGCGTATTTTAATTTCCTCTTTATTATAGTAAATGTAAAATATGTTAAAATAAATATTTCGTTCGCTTTTTCTAAGATCCGGAAATACTGTACAAAATGTTTATACGAAGTACCCAAAGAAAATGAAACTTTCGGTCTCAACGAAAACGTTAACGCTCTAACAAATCAAGTCAAACTTACGAGAATGGTACAAGAACATGTTATGGCGGGAAAGGAAAATCTGAAAAACACCGCAATATACTCTGTGATCTATGTTCGAGAGAAACCGAACCGCACCGCTAGGTGGCAGCACATAGCTCGCTATTCACAGCGTATATTATTTACCAGGATTATATACGTGTGGCGTTATATAAGTGAACAGAAAGCTACCTACGGTCGGCGCGCGGCGCGGGCGAGGCGGCGGCGGGGTGGGGAGCGGAATGCGGGGGCGGCGGAGGGGCACCCACACATGCTTCGCCCACGCACACACGGACGGCGCGCCGCGTCCGCGTGTATCGAGCCAGCGCCGGCCGACCGTCGAGCAACTCGACGTATTCTTATTATTATGAAAGGAGAAACGCTTTTTGTAGGGCAAGAACTAAATTTGTAGCATTACGGTCTCCGATAATAAAGATCGTAAACGCATTTCAGTCGCTGAAGTTTGTCTGGCGGCTCATAGATGTCGCGCTTCCGATCGCGGCTCGCGAACTGCGAATGCTTTTCCGGGTTCCACTTTACATTATGTGACCGTAATGTCGACACAATGAACGAGCAATGAGCAAAATCTGCCGCCATCGCGCCGGGTTTTGTACTCGAATTCGGATTAATATTATTTTGAATTTTAATTAATATCATTGTTTTTAATTAATTTCTTTATATTTTCGTTCCTATAGGGAATAAATATAAGGGATAAATGCGCATTTTGAATCCTAACTACTGTACTCAGTGATATCATAAATACCTTGAACTCTTTCGAACTATCGCACACTGCGGACTCTGCTTGTTATTCGTAGTCAGTACTATCTCTTTGTTATTACGAATCATAAGTAGGCTTACCTATATAATTTATGCACCATTTTTTTTTACTAAAACAGACATTACTTTAGTTACTGAGTATTTGAGGGTTTAAAAACTAAGGCGAGCGCAGTGCAGGCGGTCGCGCAGAAACTTTGCGGTAGTTGTGGGTGACACTTCAATATGGCGCTTACCACCGGGCGCATGACTTGTTCGTCACGTTATTTTTACTTATTTTTTCTTAAGTGGTTAACAAATTTGTTTATTCGCACTCGCTAATTACTCTAGTTCGGAAGGTACCCATTTATACCAATACATAAATTAGTAATTCCAACATCATACTGTCGTGTAGGCACTTATAATAATTACTCCTTAACTTTCAGAAGTCATAAAAGATTATAAAATGAAGTATTTCAATATTCTTGTTAGAATACGTACATTTTTCTAATTAGGAACATGTATTTCTTATAGGTTTGACTCAAGTACCTACCTAGGTCACAACCAACAACATTCTATCTCATATAACTACTCATACCCATTTCTTAACTTCTAGCTACTTACCACAATAATAAAATTCTTGAACAAAGAATAGTCCCACTGTTTCAGACTAGCGCTAGATGGCGCCACTAGGCTGAATGCGTCATACGTTAACAACGGTGTGTGGCCACCTTTACGACGACTACATAGCTTGATTCCCGCCAATTCTAAAAAGCGCGGGAAACAACTTTCACACGTATTTTGAAACTGTCATGGCGGCCGCGGTCGTAGCGTTTCGTAGCACTGTTCGATTTAAAGATTAGAAAAGCATCTCTCATTTATTTTTATGGCTTATGGTGCATGGTGGTGGTATGCTTATATAGATAATTTGTTATGGGTACTGCTTTTTTAATAAATTCAATTTTGTGAACAGACAACTATATTCACTTTGTTCTATTATTTCGAAATAACTCAATGTGCATGTAAAAGTTGTAGTTAGTAGCACACTTTTATTATTTCCTTTATCAATAGTAATTAGTACTTTTTCTTAGTAAATACTGATTTGTAAAGTCTTAAACTACCTTCAGGTATTTTCCATGCTAAATCTACCTATACCTACTTAATTTAAATACAGGAACGCGAGAAAAGCCACGAACGAAACCTTGTGCTAATTAAACAATATGACATGTACTTAGGTATAATTAGAGCTTACTGTTTACCGTTCGGTCCATGTAATTTGAGCACATAACTGACAATGGCGTACACCTGAAGGTGCCTGGGGCCATGTTATATGGATGATTCGCGGTACTACGCATACATAGCTACAAGTTGTATGTAGCTATATGTAGACAACTATCTGAAATTCATGTAAGTGTGTAGGTACAATTATGCTATACGCACTGTGAATTATAAGTACGTACATGTTATTATGATCTACAGAGCGTTTCGGGGAACGTATTTTCCCCAAGTTTCAAGATCTTAGCTTTGTTGGCCTTTATTTTTCCTTGGTTTTTAACCGACTTCAAAAAAGGAGAAGGTTCTCTATTCGATTGTATTTTTTTTAATGTTTGTTACCTCAGAACTCCGTCATTCATGAACCGATTTGGAAAAAATATTTTTGCGTTGGGCTCAGTATAGCTACGAAGTGGTTCCATATAAATTTCACCGATATTTGACCTTGGACTTCGAAGATACATTGAAGTCGGTTTTTTGTTTGATAAAACGTATGCTTGTTACTTATATTATCTGATCTCAAAAAAAAGCTCTCTAACTACTTAAGATTGTTATGTGTTAGAAATTGTTAAGTTGGCACTTACAAAGATTTTCCTGTCTTTCTGTGACTCCAAAACAAGACCTGCAATGCCGTCGCAGATATGGCATCTGCAACGGCCAATGCGGCAGTCTGTGCGCTAGCATTTTAGAATTGTCTTCAAGATCGACTGAATCAACTCTTACGAAAGCACTGTATTTTCATACAAACTGCTATTTTTATTTTTATTAGAACTTAATAGTGTTAAAGAAGCATTAAACAATACATACATTTTTTCCATTGGTACTATCTCATGTACCACTCGATTATTTTTGTTTAATGTATACTAAAGCATTTTGTATTGCATATTTTTCATTACTGATGTTCTATGAAGTGCTTGCATATAGTTTTGCTTGTGTATCCAAGAATCTGCCGATTCGAGCCTTAGAAGATTTAGCACAAGTTTGACCAACTGGGCGATCACGTCAGTCTGTTGCGAACTTCGCATGTTGCGAACCTACGTGCAATAGAAATTTAATTCAATCGATAAAATGCGATCACGTAACTTTTTATACCTCGATTTCAATGTGCTCCTATAACTTCCAATGTGAAACGGGGTTACCCGACAGATTAACGAAGCGATATTTTGCTATGAACCGTTATGTATACGCCCAGCCTATTCAATTTGACTATGTAATACGGCTCTTTTGCCTATGGTTTATATGTCGATATAAACTTTGTTTGTCAAAACTTATTTTTATTTCAATTGAGCTTTCGTTGACATTTGATTGCAACAAATGGGTAAAGTGATCGCAAAACCATCATTGAAAGTAGTTTCTTATTGAAATTGATTGAAATAAAAGATATAAGATCGCCCTGCAGTTCTCCCCATCTGGACGACTATGATTGGTTTCATTGCAACTAGACACAGGTTGACAAATGCTTCTAAAATTAATAAGACAAATTACCTTTCTTCTTGGGTTTTCTACTTCTAATTTTAAACCTAGCCATCTTCTAAAACAAAATTCTTTTCTTACGATATTTTCGGCCAGTTATCTGAACCAAGCGGTGCTTTAGAGGCGAGACTACCAGTCGGACGAAGGTCGGTCGGCGGGCGCTCGACTAAGGCCATTGCAGCTTTCGCTACGGTATTTTAGGTAGTCTCATGGTATACCTTCGGTGGCACTGCAATAATAAGTTTTGTGATGATTGCTGGCAAATAATTTTGTAACGAGTTGGAAAATAATAGTTTATGGAGAGGATAAAACAATATGCAAATCCACGAGGCATTCAAATTTAATCAAATCCAAATCTCTTTATTCAGTTTTGGCATTACAGTCGCACTTGTGAACGTTATCACTATGACTCTACCACCGTACCGGTTAAAAGAGTCATTGGTGTGGGGCTAATCGGGATTCAAATTCCAATGCGTCGGATCAAAAATCGCAACGTGTTACTGCTGAGCTACACTTGTTCACGCTCTTTCAGATACAAAAACTTTTATCACATGAGTATGCCAAGTTCTCAGGATCTCGTCCCACGGTGACCAGTATTAGCATATGGCTACAATTATAGATGTCAATCAAAATAGAAGAGATAAACTATTAAAACATACCTACTTAAATACGTCATAACTCAGTGCATGTGACCAAGCTCTCGGTCTACCCCAATAATGACTTGACATGATGATAAGAGTGTGACTTCATGTGACTTACAAATCCTAGGCACTGAAGTTCAAATCTCTAGGTACTGGGATTATGACTTAACTATTTATAAAGAAAATCGGTGAGGGAAAAATCCTCAGGACACTTGGACATGTCGAAGAACTACAACATTTAGTAATAGAATTTATTGCTATTTTTCATTATTTCATTAACAGGTGAAATATTTACCCGTTACTTGCCATTCCGATGCTGATTGCTAATATAAAATTTCGCAGTTGTGAATTCAAAATTTTATCCGAAATTTCATTATTTAATATAAAAAAACATATTTAATAAACGCTAATATATATATAACATTTGATTAACGCTTATATAAATTTGGCAGCTTATTAATGCTGCAAATGCTAAACCAACTTTTTTCTTTTTTTTTGATGAAAAGTAATGAAATTGTTTATTTCCAGAGTGAAATCCCTTATACACATTTAATATCTAATAATAATTATATAAAATAAAATGAAAATAATGATCTTTGTGATGGGCGCGTGGTACATTCGCCACGTCCGGTGTAGTGGGCTGGAGTGCCAGTCAATACACATTAACTTGTTACATCTATAAAGATGAACTCGAGGGTTCAAGTGATTTGGTGATGGCTCATACTCTTTTTCAGAAAGATGGCCTATGTCCCAACAGAAGGGACATATTATAATTAGGTATATAAATAAATAAATAATAAATAAAGCTATATTGTTTAAACTTACAATTACCTAGTAGCCTTAAATTTTAAAAAAGCCTAATAATATCATTCGAGAAGATGATGATCAATGTTCACGTTGATAAGTGATAATAATATCAACGTTTGATAGCCTCTGGGGCAGGCTCAAACCTTATACACCACCGAAGTGGCGGGTTCAATTACCGTGACCGGCAAAATTTTTGTGCATAGAAAACAAAGAAAAGCGCAAACATTTGTTTTGTGTCTGGGTGTTATAGGACCATGGTTCTTATAGTTCCTGGTTCTCTAGATACTGGGAATCCTAGCCAGGATCTACGAGTATATATGTGATCGTTGGGCGTATTTTTTTTTTACACTATCTACGTCATATAATTACCTACCTACTTATACCACAGAATACTAAGGAACAGAAGCATCACTCATCATAAACAAATAGCGACTCTTGTTATGACGTAATAAAATTCAATTCAGCTCACGTAGCGCTGCATACCTACCAGTCATATTAACGTACAGAGCGCCTCTCTTTCTATCGCATAGCTCTTATCTCTTCTGACGCGGC
The DNA here is from genome assembly GCA_951640565.1 of Petrophora chlorosata. Lineage (NCBI taxonomy): Eukaryota > Metazoa > Arthropoda > Insecta > Lepidoptera > Geometridae > Petrophora > Petrophora chlorosata. The sequence continues at coordinate 8,862,588 of OX621207.1, read as the reverse complement.
ACGTGTAACGACGCGCGACCCGCCGTCGGTGTCCGGCTATGTACTTGTAGCTTCGTACCTGCAGTGCGGAGTGCGCTAGGTCCGCTTATACTTAGCAGATTATAGCTTGCGCTAAAAAATAAAAACAAAGTAAAACAAATACACGCAGCATGCAGCTTATTCCTTTTGCAAAGCATTTTATAAAGTTCTCGAAGGTTAATTTTGTCCTGTTTGCATCCACCTGTCCTCAGGGAATATTTAGTTAAATGCAGACAATTCACCTCGTAGGTACTAAAAATATTGTTTAATGTATTTTCTTTACTATAAAGCTCGTGTTTGCTATGACTTTAGGATTAATAAAGATTAAGAATTCTTTGACTTTACAAGCATATAAAGTTTCATATTTATTGACATGCAGCTGAAGACAAAATAATGATAAGAAAAGAATACTTCATGGACTCTGTATTTTTTTCAACCCCTTACGCAAATAGGACCTGGTGATATAAGGTTGACCACTATGTGTGTCTGTCTGTTCGTCTGTCTGTGGCACCGTAGCTCTTAAACGGGTAAACTGATTTGGATGCGGTTTTTTTTTATTTGAAATTAGTTTTCTAGCGTTTTGCTGATTCGTAGGATAGGAGCATAGCGGGAGCAGGAGCGAGATTAGGGTGGGATGGAAAATTGTCGGGAACTGGTTTGATTACTTCACTACGCGTATGAAGTCGCGGGCAACATCTATATTCATAAAGGTTCGTAAATAAAAAACATCCTACAAACCTCTATTTAAAGTTTGTTAATCTGTACAATTAAGTATCATGACTAATTCTACAAAATTATAGATATGAATGATAATGGAACACAAAGGTACATTTTGGGCTGAATCCGCTATGATAACGTTGCGTGCTCGTACTGATAATACAAATAATATTGTGTTTAACGTTTTGCGATCCGTACATTGCGCTTTTGGTTTCTGTAATAATACAGTGCGGTGGGTATGAAAGAGAAATGTGTTGCTAATTAAAAACTTTATGGGTTAACAAGGAATTTACGAAAAGTATTTTTCTCGTTATAACTTATTAATGGTTGGTGAAAAAGCCCCAAGTATATTGTGTAGTGGTTGGCACAAACTGAAGCTAGGCTTCTATTCTCTAGTATGACAGCCTCTGGTGTAGTGGTTGGGCAGGTTGGCTGAAATCTCATACACCACTGAGGTTGCGGGTTCGATTCCCGCGACGTGACAAACGTTTGTGCAAGGAAAAAAAAAGAAACCGCAAGCATTTGTTTCGTGTCCGGGTGTTGTGGGACTATGGTCCTCGTAGTTTTTGGTTCCCTAGATACAGGGAATCCTAATTAGGGACCAGGATCTATCTATGTGATCGTTGGGCGTATTTATTATTATTAATCTCGCTACAGGCTAAAATTTGCGATAATGTTCACCATAAATATAACAGAACAGGAAAATAATGTATAAAGTATAATGGGCGGATGAATCGCTAAAAGTGATCTCTTCCAGTCATCATTTGGGAGGAGTGAACTAAAGGATGAGAGAGGATGGCGATGTAAATATTAATTCAGAACGAAAATGTTTAATTTCCATTGGGCCGTTCTTATTTTAAAAGATTTTTTGCAATTTTTTTCGTAATTTATGTAGCGGCATACCTGTTAGGCTCAGTACGACACATTTTGAAATACGCCACTGCGATCACGACACCACAGAGGGACAGCATCTGTATTGTTAGGTAGGCTGTAGGTTAGATAGTCTACCTCAAATCTCATGCACTACCTAGGTTGCGGGTACGATTCCCGTGACAAAACAAATGCTTGCGCTCTTCTTTCTGAGCGCAAACCGTCGCGGGAATTGAACCCGACGTCAGACCTCGACCTCGAACTCAGTTAGTTAGCTCTAATTATTTATTTGACTCAAATCCACACTATCAACTCGCCAGTCTAGTGACGTTCCGCTCCCACTGAATCTTGGAACTGCTACAATGATAGACCAGACTAAATTAAGCTCATAATTCTCATAGTATTTTCCATGAACATTGTATACTAAATTCACTAGGAGGAGGCGTAAGGTGAGGGCAGACGTAGACCAGTTCGATCGATGGCGCCGACGCTACCACTCTCTCCAAGATAAAACGTCCCGTCGGCTTTTCCCGCCATTCCCACTTTCCTTTTTCTATTTCCATTTATTTCCTATCCCTATTAGTGCTAACAAAACTACGGGGAATCACCGCCGACCGTAATGTTTGTTACTCTCGCACCCAGAATGTTTGTTACTTAGACAGAAGTTTTGTTACTCTTCGAGGTAACTCAAAAAGTTCGCTGCATTCTCTCTGATTAGAATGGTTTCAATGAAGCCTTCTGTATTATTTTAAAGTAGCATAAACTGTAGGTGAGGAATACTTTTAACCGACTTGAAAAGGAGGAGGTTCTCAATTCGACTGTATGTTTTTTGTATCTTTGTTACACGATTACTCCGCCGATTATGAACTGATTTTTAACCGACTTCAAAAAGGAGAAGGTTCTTTTTTTTATGTTTGTTACCTCAGAACCCCGTCATTTATGAACCGATTTGGAAAATTTTGTGTTGGGTTCAGTATAGCTACGAAGTGGTCCCATATAAATTTCATCAATATTTGACCTTGGACTTCGAAGATACATTGAAGTCGGTTTTTTTTTTTGATAAAATGTATACTTGTGATGAATCTTTTTTGTTTGGTTGGTCATACTTCAGAGGCGGTCCTCTTATAAATTTTATCGAAATCAGCGTTTTTTTAAAATATTCAACAATTCCAAAAATATAGTCTTGAAGTCGGTTTTTTGTTTTATTCTAAAAACTCATTAAATATTTTTTTTATATTTTCATTTGTTACTGGTCAAGGCCGTACTAATTTAATACATAAATAAATTTGTTTCAAATATATACCTACACTTATTAATTTCCATGATGATAAATGAAAACTTATAATGTATACCTCCAGCTACACTCATACCTTCACAAATTGAAAAAGTTATGAACCAGTTGTTCCTTTACTTTCACCTCATGCGTTTCTTCGCCTCAACAAAACAATACAATACAAAACATTTTTTGTTTTTTTTTTTACGATTAATAGATTTATGTTTGGCCACTATCTCGCCTAATGTGAAGCGATGATGTGGCCTAAGATGCAGCACATAGATCTAGAGAGAGACGGCAGTTGAGCGGCTGCTCAGACCCGTCTCCCCGATGGTTCCCCGAACATCATCTCGAAACACGACTAGGTCGCTTGACGGCATGGCTTTGTTCGGTGGGTGGTATTACAACCACGGCCAGAGCCTACCACTCCAAAAAAACTCTTTATTATATTGGAGTATATATGTATGATACATTGATATGGACAAGACCTAATAACTAGGGTAGGACAATCAAGTTTAAGTTCAAGGTTAAAAGTTCTTTATTAATTTTGGCATCACATACGTATGTACTTATGAACGTCAATTATTACAATGACTCTACCACCGTATCGGAAAAAGAACCACTACTCAGAACTCAGAACTCAATGAGCGGTCCTACCACTTACAGCAATATCTCTTCCAGACAACCTTTGAATGGACAGTATTGGAAGATAAGAAATAGGTGGTGTACGTCTCAACTACTTTACGAAAGGCCATTCCTCTATCCGAAAAACAAGATTTATCAGCCACAATAAGCCAATTGTGTTGCCATTTTCGTAAGCAGTCAACCAAATCCAAACTGTCCTTAATTTAAAATAAATAAGACGAACTCGGAAAGCTTTCATCTATTTCGAGGTAGCAGCCATTTTGCGTGTCCCAGTTTATCGGGGATTAAATTGATTCTATGGGACATGCACAAAAGCGGAAAAACGGGATTTATTAATAATACTTGCCGCTAATTTTGCATCAGTAATGGCGGCTCATCAAAGGATAAAATGTTGTTGAAAATTCGGACCTGACAAAATGGCGCTGTTAGCTCTAATATGTGGTGCTAATGAGAAATTTATTCATATCAAACATTTTGAACTGATTCACTTTTGTATCCCGGTTGTTCAGCAGAGTCAATGTGGCTCAGTAGAGTGAATGTGGCTCAGTAGAGTGAGTGTGGCTCAGTAGAGTGAATGTGGCTCAGTAGAGTGAATGTGGCTCAGTAGAGTGGGTGTGGCTCAATAGAGTGAGTGTGAATCAGTTGAGTGAATGTGGCTCAGTAGAGTGGGTGTGGCTCAGTGGAAGTATGTGCTACTTTGGATCCGAAGCACCCAAGTCCCGCTGGACCACTGACTTTCTTAAGTTATGTGCGGATTTAACATTCGCTATAAAAACGGTGAAGAAAAACACCCCGATGAACTAGCATATCCAAGAATTAATCACAAAAATTCAAGGACATGTGACATCCACCAACCCGCACTGGGCCAGCGTGGTGAATTATGGCTCATACTCTCTCTATGAGAGAAGGCCCGTGTCCCAGCAGTGGGAACGTGATGGGCTGATGATGATGATGTTTGCGTAGGCAATACTGGCTGGTTTTGATTCCAATCACACAAAGTAGATAATTAAATATGAACATTATGATTTTTTAAAGAAAATAATCTAATAAGAATTTCTATAATTTTTAACCGACTTCAAAAAGGAGGAGGTTTTCAATTAGACGGTATGTTTTTTTTGTGTGTTTGTTACGCGATTACTCCAACAATTTTTAATTGATTTTGATGATTCTTTTTTTGTTTGGTAGGTCATACTTCAGAGGTGGCCCCGTATAAATTTTATCAAAATTGATTCAGCACTATTTGAAAAATTTTACAATAACAGAAAATATAAGTTTAGTCTTAAAGTCAGTTTTTGTTTTTTTCTAAAACGTATTATCTTAAAAACAACAGTCATGTCATATAAAGACAACATTATAGTACCTACTTACAAACGCGTGTCCACGAATGAAAGGAGTGGACTCTAAACGTTTCAGCGATGGAATGCAGTTCCGGGAAGCTGCGGCTCTGTTGCTAGAAGTATAGAGCTATACCTACTTAGAACTGGCTATAGTGTCTATATACAGGTGGAAATAGAGTTGAATTAAACTATAGCAGGCCTAGCGCACTCCGCACTGTACGTACGAAGCTACAAGTACATAGCCGGACACCGACGGCGGGTCGCGCATCGTTACACGTGCCGCGTCAGAAGAGAAAAGCTATGCGATTGTAAGAGAGGCGCTCTGCAGGTTAATATGACTGGTAGGAATGCAGCGCTACGCGACCTGAATTGAATTTTATTGCGTCATAGCAAGAGTCGCTATTTGTTTAAATTTCTTTGCGAAGTGATGCTTCTGTCCCTTAGTATTCTGTGACTATAGTTAAAAATATACTATTCTTAATACACAGAAAAACCTGACCTAATTTTGATAATCCTGTTGACAGTTTTCAAAAACGAACTTTCTGAAAGTATTGGTTTTTTATTATAGGTCAAACTTAACTTTTTGCGGCTGAACTGAGAAAACCAAGGGATTCATACCGCAAATAATTAGGTAAAATATTATATATGAAAAATATACTACTTTAATTCTGTTTTCTTTTTAAATGCAATAAAGTTTTATATTGTGTGTTTGTACTATCTATCTATCTATCTACTGCGAAATTACTGGGCATAGGCGAGACTTTTCTTGTAATTTATTCGTAGGTACTTGTAGTATTAATTATTTTGTGCTTTAAGTGCTGTGAACAGAAAAATATATAGTATACAAATCCCTTTTCACGGAGATTATTAAATAATCAAAAAATAATAAATATTTGCACCGTTGAAGCAAGTTGAAGTTTAAATTCGCATCTTTGGAATACGATTCCGAAGCTTTATATTGTTATTATATTTAAGTCAATATCTGATGTCTCGGGTTGATGAGCAGCATGCAGTGCTGCGCAGCGCTTTTTATAGCATTGGAAAGATCTGGATGGCACTGCAATTGTTATGGGCAGACGTGGCGCTTACCATCAGGCGAACGACTTTATCGTCAAATCATTTAGTAACATAAAAACCAAGTAGGCATACATTTTATAAAAAAAAACGACTTTAATGTATCTTCGAAGTCCAAGGTCAAATATCCATGAAATTTATATGGGACCACTTCGTAGCTATACTGAACCCAACGCAAGATTTTTTTGAATCGGTTTATAAATGACGGAGTTCTGAGGTAACAAACATACAAAATAAATAAAAAAAACATACATTTGAATTGAGAACCTCCTCCTTTTTGAGGTCGGTTAAAAAATCTTAATATCATGACAGTGGAAGGTTCTTTCAGTTTTGCAATAACTTGTTATGATTTTAACTTTATGTATATTAATAATTTTGCTAAAATGTATCCAGGACATTTTGCACGTTACTGTCATATAGCTGTGATAGGAAATAAGTTCCAGGAAGCGAGCTGCGTGGCTCCAATCAGTGTACGGGTATCGAGAAATATACTTATAGCTGGCTAGGTACTGGTGGAAATAGACTTATATTCCGGGAATACTGCCATCCTACAACCGTTTTAAAATTAACTGCGCAGGTAAAATCAAGAGATAAACAAAGCATGGTTCTTGGACAGTAGCAAACCATAATTTAAAAAATGTCAAGTCCTTCCACTTTATATAAAAGACATGCAATGCATTTTGGTTAGAGCACATCCAAATTATTTTACAAAACGCAATGAAGTTTTAATTAGACAAAAAAGAGCAAAGTTTAAAAACTTACTATATCAACCTCCTTGCCGTAAATATAAATGCCTGCGTTAAGACGGTATTCCGAAGACGCAGGTTCGATCCCTGCCCAAGCAATATCATTTTTCTTCTTCCTAATTATTTAAAATTTTAACCTAAAAATAAATATTTATTAGCCTAATGTAATCTATAAACAGATCAATTTTTTTTAACGGGCGAATGCCTTTTTTACTGAAAACAAACTACACTCTACTTACTAAAACTAAACTAACTACTTACAAGGAGAAGCAATTGGACAGCCCATAGACCATTAAAGGCCTATAGATAGCTCGAATGCTCCAACCCACTACCAGTTGGCAGCGTACCCAAGATGCTGGCAGTATTGCCCCGTTGGATTGCAATACTGATAGGTACGTTGAGCCAAATAAGTCCCAGCATTTTGGTCACGCGTCGCATCGATCAGGCGCTCTGACAGACTTTTGAAAATACGATGAGCTCCCGGTCCCCACGGACCCAAAGTCTCCACACCAAACGGCTCAAATATGTAACCGCTACCGAGGTTAGCATATTTCCGCCGCTTGAGCTGCGCGGCCGAATTAGCCACCGCGCCAGCCTTACTCTGCGTCTCCGGAAGATGTGACGGCGCCTTAGTAACTGTTCAAAAGATGTCATTTTCTTATCTCTTGTGGGTGCGGGGCCAACTCTCATGTCAGAGTTTAGGCCGCCCGAAGGCCTCATTGCATAACGACTGTTGTACTAATACAACAACTGGGACCGACGGCTTAACGTGCCTTTCGGAACACGGTAGCGCTCAGATGTAAATACCACACAAACGGTCACCCATCGAAGTGACGTCCACTGCGATCGTTGCTTAACATAGGAGATCGGCTACGAACGATTAGGCGAGCTACATTACGAGCGTTCAATGGATGTTTTTCTTTCTTTATCTGTTTATCCTGTAAATTAAAAAAAATATTGACAGGATAAACAGAGGAAGAAAGAAAGAAAGTAAGTAAAATTGATTATTAATGTATCTAGCTAAGAGATCTATATGTATTCGTACTTTAGTTTAGAATAAGACCATGCACATAATTTATTATTATTTTATTTACACCGCCGACCTCTCTCGCTCCGCTATTTAACTCCATTCAAGGTTTGACTGGAAGAGATCGCTTTTAGCGATAAGTCCGCCCATTGTACTTTAGTTTTTAAGTTGTTTTCATGTACCTACTGATTATTTTTGTTTGGTGTACAATAAAGTATTGTGTTTTATATTGTATTGTATGTTGGTGAAACAGCTCCTTTATCATTTTTACTCAGGTGTACAAAACTTCTTAGAATCTATATTTCACTACGACTTGACTTACTCTTACCTCTCATAATATACGTATATACGTTTATATACGTATATATATTACCATCATTATTATCTGATTCAATGAATTTAAAAGTGCGTCGTCTAGTAGGTAAAAGTTAATCAGCATATTTTAAAATATAGGCTATTTTCATGTTTATATTAGAGAATGGGATACGGTTGCAGAAAGAAAATACTTATTTGTAGTGCAACAGAAAAATATAATTTTTCGACTTTTTTACTACGGTTGCTAGGACACGTAAAGCAGTAGACAAGATGTAGTTTATATTAAACTTATAGGTTTGCAACCTCTAACACCGCCCCTTAAACTTATCTTGTTAACATACGTCAGTAGCCAAACCTAACTCGTTTACAAAATACTTATGTTTCTCTACCGACAAAGGTTTAGTCAAGACATCCGCCGTCATTTTGGACGTTGGCAAGTAATTTATTTTTACTGCACCATTGCTGACCGCCTCCCGGACGAAATGATGACGTATGTCTATATGTTTTAACCTACCATGAAACATACTACTTTCAGTCAATTTCAAGGCTGACTGATTATCATTGAAAATAGTTATTTCAATGTTACTACCTATACATTCGTGCAAGAAAGTTTTTATAAAGAGTGCTTCTTTACAAGCATCGGAGAGTGACATGTACTCCGCCTCAGTACTCGATAACGCAACGGTACGCTGTTTCCTACTTTCCCAACATGTAATAGAATTCCCAATTTTGAAAACATATCCCGTATAAGAACGTCTATCGATTTCATTAGAAGCCCAGTCTGCATCAGCAAAACCTGTCACAGATAAGCCAGTTTTCTTATAGGTAATGCAGTAATCTACTGTACCTTTAAGATAACGCAACACGCGTTTAGCTGCTTTCCAGTGAACATCAGAAAAACAATTATTGAATTGGCTTAATACGCTTACAGCGTGACATATATCAGGACGCGAACAGACCGCTACATACATAAGACAACCGATCAATTCTCGATACTCCAAACTGTCATCCTTTTTATCAGCTTTGTTCAATTTTTGGCACTGCATTGGAATTTCAACAGATTTGCAGTCTTGCATGTTGTATTTCTCTAATATCTTTTTGATATAGGCACTTTGATCTAGAGTGATCTTGCCATGATCTTTCCTGATTCTTAATCCTAGAACTCTTTCTACAGGACCAAGATCTTTCATCACAAATTCTTTCATCAGTAATGATTTAGTTTTAGTTTTTTCCGCATTACAATTGCTGAAAATTACTAAATCATCAACATACAACGCGATAATTACAAACTTGTCGCCATTTTGCTTTATGTATACACATGGTTCAGAGACCAATCTCTTGAACTTGAGTTTGTTGACAAGAATATGATTGATCTTTTCATTCCATGATTTAGGCGCTTGTTTTAGACCATACACAGCTTTGTGTAGTCGATACACCTTGTTATTGCCTCTACCTTTTCCAAAACCTTCTGGTATTTCCATGAAAATGGTTTCTTTTAAATCACCGTTTAGAAAGGCTGTTTTTACGTCCATGTGGTCAATCTCCATATCGTACTCCACAGCCAAAGCTAATAACATTCTTATGGTTTCGTATCTCACTACAGGTGAAAAAGTTTCAAAATAATCCACTCCATACTTTTGTGTAAATCCTTTTGCCACTAGACGTGCTTTGTATTGTAATAGTTCACCGTTAAGCCCTCTTTTCTTCTTAAATATCCATTTGGTCTTTATTGGCTTTGCACCTTTCGGCAAATCGGTTAAGGTAAAGCACTTATTGTCCAAAAAGGACTGATATTCGTCTTTCATAGCAGCTCGCCACTGCCTGGCTTCAGAACTATTCAACGCTTCTTCAACTGTTCTTGGATCATCACTGCCACACGCTTCTCCCGTCAAAAAACCACACAGGAAGGAGTTCTCATCAGCTTCCACGTATTCTGCTCTCGAGTCATCTGTCTCAAATGAAACATCTGGAACATAAGTAGCATCTGAGTGATGATCTGTGACCAAGCTACTGGTCGAAGCCTCGCTATCGTTAGCATCATCAGTAATCACAGAAGTTTGTTCTGACTCTGTTCTATTCTCGGATACATAAGAAGTCTTAAGTTCTATAATCACATCTGATTCCACTTTAGTGAAATTCAGATGCTTGAGGAATTGATTCTCAATGAACTTAACATTTTTCGCTATTGTTAGCTTATAGCTCTCAAGATCCAAGAGCCGGTATCCCTTTGTGTTCTCACAATATCCCGCAAATATGTAAGGTTTAGATTTGCGATCCAGCTTTTTACGATTATTTTGCACAGCATATGCTAAACAACCAAATACACGTAAGTTATCTAAGTTTACCTTATGTCCAGTGTAAATCTCTTCTGGAGTTGCACCTCTAACTGCCTTTGTAGGTGAACGATTTTTTATGTACACCGCAGTGTTCGCAGCCTCAGCCCAGAATCGTTGATCCAAACCTGCTTCCAGAAGCATACAGCGCACCGCCTCAATAATCGTTCGGTTCGCACGTTCGGCAACTGCATTTTGCTGTGGACAGTGAGGAACAGTAGTATGATGCCGGATTCCACACTTACTCAAATACTGCTTAAATCTCGTATTGATGTACTCGCCACCATTATCGCTTCTCAGGATTTTAATTTTTTTATTAGTCTCGTTCTCTACAAGAGCTTTAAAAATCAAAAAACACTCAAAAACTTTGTCTTTCGATTCTATTAAACAACAAACCGTCTTCCTAGAAAAATCGTCAATAAAAGTTAGCAAATATCTCGCACCGCCTATAGATTTTACTGGCATAGGGCCGCACACGTCCGTGTGAACCAGTCCTAACACCTCACTTGCACGTGAAAAGGATTTCTTAGGGAAAGGTAAATTAGTAACCTTACCTTCAATACAGGCGATACATTGCTCGTATGTGGATACATCATAGTCGATACCAGCCGCCATACCACTCTTGAGTAGGTTCATGCTGCGACTATTCAGATGTCCAAGCCGACGATGCCATAAACCCTGAGATGGAAGATCTACCTGGGTACTCAAGGAGACGCTTACTGGCATACTATGTACGCGCGAAACGGAATTTATATACGCATCCCCGGTTTCTAATCTATAAAGACCGCATGCATCCCGTTTTGCTACAGCTACTACCTTTCCGTTTTTGTAAATTTTACAAAAAATCGATGTAAATTTTACTTCAAAACATTTTTGTGTCAAAATACTGACAGATAACAGATTACATGACAAGTTCGGTATAAAAACTACATTACTGACAGTTACCCATTGTTTTTGTAAAAAGAGTTTCACATTACCACGACCCGATGTAAAAAGTTTTTCACCGTTCGCAACGCTTATTTCCTTTGGCGTATCACACACAAAATCATGTAAAATGTCTCTACTATTGGTCATGTGGCAAGTTGCACCACTGTCAACGTACCACACATCTCGATCCAGCTTCACCGTCAGAGCGGATAACATAGTCGTCCTACCAGGAGTTTTCTGAACCTTTTCTTCCTCTTGACAACTGGAACTAGATGGCTTATCCTTATGCGGTGCTTTCTGTCTGCAATCTCTAGCGTAATGACCTAATTTTTTGCATCGAAAGCACTTGGGACGCTTAGAGATCGAATTCGAAGTCGTTAGGGCATTCTGTTCCGTACCTTCTGCATCACCTCGTCTCTGTGCCTCCTGGAGTAGTTTACTTTTCACCAGTTCACTTGAGAGAGAAAGGCTACTATGCTCTAACGTCATAATGAGTGGGTCAAACTGCTTGGGAAGCCCACTGAGCATTATTATAGCAACGAACTCGTCTTCCAGAGAAGCATTTATGTCTTGCAGTTGTTGGGCAGTATCTAGAATTTTTGTAACATACGCCTCCATACTCTCAAACTGCTCTAATTTTAAGCTAAATAGCATTCTGAGGAGACCTAATCGTCTACACAGACCTTTGTCCTCGAACGATTTCTGTATATTCTTCCAGGCATCAAACGCAGTATTGCAATTCCTGACAACGGAGTAAACAGATGGCTGAACACTGAGGCAGATTCGTGCTAGCGCTTTTTCCTGTTTCTTCTTGTCTTCGCATTCCGGTTTATTTTTCTTATCAACCTCGTTGACACATTCAAACAAGTCTTCATGAATAAGCAACATCTTCATTTGAAATTTCCAGGGGGTGTAATTATTTACCCCGGAGAGTTTTTCAATTGCGACGGACTGGTTACTCATTTTCGCGATTTCGTAATTTTTACTTGATAATATAATTATTTATATCATACGCGTTCTGCTTCCTCTCGCTCTGCTACCATATTAGAGAATGGGATACGGTTGCAGAAAGAAAATACTTATTTGTAGTGCAACAGAAAAATATAATTTTTCGACTTTTTTACTACGGTTGCTAGGACACGTAAAGCAGTAGACAAGATGTAGTTTATATTAAACTTATAGGTTTGCAACCTCTAACAGTTTAACGGCAAGATGTGCCATCATGCCATCGGCATAGGTTCCATTGGTTGCCCAAGTTTCTGTTATTATAATTTTGAATTATTTTAATGAAAAGTTGTTATTCATCTTGTTCTTTTTTGACTCACAAAATACTAGCACAACTACACCGTCTAGGCCAACACTTTAAAGAAGAGTGCTTTTCGTTATCCAACTTTTCTATAACCTGTTGAGTTCAATGATTAAACAAAAAAACATATTTCAATAAGTTTCACAAATGACTAAATTGCCAGATCTTTCTAATTAAATTGTTATTAGTCAAGTCATTTGGTAGTTTTACCTGGAAAGCTTTCCGGGAGTTTTGAAAATTGGTAATTTTATAGATTTTGATGTGCTCTTTCCGAATTTCAACTTTGCCGCTTCGTATTTTTGCCGCTCGCGCCGCCATATTGGAAAAATGGCGACTAAAAGCAGTTTTTTGACAACACCTTCTTTCCGACTTATTTTATGATAAAAAGTTATATACAAAATGAAACTAGAGAAAATTGCCGCAGTGTACTCTTTTTGGAGTTATTTACTTATATAATGTATGCTTTTGTTTTTACGATAATATGTATTACGATATTTATTTTGTTTCTCTGTTAGTTTTTTTTTAACTTTTTGATGCACGCTTTGTAATTTTCTTTTACCGTCACTGGATAACTGATAGAAAATGCTTAAGCATTAAGTTCTCCTTTTGTACATAACTTGTAATAGTGCGATAAAGAATTAAATAAATAAATAAGTGTTAGCGATGGAAAAGCAGTTCCAGGAAGCGGCGGCGGCGGCGGCGGTGGCGTAGTTCTAATTAAAAACATCGAGATATACTTAGAACTGGCTCGATGTAGGTGGAAATAGACTTATGTACCGGGAAAACTGCATATCCTGGGGCAACACCTTTAAAAATAAACTTTGCATCAAACCTAACAAGAACCACAAAATACTAAGGGACAGCAACAAGCATCACTCCGCAAAGAAATTTAAACAAATAGCTACTCTTGCTATGACGCAATAAAATTCAATTGAGCTCGCGTAGCGCTGCATACCTACCAGTCATATTAACCTACAGAGCGCCTCTCTTTCTATCGCATAGCTCTTATCCCTTCTGATGCGGCACGTGTAACGACGCGCGACGGCTATGTACTTGTAGCTTCGTACCTACAATGCGGAGTGCGTTAGGCCTGCAAGAACTTAATTTAAATCTTTTTAGTTGCTAGTATTTTGTAATACCAAGATAAGTACGTCACAAACTACTGAACTGATACGTCTCTACCGTGCGGTCCGTGCGTTGCGTGGTTGAGCTGATGCTTCTGATCTTGGCCAAATAGCGCACCTAAGGAAACTCTTGGTGTGTGAGGTGGCGATATACAGAGTGAATTATTCAAGTGGGCGTGGATGGGAAAATCCGAAATTTATATTCTTTATTAATTTAAATACAATTCTTTATAGAATAGCGAAAAATCACCAAAGAAATCTCGGGGCTGACTTTGAAAAAAAAACTAAAACTGAGTTATTGATTTTTGAAAAAACTTTTTCTCTATGCACGTATCTAAGATTTTTAGAGGATTTTGGAAAAAAACACATGCTGGTTAAAAAATATTAGTGTCGTTAACGTCTCTACAATATAAAGTACTAGCAGCGCCCCGTGGTTTCACCTGCAGTTTCCCGGGATAAAAAGTAGCCTATGTGTTTTTCCAGGACCTTAAGTACCTTTATACCAAATTTCATCAATATCAGTTCAGTAGTTAATGCGTGATTGAGTAACAAACATCCATACATAGTAGGATATCTACGCGGATGAAGTCGCGGGCAAAAGCTAGTACCTAACCTATATATTGCTCTACATCTACAGTATGTTTTTTGTATATACTGAAAACACGCACGGATGCGATTAACTTTATATGTTAATATGTATGAAAGTATAATATATATTACCTATACGAAATTATTTATTATTGATAACTTTCTCTAAAAATTCTTTATGATGATAAAACCACATCGAAATCCATCAAGTTCTTTAGAAGTATTTGGCAAATAAACAGACAAAGGCGGATCAAAGACTTTGGAGGTCTGACAGCCTCTGTGGTGTAGTGGCTAGGCAGGTTGGCTCAAATCTCATACACTATTGAGGTTGCGGGTTCGATTCCAAATGACGAATGCTTGTGCATAGAAAAAAAACAGCGGAAGCATTTGTTTCGTGCCTGGGTATTGTGGGACCACGGTTCTCATAGTTCTTGATTCCCTAGATACAGGGAATCCTAGTTAGGGGCCAGGATCTATGTATGTGATCGTTGGGCGTAGTTATTTATTTACATAGTTCTTGCTTTCTTCGTATGTAACTTTGTTTCATTTAATTTTCTATTTTTATTTTTTATGTTTTCAGTTAATGTAATTGGCATAAACCGTATTAATTGAAATAAATGAATAGTGTCGGTAGAAATAATCTAAACAGCATGACCACATAAAAGAAAATAAAATTGAATTTTTCTTCACCTGAAATACTAGAAAATATTTTTTGCAATAACCTGGATTCTAAAAGCTAAGAGTGGGCGAGTCTATGACGGAGACACTGTTCCGGTAAGCACAGCTGGCTACAATTATAAAATATAGAGCTAGGTATATTTAGAATGCTGTCCTAATACAGGTGGAATTCCTGAATAGTATAAATCTATAAAATAGGGACTAATTCTTTCTATATTTGTTTATTTATAAAGTTAACAAATAAGCCAAAAAACGTGATCAGAACGATCGTCTATTTATTGCTTTTTATCGATTATACATTAACTTTTTTCACAATTATTTTTTAATAAGTCCAAGAGAACATAATCAAAACCATAACCAAACGATTTTTTTACGTTACTGAGTGGTGAGACGAGCATGTCGTTCGCCTGATGGTAAGCGCCGCGCTTTCCTATAACAATTGCAGTGCGACCCCGAACTTTTAATATCAAAAAAAGCACTGCGTAGCACTGCACTGCATTGCGCTCATCACCTCGAGACATCAGATATTAAGTCTCATATATGCCCAGTAATTTTGCTAGCTACAATGCCCTTCAAACCGGAAGAGAGTAATGCTTGCGCACTACTGCTTGGTGGCAGAATTATTGGCAAAGCTGCGGTACCTACCCAGACGGCCTCCCGCATACCATACTTTTAGCGCCGATTATAGCGTGGCTTACCTCCAGTGATATGAGTCAAACAACTATATAGTCATCAGGATCTTGAACCGGATATGTTTAACGCCACGATGTGACTAGTAGGTAATCTGAAAAAACTTGGATTTTCCGGTTGGCATTAATATAAAAGTTCCAGTTATCGTAAGCGCCTTCATAGTGGACCCTATGACGTCACAAGCTAGTTCAACACAAGTCCTAGTTCCTATATTGTTAGCGCTTGATGGTGAGACAAGACCCCATAACGTCATTTGCTGGGTGACGTCATGTGCTTAAACATTTTAGAAATTCATCATCATCATCATCATCAGCTAATCACGTTCCCACTGCTGGGATACGGGCCTTCTCTCATAGAGAGAGAATGGGCCATAATCCACCAAGCTGGCCCAGTGCGGGTTGGTGGATGTCACATGTCCTTGACTTTTTGTGAAAAATTCTTGGACATGCCGGTTTCCTCACGATGTTTTCCTTCACCGTTTTTAGAGCGAGTGTTAAATCCGCACATAACTTATGAAAGTTAGTGGTGCGGGGCCAGTGGGATTCGAACTCGGGTGCGTCGGATCTAAAGTCGCACGAGCTCCCACTGAGCCACACTCGCTCTACTGAGCCACACTCGCTCTTTTAGAAATTACTTTGGTTTAAAGTAGGAATCACGTAGAAGAGTCAACCCCACATCAGGATACAAATTCTTGAGATTACTTAGCTCAACATAAGTAACAATCGCAAAGATAGGTGATGTATTTTTATCCTTTCATTGTTAAGTAAAGGGCTTGAGTTTGACTTTACTTCTAAATTGACTATGCTACGGTTTAAGGTGAAACACGCTTGAATAATATATATACCGACAGACAGTTCCAGCCTTAAAATAAAAAAAGAGCTTGACTTGCTTTCAGCAAACCCTTTAGTGGTGGTAGAAGGATACGCCAACAAGTACCCAAGCGCATTCAACTTTGGAACAAGTAGGCGCTAAGCTGACGAGGGTACGCCGATCACTGCGCGGGGAGGGCCACTCATTTCCACGAAGAACTCCCACGAACCCCTGTGGGGGCGAGACATGTCGCTTCGGGTATGTCCCATTACGCATTTTCCCTCTCTGCCAGCATCTATGAGTACATCTGCGAGCCATCCCAATCAATGCTGTGTGAAAAACAAATCTAGAATTCTGGGCTACACTCGTACTAAGTTACGGATCAGCCTTGGCTTAATGAGTTCGCAGACATCAACATTTTATGATAAAAAAGTGTGTTCAAAGTTTTTGGGTTTGATTTCCGCCGACAATGTTCTGCACAGAACTGGACTTGCAATGAAAGGAAAACGTAGACGATGTGTGAGCCAGCGTACGTGTGCTAATTACGTATGTACCACAAACCACTGTAGGTTATATATGTTTATGTGTATCTTATATTTATAAGCGTAGCGCTGTCCTGTATCTATGTTACATAAGTTTATTATTAAGTAATATATAGCGACACTCACCGCGAGCGGTAAAATGGGTGAGTTTCGATTTGACGTAGGTACAGGAGTTTGAATCTAAACTCGGCTATCATTGACTGGATAAACCAGAGAGAGATGTTTTCCTTCAACATTATAAATGAAGATATAGTGCATGAAACCAAGAACAACAATATTCGTAAGACGGCAGTTGAGTGACTGCTCTGGCCCATCCCTCTGAAAGGAAAGAAGACCCATCACAGAAAAATGGTCAAGTCATGTCAAGTCAAAAGATGTTTATTGAATAGGCACAAAAATGCACTTTTAAACGTCATAGACACATAATACAAAACAATGAAAAATACGTGATTTTGTAACTGAAGATAATGGCTTTAATAAAAAAAGATAACCATGTCTACCCATATCTTTCCCATACTCAAATTGAACTCCAGGCCCAAAAATGAAATGCGAGAACTAACTCTACCAGTGTGCTTCGGAAAAACGCCCGCTATATCTAGCGGGCACTAAGAAACTGCGCGGATGTCTCTCTGTTTTATCATTTAAAATGTCAAAAAATTAAATATAACATATTTTCTATTTGTCTGGCCTGTCGCATCCCAGCAGTAGGTGCATCATTATTCACAGACGATGAAAATTATATAATTTTTGTAATCGCAGACTACTGCAATGCCGTAATAGATTAATGTGCATATCCAATACAAATACAAATTTCTTTATTGCAAAAATATGTGTTACATGTGGTTGTTGTAACTCTGCCTTTTGTTTTAGTTATTAAAACTGTGTTACAAAAGACAGCGTCTTCCCAATATCAGCCTGTGTTTTTACAATAGTAGAGGCGATAGTAGATAATAGGCGGGCGGCTCTTGCGGAAGATCAGCGCTGTTGCTACAACCAGCATTACGCCGAGTAGAATCCATTTTGTGGTAAAACTTAGCAATTAAATTATTTTAGATAAAATTAAATCACACCAATATTATAAATGGGAAAGTTTGAATAGTGTGTTAGTTGTGTTTGTTACTTCCTCACGCTGTAACGGCTCAACGGCTCAACGGTTATGAGTGAAATTTGGAATGGAGATAGCTTGTACCCTGGATTAACACAAGCATATGAAAGGTATTTCATCCCGGGAAATCACGGGTGAAAGCGCGGGGCGCAGCTAGTAATTAATAAGGCAGTATAGGTAGAGCACGTCACAGGAAATGATTCCCGTTGCAATGCGTCGGTGGCGACTCGACGCCGACGCCAGCGCACGTGGCACCGTGTCTGACGTCATTGATGCAATGTGTGCGATAGTCTGTTTACTATACTCATCATCATCATCAACAGCCCGTATTAGTCCACTGCTGGACATAGGCCTCTCCCAATGCACGCCACTGAGCCCGATCTCCGAGTCTGCCTACTATATTATCTGCTGAAATACACCTAGCGGTTTTTCAAGAAGCAATCTTCTTTCGTTTTACTAGTGTTAGTTAAGTTTATTTTGTTCCTATTCACTACGGTATGTAGCGCGGATACGATGCCTGTAACGAAATATATTTCGGAAAAGATTTTTTTTTTTGGAACTGAGAAATGAAATGAAATGTTTATTGTTACTAGATTGTAAATGTTATGCGTGTTACAGATTTATAAATTGGTTCCTGTACAATCAACCCTATTCTGGATGTGCAACATTAAAAAATTGTAAATTGAGTGATGAGACGAACATGTCGTTCGCCTGATGGTAAGCATCACGCCTGTTCATAACAATTGCAATGCCCTTTTAATACCATAAAAAGCACTGCGTAGCATTGCATTGCGCTCATCACCCCGAGAAATCAGATATTAAGTCTCTTATGCCCAGTAATTTCGCTGGCTACAATGCCCTTCAAACCGAAACACAGTAATGCTTGCGCACTACTGTTTGGCGGCAGAATAACTGGCAATGTTGTGGTACCTACTCAGACGACCTCCCTACGCATACGATTATAGAGTAGAAGTTAAGTTTATTGTTATTAATATATTAATAGATGTGGTACCTATTTAGTAAATAGGTGCCTTTCTTCGGAGTTTTCTAGTATTGTGTGATAATGCTTTTCGCGATTTTACTTTTACATTGACTCTAGAGCCTACACCCTTTTCAACCTTCATTACCAAGTTTCCATACCCTTGCTGGTATCAAACCACAGTGACGATCTCTCTGCTTATAATATACCTTCCTCTGTAACAACACACACAGCTTTAGGTTGGCAAAACGAAGTAAAGGTACCTTACTTATCTACTTTCAACACTATGTGAATTTATAAGCAATGAAAAAATCTATATTCTATATCTATATTCTTGTTTGGATGTTGTGGGACCATAGTCCTCATAGTTCCTGGTTCCATAGATACAGGGAATCCTAGTTAGGGGCCAGGATCTATGTATGTGATCGTTGGGCGTATTTATTATTATTATTTAGGTAATGTCAGGTTGCTCAACTGCCGAAGGTACCGCTGCTTTATTGAAATCATCCTTCGCTAATAGATTTCCTTCTTATAGTCAATAATGAATTTGTCAGCAGCAAATCAATGGGTGACCTTAGTCGGCCGCCCGGCCGGGCCGCTTCCGGCAGCCGCGCGGGCGTCCGGCCTCCGGCCACCTCCGGCACGATAATTACCGATACTGAATTACTAGAGGGAGATGTGTATTTTTAGATGTCCGGGGGTAGTGCACGTGAAAATGTAGCTAGATTGGACAGTGTCATCTTTTAGAGTGCCTTGGTATATTTTCTTCGTGCAAGCTTCCTTTGGTATGTGCCTTTAAATATGAAATAATGTATTTTTCTTTAAATTTGTTTTACTAGTAAAATGGGGCTACATTGACCCCGGTGGGTCGCGTTGTGACTGCGGCGCTCCAGCGCAAACAATGCAGCATTGCTGGCTTGCCCTCAGTGCTTGAACACCTGCACTTTACAAGACCTATATGAAGCTACTCCTCCTGGAGTAGCAGTAGCCGAGCATTGGACTAAAATTATTTAAAAATTAAACATTTGGACCATCGACACGAAGAAGAAGAAGAATATAAAAGAATAAGGTGACATATACCTACTTAATGATATTGAATTATCAATAATCTCAATAGCAATAGTGCAATTAAGTGTTTTCTATTCTATTCTAATCTCTAAATAGTATAAAACAAAGTCTATATCCTCATTTATGTTTCTGCGCTTATTTCTTCTAAACCACGCAACGGCATTTGATGTAATTTTCTTAGTACTTAGTCTTTTAGAGATTTTTTACGAAAGGTAAAAAATTATGTATGTACAATAGATTCTAATAAAGTTTTCTATAGTAGAGAAAATTCAATGTTTTGTAATCATGTCGTCAAAAAATTACATCACATTCGTATATTGCATCCGTGCAAAGCCGGGGCGGGTCGCTAGTGATTAATAATAAATAATATTTCAGAGGGCTGCGAAATAAATTAAGAAATTAAATCTATCAATGATACACAGCTTTAGCACGTTGCTATCCTGTGGTTTTATATATCCCTTTACGTCTTCTCTAATAAAATCCCCATACGTACTTAAAGCTTCCTGACCTGTAAAGTTATTCAATGGTCGTCATTGTGCGCCAAAAAAGCATAATTAAAAAAGTTCCAACAATTTCCAAATTCAAATCAATGATTTCTCCCGCCATTTTTATCTTCCCGACATATTTCATCTCTGGAATGATCGTTCAGAATCTAATAACTTTGTCTATGACAATATTCCTGAGTGAGACCAAAATAGATAGGCCCGAGTTGTTCTTTGTATCAGCCCCTAAATAGAGTGCGTAATAGGAAGGGGAGGCCGGAGGGCCGGAGGGTCAGAGGCCCGCGCATGCGCGCCACCCACTGCTAATATCGGTTTTATTACAAACGGTTTTGTTGTTTTCTCATGTTGATTTTGTTTTTTAATTAATCTAGCTATTTTAGGAATAAGGATTAATTGATGAAGCTGAAAAGTGTAAAAAGCGTATTCGTTTAAGCTTTCTGTTCATCTGTCGTGACCTTTCTATCCGTATCCTTTTTAAGAGGTTACAACTGTGATAATAATAAGTACCTACTTACGTAGGTAGCGCAAACTTTTTAAGTTTGGAAAAAACGGATGGACCTAGTATATGTATACTCGTGTAATTATATAAACTCTCAAAGAGAACAAGAAAGAACAGGAGTGAACAGGTTTCTTCTAGGCGAGCGTGCTACATCTTCGACCGCATCCTCCCTTAACAACAGGTGAGATAGCGGTCAAACGCAAGCCTATAAATAGTAAAAAAAAAAAGAGAAATTCCTAGGTACGTAAATAAAATTATGACGAGAAACGTGTAGGTAATATAACAGGGTCGAGTTAAGTAAATAATTATTGCTAAGCGTATCCTTAGTTCCCTTCCAAAGTAATTATTATTTATCTCGGCCTAAGACTTGAAATCAATAGATGCGTTATTTATAGATCCGACAAGATCTCTGGTTGTATGACAGTTATGCAAGATGAGATTATTTCAGAACGGTGCCTGCAGCAACTGACGCCTTCATCTTCTGTGATTGTGATTACGATCAAAACATGTGATATATAGCGACTTGCACCAAGATGTGATGTTCAAGAACTGCCAAGAAGTGTCAGTGGTCAGTGTTAGTTATAATTTGACGAAAATTATAATATGAATATTAGCAGAATACCTATTTTTCTTCAATTCACAGTACCTATACTTTCGATTCGGTCAACTCTCATTTAAATTAAGCGGAATTGGCCTTCTGGCCCCGAAACATTGAACATCGATATGTGTGATCCACACTAGTATCGATAATCGTTGTAACACTGCATCCCTAGCATCAGCGAGATGTGGCTGTTTCCGAAGGGTGCGTCACCGTCGCTGAGCGCCACCCGGCCGGCAGATGTGCGCGCACGTGGCGCGACTCGCGACGAGCGCCGCGCACAATGGATCCCATCCCGATCCAATATGGCGACCAACTTTCCCGCTCTTTTCACTAGCCTGTGCGAGAACTACCCACATTTAAGTGTTTATATTTTAAAATGTTTTACACGATGGTACGTACCCATTTGCATCGCCAGCACGAATTCGTCACCTACACCGCGACCTAGCGTAGTTCACGTGGAAGGTGCTTCTACGACTCTGGACCGAAGTGGTCCCCTGCATTGAAATATGTCATTATTCAGTTTAGAGCGAGTGTGGCTTAGCGGGAACTCTTGCGACTTATGAACCGACCACCGGAGTTCGAATCCCGCTAGCCCCGCACCACAGACTTAAGCTATGTGCAAATTTAACACTCGCTCTCAAACCGGTGAAGAAAAACATCGTGATAAAACCGGCATGTCCAAGAATTGATCATAAAAATTCAAGGACATGTGACATCCACCAACCCGCACTGGGCCAGTGTGGCGGATTATGGCCCATACTCTCTCTTTGAGAGAAGGTCCGTGTCCCAGTAGTGGGAACTTAAAGGGCTGATGCAGATGATTATTTATTTCAGCTTTAGTACCGCCGAATAGACAACCAACAATTTTCAACCAACAATTTTGTAATCGTTTCCCTACTCGGTGCTCTTCATCATCATAGGATAGGTACAGATTCAAAAACAAAATCTCTTTATTGTATCTATACCAGTAACATAACAAATAATTCATAGAAAAACCTTATAATTAGGGTAGTACAATAGGCGGTCCAATCGCTTAGTTAGAGCGGTCTCTTCCAGACAACCTTTGGATGAACGGTATTGAACGAAAAAGAACAGAAGGTGGTGAAGAACAATTAATATAATGCTTCATCATTATCATTAACCTTCGTCAGTCCACTGCTGGACATAGGTCTGTCCCAAAGACGGACACTGATCGATCTTCGGTTCTCCTTCTCCAGTCGCTGCCAGCTACCCTGCGTATATGGTCGCTCCATCTAGTCGCAGGACGTCCTACACTATGTTTTCTGATTAGCGGTGTCCGCTCTAGAACTCGTCAACCCCCAATCGTTATAGGTTCTGCGGCAAATATGACCGCTGCCATTTCATCTTGCTTACAAGCAACATTTGTAACCGTTCCCCACTTAGTGCCCTTACCACAGCCCTTACACCTGCTGAGGCTTCCGAATCTGGTGTACTGTATTGCCCATGCCTATGAATACCATGAAGTTGACCTTATTCTGTGCCTGTGAATAGATTGGACTAGCTGAAATATATAAACAAAAATTACTCATTATTATTTTTGTACGTCAAAATTACGATGTATTTTGTGACTTATTTTATTTTTCATAATATATATATATGTTATTTGGTGTGCAATAAAGTGTTATTGTATTGTATTTTATTGTATTGTATTGTACTCAATTTTCAATCTCATTGCAGGCTCTTATTCTATCTATAATGTATGCAGGTAAAACTGAATATCGTACGATGTCAAAGAGTAGTTTTGCGGAGGTCGACGTTCTTTTTCAGGGTCTTGATGACAACAATACCTAGGCGGTGGCGGAAATTCGCGTTAATTAGAGTTGCCAATTGCTATTATGTAGCTCTAACAACAGTGGCTTTTCCTTAGACACAAAGTAATACTTAGTGGACTCGTATCAAGTAATACCTTGGTCTTATAGAATAAAATTCATGCGTCTGCCTATTGGCATTGAAAAACAGGTCCCAGCGATAGATCTCCGAGTAGAAGTGAACTCGGCTTCTTTTAAAAAAAAAGCCGTGAAAGAGTATTGAATGGTCAAAAACCTTGGCTCTGCCAACTGACAATATCTAGAATTCTCATGTTTCCTATGTGATGCAAATTTCTTTCGGCCGTCTCATAACAATAGTGATACCTATTTCAACTAATGCAAAGTAGGTATTCGACATTTACTTATACCGATTCTGAGTCCACCACGGCCGAGCGCTCGTCATTACGCCGATGGTCAACCGGTTTGTGATCGCATCAGAAAAACAGCTACCCCAGTACCACGAAACCTGTTCCGCGGGCGACACGAGACGTAATATGAAACAAGAGAATGCCGAATGTAGTGAGAGAGAAGAAGATGGAAAATGTGGAATATCTCGTCAAGGTATCGTGGTGCGGGTTGGCCGATATGCGCGCTGGAGAGCGCCACAATTTCGGTGTCAAAAATTTTATATAACGCTGCGAATTTAAAAGGCTGCTGTCTCACCGAAGTTTTATGGCACAATGCACTGACAGCGTATCGCTATCCGCTGGCGGACACTAGATCTTGTGACGCGTGGTGCACTGTCAGCGGACAATTAGTCGGGTATAGGTGCTTTTACAACTCGAGCTAGACGTTCGGACTTTGTTTTGATTAAAGGAAGATTTTACTCACTGCTGTGGCTTGATTTTTATAGCCGAAGTCAATCTAGAATTCTCTCTTTGCGTCCTCCTTACTTAAAATGACTATTGTTATACCTACCTGTCTAAAAAAATAAAATACATACTTCAAAATTAAAATATGAGATGAGATAGAAAATATTTTTTTATCTAAGCGTCACAGAACTAAGAAGTTTTTATAATATCAACTAAGAAGTAGCTTACTACTTTATAATTTTTATTAAGTAGTGTATTAGGTTCTCGGTACATAGAACTCTTTATTATAACTTAATAATAGTCTCACAATGGGCGGTCTTATCGCTCAAAGCGATCTCTTCCAGACAGCCCAAAAGTGGAGGAATGTAGACAAAAATATACTAGGTACTAGCTAGATATACGGAAATATCCCGACAAAATACCAAAGTTTCCTCAATACCTACACCAAAGCAGTACGAGAATAGAAAAATAGACGGCGCATACGAAATCAGGTCAAATGATCGAAAAAAATTAGAAAGCTGCGTGGGAATAGGCGGAACCACCGGCACCGTACGAAATATTGAGGAGAAAGGTGAAACCCGCCTTATGGCGGTAGGCAGACTCCGGGAGGATATTTGAAAAAGGTAAGTTTAGAAGAAATGAGGTGAAAAAGGGATTTTATTCATAACTAGCTGATAGAGAAAACTGTTCGTCGTTCCAATCGCACTTTTCCCGTTTTCCCAAGGAAATTCTCTAGCTTTAAGTGTAGAAAGAAGATTTGGAAGACGAAGAAAGAAAGACGTCATTATGTATGGCATCAGAAAAACTCAGTCATTGTTCAATCTATTCAAGTTCAATCATTATAAAATAATGCACCCGGGAGTGTATATACATTATGATAAGTAAATATGATTTGATAAATAGCATACGAAGCATTGAACTACAAACTCAACTGGTAGTGTTCGCTAGTAACGATAGGAATAAGGAATTACTGTTATAGACCACCTACAAAAACAGCAGACAGCACTGGTGGTCGTTTCCAACCACCCCGATGGGCAAAAAAGGATCGTTCTGTCCTTGACCCTAGGGGTGGTTGGTTATCCAGAAGAGGTATACTTGAACCTAGATTAAACCCGTGACATCGTGTCGACAGCGCGCCTAACATTAGATGACGGTTTCAAATTATATATCTTAAAAAGAGTTGTGTGAGAGGAACTATGAGGAACATGGTCCCACAACAACTAGCCAAGAAACAAATGCTTGCGCTTTTTTTCTGTGCTTAAACTCTTGTCCTGTCGCGGGAATCAAACCCGCAACCTCAGTGGTATATGAGATTTGAGCCGACCTTCCCAACCACTACACCACACGAGGCTGTCAATGAGGCAGAGATTATCATTGCATTAACTGCGTGATGATACACGTAATAAGAAGGCAGTACTGCTTGACACATCACGTATTGTCAGGAGGTTCCTCACTCTGCAGCTCTAACCACCGCACCGGTGATTTGGGCCCTGCCCCGCTGCGATCCCTGCCGCACTATCATATTTTTGTACATGTTTTTATAGAAATATTATAAAAGCCTTAGCACTAAGATGAAAAGAGTTCAAAAAAGAGACATCCTCGCAGAGTTTCTTGGTGCTATCAAAGAAGACTAAAGTGCTATCTTCTCCAGCGAGCGTATTTCACAAGCACTGGTAGAGTCAGTTTCCGCATTTATTTTCTGGGCCCGGACTTCAATCTGAGTATGGGAAAGAAATGGGTAGACATGCTTTACTTTTTTTTCAAAGTCAAGACATCTTATTTTACAGTTTTTAACGTATTTTAATTGATTTGTATTATGTGTATATGACGTTCAAAAGTGCATTTTTGTAAGATAGAAACATTACGCAGCGGGTTATGCTATTTTACAATAGAAATAGCGTGGGAAATAAATGTATGGGATCGTAGTTTTGCGTTTGACAACACGGTGTTACTGGAGAAGACTTTTTTGTCTCTTATGCCATATGTATACTTGTATAGGTATAGTAGAACATCTAATCAAATCTGAATTTTATCGGATTCAAAGTAACAGTAGCAATTTATTATTAAAATGTTATAATACTGTTTTTGGAGTCAAGGATCATAAGTTCATAAGATTATTAATAGTTGAGTACTTTTTAACCGACTTCAGAAAGGAGGAGGTTCTCTGTTCGATTGTATTTTTTTTTAATTTTTTATGTTTGTTACCTCAGAACTCCGTCATTTATGAACCAATTTGAAAAATTCTTTTTGCGTCGGGTTCATTGTAGCTACGAAGTGGTCCCATATAAATTTCATCGATATGTGACCTTGGACTTCGAAGATACATTGAAGTCGGTTTTTGTTTTTTTCTAAAAATTAATTATTTAGTTGTGATTTCTACATAAAATGAGCTACGCCCGGTTTCACATTCGGTATCCCGGGGATAAAAAGTAGCCTATCTGTTAATCCAGCTATCTCCATTTCGAATTTCACTCAGATCTGTTAGCCATTACAACATGAAGAAGTAACAAACACATTAACACACATACAAACTTTCGCATTTTTATATTAGTGTGATGTGAACTCCCCTCCCACTACTCCATAGAAGCATAGAATAAATAATTATACTGCGACAGATATAAGCAATCTTCTTAGCGAGTCGATGCTTCGGCTTTATATTTTTTTTGGACCAGTACTCCGCCACAAGCACAGCATTGTCCGTGGCATTGTACAGGTCCTCGCGTGTACAGGTGGCAGGACACGCAGGGTAAGACAAAAGGTGTGCCATAGTCTGGGGAGAGACACCGCACTTGCCTACACTATCCGAGCTGTATCCACCTACACATGTTTTCTTTGCTACGTCCTACTTGGGTTCGGATTCTGTTTAAAGATTTCTTGTCGACCAAGGCAGATTGTGTCCAGTGGGAGGTTTTCGGAAAGTTAAATAAGTGATGCTGTAGGGTATCTCTCCTGCCAGAGACTTAGTCGCGCCTTGGAGGCATCTTCATCTAGTGGCAACGAAAGGATATAAGCAAATATTACATCATCATCATCATTATCATCAGCCCATTACGTTCCCACTGCTGGGACTCGGGCCTTCCCTCGTAAAGAGAGAAGAAATATTACATAATTTTATCTATTTTTTATACGTCTATTAAGTAATTAAAGGTACCTAAATAAATACAACGGCACCCAATATCACTATATACTAACTTATTACTATATATTTAGAGCCATTAAAAAAAATAAAAAAAATACGTATGATTTTCTATAACCGTGTTGTTACAGTTTTTTAAATGGAGTAAACGGGAACACTGCCTTTCGATAAGCTAACATAAACATGTTGTCTATAAATTTAACTTCACTTGACAAATGCCTCCTGCAACGAACAAGCGTGAAAGTGTATAAAACTAATATTTATTTCAGAGCCAAAACAAAACAAGCCCCGCTCGGTTTTCGTGAAAATTCAGCGTGCATCGTTAGACGCAAGTAAGTGATAGCAAGGGTACAATGGGCTAAAGGCGTGTAGGTGTGGAGACACAGGAAGATTTTCTTACGGTATAAGATTACGGATTTTTACAATTTGTTTATTTATTTATTTGCACAAGTAATTTACAGAATAATCCAAACATTACATTGTGGAGACAGTGGCAGCGTCGGCGTCAGCAGGCGGTGTCAGCGGCACGGGAAATATTACAATTTATTATAAAGAATAGTCATTTTAGTATTTAGTTTCAAACATAGTATGAAGGAAGCGCTAAACAAGACTTATTATATAAACTTTTACCACTACAAATAGTACAAATTACTGTACAATCACATCACTGATTTCGTAAATTCCAAGAGTACTCTACCTAGAGTAGGAACTGGCTCGGAGTACCTTACGCGCCCCAACAAGACTTTAAAGGTACTGGGAGGAGAACCGAGGCTACCCATAATAATAATGTATGGTGCTAACATAATTTTATGTCACTAGCAAATATGGATGTAAATTTGAAACAAAATAAATTCATATTATTACTAAAGAGTAGAAAATCATTTATAATGCGAAAAATCACTTTTGGTGTTAGTAGCATAAGTATCTAAAATAATCCGAAAGTAACAAAACGCAGCCTCATCTCCCTAACTAAAAAGGCGCAGAGGGTGTGCAGGACGCAAGGGCACTAGCGGGCACGGCCGGGCGACCGGGCGCGAGGGCAGCGGCCAAGGGTACGCACTCGCAGCCCTAAGCTGCAGCGATGCTTATTATGCCACTATTGTTTTCACAAACTCGAGCAGCTGAAATTCATTCAGTGAGACAGCCAGTATCTACGCGTCGACTGTGTTGAGTTAGATTGTGTAAGTATTTTGCGCTTGACGCGTTGCGCTTAGTAGACAGGTATGTGTACTTTGTTTTTGCTTAGTTTTGGTACATGCTTGATTTGGTATTACTCATTTATTTTCGTAATATAATTAAGTAGGTAGTAGGTAGGTACCTTATAGACGTAACTAATAGTTAGTTTTCTTTGCTTATAGTCTGTTTCAAATATATCTACATCATTATTGTAATCTAGCGATACATCGCCGCCTACTCCTTTTTTGATACTGTCCATCCTAAGGTTGTTTGGAAAAGATAGATTTAAGCGATAAGACCGCCCATTGTATACCATAGTAAGGATTTTTGTGCTATTTTTATTTATTTATTTGGTAAACTGGTATGCAATAAAGAGTTTTGTATTTGTACATCAAGTTCATTTAATCCAGGTTCCTAAGCATTCAAGTATCGAGACGTGTTACTTACTTTTAGAGCAAGTATGGCCGGCCGTAACTTGTGCGCCGACGAATCGACGCAGTTCAAATCCTGACTGCCTGCACCAATGACTAGTTAAGGGCGGATTTTGCAAACTGGCTCTAGAAACGGCGAAGGAAAACACCTGAGGAAACCCGAAACAAAGACTATAAAAAAAAATGTTTATCTTTGTTCATTGCAGAGTGTGAATACTGGATAAATTCGCCTATATGTTACGCACTTACTTGTTTACCTATCACATAATATTTTATGAAACTTCATTTAGGAACCCCTTTTTTAAAAACAATATTGGGATTGGTATGTCGTCCGGATTATCTATGCATATGTTTTGATTCACAACCTGAATGAATTCTTACTCATGCTTCTTGCTTACATCAGTAAATTGTTGACTTTACTGATAGCTGACAAAGAAAAAATTAAGTTGCAATATAAGAAAATACATTAATGTATCCGCATAATAAGCATCTACTAAAATAAAAAGAGACTTTGCAAGTTGGAGCTAATAAAGGCTTTTATTTTTCGAAACACAGGATTATGCTTTGAAAATGCAAAAGTGCATATAACGGCGCCAGAGTGTTTGCTTTCAGCTATAAGTACACAAAACCCACTGTGAATAAACGCAAATTAGCAAAAAATAAATAGATATTGCAAACAAGCGTCCATCGTACAGGAACGCCAAAGAGTAGCCCGGTTTATAAACATGTTTGCCAGCGCGCGTCAGTGCACTGCGACCGTCGCGCGGCAATGGAATTTGTTTTCCTACCTGTCCATTCAAAACAATAATTATTTATTTATACGACTGTACTGGTATTGCGCGCTGAATGCGCTATTTGAATTTTATCGTCTCTGCTTATTCTTTGGGTATCTACGTAACATACTGTAGGCAATGCTACGAGATTAGAAAACTCTCGGTACCTACCCGTTTTTAATTAGGTCTTACCTTTAACTCCTTCTCTTCTGTCCATCCTAATCGAACTGAGATATGACTCTACTCCGACAATACTTGAGATACTGCCGGAGTAGTAGGTATGTGTTATTAATAGCATAGTGTCTTAGTTAAGTCATCATGACGATGACGCTGAAGTATTCTTTTATTATTTTATATCGGAGTTCGATAAGGTCGTGATTGCGTTTTATCTAATAACAGTGTGTCGGAATACAGTTTTCGACTGCTTACGTAAGTAGGTATGTACTGTGTGATCTTGTACTGCGCCTACGTTCGAAGTATCCTCAAGTACTGCTCGCAGGTATGGACCCCTCGCTACGAATGCCACATCTCGCGTATTGAAAGTATACAACATAAATTTCTATAATTTGTACAGTTTCGCTCCCACTGTCGCGACTAAAATTATGAAGACGTCATCATTTTCCACCACTTCAAACTAGACGTACCATAGCAGATGTAATTTTCTACCTAAATATCATAAATTTAAAATTGATAGTTCGGAAATACTCAATAAAATTTCTTTACAAGCTCCAGCATTTGGTTCTCAGTATACACCACTCCTTGTTGATCCTTCTACAAACAGAACACTTTCTTTTATAGAACTCCTCATTTCATAAAAAACCACTTGAAAAATAATGATTTCGACATATTCTTCGGTAGTATGCGTTTAATGAAACAATGCTTGGCTTCTGAATTCTTTGGTTCTCAAACTTAGATTTATTTCCATTACTTCGAAGTCCAAGGTCAAATATCGATGAAATTTGTATGGGACAACTTCGTAGCTATACTGAACCCAACGCAAAAATAATTTTCCAAATCGAATAGAGAACCTCCTCCTTTTTTGAAGTCGGTTTTCGAAAGCGGTTCATGAATGACGGAGTTCTGAGGTAAAAAA
Source organism: Petrophora chlorosata (assembly GCA_951640565.1). NCBI lineage: Eukaryota > Metazoa > Arthropoda > Insecta > Lepidoptera > Geometridae > Petrophora > Petrophora chlorosata. The sequence continues at coordinate 8,831,563 of OX621207.1, read as the reverse complement.
AAATACAATCGAATAGAGAACCTTCTCCTTTTTGAAGTCTGTTAAAAATAGAAAGGTATATTCAAAGCTACTACGAAAGTCGTAGTAGACATTTTTATTATGTAATTGAGTGACACGACGAGCAGGTTGTTCCCCTGATGGTAAGTAAGACGCCAGCCTATAACCAACTTATCAACTTAATTGCTATATAGATGACTAACAAGAGTAAGAATATATTATTATTATTATTATTATTATATGGAGCCTGACTCGTCCCATTGCAGGGTAAAAGCCTTCCATTTTTCAAAATTTCACGATTGATCGCCATTGCAGTAACGTCTTCTTTATACGAGTCCAAGTCGTCCCGCCATCTCCGTCGAGGTCTGCCGCGGGGCCGTCGGCCGTTGTTAGGATGCCACTCAGTTGCTATCGTGGCCCAATGTTCATTCGGCGTCCAGCAGACGTGTCCAGCCCAGTCCAACTTCAAGCTGGCAGCTTTTTGGGTTACATCTGTAATTTGAATTTTGGAGCGCAGTATGGTATAGTATATATAAAATATACCTACATTTATTTATTTATACTCCTACACCATCATACTGTAAAAATATGTTTTCCTCGCATAGAATAAAAACTGAGTAGAACAATCAGCCATCCAAAGTAGGTACAACGAACGTCCTCTAAAAGTGTCCTACAGTTTTCCTCAAAACCCTGGCTGGCTCGATACGAAGAGAATCAAGTCGAGAATCGAGGGACGACTGTGTAAAGCAGTAGCGAAACTCTTGAACTTTTACGGTGCTGCGCTCCAATGAGACAATAGGTATAGTATTCAACGCATGCACGCAATCAACTGCAGTAGATGACGTAAGTAGATCCGAAAGAGTAATGCCACATATTCAAAATCTAAAGTATTTGATCAAGAATTTCGCTAGAAAATACTATACTTATTGACATTTATTTATATATATATATGTGATAGAGCGTAACTTCTGTTCCTTCGCTATGAGCAATAAAATTTTTTGTGGTCTATTCTAACATGAACCTTGCTCAGTCAAAGTAGTTTTAATTAATAATTTTAATTTGCGTACTTAATGTAACTTAGTATAGACCACCTCTGTGGTGTAGTGGTTGGGCAGGTTGGCTCAAATCTCATACACCACTGAAGTTGCGGGTTCGATTTCCGCGATGGGACAAATGTTTGACAGGAAATAAATCATTTGTTTCGTTCCTGGGTGTTGTGGGACCATGATCCTCATAGTTCCTAGTTCCCTAGATACAGAGAATCTAAGTTAAGGGCCAGGAGCTATATGTATGTGAATATGTATGTGTATGCATCACAACAATTTGGCTTATAAAGGGCACCTACCCGACTAGTACATATTTTCAAAAGGCATTTCGAATCGGGTCCTCATCTTGGTGAAAGGATATTTAAGTTAAAGTAAGACACACTTCTCTCATTCACGTGAATATAGCGAGCTTAGGTACTCACACTCACAACTGTGTTACAAAGAAGCCGAGCGAGTGGCGAGCTCGGAGTCGAGTCGAACGTGGCGCAACTCACTGCCTAACAAGTTACATAAAAATACAAGTAGAGGCGGCAGCACAACGCGTACCGGTTGCTCCACACTCGGCCACTCATTTTTACTCTCCGCTCCGGCCAGGGATAGGACAGGCCATAACTCGGACTCTTAATTAGCTATGGTGCTACGCACGGTGACGGCGTAGAGTAGTAATACACCGTAAGTTACATAACTAATGAGTTTCAAGAAAAACTTAACCTTTGCTTGGATATATTTTTCTATAGGTTCATTAGAAACTTACATTCATTTTATTAACCGATTTTTAATTAGGCGATATGTGCAACCGTTATTTTGGTAGGTATCACGCTAGGTATAGGAGATAAATCGTCGTAACTAAGAACGCGTCTAAGTAAAAGTTATTGCTTACTTTATATCGTTTGATTTTCATTTTGGCTTGATTCTTTGGATTAAATTCTAGGAATTAGCTGGTAACAATAAATATTTTGAGGAATATAATATCTTATTAGCAATTAAGTCAGGTCAACATTGCGTGCTAAGTCAAGGTAATGCTAAGCAAGGTCTATTTATCTCGGCCGTATACTTTGAAATGAATATACGAGTATATTGTGTGATAAACGTATACACCACATTTCTTAAACTGACATCAAACACAAAAGAATGTATTAACATGTACGTATTTACTTGCATTTTATATTATCTGAGGATGCTCGCAACTACTACGACTGCCTTCCTAAAGTTAAACCATCCGAATCCAATGATGTGAGAATGAGAGCGGATATCCGCTGGGTGGATCAGGTTCTGCGCAGCTACCTTCACACTCACTCTGATTGGTGGCCGTGCCATAAGAATTGATGAACCTTACCTACCTACTTACTTACCTGGTTTAAACTTTAAACAGATTTCACTGGAAGTCACACACGGCGTTTACACACTACACTTCATGTGTCTACTAAGTGCATTGCAACTTAACTTGCAACTTAATAATCCGTATTATTTATTTCTTCTAACAGTAACTAATTTCAATCTCTCTGTATTAGGCAGATCCAAGAATACGGAGGTGGCGCCATCTTCTTTTAGGTTTCTGCGAGGTACCCCCTTACAACTAAACTAAAATACAGTGCGTGGCTGCGTGCGACCCTTTTAGCGAAACTAAGCTGTGCTCTAATATTTTATGCCATGACGGTGCCAAATTCAGTGAACTCTGTGAGGAGGACGCGAGAGGTCAAATTGGAATGAGTCACTTTCAGTCCTTCATAGCTGCGGCGCTGAATAGCTCAAGTAGTCCGACTCTATATTATATATTATTTGCACTCACTCAGCAAATTCAACCAGAACCCTTCTAATAATATTCAACCTACACCCTAACAAGGAATACACTAAGTACTAACACACTAGTAAGGTACCTACTCTCTACCTATATACAAAACGGGTACCGTACAGGGTGCCTGTGCCAATTGAATACCTATACAAAATGACTAGGTACTGAACTAGTCACAAGTACAATAGATTAGTGCTAGATAATATTTAACTAGGTAAGCTTTACTTGTAGGGTCATACGCGAGTTTCAAAACTAACGCGTTACCTATCGCGCTAAAAGTATCCTTCAGCGATGCCCGTTTAGACATTTATCTTTTCTACCCGCACTCGCTTGATAACACTTGCGAAGGCAAACAAAACGTTCCGAGAAGTTGTTATTATCTGTCGCTAGTAGATCGTAAACAGTCGAGCGGGCGGCGGCGCGGCGGTGGTGACACATCGCGCTGATTCACAGCGCTCGAGGAGTGCGCGTGCAGTGCACAAGAATCTATGACGTCAGCGCGCGTCCGGTGAAGCGGCGACTATTGTGGGAGCGCGCGGAAATTTATCGAACGGTGAACCGTCGGCGTTGCTGAATGTTGGGCTTACCTGAACCTACCTGGTAAAACAGCGGCTATGGAGGAATAATGGGACTGTTCGGTAACGGGCGTAATAAATCCTAAATAGGCCTTGTGATCCATAGACTAAAGGGAAGGTGGTAGGTAGACATGATAAAATAATCTGATACTCAGGTTTTAGTTTCCGGTCATCTAAGTATAGGTAATTAACATAGGTATCTACTTTTTTCTTTTGGTGGGTAGAACTGATAATTATTTCGAGTACATAAGAGGCAAGTTATTAACCCACATCGCGAGATCGAATTCCTTACAACGCTCACAGCTTGGATTTCAATTAGATTTCGTCTTGTCTTTGTATAGGTACATTTGGTGATTAAATCCTTTACCAACCAACTCTACGTGACAAAGCACCGCATTCGACCGGTCGGTCAGTCCGCCGACTCCGCTGCTTTGAGAATAGCCGCCTGGCTGTCGCGTTCCGTTCCCCGACCGCAATGCCGCGATCCGTGCCTTTGTGTTCGTAACCTCCACTTTCGGAACCGAAGCGCTGACTACCCGCTCTGTGCCGAATTTGCACTTACAATGAAGGCATTTTTAATATAAAAGCGTTTATGCGCTTGAGAGACGTGCTACTCTCTGATGTGTTGACCTAGGTTGGCTAGTATGACCTTCATACATAGCTTCAGTAGAGTTAGGGTCCCAATTGATGTTCAAGTTCCAGATAGTACCTAGTTGTTTGACATTTCTATGAAATTACGACCAAAATAACACTATATGAGACCTATTGCGTAAGTTCACGAAATGTGTTTAATATAAAGAGAAGCCCTAAAAAATCTAAATAATTACAATATAGTAACTCCTAGCGAAAATAGGAAGGCAAACCATTCATTGAACGTTTTATGCTTATAAAAAATCAAAAGTACCCCAGTAATCGAATGGAAAAGGCAAGATGGCTTGATTGTTGAAAATCAATCAACATTAATTAAGTAAAGGCCTGTGCAGACGCTGGACAGTCCGGTGAGTACCATTAAGTCCGTGTAAATAGAGCAATTGGAACGTATGCGCCAAGGACTTCTGCGTATTATTTCGCGGGCAGACTTATGAAAATCTCGGTCGTATGTGCAGACCGTCAGTGCTGGCAGTGTTGGCAATAACTGTAATTTACTCTCAAAACGTAAATTTCTGTTATTATAGTCTTGAAGGTAAAATCAAAGTTATTCTTTCTTTATCTATCTCTAAAATATGCCCCTCAGCTTCTTGCCGTATCTTCTGAGTAGAGATTTTTCGATTCGGTGGTAGAGTCATTGTGATAATTTGACGTTCATAAGTGCGTCTGTAATGCCAAAAATGAATCGAAACTTTGACTTCACTGATACATATCAGCAGTTCATAACACGACTGGGCAGGTACTTCTGAGTGTAGAGATTGGGGGTTCTGACAGAATTTATCTCAAAATGGGAGAAATAAATAGTTGCTCCTAAATAATAAAGATCTTTTTATGAAATACCTGTTTGCATACCTACAGTATTTTCTAAGTAAAATTGTCAATAAGGTTAAACATTAAATAAAAGCCATATATAGTTCTACATCCATTATATTTTATCATCATTAGTAGTGAAAATTCATTCATTCAGCGTTCGGCTTATTGTTCATTATTACACAATAAAAAAATTTGGAACTGAATTTTGGTATTTTTGATATTGAAATTTAAATTGGTATTTAAATTCGCCTGTAAATTACATATTAGTCAAGATCCTGTTTTGCCACAACAACATAAGAATTTCGAACAGCCATTAGTAGAAAAATCAGTCGTAATAGATGCTCATGCCTCATAAGAAGTTGGTTCTAGAAAGAGCAACCACATCGCCATTCTGCAATGTATGTCTTACAACTAAGTAATACAGGAACCAAATTAGAGCTTATAAAATAAAATATCGATAATTAAAAATACAATTCAGTCAAAATGGGAATTTGAGATTCGAATAAGTTTAGACTAGATTACGAAGATTTCTTCTCAGCAATACAGAATTCGAATACTGAAACTGACTCCGCAGCAGTAGCAACATTACACCCGCTCGTAGAAAAAGTACCATTGAATTTGTTTACCCTTAAATTAAATTAAGCTGCCACATTACCGTTTAATGTTTTCAAATAGATATATAAAGCAAGCACCGCATTCAACAGCACAACAAATTAAAATAATAAACTGGTACCATACTCATTCTAATTTCGAGAATAAAAAAGAAATTAAGCAAATATATAATTATAAATGCAATGCTTTGTGCACACGTAGACCTTCCTGGAATAAATACTTAACACAGCCCCTAAAGCAATCACTAACGCAGTCTTGTCATGCCATATATCACATTTTTACCAACGTTTCTAAAAACAACTTCAGATGGGGCAGAGTTTGGCAGTAGGTTGAAGACAAATCGAATAATAATACATATAGGGTATAAGATAAATCACAATACAGTTAATACTTACTAATAAACTAACCTAGGTCAAATACGAGAAACGGCGACAATTATGTACACTGCCGACCAAGTGGCGCGCACTTTGTTGCGTTTTAAAGTATTAAGAAAGATTCAAAATCGCGTACGTATACAGACAGACAATGTATTAGTGCCGCGAATCCACACACAAGCAAACTTAAGGTATTACATCTCAACATACCGAAATTCAAAGAATTGCGGATGGATAAACAATCGACGCATACATGTTGAATTATAATGTAGCGCCAGATTGTTATAATAGGCAGTTTTATCAGAATCCTGCCAACACAGTGAAATCCAGCTGCATCAGCAATTTGACTTTCAATCATTGCGTGTGGACTCCCGACCTAAAGCACCAAACATGGCAACACTAAAAATTATACAGTTGATTCGATAAAAATCGCAAAATCCATTACTGTAGTTTAATACTTACAGGAATGTCTAATATAAATGATGACTTAAAACTATGCGCACTTGCATTTCGCAAGTCACTTATATCAAATATTAAAATTATTAGGTCTACCAATATCTGACTGCATTGAGACAACTTGTTATAAAAGTGGAAATAGAAAAATGAATGGCACAAGTCTTTCGCATAGTTATCTCAAAGTATTAATTGACGAATCCTTCCGTTAATGAATTAAAAAATAATAATGATTTCAATATTGTCAGATAGGGGTCGACGTTCTTAAAGTATCTACATTATTAAAATTTTGTTGAGCCAATCCGCCGAGAAAAATATACATTCGGCTGAATTGTCTTACCTACTCAAAATCGTAATTGGTTTCATTTTGTAAGGTAGTCGACCTTCAAAATGGGTTACGATTAAACGTTTCAAAGACATGTAGAAAGCAACTTAGACTGGAGGGAGATTCATCGGCTTATCATTGCGATCAGCGAATTGGGCTCAACAAAGGACCGTGTATACTAGCAGTTACTTTAGTGGTCATACAAACATTAAGTAAATATTGCATCGCATCGGCAGTGTACACAAATGGCCCCGCGCGGTACACATGGGAAGTTATCAATACGTGTGATATATCTAGGTAGTGATGTCAAACGTAGCGTGGAAGCAACCTCAGTCTTGTCAATCTTCTGATGTGAACCAACAACGCTGCGACGCCCGGCCGATGTGCCCGTCACATACTGGAAACACCGGTACGAAATGCAGCATTTATAGATTGCTCACTAAGAACTATGTGTCGGTAAAGATGTGTCAAATAAAAACAATTGACATGTTTGTCATCTCTATCAAAAACTGTTATGAAATGAAGATAAGCTGAAATGTTATAAGAACCTGAGCATGTCGCATTACTATAATTCTTAGAACATTTCAGAAGCAGAATTTTCACGTCACTCCTGGGTCTATTGAATATTGGAGAAAAATATTTTTATAGCCATAGAATTTTTATTTTGAAATATAGCTCAAATGTGCTAAACATAAATTATTGTAAAAAATATGTATTGGTTTAGAACAGTTTTGAGAACATAAAATCTAGGTTCGTTTGCAGTTTTTATTCATTGCTTATAAGCGAAAGTTAACAAATTTTGGTTGACTGTTCTTCATTGTAGCAAATCAATTGAACGACTGAATTGTTTGCAGAGAGAGTTAGAAGGACGTAGAAAAACGTTGAATTGCTAACATCCAGAGAATTTTTAAAATTCTGTTAGAAAACAGATACGCGGGCAAAGCCGCAGAACAGTAATTTATTTGCGATTTCACGTGAATTCGGGAGGAGATAACAGAATGCAACTTTTAGTACCAGCATACATTCAATCGTGCCAATTCATTCAACTTAACAAAAAATGTGGAAAGAAAAAACGTTTCCCACATGATGAAAATATTACTCTTTACACAAAAGAAACTAAAGACTCACCGAATTAACTTATGCTTCCACAGGTTGCTCTATGGGATCGGTGCGCGGCTCTTCGACGGCGACCGTCTTGACTTTGATCTCGGGAATTTCCGTCTCGACTTTATTGTCGCCCTGTCCTTTCTCTACTTCAACTGAATCGCCATTGCCATTGGAACCGTTTACTTCTTTAGCGTTTTCTCCGTTTTCTACTGACAGGCGAGCGCTCAATTCCTCATCTTTGCTGACATCGCCGTTTTGGTTCACTTTAGATTCACCATTCGTCTTTCCGTTCACTTGCTTCTCTGCAACCTCACTTTCCATTAGAATGTCTTGTGGCGCTTGCTCTTTTGAGTCTTTCACTGGTTCAGGTGCGACCGGCTCTGACGTCTCTTTTTCATCTGCGTTGTTTTCATTAGCTTTGCTTTCGGTTACAGCTGCTTCTGGTTTAACATTACTCTCATTCATGTCGCTTTTTTGTGGCGTGCTTTCTTCCGATTCCATTTTGTTCTCTACTGGTTTAACATCTGATTCCATTTTATTATCTACTTGTTCTGCAATGTTTTCGTCTGTTTCAGCTTTTTTCTCTGCGGGTTCTAGAGTTATATTTTCTGATGCCTTTTGATTTTCTACTGGTTCGACAATGCTCTCAGACGATTCCATTTCAACATCTACTGGTTCCTTCGTTTCTGCTTTATTATCTATTGGCTCCGCAGTACTTTCTTTTATTTCAGTTTTATTATCTACTAGAGCCGCAGTACTTTCTTCAGATTCCATTTTCTTATCCTCTAATTCCGCTGGGCTCTCTGTTACTTTATCTACGGGTTCCGTAGTAACTTTTGATTCTTTCTCTGGTACAATACATTCTGGTTCAGCAACGATGTCATTTATCTCCATTTTATTTTCGACTGGTTCTGGTTTACTCTCTTTCACATCTTTTGTCACTTCTGTTTCTACTGTACTTTCATCTTTTTTGGTTTCTTCTTGTTTACCTTGTGTAGCTTCTTCTACGGAACCACTGTCCTTAATTTTTTCTTCTTTGTCTTTAGCCTCAACATTTTCCTTAGCTTTACTTTCTTCTACGACATTTTCTGCGATTTTAATATCCGTTGGTTTTTCTTCCACCGTAACAGTTACCTCTTTCACATTAACCTCAACCTTCTCACACTTTTCTGCAACGACATCTTCAGCTTTCGTTTCCGCACTTTCCGATACTGTCTTTACATCAATATTCTGACATGCTTTCGAAGCAAGTTCCATTTCTGAATCTAAAATACTTTCGACGATGTCATTGGTATTTTCACCATTTTCAGCGTCCATCGTTTCTTCGGCAATCGAACTCAGCAAGCTGGACTTAACTGGTATATTGTCTAAGTTGGTAACATCTTGCACTTTCGATAAAATATCATCGCACTCCTTCTCAAGCACATCGCCAGCGTTTTTCAACTCCTCCATTTCAACAGTTGGCGGTTCTTCGACTACTGGCACTATATCAACATCTTCCGTGTCTCCACTGACATTTTGTTGGTCATCTGTGACGTCCTGTACGGTGACACTAGAAAGTGGAGTCTCCTCGGCAACGGGAGCGCTTTGTTCATCAACATTTTCCTTCACGGTTTCCTTTGGCTCAGTGGTAGTGGCAACTGTCTCTACATTCTCAGTAGAATCTGTTTCCATTTTTTCAGTCTCATTCTTTTCAGTCTTTTCAACACTCTCCTCAATAACAGGTTCAATGTCGCAAGCGTTTGTATCTACTGCTTCGTTTGAATTAGTTACTTCAGTAATAATGGTTTCAACACGTACAGGTGTTTCTTGGGCTTCTTCAGCCACTTTCGCTACCTGTTCGGTGATAGCAGCTGTTTCAGCAGCAGGGATCTCTTCTTCAACTTCCATTTTCTCAGGTTCTTCAGTATCTTTAGACACGGTTTCTGCTGCTGTGCCGTTTGTAGCAACTATCTCAGATGCAGGTACAGATTCAGTAGTTCCGTTAGCCTCCGTTTCGGTGGCAGTCTTTACATCAGCTTCAATATCAGTCTTGGGTACTTTGGCGGGTACTTCTTGTTCCTGAAATTAAAATGAAACAGTAATGAAAAATGTGATAAAAATAAATATTCCATACGTAACAGATAAATAAGATCAGACATATCAGATTTCTTGTTACTCAAATGCTCTTGTAACAATAATAATGTGCGCAAACTTAGCATTAAATGAAACAAATTAGAGCGTCTATTGTGTGCGGAAATTAATAAAGAGTATAGTCCAAAGTATAATTTTCAAATCCTTATACATAAAATTAGCAAACAACATACAAACTGCTATTGCTAATAAAATAAAAAACCACTTAGAAATAGCAGGTAATCTTTGGATTTCTCTTCAGATAAATTGGCAGTCTCATGTAAGCTTTTCATAATTTGAGATATACTTAATTATGCTTTTGTCATTAAGGTACTTCTACACAACATTATACCTAGCCTTGTCCTACTTACATTATAAATCGAAAGTCCGTGTGTCTTTGTTACCAAATTACTCAATAACGACTGAACGGATTTTGATGAAATTTGTTATGTAGGTAGTTTAGGTCCTAAAAAACAAAAAACCCAAAAAACTAACACTTCTTAAGGAAACAACTATGAGTCGAATTGTACGCGGGCGGAGTCGCGGGTATTAGCTAGTAAATTATATCAATCTATTACCTAAGTTCCTCTAACATAATAATTTAATTCTGTCAAGCATTTTATTACAAATCTACGGCATTAATTCATCACGAGTCTAAGTTATTCTTATATATATATATATATACATATATATATATATATATATATATATATATATAATGATGATAGATAGATGTAGGTATGAAACGAAACTCCTTGTGCACACACTTTTACCTTTACTTGAAACAATATTATCAGCATTAGATGTGTGAAACAAGACGTAATCAGTACAAATAGGTATTAGAAAAACAAACTTTTCAAGTAGATATAACATTTTTATTACATAATGCAGTATGCATACATAATACATACATCATGTCTTAATATAAGTATTTACACTTGTCATACTTATTAGTGGAGTAACACAAATTATAAATATTCAAGGTAGATACATCACTAGAGAAGTGGCAGAGACATTGCATTGAAACAAATTCCATTTATTTCATTTCTTTCGTTTCTGTCAGTAACAAACGTTCTTTGGTCTACATTTTAAAAGGCGACTTTGCGTTTAATTCTATACAGATAGGCAGGGCAAATAAAAACAAATAGGTATCAAATAAAATGGTTAGCATATTTTTCTATAACTATATGGCACAGTGGTAAACTACTAGAATTTTCACCTCATTTGTTCAGATTTTTGTTCATACTATGCTGGGTTTAAAGTCTTTTTGATCAATATTAGAGATCATTGACAGCATGAGGAGAAGAGGTTGGGCAGTTCAACTCATATCTCATATACCATGGAGGTTGTGGGTTTGATGCCAGTGCGGGACAAATGTTGGGTCACAGAGAAACATGCGCCAGTACTTCTTTCGTGTCTGAGTATTGCGGAACCCTAGGTCCTTGTAGTTCCTAGTTCCCTTGATATAGGAAATCCTAGTTAGGTTCAGGATCTATGTATGTGACCGTTGCGCGTTATTATATTTTTATTAGTGCTTTGACTTCAGACTATAGGAATGTTTTGTGCAATGGGTGCATTATTAAATGGATCGTATTTGACTGTACCTCCATTTATTCCCGTTTTTCCGCCAAATATACTGATTGTGCATTTATTTTATGTATTTCATGGTTCAATTGTTCATCCTAACCTACCGAGGACTGCCCCTTATACCGTTGGGGTAGCCCAATTACCGAGGGCTGCCCCTTATAAAGTGCTAAAAACCTGAGTGCTAAAAACAGACCAAATTTGGTGCACATCAGTATTTTTGGTAAATGGTTAAAAATTATGCTTATTAAATTACTATATTATTCATATCAGCCTCAAAATGCTCATTGAGTAGAAACTACCAGAAATCACACTAAAGCTCAACCAGCCACCAACTACAACACTCACCTGTATAACTACAGACATAAACTACAGTGCATGCATGAAGCGTGGGTATCTGGGTAATCATCGGGGTAGCACCTGAGGGTCCGGCTTGCGCTTGTTGGTGATGGTCAGCTGTTCCAAGCTGTGGAGTACGGGGTACGCGGCCGCGTCCTCGGCCGAGAGAGGAGCGTTGCCCTCGCGGCTGACCAGAGCCGTCTGCAGACCGGAAGCGCGCGCCGCTTCGGCTTCTGGAAAGGAAAAGTTTATTTTTAATGTATCTTGTTTGTTATTGAGCTACGAGACAAGAAGTTCATTCACCTAATTATAAGGAACTTGCCCATAACAGTTGCAGCACCACCCAGAACTTTATTTTGCAAAATCCTGCCAACAATGCACTGCTCTAGTCAGATAACAGCTCATAAGTCTCATAATGTCCAGTAATTTCGCAAATGCCCTTCAAACCGGAACACAGTAATGCTTGCACACTACTGCTTAACGGCAGAATAAGTGGCAAAGCGGTGCCACCAACCCACACGGCCTCTCGCATAATAGAAACCTACCACTAGTGGTGTCTAAACTACAGCTAATTCGAGAGACTTATATCAGTTGTGTTTATGTCAATTCACTGTAGTGTAGGCGAATCGTTTAACTCGAACACCGATCCCGATCGCTTTCAATTTCAAATTTGGAAGGCGTTAGCATCTTTCAAACTAAAATATCGATATTTTTTAGCGATCGTGATTGGGATAGGGATTGGTATGCGGACTTTGACTAGAACACTTGACAATTCAACAGACAAATACCGATCACAAGACATGTTTGAAAGCAGTGTTTGAGACACAATTCCTTATTTTGCTGTTCACTTTTTATTAGACAGGCTCCCCCATCACTTTTCATGAAGGTTGTAAACTTTGGTATATGTAGTTATGTCATCTGTGGTTATGTAGTGATGGCTAAGGTATATCATTTATTTTACATTGACTTTTGCTATCTGTAATGCTATTTTTTACACACATTTAGACATCATGTAAACACGAGTTTTACGCGTATTTTGTGATTAATTCTTGGACATGTCGATTTCCTCACGATGTTTTCCTTCGCCGTTTTTAGAACGAGTGTTAAATTCTCACATAACTTTCAAGACTAAGAAAGTCAGTGGTGCGGGGTGGAGGTCAGGGCTTTTATAAGCATAAATTATCTTTATTCTCTATTTAAATTATCTAGGGTAGGTGGTGCGACTGTATTCAATTAGTATCATGGTAAACAGCCAGAAACATTTAGAACGCGGTCCGGCAAGCCGCAGCGATAACCTGCTTAAAATAGCAGCAGGCAGTTCAGGCAGGTAGTACGAGAGCTGAAGAATGGACGTGTTGCATTGAGATTTGTAATTTGTATAGTAAATGAATAAAACAGAGTTCTAGGAAACATAATTAAACAGGTTTTGTGATTGCTAATACTGGACTTTTGGCTCCTGATATCATAGTTTCTCTACCAGAAAATCTATTCTGCCGTTACATAAAAATAAGAAATACACCAAACAAGCTGCAGTATATGCATTTAATGTACTCTATTTGCTTGATGCTCATTCCCTTGCAAATAAACAATGTATACAAAGGTCAAGGATTGCGATAACCATACCTTTGACTATGTCAGTGAGGAACAGAATTTCCTCAGGCTTAGCGCCTATTTTCTCAGCGATGGCGGCATAGCTAGCAGCCTCCTGTTTGGCGCCAACAGCGGTATCGAAATGTCCTTCAATGTGCGGCAGCAGATCTCCAGCCACCGACTTGTTGAAGAGAAGCTTCTGGGCCTGGACCGAGCCTGAAGAGTAGATGTAGACCTTCTGGCCTTCAGTGGAGCGCCACAGATCGAGAGCCGGTGCGACATCGTCGTACACGCTGGAATAGATTTATGGTAATTGTTAAAGTTAACTTATAATTTAGATTAGATTTTTCCACTCTACTAACATAGGTTTAAGAAAAATTGTTACTAACACGTCTATGGATTTATCCGAAATAAATTATTTTTATTTATTTATTTTATAATTAGAACAAGGTCCAGTGAACGTAAGTAAATAGATCAGAACTCACGAGGGCCTACAACACCAAAAAGGTACTTTGAGGTATTTACAAATAAAATGGAATGTTAAACTTTTGTTCAGCAAGACTTTCCTCAAATATTCAGCATAGTTATAACCCGGAAAAACGAACAGTTCTTTAGAGAATTCTATACGGACGGAGTCGCAGGTTTCGGTTAGTAACAATAGTATGCCATTTAAATTACATTTGAAATAAGCGTTTTTCAGGTAGTCTTCAATGGGAATCAAAAAAGTCGATATCGCCGTCACATGTTTGAACTAGAAAGGAAAGAAAGAAATTAAGAAAGGTAACAATAGTTATACTCACTGTCCTTTAATGTCTCCCTTGTCGTAACCTTGCATCCAGATCAAACCTTGCAGCTGCTTCAGCGGCCCAGCCTTACGGTCAACTGACATCTGCCACTTGACGCTGTTCACCAGGCCCTCGATCTGCTCATCCTTGCTTGCATCCTGGAGAAGATACATTTTGTAATGCAGTTACTAATGCAATTGTTTATTATATTAATACATATATTTATATTTCTATCTGTAATAATTTCGAAAAAGCCACCAACCTTCCAAATTTTGTTAGTCCTTTCTGTTCAAAGGTTGACTGGAAGAGATTGCTTTGAGCGATAATACCGGCTATTGTTATGATGATTACTGTGAAATGTCAATTACATTTCACAGTAATAACTTTATCATCTACCTGTTTGTAAGGTTTTTATTAACAATAAAGTGTTTAACTATTCTACCCTCTTACGGACTACCTGCTGGCCTGTGTACTTGGATATCGGACTTTCTGCGGGAACGGTCGATTCGAGTGGTCCTTGAGGGCTGCTCATCTGACCAAATGGCAATTAATGCCGGTGTTCCCCAGGGGTCGGTTCTCTCAGCAACTCTGTTTTTACTGCACATAAACGATCTGCTCAAACCCGGCACCTTTGGGTATGCAGATGACAGTACCGTTGTTGAGAGATTTATGTCCAATACCCGTGCTAGTAATGACGATGTCCGACTTCAGAGAGAGGCCATGGTAGAACGGTTGAATGTAGCCTTAAAATGCGTATCCGATTGGAGCGACGCTAACCTGGTGAAATTCAACGCAAAACACGGGCGTGTCTCTTCTCCGCTAAGAAGAGCCCTTTCCACCTATCACTTTCCTTCCGTGGTGTTTCAATACCAATAGGTAATAATCACCTAGAGTTTTTGGGTGTTGATCTCACGTCCAATCTAAACTTCGGTTCGTACATCGAATCCAAAGCCAAAATTGCTGCTAAAAAACTTGGCATTTTGTCCAAGGTCAAGCGGTACTTTACTCCTGGACAGCTTCTGAACCTTTACCAAGCACAAGTCCGTTCCTGCATGGAGTACTGCTGCCACCTTTGGGACGAGTCAGCCAAGTACCAGCTTGAAGCTTTGGATTCGATCGAAAGACGTGCAAAAAGGCTCATCAATAATGACACGTTGGTGGAAACTAGACTGCAAAGCCTGGCACAAAGACGTGAAGTAAAAAAAACCTATCTATCTTAAGCAGCGGTTGAACGGAACATAATAGAAATCCGTACATCGGATGAGGCTAGTATCAATACATTTTGTTCCGTAATAGACGTGGACGATTAATAATTTACAGATGGTTTGGAAGCGTATTTCAAGTGGAATCTTTGTAATAAGTTTTAAGGAAGCGACTATGACGTCGCTTTCTGGCCCGCAGATAACCTTTGTTGTGATTATGTATTATTACACTCATACGTTATTTCGTGCGTAGTAAATTCGCATCGCCTATTGCGGTCGTTCTATGAAAGGCCCTAAGCAGTTTTGGACGGATTAAGGGCGATTGGTAGCGATTAGACGGCTCGAATGTCAATTTATTCGAGTGCGCCAGTTTCTTGGCGTGTGCCACTTACATATTTTTCTAAAGACCTACCAAGCTGGTTGAGCAACATGATGGTCGTTCGTGGCTATATTAGACTTCTAAACATAGGTACAAGTCTTAAGATTGCTTAGTTTGGCTAATTTAGTCAACGTCGTTATTAGCTTCTGACATAGTTGCATAAAATATACCTCTCCAGGAATAGCAATAACGCCTTCTACATTCTTCTCCTTATCTTCAGTTGCCTGTTTCTTGAGGGCGATCACGGTTTCTTTCACCTCCTTGTTCTCCCATTGGCTTTCCAGAAAATCTTTGACATTGGCCTCGGCGTATGGGAACAATTTGTCCTGTAACAAGTAAACAAATTATTATTGACTAAACAAGGACTGTATATATTTGAGTCTTGGAAATTAAATGTAAAGTAAAAATAAAGAATGTTCTAATTCAATAAAAGTATATAATAATGTTAAAAAAAATTACATCGAACTGATTTTTTTCCACACTGCAACATGTTGATGCAATGAAGAATATGATTTTGGGAAAACGTAGTTTCAAAAGTAAGCCGCCGCCGCGCCGGCATCGGCAGTCGGCGGCGCCGGCGGCTGGGAGCACAACGCAATTAAAAGTAATGGGTAAGATGGTCAACACAACGGACAGATGTCGCTATGAAAGTGAATTGCAATCACTACTTTATGTATTCAGAGAAGAAAATAACAATAGAAATAAATAACAACTACCTACATAACGATAACGATTTCTTGGCTTCTAAATATAATTTTATCAATTTGGGTGAAGTATCAGACTACGTGATCATATATTATTATGACAATCAAAATTTTTCTTTTAAAAAATAAACATGTTGCACTAAAAGTTTAAGCTTGAAAAATATCACTACGTCATCATCAGTCAAGGTCAGCTGAAATACTCATGTTCGAGTACCAAACATCGGACAAAAAAGGGCCAAGCCCCTTTTATTTTTAAATTAAGGGTCTGGATACTTTCCGTAACATAAGAATTGATCAATAATCTTAAACATTACGCTAGCTTTTGTCCCGCGTGTGCACCCATTCTAACTAGGCGATTATTATGGTGGCCTTTGCAAACAGATGAAAGATATATAGATAATAGGTAGAATAGGTTCCTACATTAATACGCGTTTTTGCAATCCCCGTCATCGGCTTTGCATAGTACCGGAATCGTAGTCGTTCTCAATTAAATAGATTTTTTAATGAGATTTTCTGTAAGTAAGGTAAACGATCGCAGTCGCCCATGGACATCATGATGATATTAGCCCTAATTCACTATGACAACTCGGCGATTCCTTGATTCGACGAAACGTCGATTCTTTCATTAATAAACATCTGCGAAATTTGTATTCTCAATGACGCGTCATATATATGAATATATGTGCGTCACAGATATGTCATTTATTAATGAAGGCATCGACGTGATTTCGAAGCAAGGAATCGCCAAGTTGTCATAGTGAATTGGGCCCAGTAGAAGATCGTTTAAAATGATTTTCTTTAATGCAAACCTTTCAAGTAAGACACAGCCCCATTAAATAGGTATGAAGTGTACTAGCTGCGCCCCGCGGTTTCCCGCGATAAAAAGTACCCTATGTGCTTATCCAGGGTATAAGCCATATCCATTACGAATATAACTCATATTCGTTGAGCCGTTACAGCGTATAGAAGTAACAAACACACATACATACAAACATTCGCATTTATAATACTAGTGTTATGCAGATGGTGCAAATAGGGTATACACTACCGACTACACAATTACAACGTGGACGTCAGACTCACGAGGGACCGGGAGAGCATTTCATCGATTTTCGGTGACGTCGCCGGCGAAGTTAGTACTTTTATGTAGGAACTCGCATTAACGTAGGTGAACGTCTGGTTGGCGAGTCTTACAAGAAGCTATATGTTATGTAAGTTGAGGTTCATTACAAGTACATGTTGAGAAGTTTATAAATATGTCTGTGATCTTGAGAAACTTGAGAATCGGTAGACACATTATTAAAATTAGTTTGAAATTATCTCTATTAAGGCACTGAACGAAAGGACTGATGTGAATCACATATTTACCGGAAAAACTGAATTACAGAAACTAACAGTTTTCATGTATTTGGATACTTCAATATTAATTCTAGAGCGCCAGGAATTAAAGCACTGGCAGTCTAGACGTACAAAGTTGTTAAATGAGTTCCAATAAAAATTCTTCAAGCCGTTGTCAATGGAGCTTTAAAAAAGCTTGTTTAAAAAAACTTACTGGTTATTTCCTGCGTAGGTAGTTAAAGAAGTACCACTACCAAGTTTAATACTTATTGCAAAAAACTGAGGGTCAAGTGGTTCTGTTATGTTAAAATATAAACCGACAGACAGATATAAATATAGAGACTGAAAAGATGGGGAGAAAAAAACCGGTATAACGAATGACCCTAACGAAGTATAATTTAAAATCGTGAGTGCCCCAAGTTTGAATCGTGAGCAGGGACAGTAGCTCCCAATTTGATAGAGACTATACGAAATAATCGAATAACAAATACGTAAGCACTATAAATAAATTATATTAGGTAGATATTTGATGCTTTCATCAAAGTAGTTATTATGCAACTATTTCTGGAAGATTGGAATGACCTGACTGCTTGAACTTTATCTAATCAAAGAGCAGACGTGCTCGATCACAGAATGTGTACAATTACACGTTGGTTCATCTATTGCTTTCTCGTGAATTACTATTCTCTTTGTGTCTAGCGCTCAGGCAAAATTCCGAGAAAACACTGCAGGTTTATTGGAAACTGCAAGACGTTGGCACTGTAATTGACTAAGAGGAAAAGATAGATCATATCATTGTTATATTCAGATTTTTCTTGAGAGCATCAAGATAATAATATTCTGCTTTGTAATACTGTAGTAGTGAACTAAATCGTCGCTGAAGCTTCCAACATAACAGCACAAGAAACTGCACAACGAAACTCTTCTCAGATATAAGGTCACCGAGAAATGGGCCTTAAAATTTAGCATAACGTGATACCCTGGTGAAACTGCATCGTCTACGATGCGGCAAGTCGGTGGGTGAACGAACTGCGCTCGCCAGCCAAACCGGATAGCGAGCCTACCTAGCCGACCCGCCACCGCCACCGCCACGCCTCGAGGTCCGCGAGCCACAATGTACGACGAAAACATCATCTAAATTTAGAACGACGACGTTGAAAAAGTGCACCAATTATACTTACGGGATTGACTTGCTGAATGTGGCGGTCATCCTGTTAATTAGAGCTACTTACTCCAGAAACGAGATGACGAGTTTATTTTGTCGCCAAATTACCTCTTTAAATAAAGCTACAAAGCAAAGACGAAATGAGAGAAGACTAAGGATGCTGAACTAAGGAGGCTCGCCCTCCTACCTATTTTACATCAAAACATCAAGAATCTAAACGTATAGAGATATATAATCAAAGGCCTGATTGCAGCCTGCCAATTAGTAAGCTTTCGCAAAAGCCAACCCTAATGTGCATATCGTGTAGCCGTAATCAGGGGGAAAGGGAGGGAGAAAGCACCTAGATACATAATATAGTCCATCAAGGTTATCGTCAAAGGAGAGACTAAATATTAGTGAGTTTTTTGGTTCTTAGCAAGTGTTATCAGAAATTAAGTTTTAGTTATAAATATTTACCTAATTAGTCAAAAATGGAATAGATAGAGCTCCATGGCCTCAATACGACCACCACACAAATTTTTTTTCTTGATTTTTCCCATTTTTTGTTCCTCATTCGCCTTACACTTGATTTGTATTGTAATATGTATATGCATTTTTAAGTACAGTCAGTCAGCCAGTTTTAAGCATCAATTGAAAAATCATTTGATATAATTGTCTTTGCGATATTCAGTACCATGATGGAGTACTGCGTGTTGTGAGGTAAGTACTCTTTGGGTGTGTTGAACACCATGGTCTAGCACCATGCTTTTCAATTCAGATTCCAGAAATATTGATGCGATAAGTTTCATTGAGCGTATATAAAAATACCATCAAATAAGTCGATAGTGTCCTAGTAAGAGTCACATGGTCATCACTATAATTCATCATTATAATTGTGAACATTTTAAAGTACCAGGAGACCAAAATACTGAAGCGGTAAAGCGTTAATGTTTGGAGATGCAATGTACTATAGGCTATTTCTTGCAATCTATGCTTGCCTAGTACTTCTAGTAGTACATGCAACAAACCTGTACATAGCAAAATTATCGAATTAGCGGTATTTATCAATTCAGATGATCTGGCCCGAAAATTTTGAAGTTTTTATAATTTTTATAATTAATATAATAATTTTCGATTAGTGTGTAATCTTTTAACTTATATATTCGCCGTAGATACACTATTACCATTCTTCTCAAGCATGATACTAAAGCAAATGCTCTATAGATAGTACTGTCACTGTTAGCTCTACAATTTTAATGTTGCCATGTTCTGTAATGGCAAATATTCATAGATATTTTGGAAATTTCATTAAAAGGAATGTTGTTGATTGATTATAGTGCTGATTTGAATCTTATAACTTAACTGTATTTATTCTAAAATACTAAAAAGATTTTACAATTTTTCTATAGATGGTAGTTATGTGTTAATATTAGCTCCTTAATGTAACCTACTAAACACACTAGCCAATAAGGTATAATGTGTTGGTCACATATTTTTGCTAGCTGTACTTGTAGGAGTGTAGGTTATGTGGGGCGAAACAAGAAATAAACTAAACGTGGGATTAATAAGAAAATTTTTGGAATGGGGCAAAACAATGGGACAAATGCAGAACAAACCCTTCAAATTGAGTCGTAAAAATACGGTAAAAGAAAACTAAGACTTGCTAAAAAAATTGTTTGAATAAATTGAAACCTGTTTGTTGAATCTGGACTATTGTTTTTTTATTTTCTCAGGTAAAGCAACCCCTAGATGAAATGCTTGTCCATTCTTCTTGACACGCTTTTTGTGCGAGGCCGCCTTTACGCTTGTAAGTTTCACTCGCGTAAGCACCTTAATAAATATAATTTAAAATTACAAATGAAGGGTGGCTTAAACTAAAAAAACACTCATGGTAGCTACCTAGCTACCTACCTCACAAATATAAAATATTATTTGTCAATGAATCAACTCAATTCAATAAAAATAACACTTTATAATGACAGGCTTGCTAAGGGATTAGTAAGAATAAGAAGTACTGTGATCTAAAGTAATATTCTATATTATATCCAAAGGCTTCCTGTAAGAAATTGCACATGAGGTCGCCCATTGTACCCACTTTATTGACTTTGTTGACTATTGTTTTTCCTATGTGTTTGGTATTCAATCGTCAGTAAAGTATTATTGAATTGTATATTATTATTTTAAGCTACTAACTCTCTACCAAAATACATCACCCCATGTGGTCCTTTCAAGTGTTAAATAGGTACTTGGTCTCATCATCATTATCAGCCCATTACGTTCCCTGCTGGGACACAGGCATTTACTCATGGAGAGAGATGTATGGGCCATAACCCTACAGCACAGAATAATTAATAGTAGAACGCTGGCCCAATGCAGATTGGTGGATGTGGCATTTTTGGAGTAAAGTCTTGGACATGCCAGTATTCTTATGTTTTTCTTCACTTTTTTTAGAGCGAGTGTTAAATCTGTTAAACTGTTCTGTCTAAAGTTAAACTTAAGAATGATAAAGTAGTGCTGGGCCCTGCGGGATTCGAATTTGTGTTCATTAGATTGAAAATCGCTATTGGTAAAATAAGTACAATTTTCTAAATTTAATAATGCTACTAAAAGGCTGGGCCGGTCAACCTACATAATATATAATGTACAATTAGATCTAGAGATGGGTTATGATAAATCTGTTGTTAAGATCAGCTGATTCTCAAACAGCCCAATAGTAATAGCATTTTAGGAGAAAGAAATATAAAAAACTGACCTATGATATACCTAACCTAAATCACATATCGCACCTTCGGTAAGACAAGGGCATAATTATTAAAACAAATTTTGAGTTTCTGGAAGAACAAAGTCACATTTTGTGTACTTATGCCTTATATATTATTAGAAAGAAAGAAAGAAACGTTTCTTTCTTTCTTTCTAATGATATATGCCTTTGTTCTTCCAGAAACTCAAAATTTGTTTTAACAATTATGCCCTTGTCTTACCGAAGGTGCGATATGATAGACATTTTTGGAAAGAAAAGAAAATATAATGATTAATAATGACTTAGCAATATTTATGAAGTACCTAGTACCATGGCAATATAAATTCTGTATTACAAAATTTATTTCTACTTACCTACCTGCCTAGCTGGTCAAGTTAATTTCTCATGATCCCTTAAGTTAAATTGTCATAATTACTACATAGCAATAGCTGTGATAATTATACCTGCCTTTATACTATAGTTACCTATATAAAATAAATTAAAAATGTAGGTAGATTAAATCATCAAAAGCTATCCAAAACTATGATTAGCTGTTTTGTGTTTATAAACACTGATTGATGCTATTTGCAGAATGTGATTATCAAATTCTCTAAAATGCGGCAAAAAACTAATATATTCCCGTACTCACACGTGATAAGCTTACAACAATGAAACACTCAAGATGTTTTCCATCTCTATCTTCACTTCATTTGATTGACGTGTGTACGACAAGGACGGCTTCATAAACTTGCTGCCTATTGAAAGAGGACAGATAACTGTACCACATTTTTTTACCAGCCAGCCAGCTGCTTCGAACAGCTGTTCAAGCCGGTAGGTAACTATAGAAAATCTCGTAGGTAGTTCAAAGCATTGACATTTGACTTTTATTTTGGAAATAATTTGGTAATTTCCACTTCCCCACGCAATCATCGATTTCTCCCTACGTTGTAGGTTTGTAGTCCAGCCACGAAGAAGTAATGAAATACCATGATTTCCAATTTTTTACAATTACAGCTAGCTAGTATACTATGATACGATAATTTCCCTCATAATTAGGGCATACAAAAACGCTGCCTAGTATTAAACACGTGGTAAACTAGACAATGAAAGCGACATGAAAAGGGTACCATTTTGATTCCGTCCTCCATGTTGCGGATCCGAAAATGCGACCATTTTGCACGTCTCCAGCACAGATAACGACGAAGACGGGAGAAAATTACCCGAAACTCCCACAATAAAACCAAATTTTGTGTAAACACGCAATTAAATAAAACACCGGCCGGTCAATCATTAGACCTACCTTAACAAAGCTGATCGATGTTGTTGTTCCTTCAATATCCAGGAGAAGAGTTTTGCACTTCTTTACTATGTCGCTGATTTCATTGTTTTCACTCGCCATTTCGTTAGCTAAGTACTTCCTATATCACGAGTACTTTAAGAATATTTTCAGATTATTTGACTAGAAATTCTTCCACGCTACACACTACCCCTCACCGCCACAAGAAAAAAGCATTGATTGAGCGAAACGAAGCACGAACACGAACGCCAATCGGCGAGCGTACGGGGAGAAAATAACAGAGACAAATGCGTAAAATAGCCCAAGTTGGTGCAAGAGTAACAAAGATAGAACGTCTAAACAAAAGAGCGAGAGCGCTGCGGAAAATTGGAGAAAACGGAAGGATACATCCCCTTTTCAGAGCTCCCAACATTATAAATTGCTTTTAAATGTTACCATACCACACTGCTTTCCCTTGATTATAGGAACAAATACTTTAAGGGAGACTAAAAATAAAAATAAAGCCTTATTTGTTACAAAAATTTTTGGAAGAAGATGGGACCTTTGCCCAGCTACTGTGGTACTCTCTCTCTTTTACTTATAAAAAAAGACATACCACTTTATTCTCACCGACTCGAGATCAGCTGATTTGGTCATTTATAATCAAAGATAAAGTTTATAATATTAATTTAGGTGGACAAAAATCTGAGATAAAGAAAAAATAGGTACAAGTTTTATTTTTCCATCTACTTTTGAAATAAAGTATAGTATGTAAGTGGTGGTGTTTAATCTTTAAATAGTATAAAACAAAGTCGCTATCCACGTCCTTATTTCTGTTTCACCGCTTTCTTCTTCTAAACCATGCAATGGATTTTGATACAGTTTTCACTGTCATTTAGATAGTTTTTTTTACAGAAGTTTATTAATGTACTACATAAGTTATTGTATAGAATTCAATGTTTTGTAATCAAGTCGTCATAATATGACATCACATTAGTAAATTGCATCCGTGCGAAACAGGGCAGGTCGCATAATCTAAAATGTTATCCCTCACGAACATTGACATATATTCTACCGTAGTATACATATATATCAATGCTCACGAACTATGACCATTTGGACTATCTATATGACTTTATTGGTGTGTGGGTTGTCCAATTGCTTCTCTTTGTAAGTAGTTGGTTTTAGTAAGTAGAGTGTAGAGTTATTTTAAGTAATAAAGGCATTTTCCCGTTAAAAATAATGTATCTCGCAACGTTATGAATTTGAGCGGTAATGCTATCCAGGAACAGTTATTTTTTAATATAAGTTCAAATAACCCTGTTTGGTTATGGTCACTCTATTTTAATTCCTGTGTGGTGGTAGTTAAATAAGCGGCAAAATTTAAACTTTCTCATTTATCTCCATGTAACATTGAGGAATGACACCTCAATGCCATGTAAAGTTGTTGCGACTGGGCATTGAGGTGATTGAGGAATGACACTAGTGTAAGACCTCAATGCGACTGGGCCTTATGAGTGTTTAGCGTGAGGAAGAAGTTTAACAAAAAAGGCCTGTTCTAAAAATAAAATTCTTATCTGTATGTAAATGAGTACTTTGCTTAGTACTAATACTGTCCTAATATTGTTCTCAGGATAACAATGAATGTTGCAGGGCAAATAAACAATAAAATATTTTTCTCCATTATAATTCGATAAAATAGTTTACTTTACATATCAGTACTTTCTTTATATTTAGCCTAACTTAACATAAGGGTATCAAGAGTATCAAGATATAAAACTTAACTAATAACCTACATACAAAATGTTATCAAAGCGTTAAATAAAATTACCAATTTAATATAGAACAATAAACTTAGCGCACATACTTTTACATTTTGAAATGGTCTAATAAACTTTTTGACGTATTTTGTTTGTCTTCTGTTCTCATTTTTTTAACAAGTTTCGGAGTACTTGGGTTACTCTCGGCTTTACGTTTCGTCACCTGTGAATCACAAAATAAATTTTAAAAAATTAAAACAAATAGTAATGTGATCAATATTGTACCCTTCAGTAGTTGACGAAAAATACCTATCTAAAAATGTGATTTTTTTAAGGTGTGATAAAAATGTTTGTGTATGTTTATTGATCAAGTATGCCAAGCGCTGCAGGCGAGATTTGTCGTTAGGAATATTACTGAAAGTTTGTTATTTATATCGTATATCGTTAGGTATATAACTGGAGTTTAAAGTCGTAAATAATTTGGGCGTCCGGAAGCAAGATGGGTCGACGACATAACAAAAATCGGTTGAATTTGGACAAAAATGGCTGAGTCGAAGCAAATGGTATGATATGAGAGAGGCCACCCAGCATTGGGATTTGAAAGGGTGAATGATATCGATGAAACATTCTTTTAATTAAGTGACAAGTCAAGCAGGTCTTTTACTTGATGGCAAGCAACATGCCTGCCTATAACAGTACCAACCTGAACTTTGTTATGCAAATTCCTGCGCGGTACTGCCCGGCGCTCGTCACCCTGACACGATAACTCTTAAGTCTCATAATATAATGCCCAGTAACTTCACTGGCTACAAAGCCCTTCAAACCGGAAGACAGTAATCCTTGCGCACAACTACGTGGAAAGCGGTGGCACCTACCCAGACGGCATCTCGCATATGAGATTTTCATACCTTAGGTTCCTTTTCCTCTGGCGTGAGGGCGGTGAACACAAAGTTTCTCCTGCTGCTGGGGCCTAGAGTAGCGACTTTGGCATCATCGTCAGCCGCCAAGGGAATAGCCAGCGCGGCCAGCCTCGCTAACGCGCCGCGCCCGCGGGATAGCAGGGAGCCTTGGTAGCTTTGCTGAAATTAATAAACAACGATGTTAAAAATATCTTTACCTTATTCTATACTATGCTTCTAGAGAGTGGGAGAGAGATATATATGGGGGAGAGGGCAAGGGGGAGAGAGAGGGGAGATAGGGGAGGGAGAGAGAGGGGGGAGGGGGAGGGGGAGAGCGCGAGGGAGCTAGGGGGAGCGAGAGGAGAGATAGGGGGAGAGGAGAGAGATAGGGAGAGGGGGAGAGCGAGGGAGCTAGGGAGAGGGGTAGAGAGGGAGAGAGTTAGAAGAATGCTTTATTGCAAACATTAAATTAAAGAAATAACATAAAAATAATAAAAGAATGTGTAAATTTAGGGAGAGGAAAAGACGGAGAGGGATAACATAATCGTGTTATTTTTGTCAGTACATCAATGTTGGTTATTATTTCACCCATACTGCTGATGATAAACGGTGATGTGGCTAAAGATGAAGTATTTCGGATGTAAGTGTGTTTGTTACTTCTTCACGCTGTAATGGCTCAACGGATTTAAGTGAAATTCGGAATGGAGATAGCTTATGGAACATTCCGCTTCTGCCAAGTAGCCAACTGGCACATAAGAAAAATAATGTCAAAAACAAACATAAAATATTGTAACAAAAGTTCTAAAAAAATATGCCCCTCAGTTTCTTGCCGTATCTTCTGAGTAGTGGTTCTTTTTCCGATACGGTGGTAGAGTCCTTGTAATAATTGACGTTCATATAATAAGTGCGTCTGTGACGACAAAATTGAATAAAGAACTTTTGATTGATTGATTGATTGATTATACCCTAGATTGACACATAAGCTACTTTTTATCCCGAGAAACCGCGGGTGAAACTGCGGGGCGCAGCAAGTAACTATAACAAGTACCTGTAGCAGTGAGAACGGTTTCTTGGGGCTGGGTATGTCTTTACTGGTCTTCTTTTCGACAGGACTTTCAGTTTTTTCAGTGGTAGAGTTGTTCACTTCCATAAGTATGCTCGACATGGTCTTCGAGAGAAGGTTCGCTTTGATTATAGTTGTCCTGTTTACACTAATGTTGAGGCTATCGTCTGCATCGTCTTTGTTTTTCTGTAAAAAAATTATAAATGTATGTAAATTTAACTAAACTCACTATTTTAATAATAATTTGATTATTTACATACAATATAATAATAAATAATGTATACAGTGATAATGACTAAATTAACCTACAACAAAATTAGAAACTAAAAAAATATAAAAAACAGAATGTAGGTCGCCGTCTTCGGGTAAGGTTTTTTTTTACACTTAATAGATCTATGCTTGGCCACTATCTCGCCTGATGTGAAGCGATGATGTAGTTGAGCGGCTGCTCAGACCCGTCTCCCCGATGGTTCACCGAATATCATCCCGAAACACGACTAGGTCGCTTGACGCTTGGCTTTGTTCGGTGGGTGGTATTACAACCACGGCCAGAGCCTACCACTCCAAAGCGTGTAAGCTGGTTTCATCACGATGTTTTCCTTCACCGTTTTAGAGCATGCGTACAAAATCTGCACTTAACTATAAGTCATTGGTGCAGGGCCGACTCGGGATTCGAACCCAGGTGCGTCGGATTGAAAGGCGCACGAGTTCCCGCTGAGCCACACTCGCTCTCAAGGTTCCAAAAATGCTGGCGACGTTACCTTATACAAAAGCCAGACAGACTAGTTTGTTGGTCGATTCATTTTAATAATATAAATGCGCAATAGGGGATCGGACAACTTTTCAGAAAGTGTTTTAAATTAACTACAATGAATATATATAGCCATGAAAAATACTATTTTATTAAAAAACGATCCAAAAGTACCTAAAACTATGTTTAAATATTATGTTTCAAATATTGCCGCGCAAAAGGTCACCTCAAAACTTGCGATGTCATATGTAGGTAGAAACCGACAAACTCTTCGAAATAAAATTTGCAAAGAGATTCTAATACGTTTTGTGAAGTTTGGGGACTATATTGTAGTAATGGAACTAAAAAGTTAGCAAAAATACATTTTATGAAAAGCAAAAACGTAAAATAAACACAAGCTTGACTCACGGCACTTGCCTACAAATGACGTCATGCGCTGTGATTGTTGTTTCGTTTGAAATGAAGAACAGATTAAAAATGTCAGAATTATTTGTTAAAATATATGTCAAAAATATTGATTGAATCAAAGAAAAAGTATTAAAAAAATAGAATTCACGCATAAAGATGAACAATTAAACATATACACATTTCTTTTTTCTCAAAAGGCCGTTTGCATGTGTTAAAAAGAGAAAGCATTATGCGCATGACACCATCTTTAAACCCTGCGGGCCACCAGCCAACGGGCGTGACGTTTGTTGATGTTTGGTCGATACCAGCTGGTATTTAATTGTGTGCAGTGTTTTTGGTGATTTGCAAGGAATTTTGTGAGAAAAATATTATATCAAGCAGTAGACAAGAAGCATAGACCATGTCGTGTGTTATGGTGGGTTGCGAGAGCCGCATCGATGATTTGAAGCAGAAACCCAGGGCTATATCTTTTCATCGGTAAGTCTGATATGTGTATTTCACCTCCTAATGCGAATATTTGTATTTGCTAGACTTCTCGTACGTTTGAAAAGTATGTAAGTTACACTAGGTGCTATTTTAGCTTCACATGATGAGCATAATAAATCCCACATCTAAATAAACACGGATTTTTGCATACCGATCGACGTGTTTGGCATTTCATGTACTTGTCTAGTGATGTGGTAAAATTCACAACCATAGTATGAATTGTGCCACTTGAATAAATTATGTTTTAGTTAATTTCGCAGTCGATATTTTTCATTTTAACCGACCTAAAAAAAGTTAGAGGTTATCTATTCGATTGTTTTTTTATAATATGTTTGTTACCTCAGAACTCCGTCATTTATAAACTTATTCGGAAAATTCTTTTTGCGTTGTGTTTAGTGTGGATTAGTATAGCGATGAAGTGGTTCCATAGAAATTTCATCGATATGTATATGACCTTGGACTTCGAAGATACATTGAAGTCGTTTTTGTTCTATAAAACGTATACTTGTAGCTAATTAATTATGTTAAATATATTTAGAATTCTTAGGTTCTTGTTGTTGTTTTAGGTTCCCAGTGTTCGCAGAATTGCGAAACGCTTGGCTAAAAAACATGCAGAGGTCAAATTGGGAACCGACTCAACATTCTCGAATATGTTCTATGCATTTCGACGAATCGTGTTATCGAGAAGGTTCCCAAAAAAGACTTCTGCATTCTTATGCAGTACCAACAATTTTCCCAAGTCAGCCAGCGTATTCGCTAAAGCTAATTAAATATTGTAGTTTTATTTTAAAAAATGACCCACTGGTAAAATTTTCCAAGTCTCAAAAAGAACAAATTACTTTTCGCTAGAAAGGGAGCGGAGCTCCCCCTCTACTAAATTTTAACATTAAATATCTTTGGGCTTAAGTATTGAAAAATTTAATTTAATTAAGCTGGGTTAATTGACATAATAATAAAAAATCAATCAATTGTAAGAAATTATTTAAACATTTATTTAAGTGTACTTATAAGTATATTTTTTTGTTTGCAGAAAATACCTGTGAAGCGGAGGCTCATAAGACGAGTTTCGCAACTTATAGTTGATACTGATAGTAGTGCTCCAGCACTGGTTAGATTTTTATATGACTTGTATACAGGTTGTCCCAAAATAAAAATGTGTTGTCTGTCAAATGTCCATAGGTACTGTAAAATGTAATTAAATTGTAAGAAAAGTTAGCCTCTTTCATCGTGATGATGAAACGTTGACTTTTGGGGCATCTGTATAAAAAGATTTAAACAAATATAAGGTTTGGAAACTATCGTGAGTCGAAATATTCATTATAATAGGGGGTCGGACAACTTTTCAGAAAGTGTTTTATATTAACTACAATTAATATGTATAGCTATGAAAAATACTATTTTAATTAAATAACACTCTAAAAGTACCTGAAACGATGTTTAAACATTATGTTTCAAATATTGCCGCGCAAAAGGTCACCTCAAAATTTGTGACGTCATATGTAGGTAGTAAACGACAAACTCTTCAAAATAAAATTTGCAAAGAGATATAAATACGTTTTGTGAAGTTTGGAGACGATATTGTAGTAATGGTACGAAAAAAAATAGCAAAAATACATTTTATGAAAAGCAAAAACGTAAAATAAGCACAAGCTTGACTCACGGCATTTGCCTGCATATGACGTCATGCGCTGTGATTGTTGTTTCGTTCAGCTTTGCCAGTTATTCTGCCACCAAGTAGTAGTGCACAAGCATTACTGTGTTCCGGTTTTAAAGGCGTACAATGCCAGCAAAATTACTGGGTATATGAGACTTACGTAAATAATATGTAATGTCTCGCTTTGTGATTTTTATGGTATTTAAAGTTTTAGGTGGCACTGCAATTTTTATGGGCAGGAATGGCTGTTACCATCAGGCAAACGGCTTGCGCGTCTCACTCAGCTACATGAAAAAACCTCCCTTTTATAATTATGGTAGATATTGGTCAAAAAACATTTTCTATCTTTCAACTATTGTGAAAATTGTATCTAAGAAATGTATCTTCTTACAGAGAAGAATAATTAATAATGATGTTATTCTCTTGGTATGTCATGGAATCCTACATGCATTTTTAGCGAGACACAAGCCTCAAAAATATGTTTTTTAAATGTTAAAATAATGTTTAAATGTGAAAACAGAAGATACATTCATAATAAATAAAACAGAATAATTAATAATGAAATTATTCTTCATTGTAATGTATGTCATGCAATCTTAAAGCATATTTAGCGTTCTTATTGGTTAGATGTTAGATGTCACCGCTAGCGTAAATAAATAAATTCAACGTATTTTAAAAGTGTGTGATTTATTAATTTATTCCGTTCCAGCAGTGTAAAAGTCAATAGCCGGGTCCACACCGGCCCATCCAGAACCGCTCGAACTTGCGCGGTGCACAGTTGTAGTCGGTGTGGACGCGTCTTGCACATAGAGGTCTATGTGATACCTACTGGGTGTATCACATTATATTTCTCGTCCGACGCGTGCATGATACAATGCGTTTGTATCATGCACGCGTCGGACGAGAAATCAAAAGGAAACCACGAACTAAACACCCGATCAACTAAACAAACTTTTGATCGTGGACCGGAATGTAGATCGGCTGGTGTGAAATAGCTAAAGTATGCTTTATCTAGCGCGAACGAAAAAACGAGATAGTCTAAAGTGTTAATAAAGCATACACTACTTCCAAGCATACAATCAGTTCATCGTAACAAGTCCCTTCCTTCAAAACTTTACACGAGAACATTTCACCGCCGGTCTTACAAAAAAAATTTTGAACATTTTCTTATAAGACCGGAGGTCGAAACGTTTTATCGGTATGAAAATAGGACATCGCTAATGTACAATATATGTATAATCATTTGACAAGTAAGTAAATATAGACAAAGTGGAGACAATTGGGTATTTTTTGGGTATTGAGCAACTATAGTGGTCTCTTTTATTTCAAGTAACTTTTGTGATAAGTAGAAAAGGATGCATTCTGTTTTGGAAGTACAACTTTTTTCGGTAAATCTATACTATACTAAATCTTAGGATTGAATGATCTTTCTGGTTCGACGAACATTCGTTCTAACTACATTTTAGATTTTTTCTCGATTACTGTCCGATCCCCTATTTTGTGAGCTTGTCGCAAAAACTACTGAACATGACAAGAAATTATTATTAGAAGAATGAAGAGACATGAATTCTACTAATTCTATCCCACTAGGCCTACTAATATTATTAACTAGCGCCCACCCCGGCTTCGCACGGATGCAATTAACAAATTAAACTTTCTCTACTATACCAAAACTTAATTATATTGTATATGTTTTTATATTCATTTATTACATACACATTCCTTCGATAGGTATAACAGTATGTGACCAATTCGCCTACCGAAGGATCAATTTAATACTAAATAAAATAAATCAAAAATTAAATTACAATGACATTTAAACGTGTGCAGAAAACTATAGCTTAGCATCTCTGTATCATCACCTACAGATGGGCCAAGTAGTAACCTTAAATATTAATATTACGCTTCTGCATAAAAATCTCTAAATTACAGTAAAAACCGTACCAAAAAATTTGCGTGGTTTAATCATAATCATAAACATTTATTGCTAGAATATAGGTAGGTAATAATTATAATGTTCCTTATAATCTACCCTATTTAAGGGTGTGCAATACAATTCACATAAAAATAATTTAATTAATTTACAAGATGTATTTTTTTTATTTTAAATTCTTGGATTCAAATTAATCATTAGAAATAATTATTAGTTATATTAAATGTCAAAGTTTAATTAATTATTTTCATATGTCTTAGGTAGGTATAGGTTTAGAAGAAGTAAATAGAGAAACAGAAATGAGGACGCGGAAAGCGACTATATTTTATGCTAATTTAGATGTGAAAGCTTGTGATTACGGATAGATGGATAAACATGCATCCATCCATCCGTTCCTTAATCACGTAAAAACTACTCAACGGATTTTCGAATGTAGATTATTGTAGATGACCTATGTCCTTTAAAGTATCCTTTAATACTTTTTTTCCTGCAACATCAGTAATACATACTGAAAGTCAATAAATTAGACATTTCATTAAGTTGTCGTAATTTATACCTCATCATATTTTTAGACATTTTAAAAGGTTAAAAAAAGGGACAGCCTTGCATTGCTTGGTGCTGTCTTTCGTCGAGCGTTTTTCCGAACTGGTAGTCAGTTTACACATTTATTTTCAGGGCCCGGACTATAATTTGAGTATGGAAAAGAAAAGGACAGACATGCTTACCTTTTTTTCAGTCATGATATTTTACGTTACAATTTTTAACGTATTTTAATTGATTTGTAATATGTGTATATGTTACGGCTAAAAGCCGAAGTGCGGCTACACCTAGTTTTAGCCGGCTACAACTAGGTGCAGCCGGCCACATGCGGTTAAACTTATACTTATATAACATTTAAATTATATTTTATTAATTCAACTTATATAATATTTATAACTTATATAACATTTAAAAGTGCATTATTGAGCCTATTTAATAAATATCTTTGAAGAGCGAGTTTAGCTCAGAGGTAGAGTTTGGCTCAGTGGGAACACGTGCGACTTCCGATCCGACGCACCCGAGTTCGAATCCCGCTGGCCCCGCACCACTGACTTTCTTAAGTTATGTGCGGATTTAACACTCGCTCTAAAAACGGTGAAGGAAAACATCGTAAGGAAACCGGCATGTCCAAGAAATAATCACAAAAGTTCAAGGGCATGTGTCACCAACCCGCACTGGGCCAGCGTGGTGGATTATGGCCCATACTCTCTCTAGAGAGAAGGCCTGGGTCCCAGTAGTGGGAACGTGATGGGCTGATGAGGAATAAATATCTTTTGACTTTTTGTCATTACCATCTGTCTGAGGAACGTTTCCCTCTCGTGTCTTTGTTTGCGCCACTGCTCCTCGGATTCAAATTCCTCCTCTTGGGTATCTGCGAGTCCATCCGGTACTGTTCCAGTTTCTTCGTTGCCATCTGAAAATAAAACATTTACATTTTTTAATTTTAACTGGATGGAAGTGGCTGTGGACAGAGATGTTTGGAGGGAGATTGGGGAGACCTTTGCCCAGCAGTGGGACACAATAGGTTGATATAATAATAATAATTTTTACTGACTCTTTTCATAATTATTAACCCGAGACCAAGGGGGAATGTCCCACCAAAACATTTGTTAGTTTTAAATTAGTTCACTTTCAAAATGATTAGTTATGATCGTTAGATCGTCAAAACTGTATTACCTACTGGTAGGTCTTTTTATTTGGAAATAAATTATTTGATTTTGAATTCTTGTTATGTTTGCAAATGATTGAAGGCCTACATTAAACTGTGAACTGTTCTACATTAAACCTTTTGTATACCAAGCTTTTTAAGCAATGCAG
Source organism: Petrophora chlorosata (assembly GCA_951640565.1). Classification (NCBI taxonomy): domain Eukaryota; kingdom Metazoa; phylum Arthropoda; class Insecta; order Lepidoptera; family Geometridae; genus Petrophora; species Petrophora chlorosata. Next base: position 8,797,817 of record OX621207.1, on the reverse strand, counting down.
TCGCGGATTATGCATTGTAAGGTACCTTTGCACAACTATAAAAACTACGCGCGCTCATGCCGAGTAAAAAAATATATGTAAAAGGTCTTACAATAACTTCTCTCTAAAAACTCTATAGCATTTCGGTGCTACGATACCGAATTCAAAGTTGGGCATAGAAGCAAGAATTATATATTTTTGTATTTTATATGAATGTAATTTGTATGGTATAATTCAAAACGTTTTACTCACCCATATTTAGCCATCGGAACTTGCGCTGTCGGCCGCCGCCGCCCAAATCTCCGTCTTCAAACAGAAGCTCTTGGATCAGCCTCACTTCACGCTTGTCCTGGTCTAATACGTCACGCCTGGAACCAAACAGAGTATGATAGATTTCGACAATGAAAAAAACACTTTTACATTAAGGCCTATGTTTACAAGTTACATGTTTATGCAGAGTTAGCAATCACAATGATATATACAAAGATCCTTACACTAGGCCAAGCCTGTATCGTGAGGACCTGGATACGATTATACAAGTTCATAATTTACCTCAGCTGACAAAATAAAATATAAAAAAGAGAAAAATAAATTAGGTTACAAAGTCATTACAATGAAGGAAGTTACCCTTCTTTATATTGATGAACTAGTTCTAGCGTTTCATTTAAGTGGCATTCTGAGGCACGGAGAAATAACGGATGACGAAACGCCAAAGAACGTACGCACGTACGGAGTTACGGACGTCCGTCTGAAGTCCCACGTCAATGATTTGAAACATGAATAGGAGTTGTTATTTTAAGCTCCTCGGAAACATTATAGTAGGTCAGGACTACACTAGAGAGGCTGACAATATGCCAGCTTTTTCTTCTCACTTACATGTGTATCTGTCCGAGTTCCCGCTGCAGTTTCCCCTGGTGGAAGGTCTCATCATCACCCTCCTCTCTTTCCATCCGATCCAGCCCGGCCTCGTCTTCGTCGCCGGATCCCACCCACTCGTCTTCAGACGTCAGTTCCGCTTCATTCTCAAAGAATTCCGTCATTTTTCGTTTTTTCTTTGGGTTTTGAGGCTTCATTTCAATCTGTGGAGAATGGAGATGTTTCGATATAAGTTAACTAGCTGCGCCCCGCGGTTTCACCCGCGATTTACCGGGATAAAAATATATCATATGCGTTAATCCAGTGTATAAGCTATCTTCATTCCAAATTTCATTAAGGAATTCAACCACTCTACCACTGAAAAAGCTGAAAGTCCTGTCGAAAAGAAGAAGTAAAGACATACCCAGCCCCAACAAACCGTTCTCACTGCTACAGGTACTTGTTATATTACTATTAGTTACTAACTGCGTCCCGCAGTTTCACCCGCGGTTTCCCGAGATAAAAAGTAGCCTATGTGTTAATCCAGTGTATAAGCTATCCCCATTTCGAATTTCAATCAAATTAGCCGTTATACAGCGTGAAGAAGTAACAAACACACTTACATACAAACTTTCGTATTAGTGCGATAGTGTGAAGGTAGGCTGGTAGGCGGTAGGCTGATAAGCGTTAGGCATCTTCTGCAAGAAATTTCGCATACCTTTGCCAGATATTCAACCAACAAGTAATGTGCGAACACGTGATTTGAAAGGGCAATGTTTTAAGTGAAAATACAGCGGCAATAATAAGCGCGGTGATGTGTTGCATGTGCAGGGTTTCGCAAAACAAGGTTCTGGGTGGCCTTGCAACTTTTATGGATAGGCTTGTTGTTAACTATCAGGAGAACGACCTACGTCTCGCTACTTAGTACCCACAATTACCACAAATGATCATTATAATAATATTTTATACAATGCTTTTTGGCGTCTGCTTGCTGATTTCGTACTACTAAAAGCTGAACTAAACAAAATTATTTCAACGTCTTTACATAGGTTTAAATATTGCTTGGAAAATAACTTAGCAATTACTTACCTCGTTTTCTTCAGAGTCGTACTCTACGAGTCGTTCTGGATGCTCTTCTTCTATGTCTGAACCGTACTCCTCGATTTCTTCTTGTTCAGAGATTTCGTCTTCGTCATCTGAAAAAGTCATATCCTACTAATATTATGCTGGATGGATGTTGATGAGATGTTTTTTTTTTTGTAGAACTGAATGACCAGACGAGCTGGTCGTTTGCCTGATGGTAAGCAATACGCCAGCCCATAACAATAACAGCACCACCCAGAATTTTGTTTTGCAAAATCCTGCGCGGCACTGCACTGCGCTCGTCACCCTGAGACAATTAGCTGTTGAGTCTCATAATGCCCAGTAATTTCGCTGGCTACAATGCCCTTCAAACCGGAACACAGTAATGCTTGCGCACTACTGCTTGGCTGCTGAATAACTGGCAAAGCGGTGGTACCCACCCAGACGGCCTCTCGCATACGAGAAACCTACCACCTGTAAAATGTAAGTACTTTGTATTCCAGAATATTATGTATACGGTGAAAGCGCGGCGCGGGATGCAATTAGTTAATAATATATCACAGTCAAAATGTTTTGCAAAAATGTCTTTAACACGCGAGGCTCGAAAAGGGGGGAGAGGGGTATAAGGGGGAGTAAGATATCACGTGTATTTTTTTTTCGTTGAACGTGCAATTTCTGAGCCGAAAAGCGACGCGTGACCTTGACTCATCGTTGCCAAGCAACGTTCAGAAACAACCTGCAACCTTAAATGTCTGTCTGAACATTCTTATCACGGTGCTTAATCCAGAAAATTCTGATACTTGGTACCAAAAAAAACACGTGGGTAGTTTAGTTAGAAAGTTTTAACTGATGTTTTGCGCGAGTTGAACCTCACTTATCAGAGTCCACTCTGTGAACTGTGAATCGGATAGACAGATGACAGCAACAGGTTGCATTTGGACCCTTTTGATACGGAACCCTAGGGACTAATACTGTATTAGTAATACAGAATACAGACAGAGGCCTTACTCTGATTCGCAATAACGAATCTTCGTTCCGTCGGATGAAAGGGACAGCGCTATGCAATAGATATAAGTGTCTGTTTTAGTCCGCACGAACGAACGAAAGCAACTCAGAGTAGATACCTGAATTTATTTGTTGAATTACCTGAAATCTGTAGTGCTCGCTTCTCAGGCTTTCTCTTCTTGAGCTTTCTACGTTTCTTACTCTCAGTCACTGCTCCTTCATTTGTTTCATCATCAGAGTCAATGATAAGCTTCTTCTTTATTACACTCTCGTTGTTTTCAGCATGTTTTTGGGTATTTTTACTACCAACAAAGAATTTATTTGGCTTTGGCGAATCAAACTCTGGGTCATCTAACTCATCCAGAATTGATCTTAAATTGTCATCGACTATTTTATGATTGTTGATTTCTTTATTGTCATCTTTTCGTAACTCTATGAATTGTTCAGTCTCTTTTGGTTCTATACTGGCTGCAACATTGTCTTTTTCTCTTTCAATATCAACACTAGCAGCATTCGCGTTATTGGTATTTTGTACTTGACTTTCTTGAGAGTTATAATTGTCAAAAGCGTCGTATTTTTGGGAGTCACCCAGGGGTATTTCGTTATCTTCAACTTGTGAAACAAATTGATTGTTGTAAAACTGTCCAGTGCACATCGCTAAGATATCTTCGCCTATGGGTTGCGATTGTGACAGTTGTGTTGTTTGTATTTGAGATGGCAAAGGTAAATTGATTTGAGACTCAGTTACGGGACACATTTCGGCGATGTATTCTACGTTGTTCTGTGAAAATTATTCAAAACAATTTAGCCGATACAAATTAAACACAGATAATACAGTAAAAATTATACGAATATGACGCAACAAGGGACGTAATACTTGTAATATTGTTTAAAATAGTTAATAAATTATTTTTCAAAAATAAACTAAACCAACTTCAAACCCACAAATAGGCACTCAAAAGTGAAAAATAAATTAATGTAATTATCATAAGCGCTACCCACTCATATATTTGAAGTCTGTGCCATTAAAGTCTAATAGGTAGCAGATAAATACTATGTATATAGTAAGTACTTACTACTTCTAAGTAGTATTTATCTACTACCTCTTAGACTTTAATGGCACCGACTGAATTTCGATAAAATTTATATGGCACCACCTCTGAAGTATGACCTACCAATCAAAAATAGAGTCATCGAAATCAATTCGTAATCGCGTAACAAACACAAAAAAAAACATACCGTCGTATTGTAAACCTCCTCCTTTTTGAAGTCGGTTAAAAATATGAATATCTTTCATGCTAATTGCTTATCTTCAACATCAATAATAGTTTACATTAAGTATAATCAAATAACTAATAGGGCAATCTATAAAGTAGAAGGTATACTTACAACTTCCAAAGATTGTGTACTACAGACAACACTCAGTTTACCAGAATTATTCAAATCTAACTCAGTTGCAGTTTTCTTAGAAGAGTCTAGAATTGAAAACGTTTGAGTGAATGCTTCATCATTCTCATCTTTAGATTTTTCATTAGTTTCTGATACTAGCAAACCACTCTCCTGACTAGTAAATAAATCATCTGACGCCGATGCGTGTCTTTGGGCTAATGGCAACACTTCATCTGAAAACAAAAGCATTAACGAATAAGATCCCTAGAAGGCTCCCAAAAGCTGATTTGTAGTAAGGTATACTTATCAAAAAGGTACCTTGTGAAACAATCTGGCTCTCCACAAAATCTTCAATCACACCACTAGAACCACTTATTTCTTTAGTTGTTTCAACAATTTTCTCGATCCCATCATTTGGATCGTTCGCTTTCATTGCATCTTCTTCATCTGAGTCTTCAAAAGCTTTTAGAATCCTGCCTTTCTTTGTACGCGACTGTTGTTCTTCCTCCGATTCCAATGATTCGTCACTGTCACTATCCGATTCATTTTCTTCACCATCATTGTCACCTTCAGCATCTTGATTGTCATCATTTTGTTCACTGTCTTCATTACCACCGTTTTCGTCTTCGTCGCAGTCTGACTCTTCAGCCTCATCGTCAACTTCTTCAGCTTTCTTTGCTCTTGGCTTGTCTTTAATCTCGATATCATTTTCTACCGGCTCTTCCTCTTCCTCGCTTTCAGATTCTGTGAAAGAAAATGATGTAGATATGATAGGAACTCCAGACTCAATACTAAACAATGCAGGAAGTATGGAATGCATAGTAGTTCAAATATTTAAGTGATCCTAGAAGTTTTAGTTTTGTGGTAATCCTGTATTCGACATTAAGTTTCCCAAGAGCTAGAAGTTAGGGTCAGGTTAGGAACTTGTAATTTTAGCTTAGATATATTGTATTTACGTAACTTTCTAGCAATCGTTTAACAAATACACGAGCGGTATGTTTCGAGTAGTGAATTTAGATTCACTGCTTGTGAAAAATAAACGGTTTTAGTTTAGACTTGTTTCAAATGTTACTTACTTTCAGACTCGTTTATTTCTTCCTCGCCTTCAATTGCCGCTTCAATCTTGTCAATATCGTCTTCTTCTGATTCCTCACCTCTCAGCACTTTCAATTCATTTTGTTGTAGTTTCTCGTTTTCTAGACGTTTCGCCCATTCTAGCGATCGCTGTTCGGCGATCTTTTCTTCAAGTTCTTGTTTCAATTTCTTTAGTTGCGTGCCAGGTTTTAATCTGAAAATCAAAGAGAATAATGTTAGGTATAGTTTCGATCACATTCATTCATACATCATAATACAGAGATTACAATACTTAAGACTTATAATGAAAACGGACAAGAAAATAATTTACATTAGAATCAAAACAAACATTAAAAAAAATGATAAATGATCTTACTTCTTCTCTTTTTCTCTCTCCATTTCCTCAGGGGTTTTCAATTTTGAAAAGTATGTAAATCTCTCCTTCAACAATTCAATGCCAGATTTTCTAGGTGCAGCGTCATCGCTATCCAGGTCAATGATCATCCCCGGTCCTCCTGTTAACTTAGGCTGAAGGTTTAGAGGCTTGTCACGAATTAGAAATTGGGAATTAACTTTGTCTTCAATGTCTGTAAAATGAATGTAGGAAAATTGTAGAATATAACATTATACTGTGTAACAAAAATGAGAGTAGAAAAAATATAATAGGAAATGTTCTACAGTACCTTTAATTATTTCAGCATTTTCAATAATATTATCTATATCTACCATGTTAATATCATCATCTGAAAATTCATTATCCATTTCCATACCTTCACTTTGACCACTTTTATGTTCATCTTCATTGCTAACATTATTTTCTAAATTGCTAGTGTCAGAAATCTCAGCGTTTTCAACAATTGCATTAGTTATAATTGTTTTTTCAGTTAATTGCTCTTTGGCAATAGAACTATCAGTAGTTTCGGTATCTAAATGTAGATGTATTAATTGGCTATCAACTTCAGTGTTAGATTTTACATTGTCTTCATGTCTTAATACTATTTCACTATTTTTAACTTTTTTTACAGTTTCACTATTTTCATGAACTGACTCTTTAGATATTACTTCATCAGTACTTTTAGTAACATTATCATTCTTATTCTCTAGTCCTAAAATGGAAGTTGATGCACCTTCAGTATCTGTGTTAAACTTATCATCAGCAGTAGAATTTGCTGAATCATTGTAAACCAAATGCATACTGGAATCTGAATCTTGGTCTTTATGCAATTTAGCAGTGTCTTTCTCAGTTGGCATATTCTCTTCAGTATTTTCATGGAGATTATTCTCAACCGCGACATTTTCTTTTATTTCTGTATCAGTTGTACCAATATTATTAATATTTTCATTTGTTACTGTATTGTCAGGCTTTGTTTTATTGTTTCCATTAGTAAGGGTGTCTTTGTCATCATCAGCTAGGTTTTCATTAGTTTCTTCTTCAGACTCGCTTTTACACAGCTCCATCATCTCTTTCTGCCTTTCTTCAAGCATTTGTCTGTAATGTAAACAGGTTATAGAAGTTATAATTTTTATAAAAGAAAAGTAGAAGCAGAAATTACACCAATTATTTACAAAAATAACTATAAATAAAAAATATAAATTTCTTTGAATGTTCACATTTCATATGTAGCAAGTATTTAACAAAAATATTTTTGGTGGTATAAAAAACAATATTAAAAGGCATAATAAATTAATATTCATACACTTAATCATAATCATAATTTTATTTCATAAGACCTACTTACGCATACTGTTTCAGTTGCTCCCCATTCATTTTGATCGGCAAAGCTTTTCCATTAGAACTGACAGCCAGTTTTCTTCTGCTCATAATATCTTTCAAGGATAATGCCTTAGGTCTGTGGTAAGGTAACGATACTTCCTTTTCTCTCAACATGCGATTAGATTCACTCTTGATCTTTTGCATGTTCTCCATAGCCTGCTTTGCTGACATCTGTTAAGGGTGAAGCATTTTAAATACGTCAAAATCAAGCTTGGTAGCCCATTTGATGGTCAGTGGTCCCTTGATAGCATTGCAATGCCAGAACCATTGCTTGAGCATTGTTTAATGTTTTTGTAAATAAATATTTTATTCTTTGCTTGTACCATTCACTCTGTTTCTTAGAATGGGTTTTTTATAATACTTTATTATTACCTTAACCAATTTGTAGTGAATATCTCGTCAATTTCACATTATGTAGCCATTAAAGTTGTCAAGAAACATGATAATTCTATACCTAATGTCTCTTTAGCTATTAATAAGGTAATGTATAAGAAATTTACTACTTATACTAACTTATAACAAGAAACTCACCCTCTGAGGCTTTGGAGACGTAGGTTTAGTCATTTTTCTCCCTTTTTTCTGCTTATAAACTGATTTCTGTTGGCTGCTCTCTTCATCAGAAGTATCCGGATCACAGATAGAAGGTTTAAATGAAGACATTCTGTCCTTAATTTTCTGTAATTAATAATCATGACATCAATATAAGAATGCATACTAAAATGATATTATGCTTATGTTAATAAAATTTAGATGTTCGAAATGATTATGTTAACTAAGCAAATTTATTGCAAGTGTGTCGCAGCATATCAAGCACAACTGCAATTTTATGCTTTCATTTTCCAATAGGAACTATCATGTTCAATTCAACTCTTTCATATACCTAATAGTCTGCTATACCATTTAACACAGGATAACTTCATGAAATCAACTTTTTCTTTGCTACTACATTATCCCACAATCATATTACTTTCCCAGGTCATTACTTAAAAGTCAATGTCACCTTAGAATTGGTTTCATGGATATTATGAAACATTTACCATTAAAATTAAAAATAACCCTAATAGAGAAATGACCTGATAGAGAAATGGTATATGCATGGTAGCTGGCAGTGACTGCAGACATAGAGTCCAGTGGCCTGCTTTGGGAGAGACCTATGTCCAGGAGAGGGCTGATGGTTACTGAGGTGACTGAGATGGATGATGATGATGATACCAATACAACAAGTTAACAGACCTGTTTAATTTTCTCAATGGATGCCATTTCTTCATCAGATGTATTAGAGTTATCACTGTCACTGTTCTTATTCACGTCTTCCACAATGTTTGATGGAGCGGTATCTTTCTTTCTAGATGTGACAAGGCTTTTAAACTTATTTTGTAACATATTCCTTTTATTTTTCATCCGTAACTGCTGTTCATCGTTTTTAACAGCATCATCACTCCCGGACTTGTCAGAATCTGATAGATTTCTGCTGTGTGGTATATGAGACTTGTGTGTATCACTTTCATTGTCACTATATATTTTCGCTTCATCTTCCGTGTTTGTTAATATTGGCTCTTTTTTTCTTCTTGATGAGAGGCTTATAAATTTATTTTTTAGTTTAACTGGTTGGTTTTTAAGCTGTTGCTCTTCGTTTTGGGAAGCATTTTCACTTTCAGAATCTTCGGTAGACGATGGAATTTCATTTCTTTGAATACGAGTCCTGTGTGGCACGGTTTTGAATATACTGGCATCACTCTCACAGTTGCTACTTTGCAGAGTGGATAATGGCGTTTCGGTTTTTTTCTCCGAACCAGACACGTCCCGATTGAACATGTTTTCTCTACCACTGTCACTGTCGGAGTCGGAAAACCGTTTGATACATTTTATAAATCGCGTTCTTGGCGAAGCTTCATCGTCGCCGGAGCCAAAATCAGATCCTTTGAGGTTACCTATTGACTGCCGCACAGAATCAGACATTTTGCCGGAACTTCTCCGCAAAATTGTAAGGTCATCTTTAATCTCTTTTCCAATCAAATCATGAGACAATTCTTCCATCATTTAACTTCATATATGTATCTACTCTAACATGCACATCACGGAGCAAGGTAATAATTAATTTAAGTTAAGAGAAGACCGATTCTTTTACATTACCAATATCTTTTGTTTTGTTTAGTTTCTCTTACGTAGTTTTGTTTTCTCTATTTTCTTTATTATTATAACCCATTGTTTATCACTTTATTTTAAATTTATTTTTTCGTTTTGTTTTGGTTTAGAAAAACAGTCAGCATCAGCTGTCAAAAGTGTCAAACGGTCGCTTTTTCGCGCCATTTTTCGGATTTTTTATCTATGATTATTTTATCTATGACAGAAGGGGCGCGTTCAGTACCTAAGGCTCAGAGTAATAGGCGAGAGGGGTAAGCCCATTGAGGAAGACCTCAATGGGTAAGCCTGTCGTGTCGACTCCGTTTGGCTGTCTACGTGAAGCATTGAGGAATAGATGACTTGAAGCCTCAGAGTAATGACACCACTCTGAACACTCTGAGAGTTATTCCCTCAGAGTAATGACACTATTATAGTAATTACTTTGAGGCTCAGAGTAATGACACTACATTACTCTGAGCTCTGAGGTTATTCCTAAGACAACACAACACAACTTGCTGACAACAACTGGGGTTCCGTGCGTATATTTTGGGTACGCCTTTGACTCAGATAAAATATTTTGCTGTCTATTCGAAAGTCAGAATTAACTACAAACTGAGCTACAAACACAGACTCGGACAAACTACAACGCCGTTCCGTTTATATTTGCCGTGCATTCTTTGTCATTCATTCAGTCGTGAAAATAAATAAATATCCTTCTATTTCCAGTTGCCACCACCAGCAGCGCCTCCACTGGTGGCAATCGAGAAAAAACCCAGTTGCCACCGGTGGTGGCAATCCCAGAAGTTTTATTCTAAATAATTGTTTTGACTGAGCAACAAAGAATATTTGTTCTTTTTACAGGCCTTTTATTAACTTGCCATGTTTATTTGGGCCAAATCTTGTAAGATAATTCAGAACCACTTCCTCTAATTCTATGGAGTTGAAATTTAGCACACTTATGAAAGTACTAGTGTTTGGGCTCCTTTTAATCTGCTTGCGGTTCCAATTACGAACTTGTGAAAAACTTGTCTTGAAAATTGTATTTTTACTAATTTTACCTCACCTATGCTAATAAGGACACTTTGGATTATGGTAGCTCGAGCTAGGCATATGAATTTTATAAAATTGTTAATTGAATAACATGGTATTTGATTATGATGTGTATTGTCTTAGCAAGTACCAGGCGATCAGAAAGCTTAAGAAATTAAATTTTCGTACAATACGGTAAGTTATGTTATATTTTAGGTTACTAGACATTATTGTGACCAGTGGATTTTTCCCTATAAGAATTATTGCTTTTACAACATAAACTATGTTTATAAGTTTATATCGAACTGCTATTTTTTTAAAATGTTTTATTTTGAACTAATTAAATATTATTCCTACCTAATTAATTATTATTTCCTAATTAATTATTATTCCTACCCTATTTGTAAACCTTAGAATAAGTTTCCGAGTATACTAATATTAAGTTTTTTTGTACCAACATTTCTAAATGAATAAACAAATTATTATTATTATTAATAATAAACATGTTTAAGTCAAATATAAAAATTACTGATCTCTTCTGAGTTTCTGCTCACCTGGTACTTTGAAGGACTTAAATATTATTCGTATATATTTACTGTCTATTATCGATAGTCGATATTAAATTTATAACTGTTTCTAACCAATTATAATATTATATATTCTAACCTCCGCTAGGTTTCTGTTGCCTAGTACTTTAGTATTATTTATTCTACTTTAAGAGACTTGTTATTGTTGATTTATTCTTCAATTATTAAATAGTCATCGATAAAAGTTTATTTATATCGATATGGTATTATTACCACTATCTCGCCTGATGTGAAGCGATGATGTGGCCTAAGATGGAGCACATAGATCTAGAGAGAGACGGCAGTTGAGCGGCTGCTCAGACCCGTCTCCCCGATGGTTCACCGAACATCATCCCGAATCATGACTAGGTCACTTGACGGCATGGCTTTGTTTGGTAGGTGGTATTACAACCACGGCCAGAGCCTACCACTCCAAAGCACGTAAGCGGGTTTCATCACGATGTTTTCCTTCACCGTTTTAGAGCGAGTGTGCAAAATCTGCACTTAACTATAAGTCATTGGTGCAGGGCCGAGTCGGGATTCGAACCCAGTTGCGTCTGATCGAAAGGCGAATGAGTTCCCGCTGAGCCACACTCGCTCTATATATATAATTGCTACCACTTGTGGCGCAGCTGGTGGTGGCAACTGGAAATAGACGTAAAAACACTGACGTTTTGCTCTAAAGACTTTAGGCGGCAAGTTTAACTTTCCATGACAAACATTTGCTAAAGAAGTATTTACTTATAACGTATCGAAAGAATATTAGAAATAAGTCATGATTCAACTGCAGCTATTCTGTACAAACAGTTGGACGACGACGGGCCTTCGGCGGTATCGGTTGTCCAATTATTACTTTTAGTTGGACTGACCCCATAACTCAGTGACGAAAGATTACCATAACTAGACCCGTGGTCCAAGTCCAACTGATCTAATGCGATTTTTTTCATTCTATTAAAAAGTTGAACATTTTGGGTGTTCAATATTGCAGACATAAAGGCCCCGCTGGCAGGCATTGCTGAAGAGCTGGTCGGCCGCTGCGCGCGCCGGCTACCCTAGTCTAAGCCGTTCCGACAACTCCTGTTGGCTGGTATTGTGGCTTTATACAGGAAAAAACAAATTATAAGTGGAAAATGGAAATTTTATAAATATAATAATATGAAGAATGTATGAAGAACACAATTAAATTATCAATAATTAATGCCCATTGGACCATAATCAGATGTTGGATTAGGATCTTTTTGTTTAGCAGGTAGGTCACAAATAACCGCTTCAGCAGTAGTTAAGAGGGATGCTACTCCACTAGCATCGGTGAGTGCCCTTCTTACAACTTTCGTGGGGTCGATAATTCCTTTCTCTATTAAGTTCACAAATTCATTATTTAATGCATCGTACCCAAAATTTTCGTCCATATCTTCAACTTTAGATACTATGACAGAGCCATCGTATCCAGCATTGCTTGCAATCGTAAGACAGGGAGTCCGTAATGCTTTTTTAACTATGCTAATTCCTATTGCTTGGTCAGAATTAACTGGAATTAATTTATCTAAAGAAGGAATGCATCGCAATAATGCTGCTCCACCACCAGGAACTATACCTTCTGCTATCGCTGCACCAGTAGCATTGAGAGCGTCGTTGACACGATCTTTCCTTTCGTTTACATCTACTTCACTGCAGCCTCCAATTAGCAGAACTGCGACTCCAGATTTAAGCCTTGCCCACCTTTCGTGAAGCCGTTTTTTATCGTAGTCATTTTTTGTCTCTTCCATCTCATATCTAATCTGTTGCATACGTTGCTCTATCTCATCTTTATCACCTTTACCTTTCAGTAACAGTGTAGAGTCTTTTGTAATAACAACTTCAGCTACTTGACCGAGACTTTCAGGCAAACAATCTTCGAGTCTAATCAGGCATGCATCATCTTCAAATACTACCCCCCCTGTAGCTGTTGCCATGTCGATAAGACAATTTTTACGAAATTCTCCAAAACCTGGAGCTTTGACTGCAACTACTGGTAAACCTACTTTTAACTTATTTACCACTAATACGGAGAGTGGCTCTGCGTCAAAATCTTCAGCGATAATGACAAGGGGTCTTTTCTGCGTATTAGCTATTTCCAAAGCTGGTACTAACTGCTGAGCAGTAAATATTTTCTTTTCACTATATAGAACGTAAGCGTTATTGTATTCAACTCTTGGACCTTTGGAAGAATTGATAAAGTATGGAGAAACGTAGCCACGTTCAAACTTCATACCTTCAATTATTTCAAGATCATCCTCTAAAGTTTTCCCGTCTTTTACGGTTATCACTCCATCTTTACCGACTCGGTTCATGGCCGCGGCGATCAGCTTCCCTATAGATGTATCTCCATTTGCAGATATTGTGGCTACCTGCTCAATCTCTTCGGAAGTGTTTACAGCCTTAGACATTTCCTTCAGTTTTTCTTTTACTGTTTCTACTGCCAACATAATACCTTTTCTTATCTCAATGGGGTTTGCTCCTTTAGAAATGATTTCAAATCCTTCTTTTGCAATCGCTCGTGCCAAGACAGTGGCAGTTGTAGTCCCATCGCCAGCTTCCTCGTTAGTTTTACTTGCAACATTTTGTACAAGCTTTGCACCAATATTCTGGAACTTGTCTTTCAATTCAATGCCTTTGGCAACAGTTACCCCATCTTTTGTAATTTTGGGTGGTCCAAACGGTTGTTCCAGAATAACGTTACGTCCTTTTGGACCCATGGTTATTGCAACTGCATCTGCAAGTATGTCTACGCCTTGAAGCATTAGTGATCTCACATCTGGGCCAAATCGGACTTCTTTCGCATAAGCCGTCGATACGCATGAAAAATATCGTCTATCAAAACGACGAGGAATATTGCGTACACGAAACATGATAAATATTTATTACAGAGCACAAACCAAGTTTTACCAAATCGTTTTTCGAATATTAAAAGCGTCTTGTCTGTCTATATCTGAAATATGCGCCAAAGTCAAGAAAACTACGCCATAGTTGGTTTGAATTTAGAATGTTTTCGAATGAGAGTTCTCGAATCAAGGAGGTAAAATAACTCTTAGGCTCAATTCACACCGCAAAAAGATGAGCAGTCTGGTCTGGTATCCACCAAAGCGGCCGTCCCGCTCCTATCCCGATGCTTTCCTCCTCCTATCCGGTTACCGACTCGCTCCTTTTTCAGTCCTCTTCCTGTTAATAAGCAAGATTTAAAAAATAATTGAAGTGAAAATTTATTTTCTCTCATTTACTTACAAGTATAATTAACTTCTTATCACGTTGGTCTGGTCCCGATCCTGACCGGCTCCTATCCTGATCTTAACCTGCTCCTATCTAGTATGAATCAGCCAGAAAGCCTCTTTGAGGAAGTGTGGTGTAGGGTGGCTCGCAGAGACAAACGCCTTGTTAGTTCTTATACTTACGTAAAGTAACTTTTATTTTTATTTTTTGCTATCAATGATGAAAAACATTGGTCCCTATGCTTATTTTTACAGTTGCCTTACATATTATAGGCAGATTGCACAAACTGTGCAAAGCTCATACCATTACATTTAGAATTTCTGAGATGCAAGGCCGCAAAATGAGTAGGTACCATTTAGTGTAAGACCTCAATGGTAGGTACCTAATTAACAAATAATGTCATTTGTCAATGTCAACATGGCGGAAACTAGTGTTGCAGAACTATCGACATTCTGCCAACTAGTAGTTGACTTAAAAAATAAGTTTCAATAGCACCCCTTACACGGACACTTCCGAGCGTGCGAAATACCCGCGCCACTCCGTTGCGGGCTTGGAAGTTTACGAGTAAATTTAATTTGGCGCGCACCCAAAACTGGCACTCCATCGCCCGCGCACGCCTAACGCTTCAGAGCTCATTCCAAAGAAACGCACATTTGTGTTATGTATGCTGACATATAGCTCCTACCTTCAATCAGTTGTAGATTTAGATCTTTTATCTCTTTCTTTCGTATTAAAACCAGTCTTGAAAATATGGTGGTTTGATTGCGTGCTACGCACCTAGTTATTCCTCAAACAAAACATTGGCGACGAGCTACGAACCCTAAAGTGCAGAAACAACGCGCAGATCATACAAGACTCATAAAAAACATGAATTTGAGCCAACTCCATGAATTTAAAATGAACGTGGATCGATGGTCGACGTACGTCAGCAGACTACGAGCGTGGTTCGAGATACACGAAATAAAACCCGCGGAGTACTCCAAACACTTGGTGGCTGTCGTGGGAACAGAGCCCCTGGATCTCATAATCGACTTGTGTTTCCCCGAAAAGCCAGAAAAAGTGGACTTTGAATCTATAGTGAAGTTAGTAGACAGCCATCTTGCACCGAAGCGCTCCGTCATCGCCGAGCGAATGATATTCAGATCGTGTAAACAAAGCGAATCACAAACGGTGACGGAATATTTAGCACAGTTAAAGAAATTAAGTAAAGCTTGTGCATTTTCCACCACAGAGATACTAAAAGATAATCTCAGAGACCAATTCGTGTTCGGATTGAAAAGTGACAAAATCAGACAGCGTTTGTTGACCGAGGTCGATCTACCATTCGATCGGGCCGTGGAGTTAGCACTTTCATTGGAGGCTGCGGTCAGGGACTCGCAGGAAGCGGTGGCAGCTATAGGGACCGCCGGAAAAAGCGATCAAGTGTATGCGATCGGCTCCCGAACTGGACCGTTCCGCGGCGCCAAACTGGCGGGTGGTGGCGGCCGTACCGGCGCCAACGCGGCGGGCAGAGGCCGCGGCCGAGCAGGCGACTCGGCGAGGCCGGGTGGTTCTCAACCACAACACACAAGATGCCATCGCTGTAATCAATCACATCGTGCGGACAGGTGTCCGTTTATCAATGTGGAGTGCTTTGAGTGCGGTAACCGGGGTCACATAGCCAAGGTGTGTCGTTCGCGTAGAAATGGTGTAGGCGTGCACAAGGTGGCCGCGGAGGAAACAAGCCCTCTCGCGTCCAGCGAAGAAGATGATGAAGTTTATCAGTTGAGTGATAAAGAAGAAGATGAGCGTTGGTTGCTGCGAGTGGCGGTCAACGGCAAACAAATTACAATGGAAGGTGACACCGGAGCAAGCATGAGTATCATTAACAGAAGTATGTACGAAAAATATTTTAGTAACATAACGTTAAATCCGCGTAGGT
The DNA here is from genome assembly GCA_951640565.1 of Petrophora chlorosata. Classification (NCBI taxonomy): domain Eukaryota; kingdom Metazoa; phylum Arthropoda; class Insecta; order Lepidoptera; family Geometridae; genus Petrophora; species Petrophora chlorosata. The sequence continues at coordinate 8,781,772 of OX621207.1, read as the reverse complement.
CTAATTTGAGAATGTACAATGGTCAAAAAGAAAAACCAATGGGCGAATTTAAATGTAGTGTCACGCTCAACAATAAAACAGTGCATGACTTAAGCCTGGTAGTTATCGATAATGATGGCAGCAATTCCCTTTTCGGCCGCAAGTGGATGAGGGCGTTTGGCATTCAGTTTCCTTCGGTATCAAATCGCGATTCGTTAGCTCACATCACAGAAAATCACGTTGACGCGCAAACGGCTGTTAGGTTGTTAGAGAGTAAATTTCCTGAAGTGTTTTCGCCAGGCATAGGTGCTTTTAACAAGGGAAAGATAAATTTGGAGTTAATGCCGGAGGCAGTGCCGGTATGGAGGCGCGCGCGGCCAGTGCCCTTCGCGCTGCGGCCTGCGGTGGAGGCGGAGCTGGAGCGTCTCGAGCGCGAGGGCATCATCACGCCGGTCGAGTGGAGTGAGTGGGGCACACCTGTCGTGCCTGTCATCAAGAAGTCAGGAGAGGTAAGGTTATGTGGTGATTTCAAAACGACTCTAAACCCGGTATTAATAGACGATAAATATCCGCTACCCAGAATAGAAGACATTTTTGCATCATTACAGGGTGGGAAAATATTCAATAAAATCGATTTGAGTAGGGCTTATCAACAACTGATATTAAGTGACGAGGCAAAAAAATGCTGCACGATTGTTACGCACAAAGGTATGTTTACGTACAACAGGCTACCGTTCGGTGTAAAGTGCGCGGCCAGTAAATTCCAAAGGGTGATGGAAAAACTGTTTCGGCTACCAAATGTGGCTGTTTATCAGGACGATTTATTAGTCAGCTCGAAAAATGAAAATGAAAGCTTAGAAACATTAATTGAAGTTTTCAGAATATTGTCAGAGAGTGGTCTCAAGATAGAAAGAAAGAAATGCAGTTTTTTCAAGAAATCAGTTTCCTATTTAGGTTATGTAATTGATGCAAGCGGGTTAAAAACGGAAATGTCAAAAATAGACGCCATAAACAGAACGCCACCGCCAAAAAACGTAAGTGAAGTAAAAGCGTTCTTGGGACTAGTGAACTACTATGGAAAATTCGTTCCTAAGTTAAGCGACATTTTAGAGCCCTTGCACGGATTGCTAAAACACAATCGAGAGTTTATTTGGTCTCAGGAATGTGACTATGCTTTTAAACTTATCAAAAACGCCCTAAGTAAAGCCCCCATTCTCGCGCACTGGGACCCCACGTTGCCCACGGCCGTGACATGCGACGCGTCGCCGTACGGCGTCAGCGGCGTGCTGGCGCAGCGGGCGCCGGACGGCGAGCTTCGACCTGTCTTGCACGCATCGCGCACGCTATCGCCGGCGGAGCGTAATTACTCACAAATTTGTCGTGAGGGGCTAGCGATCATCTTTTCCGTCAACAAATTTCATGATTATTTATATGGGAATAAGTTTACATTGATCACTGACTGTAAACCTTTAGCGTCAATTTTCAGCGAAAAAAAACAGATACCGTCGATGGCAGGCAATAGACTGCAAAGATGGGCGGTAATACTGAGTGCATATAATTACGAAGTAAAATGCATAGGTTCTAAACATAACTGCGTAGCGGACAGTTTGTCGAGATTGCCAGTGATCGAAGAGGTCAAAGAATATCGATCCGAGTCTTACATTAATTTTATATCAGAACAGGCTCCTATAGATTTCAAAACGGTGGCCAGGCACACCGCCAAAGACAATATTTTACAGAAATTGATTCATGCGATTAGGGCTAACTGGACGTATTGTAAAGATAAAGAATTAAAAGCCTATTTTGACATAAAACAGTATCTCAACGTGGAGTCCGGTTGTGTGTTATTCGGTCATCGTGTCATAATACCGCAATCGTTACGAAGCGCGATACTAGGCATGTTGCATTCCTGTCACCAAGGTATAGTAAAATGTAAAAGTATAGCTAGGGGGTATGTATACTGGCCAGGAATAGACAGCGACATCGAGCGCGAGTGCCTCGGCTGCGCGGCGTGCGCCGCGACTCGCGTCTCGCCGCCGCACGCGCCGCTCCACCCGTGGGTCTGGCCGCAGGTGCCATGGTACAGAGTACATGTGGATTTCTTTTCCTTGGGTAATTTGACTTACTTTGTTCTGGTTGACGCTCACTCCAAATGGATTGAAGCTCAGTGCATTGGTAGCACGTCCGCAAAACTTACGATAGCTAAACTGAGACAGGTATTTAGTCAGTTCGGGCTGCCTCACGAGTTGGTGTCGGACAACGGTCCGCCCTTCAATAGTAGCGAGTTTAGGTCATTCATGGAAAGTTGCGCTACAAAACACATTTTAGTTTCACCATATAAGCCGAGTAGCAACGGCGCTGCCGAAAGCGCTGTCAAAATCGTCAAAAACTGTCTAAAAAAGGCGTTAGTAGAAAAATGCGATTGTAACAGCGCCCTAGACAAGTTTATGTTGTCATATAGATCAACCGCTCACAGCTTAACAGGTAAGTCACCGGCTCAGTTGTTGCTGGGCCGTCAACTCCGCACTCAGTACGACATATTACGACCCAATATGAATGACATAATAGTTAAAAAACAACAAAAAATGGCAGATGACAGGAAAGGTATTGAACGCAGCTTTAATAATGGGGACAGAGTTTTTTTCAAATGTTTCAGGAACAATAGGTTCACGTGGGAGCAAGGGGTTATAGATAAATGTATGGGGCCTGTCACGTACCTAATTTTACATAATGATAAAAAGTTTAAAAAACACGTTGATCACATAGTCAAGCGCCGTGATGATCAGGTAGGAAAGGAAAGGAGGGAGAAAGAGATGATAGAAAGCACTGACATAAATACCGAAGTAAGTGATTTCAACATTATGCCAAGCGCCATGCATTATGATAACAGAGACGTCATTAGGGTCGAGACAGATTCAACTACTATAGACAGTAATATCAATGAACCAACTCATCCAAGAACGATCATGTTACAGAAGGAAACTAAAACGCCGAAACGCACACGTAAACCGGTAGACCGTTTTGTGGTCGCCCAAAATCACTAATCGCTATACAAGTGATAAAAAAAATATGTACTTAGTCACCTACGGCAATAACAGACAGGCTATAAACGTATCTTTATATTTAAGTTATGAGTGTAAGCCATTACATATAAATGTTTGTAATGTTACCTATCATATGCATACCTACTTAGTATTGTATAAATATAAATACGTCATACCTACTCTAATGATAACGATAGTTGTAAGTACGCGTAATTTAATTAAACTATTTAAATGTACCTTAATTAATATTTGGACCCGTTAACGTAAGTAGTAAGTAGTGTTAAAGTTAAGAACTGATGTGAACAATATTATGACATTCAGGCACTCATTGTATTGTACTTAGGCACGTTGTATATTCTAGTAGTTTTTGTAGCCTTAGATATTAAATTATGTTAAGTAAATGTAGCTGGCTGTTGTGCTTAGATATAGTTGTGTTAATATACCTAATTGCATAGATAATGGTATCATGCTACTTGGATTCTATTTATTATCATTGTATGTTCTAGACAGAGGGGGGAGGATGTTATGTATGCTGACATATAGCTCCTACCTTCAATCAGTTGTAGATTTAGATCTTTTATCTCTTTCTTTCGTATTAAAACCAGTCTTGAAAATATGGTGGTTTGATTGCGTGCTACGCACCTAGTTATTCCTCAAACAAAACAATTTGAACGCTAAAATGGCAGTTTGGAGCGTCGACAGAACTTTTGTTGCCTAGGGATACTCCACGCGCAACTCCGAAGTGTACGCAAAACTAATGAAACGCATTTAGACGTGCGGTTTAATGCGTCGGTCGAGCTAAGAATAAATCGGAGCGCGCGCCGAAGTGTGGTGTCAATAGGAAAGAATATATTTTGAACATCTCCAATAGTTAAATGCACCCACACGTATAATTATCTCGTCACTTATGGCACTGTAAAATGCAGATATGTGTTTAAATAAAGCTGGTACTTAACCTAACCGTAACCAATAACTTGTGTTCTCTGTTTTGACGAACTAGTCGTTTCTCGTTGTTCAACTACCTGGCTCTAATGTTTATCCAGCAATATCTTGTTTCAGATCTCGCACTTGTTTAAAAGACTTTCATTAAAGTTCTAGGAAACATAATATCCGGAAAACTCGACACACATCAACCTCCCGAACAAGCAGAGTTCCTCCACGGTCTCTCTACTACCGACCACCTTCACTCCATTAACCAACTTATAGAAAAACACACAGAATACAAACTGCCTTTGTACCTAGCATTTATAGACTTTACTAAAGCCTTCGACAGCATAACTCACACCTCAATATTCAATGTACATAAAAATCAGGAGATAGACCCCACATACATACAAATTCTACAAAAAATATATTTAAAAATAGTACTGCTGCAATTAAAATTCAATCTATTGGTCCAATTTTCAATATAGAAAAAGGGGGTCAAACAAGGGTACCCTTTATCTCCAAAACTTTTTTCAGCCGTTCTAGAGGGGATTTTTAGAAGCTTGGCAGCCAGCTCGATGGAAAGGGGTATTGTCGTCGGGAAGAAGAGATTGACCAATCTCCGTATCGCCGACGACATAATACTTTTCTCATCTTCAGCTTCTGGGTTGACACATATGCTAGAAGACCTTAGCAAGGCAAGCTCCGAGGTCGGACTGATGATGAACATGTCGAAGACCAAAGTCATGACAAACAGTGCAAAACGCCGAATACACGTAGGTGGCGGGGAGATAAAATATATTCATGAGTATATTTACTTGGGCCAAATAGACTCCTTCCAGGCGAGATAGGATAAAGAAGTTGCTCGACGCACCGAAAACGCCTGGAGGAGCAATTGGTCCATGAAAGATCTAATGAAGGGCAAACTTCCTCTCTCCCTTAAAAAACGACTTATGGACATGTGCATTCTCCCTGTGCCCACATATGGCGCACACGGAGTTAAAGTCACCGATCGAATACGTAACACCACACTGCGCTCCAGAACTCAGATCACTGATGTCACTCAGAAAGCTGCTAGGTTGAAATGGGATAGGGCTGGGCACGTCAACCGCATGTCTGTCGAACTTTGGGCCAAAAGAACAACCGCATGGGCTCCCAACAATGGACGCAGACAACGTGGCAGACCAAAACGGAGATGGCGAGATGAGCTGGATACATTCGTATTAGATTGGCCTATTCTATCTCAAGACCGCATGAAATGGAAGGAAAGTAGGGAGGCCTTTCCTTGCAGTGGGACGATATGGGCTGAATATAATAATAAATAATTTTGTTTCAGGCTTGAATTGTATTTGACAAAAATCCTTAGATAACATCGTACAATTTTGACATTATTTGTTTATTTACTTATTCTAGTAGTGACTTCTACTAGAATCTGAAAGTTTGCGTATTCTTCTTTAGATAATATCGCAGCAAGCGATAGCGTTAACGATATTGTGACTAATTTTCGAGTACTAGACTATATCGATTCTATCGATACGTTCAATATTATTGATGTGCTACACTAGCGGATATTATCACTATCAGTCTAATTGGCGTCTTTCTTGGCGGAAAGTGAAAAGTGACATTTCGATTTTGTTTTATTTTCCAAACAAGTATTATTTCGAGTGATCATGTGTAATATCGGTGAAATATTAACCATTACGTGTTCGTAAACGTGCACAAGTGTAGGCAAATGAAAAGAAATAGAGAAAAACATCATTAGCTTTTTATGTTCTTCCAAAAAGGCCATGGAAAGATTGAATAACTAGGCACTAGGAGAGGGTCCCGCTTGTTGCTGATGTAATGACCCTCATTCTCAACAAAATTAAAATAAATTAAATATGTAGTAAACTATCAAATAAAAACTACGTAAGACATGGCGGTATGGTTCTAGAGACTTCAGCCTACCCAAAGGGGCGAATTAAAAAAAAAACTAACAGTCAGTGTCAGACAGACTGTCAGTTAGACATGCGCAAAACAGTGCATTGAAAAGTAATGTGATATGGCATCACATTTCGTACCGAGTAATATTTCATTACTTCATCACCCCAAACATCACCTGAGATGGTCGCGTCGGACGCACTATCTATCACTTGTGTGATATTGTAATGGAATGCTCGAATGCAATAGCAAGTGATAGTTATAGCCATTGAGGTCTTACACTATAGAGGGATAATTACGAAGTTTTCCGACCTAAAAAAGGATAGCGCTATACAACAGGCTCTTATAAAGAACGAGGTACAACTATTATCATATTGTCTCTATCGCGTAACCCATTTTCTTAACATTGGCCATGACATGTTAAGTCAAAATAGTGGCCCGGCAGGGTCGGCTTGTGTTTTTTTAATTTGTGTTGTGGTATTTTTTATTATTTTTAAGTGAATCTTTGTGAATGTGTACTAGAAACAATTTAGAATTAAATGTGAAAAAATATTCGGGTGTTCCATTCATGGTGAAGTGAAAATTGTACTGAAAGATTAAGTTTTCAAACGTTTGTGTTTTTCTTGTGTTTATTGATGTTTTTCGGTGACTATAATTTATGTGGATGTAACTATACATCGGGTTCGACAATTAGAACCTGCATTTGGCTTTATATATTCAGTTTTCGGTGTTATTTTGTTAAAACAACATTGACCAGTTTCGTGTGTCAGTGTGGCCATCGTATAAACATTTCAGTTCCCATTACGTCGGGTAACAAATTGCATATTTGTGTAAAATGTTAAATGTTTTAAAATTGTGCATTCTTAAACCATTTAATTAAGATATAGGTAATAAAAGTATATAGATTATAGTTTTTATTTAATTTGAAATTATAAAAGTTAAAGTTTAGTAAGAAGAGAGTAGAATTGTTTTAATAGTAAAGGCATTCGCCTCTTATGTAAGAACATATGTTGTAAATAAGTTCTTATTTTGTGTAATAAATTTATCTTACAGGTCCTTGCTGTCGATTACTATGGCCAATCATCCAATTCCATTGATGGATCACAATCCTACAATAAAAATGTAAGCAACGAATCTCGGATTTCTAATCCTAATTAACGCCACATAGTGAGAACGAGTTCATGAACGTAGACTTCATCATCATGTGAACGTCAAGGCTGTTCAGGACACAAAAGGACAAACCGTTACGGGTTAGTGTAGTGAATTGACAGTTATGTATAGTTAGTGCTATCCAATACGGTGGTATGGTCAATGTAATAATTGACTTTCATAAGTACGTCTGTGATCTACTCCGACAGTATGACATTTAACTGAGACACTATGCTATTTAGAATACTTCAAGTGTTTTTTTTTAACATTGTGTTTATCTATCTACCTATATCCTAAGTATCAGTTGTGCTGCAGTCTTGTATTATGTCAAAATACTAGTTCTTCTATTGTAAATTTTAATGAATGTATTGAAATAATGAATGTATGTATATTGTATAAATGTGTCATATATTTTATTTGATTATTTTATTTACCTGACTTACTAACAACAAAATATTAATGATTGCATAAGAAGCATACCGTAAGGAAATGTAGTTACCGCAATGTCATTCGAGCTCTGAGTTGTATCGCCGCCACTATAGCTTCAGAAAGTCGTAGGTAGTTGGTCTGTAAAAGGTAGGAAATCTATACTATTATTCTGTGGCCACGCTAGAATGTATTCATTACTCGGCCACCTAAAAGAGACCTTCACCTTTTGATCTGTTTACAGGAGTCTATCATAAAAAGTAATTTCTAGATTTTTCGACAACATATGCATATTCCCTATTTCCCTATTCCCTATTCACTCTGGGGTACAGAATAGTACAGATGTCCTACCTTTTACAGACCAACCACGAACTTCTGAAGTTATAGTGGCTGCAATGCAACGCAGAACACGTTATATTTTCATTCAAGCGAATGGGAGAATTTTTCATAGGTATGGTAAACACTCCAAAATTACTGTCAAAAAACTATTGCTTTCCAAAAGTGTTACGCTGTCGAGGACTCTATAGTGTCATTCCTCAATGGTTATAGCGCATATACATGAGATAGCGAGTTACTTATTTTTTTGTGACTGGAGCGAGTACATCAAATCAAAATAACAATATCGTTTTGAGCGAGAGGTTCAAAACATTCAAATATTACGGGCGGGTGCGGTGCCAAAATAACCTATTGTCGCCTTAATTTTCTAGTAATACGGTTTTAAATGGAAGTTCAATCAAGTGGCAGGCAGGGCGCACGTGCGATGAAGCTCGCTTCCTCTCTCTCAGACGCGCGCGCGAATAGTGTCAGTGAGGCATAGACTCGATAGACATAATGCAATGAACAGAACAGTGCACTGTGTGATGCTATGGTGTGATGTGTAATGTTTAATTTAGTCGAGTAATATGTAATGCTACAGTACTCGATCGGGTAATATTACGCGTAATGCATCAATCGCATTACTTACACATGTCTACTGTCAGTGTCAGTGAGGCAGGTTTTGGACTTTGAAGGAAAGCCGAAACGACGGTTATTTTAAAAAATTAGGAAGTTCTATAGGATAGGTTGTTGGTTTTGTCTTGAATTTTGTGCTCTGTTTTTGAAGTTAATAAATAATGAATTCCTTAAAACTTGCAAAACCAATATTGCTTGAGATAAGTATTGGCGATCAGCTTACATCAATTTCTTGTGGTCACATAGTTGTGGAACTGATAAAGTTCATCGCGTATCAAAGACAGCAGATTCCGTATACATATCCATGGTTGAAGCAGGTTGTGAATAACAAAAAGGAAAGTTATGACGAGGAAGTGAGAGAAAGCTTTCAGTCCGAAAGACATTTTCGCACTGTTTCTACTGCGTTGGAGAATCTGGATTTTATACTTAAGGTAACATCATTATTAATAACAATATTTTTAAAGTCTTATCTGTATTTAAATTAACTAAGTTTATAAATTTCTTGTTTTAAATAAATTTGTATTTGTTGGAGATCTTAATCTATATGTATAAGTAAAAATGAATGTTTGTATGTATGTCCTCTATGCATTCCTAAACCATTCATCCGATTGCGATGAGGTAGGTTATGGCGGAGGAGGGTTCATGGACCAATAAGTTTGGCATTGCAAATGCATGCCAGGTACACCAATAATTGCCTTAATAGTTAAGTATCTTGTGGCATCTCTTAAATTTATTTAAATAATCCCATCTCTAAATTGTAAATACCCATGATGATTTAAAAGAGTGATATCTGTAACACATTTCAAACATTTGTTGTATATCTTATTTAAATTCACAGAGCCTCTTACAAGAGATAAGTGGATCCGCAAGCCCAGATGAGATATGCATAGCATTTGGAGCAACACCAGTGACTTGTAAGGAAGTGTATAGACTGGTTATGCCTACAGCCTGCCACAAACCTCATTGCCATTCCACTCTGATTGCAACGGATCAGAATATTCAACGAAGCGTTTTTAGGTAATTTTTTGTCTATACTGAGAATAGGTACCTATGTCAATCACAAGAGCAATATCAAGTGGATTCCATAACAAGAAGCTTGTGATTACAAGAAATCAAACTCCATTGTTTGTTTAGTACAATCTTAATTTATGAATTTCACCATTTGGGATCCAGGCTGCAGTTGTTGCTATAGGTTCGCATTGCATATTAGATTTTGTAATACTACTCAATTCATTCTGCAGTATGAAAGTTCACTGGAACTGTAGTCCGGAGGGGACCAGCTTGACAATTCAAGATGCTTGCAACTTCACGTCATTTCTGAATAATCGTGCATTTGCCCAATATAATTTTGTTTAAAAATTTAAGCAATGCAATACATTTGATATATTTTGAATCTTTGTATTGTTTTCCAGGGCTCTGGTGACTGCGGATAAACTAAGTCAAGTGTTCTACAACCCACTTCCACCTACAAACCTGTATGTCTTCATAAAGAAAAAGATGATTGGGGCTCAAGAGGCTGTAATCAGCAGTGACAATTTCCTTTACACAAGTGGTTGCCGAATTCCTAGAAATTCCAAAATCATTGTTATTGACTTCAGGTCTCAAAACAAAGACGGAGTTAAATGCTGCAACGAATTTCAGATATTTGATGATACTGGCAAAAATGTAGTGCAATCAATGATGACGGAGACTGACGAAGATGAAGATAATGAGCTTCATGAGATTGGATCATCTGATACAGCTAAATGGTATCAGTCTTCATATGTCATGAGGGGTTTTAAAGACTGTGTCGTAAATGGCAGTTCTCTCACAAACACATGGCTACGCTCATGACATTTTTTTTGTATTATTATAATATAGTATAATTCATTTTTCATGTAGAATGAAGGTGGCTTGTATGTTTTGTTTATTTGCTCAACAAGTTAACAACAGTTTCTTAATCAGACTGACATTTATTCTCTAGTTTTTGTGGAATGTATTGTTAAATCAATTGTATTGATAAAATGTAGTTTTTAAGAATGACACTCATATAGTGGGAATAGGACAATTTAACATTAGAATAATTTTATGAACTTAAATGACTGGGTATACACACTTAAGTGCCATAGTATGTTAGGTATCTAATATTATTGCTTATTTATTATTAAGAACAATATTAATCGTTTTTACATGTGTTGCTACAACAATAAATATGAAACAATAAATATAATAATTTTCCTATAAGTATCGGCTGATAATTTTAACACAATCATTCATACTAACAATCTAACAAATATCTATATCATAAATGATTATATCTTTTTGGACGGCCATCTGCGTTGATCACCGGTTAATGATAATGATAATGTAACTTATCCAATAATACTAACCAAAAATATTATTGCGAAAGTGAGTAGCAAAAAAATGGGCTGGCTGTCAACAAGTATACATTTTATAACAAAAAAACAACCGAATTCAATTCTAATGTACCTTCAAAGTCCAAAGTTAAATATCGATGAAATTTATATGGGTCCACCTTGACGTCCACCACTACTGAACACAACGGAAAAATATTTTTTCCAAAGTGGTTTATATAATGGAGTTCTAAATTAACAAACATGTATAATATAAAAAAAAAATATTGAGAGCCTCCTTTATTTTATGTTCTTAAACTTTTTAATATTGTTTGACAGCATATGAGGTTTATTGGTTAGACGAGCCAGCTCATATCTCATACACGCGCGCCTTTATGTTCTGAGTCTCGTCGTGGAACCTTGGTCCTCGTAGATCCTGGTTCCCTAGATATAGGAATAGGGGCCCAGGTATTTATGTATGTAGGTATGTGATCCGTGGGCGTGATTTTGTTGTCATAATTTTAGACTATAAACTTCTGGTTTTCCATCGCTAAAAATAGTTCTTTCTCGGTAGGCAATACAAGATTTCTTTAATGGCATCCCATCAGTTCTCCTTGTGCAGTTCTTCCAAGTGTCACAGTTTCTTAAAGCTCCACTGAACTCGTATATCAAATTATTTCTGCCCCCATTAGGGCCTACTACGTATTCGCAAATTACGTGTTTCTTTATCATGTCGTTAATGCAACATTCTAATAACTCGTAATACTCCAACCAATAGTTTGGGGGCAACTGTCTGAGCTTAATATTCAAAGACTCTGTCAGTAAACCAGTTACCAAAATGTCATCAATCCAAAACTTGGGATGTTGCATAGCTTCCTCACATAAGTTCCCTGCAACCTTTGGCGTGGTAATGTAGTACCAGCCAGATAGATACGGCGGATAGTCATTTCTTGGATATTCGTTCCAAGTAACATACCATTTATTCTGTTTATCTCTTTTAGGCTTTGTGTTGTTCAACATATAGCCTAACATGGTATTATCTAGATTTTCATTTTGCAGCAATCTGTTGGTTCTTTCTAAATTGAATACTGTGTCATCATCAACTTTGAGTATGAAGGATGCTTGGCTGCAAGCCGTAGAAGCCCATTGTAGGCCCATCATATGCTTGTAGGTCAAATTCCTGTAGTTTTCTAAGAAGGCCCCTTGTAGGATGTCTCCAAATGTGTTGCTTTCGTCTTCTATCGACTTTTGAGTTATGTATCTAGAAAAGTAAATTCAAATTTATACAGGCTGTTAAAATCTGCTAAATTCAAGTAAATTCAGCATGTAATGCTTAATTCATTTTATCACGGCAGTAATGAGATGAGTTATGAAGGTAATCTAATTGGTTCTTACTTTTCGTTTTGTGGTATGTTTGCCAACAGGAAGACCCTGTCAATGTTCATAGACTTAAGTAATTCTGGTGGCATGGCCCTTCTATGGGCACTTCTGAGCTCTACGTGCCCCACATAGGATGTCACTAAAATGATCAGGAATGGATGATCTGAAATTGTATATTTAGCTTGGGATAATAGAAAGTTAGGAATCTTTATCTACATTAACTATCAAAAGGGGTGGGTTGTTTACGTCCACAGTTATAGCAAGATTTTTATTTTTGAAAACTAGGTAGTTTATTATATATATTATATAAAAATCTTGCAAAAAGTAGGTAAGTATATTAAAAAGTATATTGTGAACTTAGTTCTTTTGAATCTCATAGACAGGCACAGAGCCGTATTAAAGTTTTCCAATTGTACAGTCAGAGATAATTACTTTATTATGTTAAAATAATAATAATATTGTTTTATATTAGATGAGACCTAAAGGTGGGTAGACAAGTGAAATAAAACAGATAAGTTAGTTGGTACATTGTTAACTGATTTTCACTTACTTTTACAAGTTTCATTAGAAGGATGTATGTGGATGTCTTTCAGGAAGTTACCGTTTATTTTTAAAAATACTATAGAATTTTGGAGGTCTAAACTATAGTTCCAATAAATCCAACTCATTATTGTTATAGCAATGAGGATGGTTAAACATAAAAACTTCTTCATTTTATTACTCTACACAGTGACCTATAATCATTGATTCTACATTCATAGGTGATGCCTGGAAATCCAATGCAGACTAACACATTTTTGACAAAGTTACAAACTTTATTAAGTTTATTTACTAGTTTATAGGTAGGGACATGGTATGTTTGGAAGAAGTACCTGCTTAGTTAATTTATGTAAATAAATATCTACTTTTACCAATTTTAGGCTAACTTAAAACGTTTTAAGTTGGGTATAGATAGGTACCTACTATGTATGAAGTAGGTATGATGTAGATTATAATGCTATTTTAGGAGTTACCTTGGGAGAATTGTTTACTATAACATCAGCTGTCATAAGATAACCGGTTCATTCATAACTTTCGATGCACAGAGTAGCAAGCTACAGGTCAATGCTATAGATGAAATTGAAATATGTTATCCAAGTGTTGCAAACACAAAAATATTATTTAATAACATAACTCTTTCTATATGTAGTACTTATATACTTATTAGGTCGTAATTTTTTTATAATTTGGCTTTTTTACATTTTTATTTCTTACCTATTCATATTTTACAAGGCTCATCAATCGCTCGGCTCGTCAATCTGATATTTCATTATCTTTACAGGGCAATGTTACTACCAAGTGACTTGGTTACGACACGCCAGTCAGGCGTAGCAAGTATAGTATTAGATATTAGTATAGTATAGGTGGTATAGCGCTCAAGCTGATATAACACGTTCTAAGACTCGCTTTAGGTCTAGTAGTCGGCAGTCTTTGTATCGTATATCAACTATGAACAATACATACAGACAAGGAACAGATGTTCCATTGTGTTTAAGAGTACATTTCCAATTTACGATGTTTGCTCTATGATATTGATAACTCTACATACGACGGAACGTGTGTGTTGTCGTTAATTTAATGTTTTATTTTTATATGAGTAAGTAAGGTTTTTCGACCTAGCTAGTAGATTCAAATTCGCATTACTGTTATGATTATTTAGGTAATATTGTTAAAAAGTGTTTGTTTTTATAAATGACCTAGCTAAGTATGTACAATCTACCAACATTATTTCGATATTGGTCGGTTTCTTGACAGTGAACAAACTACTTGCAATTTTTATGATAATATAATAATGAGGCGTTATCAAGAGTCCGCCTACGGGGCAGGAGCGCAGGAAGCTCAGTCGAGTGATCACTGATTGCTGAGCGGCACCGTCGTTCATCCGTCGCGTGCGCAACGATAAATTAATCTTTACGAAAATGAATTTAAACTTCACGATGAACCGAGGGGACGAGAACGAAGGCGACGCTTTGGTCGCTAAAATTATCACTATGGTATGCCTGTTTGGCATTTCGATGATAGTCGGATGTCTGCCGCTTCTCTTATCTTTGAAATTCGACTGGTTTACGAAGTCGGGCGACCCCAACTTGCGCTCCTCCAATCAGCTGGTGAGGGGCCTGCTGGCGTTCGGAGGTGGAGTGCTCTTCGCCACTACTTTTATGCACCTGTTGCCAGAAGTTGATGAAAATATCGAATTGTTACAAGGTGAGGTTAATTTATACTTTACCACAGAATAATTAATAGACGCTACATTAATTTTGTCACAGAAACTCGGATAAAGCAAAACAACATTCTTCCCGCGGTATTTTTAGCACTAAAACACAATTATTGTAGTTAACATAGGTAGATAACGGTATTTTAATTAAAAATAATGCGTCTTTTCCCCACATGTTATCCTGGGGCGAAGTGGTGGGTACGAAGCCGTGGGCATGCGACGCTAAATATAAACAGTGAGATGTACGTTGTCTCGCATTTATTGTCCAAGACCAAGACCCTGGCTATAATAGCACGTAGGTACATTAAATACTTCGTTGTTGCCGTCATGTTTTAGTATTAACTGTAGTAAAATTTAAGTCAAGGTATGCTAGCTAGGCAAATCTTTGCATTATCTACTCGTCGAATAAGTAAGAAGGATCGCATTCTACGATATGTTACAACTCGCTTCCTTTCACTTACTCTTATCTGCATTCTGCGGTTACTCGGTTATGGTTGTTATGTAAGAATGATTACCTATGTAGCCATGTTATGTTATTTTTTAAAGTATATAAATATTTACTAACATACAATTAGTTACCAATAGGTACCTAAACTGTTAGCACTTTGTTATTGTAATCCAGACTGCTCTCTATAGAAGTAGTTAGCAGATCTTCGTAAGTATTTCCTCGTCTATACTTTTGGCGTGATTGTAAGTCTGAGCGTGGGATTTCGGGGGTTTCAAGCTCAAATCTGCAATGAAAAAAGCGGGAAAAGTAAAAAGGAGGGTTATGATTTTAACAGCGTATGTATGTAGGCTCATCTCCCCTCACGGAGCCTAAACTGCTTGACCGATTACAACATTTATATGGTTCGTATCGTGAGATTCGTTTATGTAATCATATTCATAAACAAGATCATACAGTAATGAACAAAAATATAATAAAATTTTAATTAGATACCTACTAAATTTGACATAAACGGCAAGCTAAATAAAACCGTTTCAAAATCATCAGATTCCATCAGTAATGGATATCAAATGAAAGAACTATGAAATATCTACGATTTCAAAAATATATGACACATATGGCAACAAAGTATTTAAGCATTTAAGTATAAGTTACGACCAGAGAAATAGGGAATATACACTACTTCTGTGGTTAGAACTATGTTCAAGAAAGTATTTTCTCGTAGCTCGTATTTCACTTGTTTTCACCAAAAATATTTTCTTTAACTCAATAAAAGTACAAAATCTAATTTTAAAAATATTATTAAAATAAAGTCGCAGTCAAAGGCTCCTTACACTGAATTACTCCTTGCGCTGCATACCTACCAGTCATATTAACCTACAGAGCGCCTCTCTTTCTGTCGCATAGCTCTTATCTCTTCTGACGCGGCACGCGTAACGACGCGCGACCCGCCGCCGGTGTCCGGCTATGTACTTGTAGCTTCGTACCTACAGTGCGGAGTGCGCTAGGCCTGGTACTAGTATAAGCTCCTTGAATTTACGTCAATTCAAATTTTCTTACTGGTACGAGGAACAGTATAAATAGGCGAAGCGAGCGCCAGAATTTTTCAATAGGTTTTTTTTACATCTGACTGGGTCAGCGTTTGACCACGATCTCACCTGATGGGAAGCGACGATGTGGTACATTAGGTACTTTAAAATGTTACTGCAAGTCTAACGGTGGCTGGATTTAAAGTAGAGAGGGAAACCACCCAACTCCAAGCTCAATCCTAATTCCTTACGTTCATTTCCTTACGTTTGATGTCTAGTATCATGGACTAAATATACAAGCTAGTATATAATATCCAATAAACGAAAACCTAGGTAAATAGTAGATAGTGAATACATACACCTTTAAGTATGGATTTTACCTAAATTTAGAAATAAGTAACAAAAAAATTACACTTAAACTGAATAAGTTTATGTGTAATTTTTATGTTAAACATTATATTGTAGGTACCGTAGGACCTATTTTTATGTACCTACACAGTTATACAATAAAAATTTCTGATTCTGATTCCAATGGACTTATTTATGTATGTATGTTACAGATGCGGGCGACATCGCAGAGATGCCGATATTCCTGGCCGGATTGATCATGTGCGGCGGTTTCTTCATGATGTACTTAATCGAAGAGCTGGTGCACCTCTACATCAATAGCAGAGATACTAAGCCCGACAATATAAAAACTACAAGAACTTTTAGCCTGAGAAAGAGTATTGAGGTTGAGCCTGAGAGTCTAGTGTCGGTCCCGAGGGAGAGTGATTCAAAAGGTCACGGGCACAGTCACCTGGCGGTGGTGGATTCAGATGACGATTCTATTGTGTCGGCTTTAAGGGGACTGTTGATTGTGCTCGCACTGTCAATACATGAGCTGTTTGAAGGGCTGGCTGTTGGGCTGGAGTCTTCGACGGCTAATGTGTGGTAAGTTGATGTATCCTTCGATTCTGACATCTTTCAATTGTTTAAGGATCGTAAACCAGCCCAAAGGTAAATAGCATGAAATTGAGCGTTGAAGTCACAGGTCCTATGTCTATTAGTGAGGAATGTACGTACGTAACCCACATACGAATAATATATAATACTAGTTATTTACAAGATCATATAGAGCGAGTGTGGCTCAGTGGGAGTACGTGCGACTTTTGATCCGACGCACCCGAGGTCAAATCCCGCTGGCCCCGCACCACTGAATTTCTTAAGTTATGTGTGGTTATGTGCGGATTTAACACTCGCTCTAAAAACGGTGTAGGAAAACATCGTGAGGAAATCGGCATGTCCAAGAATTTATCACGAAAAATCGAAGACATGTGACATCTACCAACCCGCACTGGGCCAGCGTGGTGGATTATGGCCCATACTCTATGAGGGAAGGCCCGTGACTCAGCAGTGGGTACGAAATGCGCTGATGATGAACAACGTAATAATATGGTAGATAGGTACACATCAGGTTTCTTTGTACCTAATATGGTTTTCAAATAGGTAGATAATATTTAATAGATACCATCATAATATAGTACTCATCGACAGAAATAACAAAAAATACTTATCTAAGTTGGTATCTCTCCTTTTATCGTTTATTGGCTAATACAATTCCAAAAACCGAAACTGATAAGCTACCTCACTCCGACGTAGGTACTTAAAAGCATAAGCTTATATTGATCTAATCGGAATCACTAATCAGTCTAATCACATTATTTGATAGTTATTGTTATTGAAGCTAATTGTAATTGCTTAAATATTGCCTTAGATAAAGTTCGTTGTACCCATGATGAAGGAAGGGAAGGGGAGTACGAATTAACACTTCACGTTAATTACCTACTGGTTACCTGCTTAATGATGATGTTTGATGTAGCAATTCCTAGCAGTTTTCGCCTAATGTAGGCCTTTTGGTATATTCTTAAGAAGACTACGTGAATGGTAAAATTAAATATGCTTTTACTCCATGAATGATTATTTGACGCCAAAATTATGATTTTCATTGCCATTGTGTAGTTATTCAGATTTAGATTGTTTAAATGCCTATATTATCTGACATATATTATTTAAACTTATTTTTTGTCATATTTTTAGTCAATATAATGGGTGCAAGTCAATAGACTTGCACCCATTATATTGACATGCTACTCATATTTAATTTATCAGCTGACATCCTAATTCTATTGTTGTAACTCTATGTAATTATATGTTATAACTCTAATGACTTAATATAATAGATTTCAACTATTATAAAAATAAATATATATATAAAATAGTTGGTAAAAATTTACACTTAGCTGTAATATATGCGCCGCCTAACAACCAATTACCCATCACAATAGATTATGTAATTAAAAGTGTTTCACATATATGTGACTCGTATGAAAATGATAATTTTTTGATAGTAGGCGATTTTAATTTACCTAATATTCACTGGAACAGTCAACACGGCCCATTACATATAAAACGCGGCTCGCTTGACATCCAGGATGCAGGTAAACAGCTTCTTGAGGAATTTAACCTGCTGGGATTTGAACAATGTAACTACACTATAAACTCGCACGGTAATATACTCGACCTAGTGTTTAGTAACTTTTCTGCGTCCTGCACACGGTCTCCATCCTCGTTAGTAAAGGAAGACTGCGCTCACCCTAGTCTATTGATTGACGCCGAAAACATTACCCTAAGCCCTATAGTAGAACAGTATATATTAAAACAAAATTTTTATAAATGTAACTATGATGAAATTAATGAATATTTGCAAGACATCAGCTGGGATGAATTATTTTTAACCTGTGACACAGTCGATCAAGCAGTTAATTGTTTTACATCAGAGTTGAATAAATGCATAAATTTATTTGTTCCTGAGCGTAAGGTCAAACGTAAGAAAAGACTGCCATTATGGTATAATAACTCACTGAATAAAATATTAAAAGAAAAATGGAAGGCACATAGTAAATGGAAGCGTTATAAAAACGAATTAGATTACCACGAATTTTCTATTTTAAGAGCAAGAGCAAAACACTTAGAACATGATCTTTACACAAATTACATTACAAATATTCAAAACCAAATAAAAGCTTGCCCTAAAAAAATGTGGACCTATGTGAAATCTTTAAGAGGTAAATCAAACTATCCAAAAACTTTAACCTATGGCTCAGAAACTTACAATAACGGTCCAGACATATGTAACGGATTCAATAGGTTTTTTGAAAGTGTGTTCGCTGCGCCCTCACCTAGCTACGACCTGTCCAGCCTATGTTTGCCTAACTGTAGTGACTCTGATATTATTAGTAAAATTTCAATCTCTGATAACAATATATTAAAACTTCTCAAATTGACTGACGCAAATAAATCGGCTGGCCCAGATAACATTCCCCCGATATTCATTAGAAACTGTGCTCAAAGTCTTGTAAAACCACTTAGACTGCTATTTGATAGATCTCTACTCGAATCAAGGTTTCCTGCTAAATGGAAGGAGGCAAACGTAGTGCCAATACACAAAAAATCCTCTAAGTCCAAAATTGAAAATTATCGTCCTATTTCTATTTTAAATATATTCAGTAAAATTTTCGAAAAAATTGTATACGATCAGATATACCGTACAATTGCTAATGGTATTAGTCGGGCTCAACACGGTTTCTTGCGGCGACGGTCGACGGTCTCCAATCTTACTGAGTTTCTTCAGTTCGTTCTGACTAGCATGGATCGTGGGGGGCAGGTTGACGTGGTCTACACAGACTTCGAAAAAGCATTCGATCGTGTTGACCACGTCATCCTGCTTGCGAAGTTAGAAAAGCTGGGTATACACGGGGATCTACTGCGATGGATAAAATCATATCTTACAAATAGATCCCAGATCGTTGTTGTCGGGGGGTATAGTTCTGACGTCATCAACATCCCTTCAGGAATCCCGCAGGGATCACATCTTGGTCCATTGCTGTACAACGCGTACTTATACGATATATATACCTGTTTCGATTCCACACATTATCTTCTTTATGCAGACGACAAAAAGGTTTTCTGTAAAGTTAACAATGCCCAGGACTGTATCGCTCTTCAAAACACACTAGATCGGCTTTCTCACTATTATTTAATTAACAAAATAAATGTCAATGTTTCTAAATGCCAAACAATCTCATTCACTCGCAAAATCAATCCACTAAAATTCACATATAGCTTTGACTCCATACCTATACAAAAAGTTGAATTAGTACGTGATCTAGGAGTATTGTTAGACCAAAAACTGTGTATGACGGAACATATAGATACGATAGTAGACAAGGCTTATAAAAATCTAGGATTTGTACTACGCACCAGCAAACCCTTTTCTAACCTATCATGCATTAAAGCTCTGTACTTCGCATATGTACGCAGTATCCTAGAATACGCGAGCAGTACCTGGTCTCCCCACTACATAATTCATAAACAACGTATCGAGAAAATCCAGGCAAAATTCATAAAACACCTTAACTACAGAACCTTTATACGCTCCGACTATATCTCTGGTTGTACCCGACACAAAATAATGCCACTCGAAGACAGACGTACCCTGTTGGATTGTATGTTGCTATATAAAATAGTGAATGGTCATCTGGACGCCCCGGCCCTACTCGCAGCAATTAACTTTAGAGTCCCTAAAAAGCGCACGCGCCACACTGCCCTCTTCGCACCTCCGATCCAAAACACTAATTACGCGCATAACGCACCCATATCTAGAATCACCTTAACCTATAATAAAAGATTCTCTGATCTCGACATATTCAATTTGTCTAAAAATACTTATAAAACGAAAGTTTTGGAAATTCTTCTAAATAGAAGAATTGAATAGATATGATAATTATAATTATTGTATTATAGTATTATTTGTTATTAATTGTAATGTATATACATATATATATATATATATATACACTCGAGAGCAATGAATCCGGGTCACTTAAAGAATCCTAAAAATCTCGGAAACTAAAAATGCTAGGTTAATGCAATAAATTGTATTTAATAGACAATGTAATACTCCTTAAATGAAGGTATTAAAACTTCTTAGTTATTGTAAAGTTATATCATAAAAAAATCAAATTTGAAAAAGGGCCACTTTCGAAGATGGAACTACGAAATTACAGCATTTGGTTTTGCTTTTGTTTGTAATCTGTCATTTATGTGGGTACATAAACCATGTTGATAGTGCTCTATATTCATTATTCAAGCTGAAATTATGTCGCTTACGCCTGAAGAATGCACCAGAATACTTACAATGCTGGAAACCGGCCGGAGTCAGCGCGATACAGCCAGGACTGTCGGTGTGTCGCTGTCAACAGTACAAAGAGTTCTCCGACGTTACGAAGAAACTGGTTCTAACCTACGCAGACCAGGAACGGGCAGAACCAGGTGTACCACAGCACGAGAAGACCGATACTTGGTGAACACCATGCTTCGAAATCGCTTTCTCACAGGAACTGAACTCACCAATCAGTTTCGACGCCTCGGAGGAAGTAACCCAAGTGCATGGACAGTAAGACGTCGGCTTGCTGAATCTAACTTAAAACCCCTTAGACCTGCAAACGGCCCTAAACTGGAGCGTGGGCATCGTATTTCGAGACTAAGATATGCCCAGAGCCACGTAAATTGGAGTATTGAAGATTGGTCAAAAGTTATGTTCTCCGACGAATCAAAATTTATGCTCTACAAGCACGATGGAAGACACAGAGTGTATCGAAGACCAGGGGAAAGATTCAAGCAAGCATGCATCGAAGAAAAAGTAGCCTACGGTGGTGGGTCTGTACTTGTGTGGGCCGGAATTTCTTCTGAAAGTCGCACAGAGCTGGTGATCATAGAAAACGGCTCTTTAACTAGCGTAAGATATGTGGAAGAAATCCTCAATGATCACGTTGGTCCATTTATGGTCAATTTAGGTGAGGATGCTATATTTATGCATGACAATGCCCGACCTCATACAGGTAGGATTGTGAATGACTACCTTCAAGAGATGAACATTACTCGTATGGAGTGGCCAGCGCGCAGCCCGGATATCAACCCGATCGAGCATGCTTGGGACGAGCTAGGCAGATGCGTAAAACAACGAAACCCTCCCCCAATCACGCTTCGTGAGCTCAAAATTGCTCTCACAGAGGAATGGGAGAATATTCCCCAAAATCGTATAAGGAACTTGGTGTACAGCATGCCAAACCGCGTAAACGCAGTAATGGAAGCACGAGCAGGCAATACGAAGTATTAAAATTCAAGAAAATCGTAATAAAGTTCAAAAATTTCATGTTTCCTATTTTTGTTTTAAGGAGAGATCAGCAGTTTTTTTCTTTATGTAATTTTGTGTTAATAAAATGTATGGTGACTCATATTTTTTTTACTTTCATTTAAGGAGTATTACATTGTCTATTAAATACAATTTATTGCATTAACCTATCATTTTTAGTTTCCGAGATTTTTAACATTCTTTAAGTGACCCGGATTCATTGCTCTCGAGTGTATATATATATATAAATGTTTTAATTTAATTATTATACATGTTTAATTATAAATTTATTAATATTATATATAAAACACCATACATACACCTACACACACACCCCCATCCATACTTCACATTCCAGTCATTACAGTAACATACATACACACATAAACACTATACCTACCCGTATTATTATCGTATATTGTCCTTTTCTGTCTCACTATATACTCAATCATTAGCTATGTCAACAAAGTTGTATGTAGGAAATAACTTTTGTATTTATATAAGGAGACCTATAATTGGCTGTATTAGTGTAACCCTTTAATATTAGTACTTTATTTTATCATAATGCTGTTGGTCTTCTAAATAAATAAATAAATAAATAGATTGTTTAAATGCCTATATTATCTGACATATATTATTTAAACTTATTTTTTGTCATATTTTTAGTCAATATAATGGGTGCAAGTCAATAGACTTGCACCCATTATATTGACATGCTACTCATATTTAATTTATCAGCTGACATCCTAATTCTATTGTTGTAACTCTATGTAATTATATGTTATAACTCTAATGACTTAATATAATAGATTTCAACTATTATAAAAATAAATATATGTTATTATTAACCGACTTCAAAAAAGGAGAAGGTTCTCTATTCAATTGTATTTCTTTTTATCATTTTTTTAATATGTTTTATCTCAGAACTCTGTTATTTAAGAACCGATTTGCATTCTTTCTTTCTTTATGCGTTGGGCTCAGTATAGCTACGAAGTGGTCCCATATAAATTTCATCGATATTTGACCTTGGACTTCGAAGATACATTGAAATCGATAATTATTTATTCTTATGGTTGTACTACGTAAAAGTCAATTTTATAATGTGTTAGTTTATATTTTAGGAGTAATATAAAATTTGCATGCAGATAACGGTGATGTGTAGGACTAATCTAATTAAATAAATATCAAATCGTCCATTTTATTAGGTAGGTACCTAATCAATTAGTAATTAGTTAGAAAGATACTGAGCAGAATTATCGTGAGTGTGACATACATACGTAAAATAAAAATACGTAAAATTACGTACTTTTCGTAATCATTTTGGGTTTGTTAATAACAATTTACGTAGGTAATATATACCCATGTCATACTGCTTTTTACTAAAATAAATATCGGCTCAAGATAGTGAACGATGCGATCAAATGATAATATCCATTAAAATCTCAATGTGCGTCATGCATAATTATTATTTTTGTATATCAATTTGATTAAGATTTCATCATGGCTATCTACATCTATTAATTATTGTGTCTACATTAGAAAAAGTCAAATTTTTGAGAACTAGATTGGCATCACAACCATTGGTGGTGATTGGCATCAGAATAAATTAATACTTAGTACTACGTACCCCGTAGATTTGGTAAGCGGTCACTGTCGTCGCCTAGACTCTAGAGTAGATATCTGTATAGTCTACATCACCAGAGGTCTTGGCGATCATGTACGAGGAAATAATAGGGAAGGGAACAGTACCTTCGTAAATCTGTACGAAGGGCCTACGAAAAATTTAACTGTAGGTAAATAAATAAGAAAAAATCTGAAAATACGAGTTCTAGCATCAGCTGGTATAAACCTAATAAAAGTACTCTTATGAAGTGATTGTTCCTAACAAAGAGATATAAAATACTAGCTGCACCCCGCGGTTTCGGTCCTGGTAGTTTCCCGGGATAAAAAGTAGCCTGTGTTAATCCATAGCTATCTCCATTCCGAACTTCACTCAAATCTGTTGAGCCGTTAGAGCGTGAAGAAGAAACAAACACACTAATACACAATAATTATGTAGGCTACAGGCGGGAGGATGCAAAGGAAACAAAAATACTTTGGTTCTATATTTAATTAGGTGTAAAAATACATTTTAAAGTTTCCTACATGCTAATTATCCTAATGGCTGACAACGGTTCGATGTGAGAACCAGAAGTGACGTGTGGGGAAAGCTATACAATGTAAAAAGTTAGAAAGAGAGGCAAGATATGCTGCGTCAGCGCCTTGTGACTCGCTCCTGCGGGCAGTTGGTATGCACCACGACGTCATACGTAACACACTTACATACATACAACCTTTCGCATTTATAAAATTAGTGTGATCTCGTTTCTCCAGGTACATGTTCGCCGCAGTATCAGCCCACAAGTACATAATCGCGTTCTGCATTGGCGTGGAGCTTCTAGCCGCCGGCACAAAGCGGTGGCTGTCTCTGGTCTACATATTCACCTTTTCCTTCATGTCGGCTTTGGGAATTGGTATTGGAATACTGCTGGTGGGAGGCGCTGGAGCGGCTGATGCGGGGATCTACTCAGTCGTATTACAGGTAACCCAGAGTGGGTTCTCTGACATATTTATTATTATTATTATTATTATTTTTTTTTTTGTTTATTTATGGTTTACCAACAATTATTACATTAGTACATACTTTAATAAATATTCAATAAATATAATTGCTAAACGCATAATCTTTTACAGGTAAACACCGCATGCATAAGTAAACTAGATTTATAAATTTAATAACATATAAAAAGTTCTTATAAAGGTAATAGGATAGAGTTCTCGTCACTATACTCACGAGATATTAGAATTATTAAAAAAATCTAGTGTCTTTTTACGAAACCCTCGCAATGAGTCCGCAAATACGTCAACAACAGTGCTAGTATCGTTGAGAAGTCTGCTGAGCCTCGGGACCACAGAATTTGTACCATGGGTAGTCCGTCGAAAAGGCGGTGCAAATAATTTTATGGAACATCGTGGGTGTTTTCGGGGAACTTTGAAACTAAATCGTTCCAGCATGTCAGGACAGTCTATGTAATTTCTGAGGAGTTTGTATGAAAACATTATGTCCAATAGATTTCTGCGGCTTGAAAGGGATGATATTTTGAAATACTTCAGCCTTTGATCGTATGACCTTATTTTATTTTTGATACCAGCACTGTATGCTAAATGCCACAGAAATCTTTTCTGTATCCGCTCAAGTCTTAACATGTGTGTGGCATAATGCGGTCTCCATATTAAGCTACAGTATTCTAGGTTGCTTCTTACTAAGCTATTGTATAAAATAATTTTGGTCTTGGTTTTTTTGAAAATTTTAGCGTTCCTTAATACATTTTATTTATGTAATTGAGTGACGAGATGAGGAGGTCGATCGCCTGATGGTAAGCAACACGCCTACCCATAACAGTTGACTGCTGTCCAAGGTAAGTCCTTCTGATACGTTGATGACAAAAAATCTCTAAATGACAGTGAAAACCGTATCTAAATCCGTTGCTTGATTTAGAAGAAAAAAGCGGAAAAAATAAATGAGGACGCGGATAGCGACTTTGTTTTATACTATTTAGAAATAGAGATACTTAGCTACGAAGTGCAGGGTCGATTCCTGCTAAAAAATGAGCCTTGTTTCGTGACAGGTAGTAAAATTACGTCAAAACCACCAGATTTTAGAGCGAAAGAAGAAAAAGAAAATAACAATATCGAGATTGTGCCGCTGTTTTGCTATTCTACTTACATGTTTTACATAGGTACCAGGAATGTCAACCAGGAAACAATAATAATCATTTCTAGTCATAAAACCTAAATAGAAAATAGCTGTGATTGTAGCCATTGTTTGTCATTCGACCAAGGTTTATTTTTATTATAAACGTGTCGTTGAAGTTAGACAACGCAAACGTTAAAATAAACTTTAGAACAGAGTATACTTATACCGACACTGATTCTAGAGTATTTTATATAGGTATATAGGTAATTGAGCTTTCTTACAAATTGGTATTATTATCGATCAATGTTGAGCTTTTATTTTTATTTATTTTATTTATTTCGGGCAGTATGAAAGTATAAAGTAAAATTAACAGAGGCCTATAGAATGTATACCTTACAAACTATTATATATAGAAAAATATAACACAATAACTAAGTATTTTATTACGCTACTACACAACACAAGGAATTATTGTTTCTGCCTACTTTCCCTATAACGGCGGTAAACTACCCCTGCAGGCCAGAATTCCGCGGTAAGGAACATCTTCGCGTGTTCCGCTGGAACTTGGAGTGCGTAGGACTTGAAACCAGTGGTCCTAGTCTGCTCCAGCCGCGACAAATTTACATTGATGGGCTCCTCACGCAAACTCCGGTACATCCCTTTTCTCTCCTGGACGTATTGAAGGATTTCTTCACCCTTCGTCTCCTTGTCCAGGTGAGAGAGGTAAATCTTGACGGTCGGGGCTACAACTCGTAGCGCCGAAGTTGTAACCGTGGCGGTACCGCGATGATTACGGCTCTGACGAAGCCGACGTTTTTTCTCCACGAGGGTCAAGCTGTTTTCGTCGGTCTTCGTACGGGCAGCTGCAGTAGTACCACGCAGCGCAGCTGATGATTGCTGCTGCGTGTTGGCGGTGGCCCACTTCACTGGCTGCAAGGTTCGGGATACCTGGGCGTAAGACTGCTTTGATTTGACACCAGGATGGAGGTGGCGGTGCAGCAGCAGGCTGACGGCATAGGCTGAGGCATGACGACGGGTGACGGAGGGGTCACTCGGTCAACAACCTGAGTTGGCTCGATAGGCGGAGCGATGACCCGCGGTGTATCGATGACATGCGTCACCACCGCAGGAGTGCTGAGTCGCGTTTTAGTTCTGTCGGCGCGGCGAACGGTCGCATTTTGGTTCGAAGCGGGCGATGGCATCTACCTACCTATATCAATTCCATCATCTTTTCTTCCTATTAAGAATATTTACCTGGGTAAGATAGATATCTTGATGATGGAATTAATATAGTGTTCAGGCGTTATTATTCTTTTTAATATTTGGACGGTCACGAGCCAAGATACCGGCATCGAGCGCAGAAATGTGAAGAAGATGAGGGTAGTTTCGACTACTGCTCTCACGTATATCGTCGGCGGACCGTGCATGACCGTGTGCACCTCGGACACAGCTTTGGACAGGACGTGTCGATTCGGCGGTTGTATATTTGAAGAATTTCGGACTTTTTGGGACCTCTGTGATTGTGTAATTTTGGACACTGCTCTCTCGCACCTACACCCGGGTGTTGAGATTTTGGCCGATCTGGACGGCGCCGGCGACGGAGTCTGCGTGCGTGAGCTCATCGGAATTTCGAGGTAAGTGGCTGTACTTATATTGGGAGGAATAGTAACCCTGAACAAAAACCTAACCAGAGAAGGTCTAGGACTAGTGTGCTCACTGGGCATCGAAGGAGAAACAAATATCGATTAGTTCTCACGGACATAAATTTTGGTCCGTCGTACCGGATAGATTTTCGTTAAAACTGGTAGGTAGTTACGGTTGGCTAAGTTCTTGGTTAAATTCGGTACATTTGCTATATACCTATACTTATTCGTATTAATAATTCGGTTCGGTTTAGAGCTTAATATAATATTCTATCTTTCGAGGTTCAGTTAACGGTCAAAAAATGTCTAAGGTTTTTGAAAGCAAGTTTAAAATTAAATACGATTGGTTTATTTATTCTTTGGAAATAGTAAATACAAAATCACAAAATTCAGGTGTTATTTCGTCTCGGTTACGTAAATTAGAGGGCTATTACGTGCTCTTAACGGAAGCATATGAGTCGATTTTGAATGTTTGTACGGAGATAAACGATAGTGCAGTCGTTAAAGAATACGATGATAAGTATAAGGAAGCTACGGAGATATATAACCAGTTGGAGTCAATATCGGCGGCATATCCGTCTTTGGACGGCACTCACACACCAACGGAAAGCGCGCCACAGGCTCGGTTACCAAGAATAGATTTGACCACCTTCGATGGCGACCTTTTTTCATGGAGTAGCTTCATTAGCCTTTTCAATTCCTTGGTGTTGTCTAGGAAGGATATATCTAAAACGGAAAAATTCCACTATTTATTCTCTCACGTAGTGGGTGAGCCGCGGTCATTAATTAAACATCTTCCGATGGTTGATGTTTCTTTAGATACGGCTTTGGATATACTTAAGGCTAGATTTGAGAATAAGAGGTTACTGACGGATTCTCATATTTATCGGATTTTACATTTGCCAGTGCTAACTAAGGTCGTTGAACTTAGAACTAAAATATTAAACCCATTATTAGAATCTACCCGGGCTTTGAACAATTTAGGTTTACCTACGGATCAATGGAGCTATATGCTACTATATATTGGTCTTTCAAAGCTACCTATTGAAATTAAAACTCGGTTTGAACAAAAGTACGGCGGAAACAGTATTAATTTACCAACATTCGACCAACTTATAGAATTCCTACAAAATGAGTGCAGATTTATAGACACGGCGGCATCGGTCTCGGCGGAACCGGTTTCCTATGCGGAGCGCACGCGTCGAACAGCTGACAAACGTAATATACTCCTAACACAAAATAATAACGGCAACAGAATTGAACGTGTTAATTATAAGCAATGTTGTTATTGTCAATTTACGGGGCACACTATTATGAATTGTTTTAAATTTGGCAATTTGGCTAGACAGGATCGTAAGGGTTGGGTTCAAGTGAACGGCTTATGTTTTAAATGTTTCGGAAATCATTCGGCGGCGTCATGTCGGTCCGCTGCCGTTCCGTGCGGTCGGTGCGGGAACTCGGGGCATAATGAGTTAATTTGCACATTCATTGCGCGCTCGAATGCACCAACGGACGGCCGGCAGGGAACACGGCACGCACACGTTTCCGCACACGCCCGCGATGATGTTGCTGGCGGTAGGCGGTCACCGTGTGAGTCGCGTCGCAGTTCCAGTATATCGCGGGAATATTATGAGCAGCGGCGTGCTTCACCAACACGAGTAGAGCGCAGCTACTATCGGCGCCGGCGTACTGATAACGAGATTAACACCGATGATCGAAATTATGGAAACGAATCACACGGAAACGACGGGCGTGTCGACCGTGCGTCGAGCCCGCCGGTTGCTCGTCGTCCACACAATAATTCGGAATAGCAATTACAGCAATCGTGTAATATCACTTCACTACCTAGGTTAGCTAATAATGTTATTTTACCTACGGCTATTATTGAAGTAAAAAATTCAATCGGCGACTTTGTTCGTGCAAGAGCCTTGTTAGACCTCGGCGCTCAGTTAACCTTTATTAAGAGCGATTTTGTTTCAAGTTTACGGTTGAAGCGATATTACACTCATACATCTTTATTAGGTATCGGCGGTATTCGAGCAGGCGGCAGTCAGCATGTGGTATCTGTTGACTTTAGACCGGAACGGGCAGGGAAGCCTTTGTTATCAGTTACGGCGGCAGTTTTAAAAAATCCTACGGCTTATCTAGCTCGGAGATTGGGAATAGATTGTAGTGGGTTACGGATTTCGGATGAAGGCTCTTGGAATAAATCTCAAGTGGATATAATTTTCGGTTGTGACATTTTAGGTAAAATATTTAGTCATGCGGTTAACTTAGGTTCGGACGGGCCTTACGGTTTAAAAACTATTTTTGATTTTGTTATATTCGGTCCGGCTTCGGTAGATATCAGTGAATCGAATGATCATTATAGCAGTTTGGTGACACTTGTTGAAGCGGTTGAGCGGTTTTGGCGATCGGAGGAGCCACCAAATATTAAAATAAAGGACCCGGCGGATATTGAATGTGAAGATTTATTTAAGTCAACCACCACTCGGGGTGCGGATGGCAAATATACGGTTCGGTTGCCACTTATACCAGATCACAAGCGGTTGGGTGATTCAAGGCAGATAGCGCTGCAGCGCTTTTTAGCTATCGAGCGGAAGATGAAAAGACAGTCTGAGTTTCGAGATAAGTACGTGAAGTTTATGACGGAATATCTTGAGCTCGGTCATATGACGTTATCAAACAGAAATTTAGATTTGGAAGGTGAACATTATTTCCTCGCTCATCACGGTGTATTTAAAAAGTCCGGAGACACTAGTCAAATTCGAGTAGTGTTTGACGGTAGTGTTAAATCTAGTTCCGGAGTGTCACTCAATGATTGTCTATATTCCGGCGAGCGTTTACAGAATGATATCACAGTAATCATCCTTAATTTTCGGTGGCCACGGGTTGTATTCACTACGGATGTAAAAATGATGTTTAGGCAAACCTGGGTTCACCCTGATGATAGAAAATATCAACTTTTTATTTTGGCGGACGTCTCCATCTAAGCCATTGCAAATTTATGAGTTGACGACCAACACTTATGGTCTAAAAAGTAGTCCTTTTATTGCGAATCGGTGCCTCCAGAATATAGCTCATGATGAACAACATAGGTATCCAAGGGCGGCGCGGGTATTGCTTAAAAATGCATATGTAGATGATTTGAGCGGTGGGGCTGATACGTTGAGTGAAGCTCGTGAGTTGAAAGATGAATTGGTGGGTCTTATGAATACGGCGGGCTATGAGTTGCGCAAATGGTCTTCTAACGTCCCGGAACTGTTAGGCGATTTACCTTCGGAACATTTGGAAACTCTTCGGGTATTTGATGAACATACGGAAGAACACGGTTACATTAAGGTCTTAGGCATCCAGTGGAATCCAAAATCGGATTCTTTTACTTATCGGCTAAACTTACCTCCTGGAAGAACAGTCACTCGGAGAATCATTTTGTCACTAGTAGCTCGTTTGCATGATCCATTAGGCTGGATCAGTCCTGTTGTTTTTAAAATTAAATTGTTGTTACAAACCTTGCTCAGCAGTGTTGATAATGCGCGAAAGGTCGACTGGGATGCTCCAGCATCTGATTCCATAGTTCGGCAATGGTTAGATATTACCTCCGACTTACCAAATTTGGAACGACTATCCATACCGCGGTGTTTAAAACCCTTGAGGAATTCGTTCACCCGATATACTTTGCACGGATTTTGCGACGGCTCTTCGGTTGGATTCGCGGCGGCGGTATATATCCGGGCACAACAATCGGACGGAAATGTGGTTCTGCGGCTGCTCATGGCAAAATCCAGGGTAGCTCCACTTAAGACGAAACGTACTATCCCTAAACTCGAATTGAGCGGTGCGGTGCTCTTGACCACACTCATCAATTGTGTCACTACTTCAATGGAGCACGAGGTAGTATTCGATGAGGTTGTAGGTTGGTGTGATAGCACTATTGTATTGGCATGGCTTCAAACGTCGCCCCATAAGTTACAAGTATTCGAGGGTAATCGCGTGTCACAAATAAATTCATCTGCGACTCGAATCCACTGGAGATACGTTCCCAGTAACATGAATTGTGCGGACGTTGCGTCCCGCGGAAGTACGGCAGCGGAATTAATGCAGCATCACTTGTGGTGGGAACCGCAGTGGCTGCATGAGCCTTCAGACCAATGGCCGAGAGATTGTGTAGAAGTCCCTAGAGATCTGCCTGGTCTTAAGGCTATAACGGCTAATGTCAGCGCGGTAGAATCGGATTTTGATTTGATACAACGGTATAGCTCTTTTGATAAGCTAGTTAATGTCACCTGTTGTATATTACGGTTTGTTAACAATTGCAAACGTCAAATTAAAACAAACGGAAATATAACGGTTTCAGAACGGAGAAATGCGGTCTCCTATCTGATTAGATATGTTCAAGGTATACATTTTAAAGAAGAATTTACGGCTTTAAAATTGGGCAAACCTATTAAGGGTTCATTACGGAGATTAAATTTATTTATTGATAAGGATAACATACTTCGAGTTGGCGGTCGAATAGACGCATCAACCTTACCTTATGATGCTCGGCATCAGGTTCTATTACCCGGTAAATGTCGGTTTACGGAATTATTAGTAACGTATTATCACCAAATACACTGTCATGTCGGTTCAAATACTCTTGCGGCTATTTTGTCTCGGTTCTACTGGATAGTTTCAGCACGGCGGATTACTCGGCTTATCACCTTTCGGTGCGTTCAATGCTATCGGTCAAGGGCGCGTCCTACGCAACCTTTTATGGCAGATTTACCACCGGATCGCGTAAGAGGCGTACGCCCTTTTCTCGGTGTCGGTACGGATTTTGCTGGGCCATTTTATATCAAGTCAAGTACATTACGGAATGCTAAGATACAAAAATGTTACCTATGTATTTTTGTTTGTTTAGCCACTAAGGCGGTCCATTTAGAAATTGTAACTGATTTATCGGTTGAAGCGTTTATTGCGACGTTTACACGGTTTGTTTCCCGGCGAGGACTTCCGGCAATGATGAGGTCGGATTGCGGTACTAATTATACAGGCTCTGACAAATTTCTTAAGGAATTGTATATATTCTTACGTAACAACCAATCGGATATTGAACGTAAACTAACCATGCAAGGCGTCACCTGGTTATTTAATGCACCGGCAAGTCCTAATCACGGCGGTCTTTTTGAAGCGGCGGTAAAGTCGGCTAAAACACATGCGAGGCGAGTATTGGGTGATTCTCGTCTCACGTTTGAAGGATTGACAACCTTCTTTACTAAGGTGGAAGCGGTTATGAATTCCCGGCCTTTGTGTCCTCTGAGTACGGATCCGTCAGATCTTGAAGTTTTAACTCCTGGACATTTTTTAATAGGACAACCTCTAGTTGCCCTTCCGGAATATCCTTATACGGACATCAAAATGACTCGGCTATCTCGGTACCAACAAATTCAAAAGTTGACTCAACATTTCTGGTCTCGGTGGAGAACTGAATATCTCCATACTCTTCAGCAACGGTATAAATGGACCTCACTAACGGAACCTCCTAAGCTAGATGACTTAGTATTGATAAAGGAAGATAATATGCCTGCCCTTCATTGGAAGCGCGGTCGGTTAATAAAATTGCTACCGGGCAAGGACGGAATTGTTCGGATAGCAGAAGTAAAAACTCAAAATGGCGTTCTTCTCAGACCCATTTCTAAGCTATGTCGGTTACCTATAGGCAATTAGGAACCAAGGGAGCCTTGGTTAGGCGGGGGGATGTTCAGGCGTTATTAATTTTATGTCTGTGAAAATTTGTACGCCTGCAAAGGCAGAATAAGAGATCTTTTTTTTTGACACTAACACCTGTACCATACCTTATTTTATGCAAATAAATGATTATGATTATGATTATGATTATTATTCTTTTTAATATTTGGACGGTCACGAGCCAAGATACCGGCATCGAGCGCAGAAATGTGAAGAAGATGAGGGTAGTTTCGACTACTGCTCTCACGTATATCGTCGGCGGACCGTGCATGACCGTGTGCACCTCGGACACAGCTTTGGACAGGACGTGTCGATTCGGCGGTTGTATATTTGAAGAATTTCGGACTTTTTGGGACCTCTGTGATTGTGTAATTTTGGACACTGCTCTCTCGCACCTACACCCGGGTGTTGAGATTTTGGCCGATCTGGACGGCGCCGGCGACGGAGTCTGCGTGCGTGAGCTCATCGGAATTTCGAGGTAAGTGGCTGTACTTATATTGGGAGGAATAGTAACCCTGAACAAAAACCTAACCAGAGAAGGTCTAGGACTAGTGTGCTCACTGGGCATCGAAGGAGAAACAAATATCGATTAGTTCTCACGGACATATAGGTAGATACCTACCTACCTATATCAATTCCATCATCTTTTCTTCCTATTAAGAATATTTACCTGGGTAAGATAGGAATCTTGATGATTGAATTAATATAGGTAGATACCTACCTACCTATATCAATTCCATCATCTTTTCTTCCTATTAAGAATATTTACCTGGATAAGATAGATATCTTGATGATGGAATTAATATAGGTAGATACCTACCTACCTATATCAATTCCATCATCTTTTCTTCCTATTAAGAATATTTACCTGGGTAAGATAGGTATCTTGATGATTGAATTAATATAGGTAGATACCTACCTACCTATATCAATTCCATCATCTTTTCTTCCTATTAAGAATATTTACCTGGGTAAGATAGATATCTTGATGATGGAATTAATATAGGTAGATACCTACCTACCTATATCAAATTCCATCATCTTTTCTTCCTATTAAGAATATTTACCTGGGTAAGATAGATACCTTGATGATGGAATTAATATAGGTAGATACCTACCTACCTATATCAAATTCCATCATCTTTTCTTCCTATTAAGAATATTTACCTGGGTAAGATAGATATCTTGATGATGGAATTAATATAGGTAGATACCTACCTACCTATATCAATTCCATCATCTTTTCTTCCTATTAAGAATATTTACCTGGGTAAGATAGATATCTTGATGATGGAATTAATATAGGTAGATACCTACCTACCTATATCAATTCCATCATCTTTTCTTCCTATTAAGAATATTTACCTGGGTAAGATAGATATCTTGATGATGGAATTAATATAGGTAGATACCTACCTACCTATATCAATTCCATCATCTTTTCTACCTATTAAGAATATTTACCTGGGTAAGATAGATATCTTGATGATGGAATTAATATAGGTAGATACCTACCTACCTATATCAATTCCATCATCTTTTCTACCTATTAAGAATATTTACCTGGGTAAGATAGATATCTTGATGATGGAATTAATATAGGTAGATACCTACCTACCTATATCAATTCCATCATCTTTTCTACCTATTAAGAAAATTTAATAAGGTAAATAATCTTAATAGGTACAAAATGCTATTGGTAGGTACTTCATTTACGTATACTTATCTTATTTACGAGTTGGGCTCGGCGGGAGCTCGAGAGACTCCGATAAGATCCGACGCACCGGACAGAGTTCGAATCCCCTCTGAGTTTCACAAGAATAAATCTATCACAACATAAATAATAAGATTTTTGTTGAAAAATATTTAAATAAATTCGTAATCGGAACCGCGAGCAGATTAAAATGAGCCCAAACACTAGTAGTTAACGATTATCCGTCAAGGAGTTCCATTGCCCACCTTCCGTCTCCATCATCAGGACAGCTGGCTGTCACCATAATATTGCATTGTCATCGGACTTTGACAAGTATGAAAAATTTCAACTCCGTAGGATAAGAGGAAATGGTTCTGATTCAACTTGCAAGATTTGACACAAGTTAAATAAAAGCTTTTAAAAATACTAATTCTCTTCTTTCCAGGGTCTGGCTTGCGGAACCCTAGTGTACGTAGTGTTCTTCGAGGTGTGGAAAAACAGCAGTGGGCTGGTGCAGTTCGCGTGCTCGTTGCTTGGATTTGCAGTGATGCTGTCCTTAGAGGTCATAGTAGAAATAAGTAAGTACCTACATTTGTCATCAAGGAAATGAAATAATATAAGTTCCCGTCAAGACTCAGGTGCCTCTACTAGTATTAATTATTCTGTGATCTTCTGCATTAAGCATAAATCTAACATTGAGATTTTTATAATTTTATGGTAATCACCGCACATAACCAGAAATCGCAATTATTGTCATCTTTTGTTAGTCAATCACGAATTCGAGATTACCTGAACCAAGGTCAGATTAAATTTCAGTTGAGTATAACAATAGGGAATGCATACTACATTCAACCTCCATAAATATTGAATCGACCTACAAAACGTCTATTTCAGTTGCTAATTAATATTTGATTTTTATCAAAAGAAAACATTTTAATTAATACCTAAATTAAATTTATGTTTTTAAAATTGGTATCTATTATATGCTATACTTATTTTATAAGTTAAAGGTCCAAGTTACAGCAAAACATTGCTGAAATGTTATATTAATAGTCTGATGATAAAGTACATACCTAATGTAACTCTATGCACAAAATCCGCTTATACTTGGAAGCAGATTTGGTTGCTTGTGAGTGTAAGAATATAATACTAGCTAAAATGGATGCGAAAATTGTTATTCATATAAATATAATCAATTATTAAGCTATTGCATAGCTTCTATCGCGGGCATTGAGCGTGGAGACCGAATCCAGAAATTCCGTAACGAAAATAACCTAACACCCCCCACTCCGAATGCTATGCAATAGCTTTACCGCGGCAGTTTTACTAGGTAGGTAGAGAAAAACACAAACCGACTTCTAGACTATGTCTATATTTTTTGAATTTGATTTTTTCAAAAAAAAGCGCTGAATCAATTTCGATAAAATTATATGGGACCACCACTAAAGTATGAGATACCAAACAAAAAAAAATTTATCAAAATCGGACTAATCTGTAAAAAGTTATGCGTGATCATACATAAAAAAGAATATACGCGTCGACATGAAATTCTACGTTTTTTCGTCGGTTGAAAATTAATGTGTGTTTTGTTTCAGTGGTCTGACCGACGCGATGGCCGGACGAAGCTAAATAGACTGAATTGAATATACATCATACTACCTAAGCTTATTTATATGACAATAAGTAGCTAAATAGACTTTGTAATAAATATTATCAATTTAATAGCCTGTAAAGGCTCGTTTGGACAATGCAAGTTAGGTATGCAACTGACACCAACAAACATATCTAAATGTAAAAGTGTGTGCATAATATAATTTATGATGATTTAACCTAAAACCGATACGTAGGGACGTTCAGTTGGCGCTTCCAGTTCCCAACGGGCGAACGTTTGGTCCGTCACTAATTGTGCATAAAACACTGATCATTCTCTTTTAAATACCAGATACTAGAAACATTTTGTCTATGCTAGGTCTACGTAATACAAATATTTTTAATGTAGGTATATTGTCAAATGTATTGTAGGTAAACATATTGTTAAAAGGTAAAAAGTTGTAAATGTATAATTTCGTTAAGTTGTAAATGTATAATTTCGTTTTAAGTATTTTACAATTTGTATAAATTATGTTAATTTTTCTTGAATAGGTTTATTAAAGTATAATAATTTTAAATCTGCTTTTATTTCATCCTAACAATTTTAGCTGAGGGATTCCATGAAATAAAACAAATATTAATGTAATTTAACAAATCAATAATGTAATTAGAAATTAACATTTTATACTATCCGTTAACTATTCTTAAAGAAAATAGATTAATTATTTATTACCTATTTAGTTAATATTTTAGGCTGATTGAGAACAGATACAGATTACGCAGGCGGTAAATTTATACATTTATTTTGATAAATCGAGTAGCGATTTCAAAACAATTCTACTTTGTTGTGGACACTGTTACTTGTAGCTAGTGGCGGCGACAACGCTCTACCTTGACGATGTAGCCGCCACTGCCTACAAGTCGCTCGTTTGCTATCAATGTAAATGCCCTTTGAATAAAACCATATGTTAAAACGTGTCCACAACATAACAAGACAACACTGTTAAAATATTTTTTTATTAAAATATTTACTTGGATATTATTTTACTTAGTAACTAATACGATTGAGAGAAAAAGACATAGAGAAAATTTCGAAAATCTTAACGCTATCTCGTACGAGTATAATTTGTCAAGCCATTGTCGCCTTCACAGTACTCACTAATCTTTAACTCCTAAGGCCGGTACAGTTTATTCGTCATACTTACAATACACTTTAAGTAATGTTAAAAGTTTTAAACATTCTATACGATACAGTTTTATAACATACTATTGCGTTATATCTTGTAATTAAATTACAACGTTCATTAACAAATAAGGATATTTTTACACGGTGCCATTGTTGTGCCTAATATTAGCCAAAGATGTAGAGTGCGACACAGTGTAAAAACTTCTTAAACGGGTTTCTTTACATTCCATCCACATATTTAAATAAACAAGACAAGCTTGTGTCTACGATAACTATAATAATAACTTAGTAGGAATCAAATTCATTTAAGGGAAGATATTCACAAAAGAGTTGATATTTTAAAGAAACTACGAATCAGGCACCTTTATCTTAATCTAACAAATAAATGAAAGCTAAAAATGAAGACTAAATGCTTCGTTCACACTAAACCAGTACTCGACTCAATAATTTGCCAATTTAATTGTATTATTATTGCTTTTATATTAGGCGATATTTATAGGACTAAATTCACACGGGGCGAGTTACCGATCCAGCAAAGTTAGCATATTATGCTTTGCTATCCCATCTGTATTTTAAATTAAATCTGATAATTGTAGCAATTTTTTGGGCGAGTACTCAATCAGTGTGAACAAGACAAGAAACGATAGTTAAATATCTAAGTTACAACAAATGATAAAAATACTAATATTAAATTTAATAATCTCACTAGTGTTTATTTAATTTAATAATATGACTGATATAAATGTGTTTGTTTTCATAAAGCAACTGAAGGATTCAAAAGTAAAACTGTGTACCTTAATCGAAGCTATCGCCATCGAATGGCGGAAGATAAATGTATTTGAGCTTCGATACAAACAGCGTACCATATCTAAAAATACGAGCGTGCAAATAAAATTCAAGTTAGTGCAATATGAAAATACAAGTGCATATTCAAATTAAAGTTTTCTGAAGGAAATATACGTATTACATATATCAGTATAAGCTTTAATAGGGACTATTTACTTAATAATTTATTGAGGTTTTCGATATTCTAGCACTTTTGCAAGTGCCATTATCACTAATGATTTACGTATCATAGAAATTTCCCATTAAATCAAATTCCTAGTGTTAGTAACAAAGGTTGAAAATCGGATATAAGAACAGGCGAACAACCTGCTCGTCAATCACATAAAACACATTTCGAGACATAATACATAATGTAAACATGTCAAGAGTATTGTTAAAAATAAACGTTACAATTTGGCACATTACAAAAATTGATTGTTATCGACTAGCAAACTATAAAAACAATATAATTTCGATTCATGTTTCGTGTTAATAGAGAAAAAATATATATTTCATATTATATTAAATTAAACATTATATTCTTAGGTTTTCGCGAACAATATACAGTTTTCATTAACACTAAAATTAGCTATGCCAACTAAATCTAAAGCGTGAGACTTAGAAACAAGGCAGGAATAAGATAACAATAGCCACTAAATTATAATATAATTGGTGTGACAATACAATACAATATGAGTTTATTTGCATAAAAAGATTTACAGAAAATAAACTCATATAGTGACAAATAACTGTAACTGCAAGTCATTTCCGACTAAAGTTTTACACTAGGAACGTTAAGCATCTTTTGTAACAATTATTGAATATTATTGCATTTTTATTCAAGTTTAACATCAATATTACTGTACTTAGGGGCCGTCCATTAATCATGTGTATTTGTTGGTACAAAGTATATTAAAAACATTCGAAATATTATCTTTAACAGGTATAATCTCATTTAATTCTGGATTAAGCACCGCGATAAAAATGTCCAGACAGACATTGAAGGTTGCAGGTTGTTTCTGAACGTTGACTGGCAACGGTGAGACAAGGTCACGCGCCGCTTTTCGGTTTAGAAATTGCGCGTGCAAAGAAATAGTAAATACTCGTGATATCTCACACCCTCCTTGTGATATTTCGTGATATTTTTTCCAACCCCCCACCCCTTTCGTGCCTCACGTGCTTAATGGACGATCCCTACCAAGTAGTTCGAGTAATATAAATTGACGTACGGACTCACTGTCTCTATGTAAGTCTGTGAAATAATAGATGTAAGTAGTTATCAGAAATATATAACATTACGTATTTGTATAAACTTCACTTGTTTAAATATACATATAGACTTAACAATTGATAAACAGCACGCGCTTTTTGTACATGTATAATTTTATTATAAGTTTTGTAGGTGTTTTTCTATATTTTAGTAAAGTAAAAATAGGGGATACTGCGAAAGGTAAGTTAGACCAATCGCAGACGACGCTATTAGAATTTTATTAATTTCAGACATTTATTCACAGCATACGGTGATTGTCTAGTGACGCTCTGTTCGCTTCAAATCTGGCCACTAACAAGATATATCAATTTTGGGTAATCCATTGTGTGCGAATGGCCTCAAATGCAGATTTTTATTCGTGTCTAAATGACCTAGAAGAGGTTTTGTAGTCATCAGGTACATTTACAAGTGATTTTGAAACTTTCATCCTTGCAAATGAAATTTGCATATTTATCAATGCAGACAACACATAGAAACAGTATGGTTCGTACTGTCATTTTACCCACAGTAGCGATGTACTTAAGACTTGAGCAGCTTGTTCGCCCGCTGGTTGGCTACCGCTATGCGGGTCTCGTTACTCTCGCCCTAGAAAAAGTTATAAGCATTAGACAACGGCTTTAGAATAAATGCCGACATGAAAAAGCCGAGTTGACACTAATAAAACTTAACAAAAATAAGGTATGTTTTATTTTACCACGGTTTTATTAAGTCACTTTCTTTCCGGATGGAATCTTGAAATTGTAATTACGAGCACTTCCCGATTAACTATCCGGCTAAAACTTTCAGGGTAGCTCACAATTCATTCTAAATCCATAAAATGGTTTTCAGATAATTTTTTAAACTATTACGATTTCTTGTTATGTAATAGTTTTATAAGTTTTGAGATAAATATAAAAGCTCTATTCAATTAGTCTTTCGTAACATTTCAATTCAGCTTTGAGCATAGTGTCAACTGGCTGCGAGGTAAGAAAATAAACGTCAGAAAAATAAATTTATAATAACAATTTTCTGCGTGGAAAGAATAAATGGAAAACCAACGATTACACGGACGTGACGTCTAATGTCTTAACATTGTAAGTTCCAATTTTAACACATTGTCCATTAGAAAAGAAACATAACAATATAAGAAAAGAATAGGTAACTAAGTAGAACGTTTATGAATGATAAGTCTTCATAAGATTATAGAAGTTCTGTATTTGGAGGTAGTCAATGAATGATGTTACTTTATACAACGAAGGATGGTTTAACAAAATATGCAATAAAAATCAAGGAAAATTTTCTTCCAAAAATCTAGGAACAGAATTATAAAAACAGTAAAGTCCAGACAATGATTTAGAGGAAAACATAATTCATATGTAAAGAAGAACACAAATAATTATTTGTACTGATTATAATCAGTTCAAAAATACTGGCGTTTTTGTTATACAATCTTAAGCTATATTAATTGCCTAGATTACAATTTCGTCGCTATTTACTTTTCACAGTATTTTTTCAGTAGCTCGCGTTATGTTTCGTCTTTATAATGTAACTGATACTCAGAACGCAGTTGTACTAAATATCCAAATATTTTAAGCTCCTTAATATGGTCAAGTTACATCCTAAATAAATAAACGAGAGTAGGTTTCTAGCATACTTTGCATTGGTTTTCATTGAGGCATTGCCCGTCTGTATATAAGGAAATAAATAAATAAATAATTACGCCCAACGTTCACATACATAGACTCTGGTCCCTAACTAGGATTCCCTGTATCTCGGGAACAGGAACTATGAGGACCATGGTCCCACAACACCCAGACGCGAAACAAATGCTTGTCTGTGCACAAACATTTGTCGCGTCGTGGGAACCCGCAGCCTCAGTGGTGTATGAGATTTGAGCCAATCTGCCCAACCACTACACCACAGAGGCTGTCAAAAATGAGGTTTTAATCCTGCTACGGCAAAGATACAAGGAATAGTTATGTTTTTAGTTGTCTATGTATATTTGTATTTACGTATGTTCCACCGTAGCGCCTAAACTACTACGATTGTGATTAATGAGGTGTCAATCAATTCGTTGTTATAGTACTCTACATTTTTTTCGGTAAATCCGTGGAAGGTTGTTTGGGTTTTAGTAATTATTAACAAATTTAGTGATATACTTTGTAACGAATTGTAGCGTAGGTATAGCTGAAGAAAGTTATTGCGAGATACTCTCCAATAGAAACGGATGTGACTTGACCGAACAAGGTTGAAGCTGTGCTTTTTCTTAAATTAATTAAGCTGGTCTGTGCAGTTTGCTTTAAAAAAAATAAGCTGTGCGCGCATATAAAGGTGCGTCAAATAATAAAATATACTCACGGTTGTCACCGACGTGTGTGTGTTTGTTTTTGTGTTGATGTGGCAGTCTCGTGGCACACAAATATTTTACGTACATTATACCTATGGTTATTAATATACCTATTGGTTTTGCAATAATACCTATATTATGCAATAATACCCATAATACCTATTGGTTTTGCAATTACCGTAACCGCAGTGATGTGGGTCGGTATAGTAACAACGTACAATTTGTAACCGCTGTTTCATTAAACATGAAGAGCATTCAAAATTGTACTAACCATTTATGATTTGCAAATGCGTTACTTGTTTTAATATGCCTTTTGTGGTCGATGATTTGCGCAATAAGTCTCAAGTTTTCCTAAAAATGTGTTCATTTGGGATAATTATGTAGTTACTTAAAGTATATTGTATTCTAGCTACACACTTCCACTTATCTTCTACTTGCCTTCTTAACCGTATTGCTTACTCTTTCAATGCCAATTATGCCTTACAATTATTTATAATGTAATTTTATTCAAATGAATGACAACTAAATATTAAAGGGAAAATAAACAACCGAAAATTTAAATGACATGATTTATTTTATACACAAAAAAATAAATAAAAATACTAATAAATTACAAATAATAAGTTACCGCTAAGTTATATGGTAGCTATAATTAAATTGTTTAATTATTAGATAAAGTTTAGCGTCTTTATGTTTCATAGAAGCAGATATGTACATTTTGTTTCGATATGTGTATATAATCTATATAAATATATGACTTTGTGTTTTGATGTCTAGTTGTAATTTGTATGTGCCCAAATTATATCACAATATGACATTATAATTATAGAATACTGGGTACAAATAGTCATAAATAAAACCACGGTTTCGGTATCCATAGCAAAACGATTTGTTCTACAACTTTAAATGAGTGTTACTAATGTATGGCATTGAATACGAACCGTTCAGCTGATCAACAGTCAGAAGCTACACGTATACAATTTTAACCTATACAAAGTTTTAGAACAAAGTTTGTATCGACACTAGAAGTAGTTATGTAGTGATTGCGTTTACGCCCTAGAGCGAAAATATATTGTCGGAAATTATATTTTTATTCCGACGTCTGCATAAATGCTCCTATGAAATACTTCCGAGATCGAATGCAGAGTACCTAGTTAAAGTTAACTGAGAGACGAGGGTAGCTAAACACTTAATTCCATACTATTATCACATATCAACTCATACCCCATCATTAATTTCCGTTTAGGCGTCACCTCTCCCAGAATATTGAAGACTAATATAATAATATAGTGACTGTAACATATTATGACCATATTATAAGCTAGAAAAATCTCAAGCTACTTAATATTTAGAGCACTCAAAAATATTATAACTAAGTAATTATATATTTAGACGTCATTCCAGATAAAAAAGATTCCAGAAAGAATTGCCAGAAACTCTGTTCAGTGAGAAATAATAATGTTTGAATATTGCCATCAAAAAGTATTTTAAAATACAAAAATTGCATCAAGCGGTTACATTTTTTAAATCTAGCAATATTAACAGTAACACTACATATTTAACAACGGGTAAATGCATTTTCTCAAAATAAAAACTTTCCACTGCTTTAACTTCCTACAAACTATTTCAATAAATACTAGATGGCTTGTGTATGAGATGACCGAGAAATTATTTGTGACGTATTAACATGTCGTACTGCAAGAAACGAGCACCAAGTACTAACTTTAATTTGTAGAAATACTAAATATATTCTAAGAGAAATGTTATACAGACAAGGTGTTCATTCAATATATCGGCTTCATACAGTTTTTTAAACTGAAACTGAGTAATTTCTGAGATGTTATTTCATTGAAAACATTTTACATGGAGACTTGAGCAGTTTCAAATTAGAGAATTAAAGCATAGGTTAGCATAGTGATGTTCATGTTAATTTAAAGATAAAATAGTGGTCACTTGATACAGTAGCATGTTTTAAGAATTACTTAGTACTTTTAACAGTTGGATATATCTCTCAAGATTTGAGACTAAGCATTTTATATTAAAATATTATATACCGGTTACAGTACACATAACATAATGTAAAGATTACGTATAAAAATAATTAAAAATAAAACTATCAGTTCACTTCTCTACTAAAATTAAGTAAGACCGATCGTTAATAGTTTGCTTTAGAATGTTAAGTGCTAAAATAAGTAAGTAAATACTTATAAAGATATTAAGTATCTGCAACCGGTACGAAGAGAAGTCAGAGGTAAGTAGAGATGGAGCATTTGATGTAAGCATCAAACAATATCCTTGGGTATGCGTTCCAGCGCGTTTATCTTAATGAGCAAGCCATGTCTACGTACCTCTGATTGGAATCAGTCCCACTTCACTAACAAAATTGGCAACTAATGAACCACTGCTCACTGATATCAGTTTTATAGTGATCATCATGATTTTGTTGGTGAATAATAGGACTTTGTCAACGATAGGAGCGGCGCATATAAAGATTTTGCGCAGCAGCCTTGAATCTTGCATTTAATGTTGCTTCTACCGCTCATATCGCTTATTAACTAAAGTTGTCACACTGTGAATGCGTTCCTTTTTCAATACAGAAACTGCAAACTGTATCTATCGATTTCTAGTTGCATCAAATAGAAAGAGACAGATATACGCCCGCACGTGAGCGAATGCGCTCGCAGTTTTTGTACGTGAACAAGTGACGCACACATAGAAACCACGAGACCGTGTATGCGTGTATTGTGTTGCTGTGTGGGTGTGCCGCCGTCGTTT
This sequence comes from Petrophora chlorosata, assembly GCA_951640565.1. Taxonomy (NCBI): domain Eukaryota; kingdom Metazoa; phylum Arthropoda; class Insecta; order Lepidoptera; family Geometridae; genus Petrophora; species Petrophora chlorosata. The sequence continues at coordinate 8,736,927 of OX621207.1, read as the reverse complement.
ACTTGAGTAGCTCGTGGGCGCGCTGGTTCGCGAGCGTTATCCTTGTTTCGTTCGATTCGCCCTAAGATATAGAACACGTATTGTTTGCATTTGTTGTAATTCACAGCGACTGTGTAAGTTTATTGGCATGGTGTACAGCCTCGGTCATGACATGTTGATCTATTTTCTACGCTAGTGTGTTATTATGGATAGGTTTTGACACATTTGGTAACATTTGAACATTTAAGGTGTTGGAGTACGGGCTGTTGGTATGGTATCTAAAATTTTAATACTAAGTGAAGGTACATGTTCAACGTGGTACTTGGAAGACTAATTATGATTTAGACCGAGACAGTACACAAGCTAACAGTCGCTGTTCTCAAACATTCATATCAGTATGTTAAAATGTGAATGAGTGTTACTGATGAGGTCTATAATGTTAGGTACGGAATGTTATTCGGATGTGGACATTGGTCGACATTGGAGTACACAATGTTGGGTCGTGTTTGTATTGAGTGTTACACGACACAGAGAGTTTTAAAACAGCCAATTGTCTAACATTCACTACTGGAAATGACAGTACATGCGTAGTTGTCAGGAAAGCGAGCTAAAATTTGGAAGGCCAAGGAAGCTGCAGGGCTATTTATGTAACGGAATGCGATGGAAATAGTCTCATTTAACTGTATGACAGGTAACCGAGTATTCTGTTATATAGCCACTCAAAAGGAACGTCAGTTCAAACAAAAAGTTAAAAAGAAGTCTGACCGTAGAAAAATTATCTCTAGAGAAGGTTACAATCTCAAATCTATGTAAGCAGATAAAACATGAGGGATATATGCAACCCAAAAACATGAGAGGTCAGAGTAAGACTCATTCTTAATTGAATTGTAGGTTGATCATGCCCCGGAGAAATGGAAGTAAGGTGTCACACATGGAAAATACCCGCGTGATCTATTATTTAACTTATTCTCCTTAGGTCTTGGGATTGTACCTGAGCCTTGGGGTAGCAATAGCAACAAGGAACAATTAACAGTTTGATAAGACTATATTCGTATCCCATCGCGCATAGCCCTGCTAGGAAGACATAGACGGTGAGGAGTCTAAACACTTCACGAATAAGGTGTCAGGCAAACACACGCGTGAGAATGTCAATGAAAGAAGTGAAGACACAGAAATTCATCAGAAATAAGACCAAATCAGTAAAGAAATCCATTTTTCCACTAGTTTAGATTTTCGTGGAAAAATGTGATTTCCACTCTTTAAAATATCCAAACAAGTAAACCTTGGAGTGTATACAATTTCGTTTTCCTACTCCTTTAACATAATTTAGGTTTCTCGACTTGTCTAAAGTTGAGATACTTTTAATGAACGTCAACAAACTTAGTTCGGACTTTTCAAAGTGAGCCTCACGGATCAATCAAAATACAAAGTTAATATAGAAAACAAGACGTAATAAAGACTAAACCTTTGCTCTGAATACATTTATTCAAGAGATGAATAAATAATATATACTTATCACATGATTTTAAAGTTTTGATCAGCAACAAATATTTTGTTTTGCTTGGTAGGTAATGATTGATTATATTGAAATTTTGCTCACTAAAGACTTTTTGATTTACTTTTTCGATGACTTATCTACAGGTGTAAAAAATAGACCATTCACCCGATGGAAAGCTGTTACCATCACCTAAACAGCTGCACCACCAGACTTATACAGGTGAATTTTTGAACAAGGAACCCTATGCCAACTCGCACAGGGGATTTGTCTCCGGTCTGTACTAACAAGGCATATTACCAAACTCCCTATACAATACGAAACTGCATACACTCCATTGCCCCGCTGCCCGCTCCCCGTCCCCTCCCCGCTTACCTTGCGGTTGATGCGGTCGATCTGGCGGTTCTGGTTCTCAAGCTCAGAGCCCATGTCCAGCGCCATATTGCGCAGGTTGCCGATCATGGTGTTGACCTGGCCCATATTTTCTTCCATCTCATCTTCACGGGCGTCGTTTGTTATCCTGCCGAGTTTGGAGAGGTTACCAGACTATTTTATAGATGTATTTAAACGCTTACGACTAAAAATTTCGTATTTTTTACTGGTTATTGGCTTGCGTTTGACCACTATTTGACCTGATGGTAAGCGATGATGTGGTCTAATATGTAACACGCTCGCCTAAAAGATACCTGTTTACTCTCGATTTGAAGACTCCTAGATTCCCTGCCAAAACGGATAAACGCTTACCAAATTGCGTTGGCGAAGTATTCTATAACTGTAAATATTTATTTCTTTATTTTGTATAATAGAAGACATTTAGACTGGAAATGTTAATTTCCTACCAAAATTTAATATCGTCGCTAAATAGATATTAACAGTACAGGGGGAAATGAAGTAAGCTTTTCTAGAAGTCTCACTCGTCGCCCTTTTATTAACCGACTTCAAAAAAGGAGGAGGTTCTCTATTCGGTTGTATTTTTTTTGCTTCACTAACTCGAACCTCGCTCCACTGCACTGTAAGGGCAGCATCGATGTAGCCGAAGGAGGAGCACAGATCTAGAGGAAAACGACAGTTGAGCGACTGCTCATACCCGTCTCCCTGATAGTTCACCGAACATCATCCCGAAACACGACTAAAACGCTTGACGGCATGATTTATCTACAGGCGACGGCATAAATATCTAAAGGCTATTGTTGGTAGTGGTACATACCTGCCGATGTACCCGGCCTGTGGTCCGATGCCGTTGCGCTCGTCCATGACTCGCTGCGGCTGATTGTTTACCACTTTGCCGTCGTCGTTGCCTTTCCACGTGCCGTCGTCCTCTTTGAATGACGCACCTCTGGAATATAGCGCAATAAATTGATCAAAAATCGTCATGGTTTTTTTTGCTGTTTAAATTTTATTAGTAAGTAGTAAAATTTAAAAATTGCTTCAAGATTGGACAAACGTCGGATATATTTGACTAGACTTGAAGAGTTAATATTTAGAGTGCATCATCAGACCTTCACCTTTATATGGTTTATAAATTATAAATATAACGAAATTTATTTATTCATTCAATATCATTGCAGAATTATGTCCAAGGCGAAATTGTTGTCATACATAATATTCATACCTACGAGTCAATAACAATATTAATAATATTCTTCGAACTGCACAATATAATATGGAGATAACAGAATAACAAACACAGAAATCATACTGGTTGAATTGTAACATCCCATTTCCTTAAGCCTGCTTGTCTTTAAATTACCCATTTTATTTTCAAAGGCGTTCGGAGAACGGAAGTGCGGTTCTCTCAATGAGAAACGTATTATTTCTACATTCAGTTTCTGTTAATCGGTTGTTTAAGGTAACTTGTATATAATGCTATTTTTATGGTTATTAGAGAAAATAAATATGTAATAAGTTTTCCAGACAAAAATATGAGCCGGTAGATACGCACTTGTTGCAAGGCAAGACGCAGATCCCGCAACATTTCTCCATCCCCGAGAGGTTCTTCTCAGCCTCTCTCATGTCGGCGTTGATCTGGTCCATTCCCTCCTCGATTCTGTCCAATTGCTCTGTTCACACATACAAACTCACGTTTTACGACTGCCCTTGTCAGCACACTTGCCAAATGTGTTCAAAGCACCTAACTCTCTCAAATTACTATCGCGATTTTATTTTGTTTCTTCAATTATTTGATTTGACTGTAAATTCTCAACGCTCTCGACAAACCCGAGCTAAGTGTAAGACATTTCTCATGTAAATCCAGCTGAGTGGTTACATCAACTAGGAGGCCCATGCAAGCTCATCTCATCACCATAAGCAATGTCTAACGTCTCTCAGTTCTAGTTCCAAAGCATCTAATTCTGAATCTGTTCGGGTGTCGTGTATTTATGGATGTCTTACACTTGATCAGGTCGAACTATTCTCTCTTTAATTCTGATTCAAAAATGATGTGTGCTGATACTATGTGAATATATTACTGTACTCATTATAGCTAACATTTAGATCAAAATATCGTAAAAATACTAAGTAATAGTCATGCAACCAACAGCAAGATTGAAATAGTCGTGCATAGCTAGATGCGTGAGAATAAACTAAAGAAAATAATATTGTTTAACTCAATCAGAAATCTCATCGCCCCGTTTCTCTCAGGGAAACTGTGGGAGTGGAGAGATCATTTGATATATTTAATTATCTAGAATTTATTTAATTAATGATCATGATAAACTCTTTTACCTTGGTTAATTATCCGTTATAAATAAACTGTTAGCACATTTTCAATCATTATAATGTTTAAATTGTTAATTAAAATCATCGCCATTCACGGAACTCTTTACAAAATTATCTGAACTCGCATTTCAGACACAAGCTTTACTAAATTATGAGTGATGCAAAATATTAGGTACTACTGGATGCTTACCGCCCTGTTCATCCAGCATGACCAGGGTTTTCATGCCCACCTCGTGACTCTACAACACAATAATGATGTCACTATAGCTCGCCAAACGAATGCGTGAGGAGTCGGGAGCGACGCGCGCGCTGCGTGCCGCGTGCGGTAGCGTGCCGGTGCGTGCGCAGTGCGAGCGCACTGCGGCGCGGCACGCGCGCGGGCGCCGCGCCAGGACAACTCAATACTCAACACAACTCAAACTCAAACTAAAAAATAAAACAAAACGGTACATGGACATGATCGCGGCGGCCGCGGCGACGGCGCCGGCGACGCGACGCCGACTCCGCGCCCGTCGCATGATATGGGGTAAAATAAACCAACTTAGCAAATGAGCGTTTCCAGTAAGCCATTCCTAAATGAAAAGTGAAAATAGCAAAGTATTGATTAAGTTGAAGAAGAGAAATGAACAAACTAATATGTAGTGGCGAGGAGCGGCCTCGCAGACAGACACAGATCGCATCGAGCTAACAGTTACAGACCTACTTGCTAACATTAACAGTACGCTGCTAGCCATGGAGATGAAGGCGTACACCATTTAAACTATACGTCCAACACATCGGTCAACGCGCATTCAATTCAGTACCGCAGTTTACGGAAGAGAACAGTAGATTCGGAAAGAGAAATAAATATACCTATAAAAAGCGTTCCGGTCGATATATATCAACGGAAGAACTAAACAGATTGCGCAGCTCATTCAAATTAAATGTTCAGCAAAAGATAGAAACAGTCTTTTGCGACAATTAGCAACGAACGGCCATCGGGCGTATCTATTTACACTATATATTGTCAAAAGTCATCCCCATCGAAACATAGAATACACACGCAACATCGATCTCAGATAAGTCGTTATTCAAGAGAAACGTCAAAGAAAAACAAAGAGATTAATTGTTAACTGCACATTCAAACACAGACGTTCTCACGTTTCGACTACCCACGTGTCAGTTTAACTCTTACCGCCCTGGTGACTCAACATATGAAGCGCTTGCCCCCCGGCGTCCTCGCTCTATACATAAAATACAAATCAAAATAATATATCGGTAGGAGAGAGATATCGGGGTGTGTGGGTGGTTGGGTGCGGTGCGCCGGCAAGGGAGGGCACGCAGAGACGCGCGCGTGCGGGCTGCGAGCGTGGCGGCGGCGAGCGTGACGCGTGACGCTACGGCGTGGCGGCGGGGCGTGCGTGCGGCGTGCGGCGCGCGGCGGCCGGCGCGTGCGCTGTGTGCTGCGTGCCGCCTCGAGCGGCTCGCCTACTGCTGCTAGTCACGTGTAGCGCACACGAAGCGCACGCGCCGCCCGACTCGCTCGCCTCTAACACACACTACTCGTTCCACAACGACATGCATGCAGTGAAGCTTGCAAGTAAAACCAGATTTAGTTTCATCTGTGCTCAGTTTCATATGATTTATGATTTTTCTGTGTGATGTTAAGAGTCGTGCGTTGAGGAGAAGCGTTTCGAATTTACGTTGCTCGTTTAATTAGATTCGTTTATGTGATTTAGGTAAAGTAGTCTATTTAGAGTCGAGTACGAACATCTGAAATGCAGAATGTATAAGTATCGGGAAAGCGGATATATTTTGTATCGAATGTCAACTCGTCCTGCCTGGCTGGAGTCGTAGAAGCTCGTTGTTAAGTTGTGCAAAGTGGTGTATATTATCTACATTACGCTCAGATATACAAAGATGTGGGTTTTCCGTGATCATTTCCGTGTGTGAGTCATAAAATGTAGACGGTCAATATTTCAGAGGATGCCCGCACCTTTGCATTAAATTAGCAGTGACGTAATTTTAAATACGTAGTCGATGCGATACCCCCTTACGTCTTCTAGATCGGCGAGCCCGTCTTCGGGTCGGCTGAAAACCCTACGATGCTCAACAAGGTTAGCGAAAAAGGTAAAATAGATAAAATTGTAAATAATGTAGTGTTGCAAATCTTGCAGATCACTCACCTCCCTGGTCATCTAGTGCGACCAGAGTACGAATGCCGGCCTCCTTGCTCTACGCCGCAGAAACAAAAAGTCAGAGAGTATGTTAGTGGTGAGGGTATAGTGGAGTGAGTGGCCCCGCAGGTGTCACGAGTACATGTTATAGGTGATGTTACGGTCCATGTTGCGAGTAGGTACATGATTGTTAGTCGTTACAATGTAGTACAGTGTCGCTTAGAGACGATGTCTTTTATATTAGGTATAGGTTCGTTCAATAGCTACCTGTCACGAATCAATATTTGCCAGTAAAATATCAAAAGGCATCGTCCCTCGTGAGTGAACTGTTGGTACAAGTGATGTTAGTCTGTACTGTGTACAGTATACCTCGTATGTAACATATCTGGTATAAACATTTTGATACACAGTTGGAAAATAATATAATATCAAATAAATATGGAATATACTACAGTGAAATAATAAATAACAGTCACTTAACTGAAAATATATTTTAATAAATAAGAAAATAAAAGAATAATGTTAGATAATACTCGATCGGTTTGTATATTGTGTGAGAGTTTGCATAGGTGTAGCTCGACATATCTGTAGGAGTCCAGTGGTAGTACGGGGTGTGTACACGCCCACATATTGGCAGTATTGTGAATGTTCGAGAAGGCATGAAATCATACAACATAATAGAGTACAATCAACAACAGAGAGCAGCCACTACACAGAGACCTAAATACAAATCAACTAAAACAGGATAGAACGTCAACATAACACTGATCGCGTTCCAGCGCCATTCACACATAGATCAGGTTGTGTCGGAAAGTTAACGGATGCTCAAGAGTCGTACAGAGAACGGTATGTGAACATTAACGGAACGTTAACAGATAGAAGTAGGAAAGTAGAAAGTGCGTTTGAAAGAAGTGGTTCAGCCTCACGGCGGACTTGTTACGTAACAACTCAAGTGGTACAAGATTCTCATCTCGAAGCAAGCCCAAGCACAATGGATAGACTATTTCAGACTGTAAAGCGCACGTATCTGGGTCATATCACATACTAAGAGGGATGCTAAAATCGGAGAAGTATTTCTTCTAGTATGGACTTGGAAGTCTATTGTGGTCGATGATGGGCTTCATGCTTTGGAACCTAAACAACGCACGGGCGGGATTGGGAGCTGACGGTTAAATTGTGATTCTACTACGTTTTGCCAGTGAGCCTGCAACTCCCCGCACGGCGAGGTGTGTGGGGGCGCTCTTCAATAATACTCTCAATTAATTAACTGTCAGCGCCTAGGGCCGGCTCGCCCGGCATTTATAATCACATAAATGTACAGTTCACTACGAACAACACAAAGGGCTATAGAGGTCTAACATTTCTGGACACATTAAGGCACGGATCATGCAACACCCATATACTTATGTATGGTTATAACAACATATAATAATGGTTACATATTACATATAAATAACCAAATGAAGGATATGAAAACATAAAAAGGAACGTATGAGCGGACAGCTATGATAGATATACATACACAGAGAAATAGATAAACAAAATGATAATTAGCGACATCGAAACACAACAGCCAGGGTTAGCAAAGGCTGCGCCCTACGGGTACGGGAGGGGCGTCGAGACCAACCGAGCTGGGGGCTATCCAGGACACTTCCGTTTTACCCCTCACTCCCTCGCATCGAGAACACCTCTCTCACAGATGATCACAAATAATCACATAAACAACAAAACAACTCAACATAACTAAAACTATGGGGGAAACAAATGTCCAATTTAACTGAAACGCTCTAGGACATGAGACCGCACAGTCCTATTCTAGTTCAGTTCTATAAGTATGGACACGGGAGCTTCCAGATATCTCGCACGCTTGGAATCAATACACAGTTTTAAACACACATATTAGATATACAGGTCAGTATATATTTTAGTCAGACAATATTGAAGTTGATATAAAAACGATCCAGTTTTCAATTATTTCAACTGCAGATAGAATATTTTAAGAGGTTGTTTTCATATCAAATTCATATTTGATACACTTTATCCATTTTATTTGGGAGGTATTCTCGACATTTCCATTATTAATTTTATTATTTTCCATGCCTCTCCCAAGGAACTTATTCTACGGATTTAGCTTTATATTATCTCCATTAACAATTTGTTATGTGTCATCAGCAACACAGAAAGCCTCGATAACATTATTTATGACATTATTAGGACCATTTAATTCCTGTTATAATATTATATCAAAGATCTTAATCTAAAGAACTATTCATAAGAATGGGGCGATATCTTACCTCCTCGCATAGTTGCATCATACGCCGGGTGGACTCCAATGACTGAAAACAAAAATGTTAACAACGTTAATGCATCTATTACGAATCAGTTCACTAAAATCCATATTCGATACAACAGCACCTAGAGTATGACCCATTACTATCAAACATTCCTCCAATCAGCAATATTTTGGAAGACTAAAGAATATACACCACAATAATATGCGGTTTTGTTTTAGTAATTTTATTGTATTAGCACAGAATACTAAGGGACAGAAGCATCACTCCGCAAAGACTTTAAACAAATAGCGACTCTTCCTATGACGTAATAAAATTCAATTCAGCTCGCGTAGCGCTGCATACCTACCAGTCATATTAACCTACAGAGCGCCTCTCTTTCTATCGCATATCTGTTTTCTGACGCGGCACGTGTAACGAAACGCAACCCGCCGTCGGTGTCCGGCTATGTACCTACTTGTAGCTTCGTTCCTACAGTGCGGAGTGCGCTAGGCCTGGTATTAGGTACCTAACTATTATTTTAATTTCAAACACGATCTAAATAAAACTGTTATTAAATACCTGAATGAATTGGAATTTGTTCTAAATAATATTTATCATTGCATTCCTACGTTCAGGTTTTCCCGTAAGTTACTAGTTGTTTCACTGCTTCGCATCAAATTAACGCTATTGTATCCTGGCTACGTTAACTTTGCTATTGCCGTATATCTTTTTAATATAGACCTACGACAAAACCCTCTATTTCACCTATGTAAAAGTCTACGTGTTATAAGGTGAAGCAGTGATGGTTCACGATTTCGTCGAGAAGGTGCAAGGTTCTTTAGAGGTTGCGTAAGTTATGTGTAACCTGCATTATTAGTTAGGGATAATTTTCTGTCTTAATCTAGAAGATTCTTAAAATTTTATAACTAGCTGCGCCCTGCGGTTTCACCAGCGGTTTCTCGGGATAAAAAGTAGCCTATGTGTTAATCCAGGGTATAAGCTATCTCCATACCAAATTTTATCAAAATCCATTCAGTAGTTTTTGCGTGAAAGAGTAACAAAGGTACATCCATACATACATTTTTACAAACTTTCGCGTTTGTAATATTAGTTAGATTTGATAATTGTTTTATGCATGCTTAGCGAATATCTAAGATTCTAAGGAAAAAATAATTGCTCCGGTAAAATCGACAATTTACGACGACATAAGATAGTGATATGAGATAGTAGCCAAATATAGACCTATTAACAAAAAAAAAAACGTAAAACGAATGGAACAAATTTGGTTTCTCGAGCAGGTGACTCGGTAGCTTAGTGGTTAAGGCATCGGGACAGTGTTCCGAAGACGCTGGTTCAAATCCCGCGCGAGCATTATATTGTTTCCGTATATTTAGAAGTTTAGAAATAGTTGCTTACGTCATCGGTGACCTGCCCGGCGCGCATCTGGAGCTGTTCCAGCTCGCTCCGAGGAGCTCCGCCATTTTCGGCGGGGGGCGCTGGTGCCGGCATCCTGGAACAAAACGGTTTTCACTATAAGTACACCTTCATTCTCTATCTCTCTCTTGTGTAGGTGTGTAGCCAAACCCGGTGTCGAAATTATAGACCGCTCGAAGGTCTCCGACAAAGCCTTAAGACTGTCGTCTTAAGACAACAAGCGGGTCCACCGAACCGAAGCAGTGTAGCGCTCAGATGTATGAGGATTGAGGACTGGTAGCTCACAAACGTTCTCCCACTTTATTGGTAACTGTGGTGAACATTGTTTAACCTAGCAGATTTGCAGCGCGTCTAACCGTTACGAAGACCTACCAACTGATGGTAACCAAAACGCCTGCCCATAACAGTGCAACATCGCACAAGACATCGCCATGCAAATTCCTCTGCACTCGTCACCATGAGACAATAGCTCTTATTTATCATAATGCTCAGTAATTTCGCTGGCTACAATGCCCTTCAAACTGGAACATATACACGGATAAGGTAGTTAGCATCGGTAGGTGTGATAACAGTTGGCACAGACGGCAAACTCTAGCTAGAGTTAATCCTTCGCAGTCTGTACGCTTCAGTAATCTCTACTGCGCCAGCATCGGATTCGGATTACATCAGAAAACGCTTTTTGAGATGAAGTCAGCATTGCTAGGGGTAAAAGAGCTGCGAAAGAGGGGTGATTTTTACCCCAGTCACAATTACTATTTCAGGTCCTTAAATCTTTATTGAGCTGAGGTAAAATAAGTTAGAGTTTACCGTATATTCGGAGAGTTTAAAGTTGGAATGAAGTGGGATGGAAAGAAAGAAAGAAAGAAAATGATGGATGGGTTAATCCTATTCTTGGAACGATATCCTGATGAGCTTTTCAGAGCAACATTTCGAAGAATTCTTTGAACATCAGAGAGATGTTAACTTCTGTTATTGCGACCAGTTATATAAAAGATTCGCTTCATTGTTTTGTTACAATAAATTCCAATATACGCAATACCTCGAATTTGAAAAGGTTCGTGGCTTAAGGTTATTTACACTTCTGGGAAAACCTTCTACGTCAAGTTGAAATTGGTTCAGCAAGCATTAAATTGAACCTAAATTTAATGGATTTGTTTTATTCAAGTTTATGGTGAAAATTCTAAAACTTCCCGAGGTAGAACTGAACCCTTGTCACCACCCATCAGTTGACGAAGACTTAATCCATCTTAACCCGTTCAGGATACAAGTCAGAATGTTTGAGAGAAATAGCGAAATAAACGAAAGTATCTTTATTACATTAACAAAGATAAAATCGTGCGAATTTATATGCAGAAGCATTTCCTCCACACTAGTGGGGTTACGGTAAATAAAGTTCAGCACGAGTATGTGCGGCCTTCGTGTAACCTTACGCGTAGCCTTGTTGTCAGTTAATCCACTACGGAACTGCTGATGAGATCTAGTCATGTTTTTTTTACGTTTTGTGCTACTTTCAGGATTTAACACTATTATTTGCAGTTGAACTGTCTTTGTGTAAGCTCGCGCAGGGCCTTCCTTTAACTTAACACGGATTGGAACTCCTGATTTAAGTGCTAACTTATGTATAAGCTCTTATTTTTGTACTTGAATCTAGATTGTATTTAGCTTTCCAGATAATTCTTAAAGCATTGAGTGAGCTTTTACGGTACATTAAGTTCGGTATGTCTGTATACAGCCTTGTTCTAACCTTACGCATGGCCTTGCTTTCGGTAATCCGCAACGGAACTGGTGATGAAAATCTAGAGATATTAAAGTGACCTTCGTGTGGCGTTTATCTTTTGTTGAGAATATGCGACATTACTTTCTTTACAGTTAGGTAAAAAAAGTTTAGCTTTTGCACTTGGCGAGATGTGTTTGTAAGGATGCATTTAGTATGATGTCATAAAGTGACATCATCTTTGGTTTGCTTTAGTCGATTCGGTTAATCTCTAGCATTTCTAATTAAAATATAACAAGTAAAATGCTTTACATCTAAAAGCTTTAAAATTATAAAAAATAATCATCCACCGTTAAAGGCATATGAAGCACCCTCATTAAAGTGAGGTCATAGGTGGTATTTTAAAATTCCAAAGGTATCATTCGGAGAGTAGCCACTTATTTCATGTACCTACTATATAAAATATCATATAACATAATTGTATCATGTTGGCAAGGGTGTTGGGTATTATCAGAGTATATTACGACCAGTAGCAGATGTATTGACATGAAAACTAATATCTTCCTGTGAAGGCAAGCGCCATTTTAAGAACATTCTCGCATTTTTGCTACCCGACGGATGCTGTTATTAAGCTATTACGGCGTTTATGACATCATCCATCCGGAATATGAGTAATTAATAGTAATAGGACCATAGACATTCGATGAATATATAAAACAGTAAAATTAAATTAAAAAGTACCTAGAATCTTATACTCTTTAAGTTGAACACATTATTCGCTTGGTGGTAAGCTCTCCGCGCTATAAAACGTCTCCAGTGTCACTCGGGATGCAAGTCCTATTCAGCACTGCGTTGCGATCTATATCACTCACCCAAAAACGAATCACGGCTTTTAAGCTTGTACCAAAATTTCATAAAGCTTATACAAAAATATTACCGAATTTCATAGCAAAAAGAAACAATTTTATTTAAAGGGTATCGGGATAAAGGTAAAGGTAGAGTTGTAATTTAAAAACCCTCAGGTTGTTTTAATTTTCAGATATTGGATTAAAAGAGCTATTAGGTTAATGTTCGATGAACAGAACAGCCATTAATTTACAATGGAGAGATTAGTGAAAGTACTTGGAAAAATCCGATAAGAGGGTTTCCAATACTTGGGTAACAAAGTCATTTTTAATATTGGAAAGTACGGGAATTTTATCTCGAAGGCAAAGATATTGAAGAGATTAATGTTTTAATGCTATTTTCAACGCAAAATGAAAGCTATCGACAAGAGTAAGGCTTTCATCCAAGCGGTCAGTTGAATCAACTATGCACAGACAGGCGAGGTGCCTCTGAATATTTTAATTCCCGCCGCCATTTCAGCACTAAAGCACTGACTTGAGAATAACAAAAGCGAGTAAATTGAAATGTTAGCACAAGAACCAAGTGCGGACGGAGAGCCAACATAACTCTTTTGTTCCTCACAGGTAAAGTTGAGAGTAGGCCTACACAATACTTACATACGGACTATTACGGACCCTTCCGGACCAACTCGTGCGTCCTACTTTTCCGGACGAGCGATAAACTCGAACAAGGGCTTGTTTTATGTTTTCAAATTCTCGCATAATATAAATCATGTTGTCCTGATATAAGAAGCACTCCGTCAAATATGATGCCGTAATGAATTAGATTACTGCCAATATTAGCCATAATGTTATTTATAGCAGCTGATTCTGTCGAGCCATGAACTTAGCGTCGTAAATACGCATCAAGCGCCCCCTGCCGCCCTCTGAGCGGCCTTGAACGCTGCAGAACAAAGGAGGGGGATATACACTACCCCCCACCTCTTTACAGCCAGGACTGTTTGCTGTCTGCGATTGCGGTTACGAGCTTGGTTACATGACGTGACTGGATCAACAGTAATCTCATTTACCCTTGCTATGATTTTGATATTCTGTGGATGTTTTTTTCGAGTGAATCCCTAAAAATTTCCTTGATTTCGTTGAACCGATTATTATTTGCTCAATTAATTTTGTACGAAAATTAAAATATGATAATTTTTTCGGGATTTTGTCGGTGTTGTGGATAGGATCAATATTCAAGAACCATGGAAACCATCAGCCAACCCGCTGTGATAATATCAAAATCTTTTACGATCTTTTCACATTTTCCTGGTTTCACCTGATTAGATTTTTGCCATCAAATTATGCATGATGGTTCTCCTAAATCATTAGATTCAAGAAATTACCTTGTGTCCTGAGTGACTGATTATATTCCCGCATAAGGCTTTCTAATGAAGCTGATAAATCGATTTTTACACACATTTTGCTGCCAACTCTTCTTGAAATCGGCGGAGTTCGTAAGCATTGAACTTTGGCAATGCCTAAGTTAGGAATCTGGCAATATTCCGAGCAAGCTGCGGCCGACCCGCTTCAGAGTTTGATAACGATTCATCGGATGGGCTGTGGAATCGAAGCCTGTCTCCGTAGATTTGAACACACATGACTAGAAATAAGTTCCAGCTGCGACTCCGAAGCTCTGGATATTGAATAGTCAAATTCTAGCTCGCTACGCTACCATTTCAACAGCCGTGTTTGTCTCCAAGATTGATCAATATACGGTTTACATACTTACATGACGTTGCCGATGTGGAAAAAACCGAGCACGGAAGTATAACATATATCTTAAAGTTTAGTTGGAGCAGTTGGGCATTCCTGTGATATTTTAACGGGAAAATAGCCGATGGATGGACAATTTTTCTGATGGATGGATGGATAATAGATGCTTGTGTGTGAGATATCTTTAGGTTTTATAAGCTCTTAAAACAATATAAGGACATGATTGGATAGTAGCCAAATGAAACCGCGAAGATAACATCTCCATGACGAGCCTGAGTCTATAATTATAGCTGATATCACACGCCTGGTAATTACTTTGCATTTACTTCCTGTTTTAAAAACGCGTCATCCGTGTAAACAAACAATGCAATATTGTTTGAAGTTTGAAGTAAACCTAATCATTTTTATGACTTCAGGAAAAAATGTGAAGTAGACAGATACAAGTGCTCGATAGTTCGGCATCATCGCGTGACACATGAGTATTGTGGTGTCATTGTTATGTCGAAACCAATACCCAAGTTTACCCAGCACTGGGTTAACAATTACCTAGTACCACAGAATACTAAGGGACAGAAGCATCACTCCGAAAAGAAATTTAAACAAATAGCGACTCTTACTATGACGCAATCAAATTCAATTCAGCCCGCGTAGCGCTGCATAGCTACCAGTCGTATTAACCTACAGAGCGCCTCTCTTTCTATCGCATAGCTCTTATCTTTTCTGATGCGGCACGTGTAACGACGCGCGACCCGCCGTCGGTGTCCGGCTATATACTTGTAGCTTCGTACCTACAGTGCGGAGTGCGCTAGGCCTGCTAGTACTTAGCTTACTGAGGGTAAGCTGAGTACTAGGCAAATCGTTATTATTAATCCAGTCAGATAGGTACATTTCGAGGCATTAGAGCAAATAATAATTATTTGTATAGAGCTTCGATCAGGTTTATGGGTATAATATTATGTTGACATAATTATTTTCATGAGGGTAAAAGGGGGATTACTATGTATTATGCTATAATTTTGTAATATTATGTGACTTGACGACAGCTAAAGCCGGACTAAAACTTTTGTCCGGCTTTTGCGTGTTGAAAGCAAAGTGCTCAAAGCAGCTTCAAGGTTGAATGATGTATAACATTTTTGTTGAGCCCCGAACATCGAATTTATAAGAGAGTGCCCTTTCTGATAAAATTTTACCGAAACATGCTCCTTTGAACAGCTCCACGCTTCGAGGATCATTATTATTTATGAACCCTGTTGTTTATTTCGGGAGAAAACCCAAATCGCAAATTTTTATAATCCGGGAGCTGGTGCCAGTCGCATGAAACACTCACGATCAAAGAACTTCAGTAGTATGTAAAAGCATATTGAACATCACTGTACAATATTGCATAACCACTTAAAAGTACAGTTGAATTTATCAAATAACATTTCTCATATTTCATCATAATTATTATCATCTGTGAGAAAGGGCCCGTGTCCCAGTAGTGGGAACGTGATGGGCTGATGATGATGATGATTATCATTGAAAACAACGAACTACCTAATTTCCACTTCCAGAATTTCACCTAGAAATCGTCAGTAGATTTTTAAGGTTCCTAACTACATTTTCTGGTTGTAATGGACAGAATTTAGCGTAATAAATTTAATTGAACATGCAATATCTTATGTCGTGATAAGGACTGACCTCAGAATTTTAATGTACCTGATTTTGAGGTTATTCTGAACCACAGTAGTTTACTAACATATCTCTGCCTGGTACCAAATCGTATTCTAATGTTAATGACGTAGATGTCTCTGGCACTATAGGAACAAATACTTCTGTTATGGCAAATCGATTATGTATTGCGTAAGGCATCAATAAGAATGACTGAACTAATTCAGCTATAATCCTCAGTTTATTACGAATACTCTACATTCCAAAGACTGAGGAATTATCTCTTAGAAAGTTTTTTTTACTTAATAGATCTATATTTGGCCACTATCTCGCCTGATGTGAAGCGATGATGTGGCCTAAGATGGAGCACATATATCTAGAGACAGATGGCAGTTGAGCGGCTGCAAAGCCCCGTCTCCCCGATGGTTCACCGAACATCATCCCGAAACACGACTAGGTCGCTTGACGGCATGGCTTTGTTCGGTGGGTGGTATTACAACCACGGCCAGAGCCTACCACTCCAAAGCGCGTAAGCAGGTTTAGTCACGTTTTTCTTTCGTGCAAAATCAGCACTTAACTATAAGTCATTGGTGCAGGGACGAGTCAGGATTCGAACACAGGTGCGTCGAATCGAAAGACGCACGAGTTCCCGCTGACCCACACTCGCTCGAGTAAGAGTAAATGGATCTTAGTCCACCAACTTGGCTCAGTGCGGATTGGTAGATGTGACTTTAATATTTGTGGTGCTACAAACTCCGCGATGTTGATATATTTTAGTCGAATATCTTTGTGATCAAAGGGACCCGTCTCTTTGCAACTCGGCTTTAAGGAGACTCTTGAGGGTTTCTAAGAACGTGCTTATAGAGTTGATCTTATAATCCGTCACTTGGTGGATAACCACACAAGGGAAACAAAAGGTATCGCTATTTTCAAGTATTAAGTATTAAGGTACTGGTGGTAGGTTTCTCGTATGCGAGAGGCCGTCTGGGTAGGTACCACCGCTTTGCCAGTTATTCAGCCGCCAAGCAGTAGTGCGCAAGCATTACTGTGTTCCGGTTTGAAGGGCATTGTAGCCAGCGAAATTACTGGGATTTATGAGACTCAACAGCTAATTGTCTTAGGGTGACGAGCGCAGTGCAGCGCCGCGCAGGATTTTGCAAAACAATGTTCTGGGGGGTGCTGTTATTGTTATGGGCTGGCGTATTGCTTACCATCAGGCAAACGACCAGCTCGTCTCGTCACTCAGTTACATAAAAAAAAAATTAAGGCGAAATCATTATACATTACATTTCGAATGATTTTAGCTGCAGCAGACTAATCTACAAATTGCTTTTATTAAAAAAGCAATTTTTATATTTTTACCTACGACCAACACTATCTAGGGTTCCTATATTGGACAGTTCAGGAAAACCACTTTCAGTTCGGTGTAAGGTAGGTATAGATTTATTCGCTCACAACTACTAGGTCTACTACAAAAGTTAATTAATTTAAGACCGTGTGCCTATCGTGCCTGCCGGGTGACGACTGGTGCAGCCCACTTGCGTCATGCATTACATTCTGCTAAATCGATAGAATGTAATAAGTATATATGCAATGTGTCGCTACATATTTATACATAAAAGGTTTTTTTGTTGCGGACATGTTGTATGTTTTCAGAAGAACCTTCGTCGTTATGTTCTCCGTTAATGTAGCTAATTTCATAATGCTCTTGCTTGTAGTTAGCAAGTTATTAATATAACCGAGAGTGCCGTTCAGCGCGAGTTGGGCACGTACGCTTGAGGCTAAGTTACGGTTATGTGCTGAGGAGGAATTCAGACGCCCTCTTTAGTTTTACGGTCTAAATGGGCCTTAGTTGAGAACTATATAGTCTTTAGGAGAGAGAACAAAATTGTAGTATTAATAGTGATTTTGAGAAAAAAATGGTGTTCCTCTCCTACATGCTGTGCCCAACAGTGCCTATGAGTTTTAAAATGAACTGTTATAACAAATGATGAACAGAATATAACATTATAGAAAGCAATAGGCAATGGCATTGAAAAAGAAAAGTGATTCCTAAAAACTAGTAGCTTGGAACGATCAAAGAGCAATTCGAGTCAAATGGATTAGAAATTTGGAATCTTTTTGA
Organism: Petrophora chlorosata; assembly: GCA_951640565.1. Lineage (NCBI taxonomy): Eukaryota > Metazoa > Arthropoda > Insecta > Lepidoptera > Geometridae > Petrophora > Petrophora chlorosata. Next base: position 8,718,783 of record OX621207.1, on the reverse strand, counting down.
ATATGGAAATAATTTCGGAGTTTGAGCTATATGGGACTTAAGAACCTAATATTATATTCAACGATATTTTTAATGGTGTATAAAGATACTATAAAATTGTAACTTAGCCATATCTATAAATTAAAGATAGTTTCGTAAAAGAAATGGCGATCGGTTATTTAAAGGTTATTGAAGACAAAAATATAGTTTTAGAAGCGATCTTGATATAATGGTCATGGAAAAGAACACTCTGGGAGTGTATAGTCGAGCATATTTCCTTACACTATTAGTTCCATCTCATTTAAACTGAACGGTTTTACTCCACGAATATTAAAAACAAACAATGGCTTTGAATCGTCACTAATTCTCATATCGCATTCTTGCATTAGAATTTGAAGTGATCTTGGTTTCCGATATAACTGAGACTTTTTTTTATACATTATTGGCTTGCGTTTGACCACTATCTCATCTGATGGTAAACGACGATGTAGCACGCTTGCCAAGATAGTACCTGTTCACTCGAGATTTGAAGATTCCTAGTTTATAAGTATCATACAAAAAAAGTATATTACTTATAATCATACATTAGAAACAAACAAAAAAATATCGATTCTGCTTAAAAGTAATATTTTATCTGAGTAAAAATACGAGTTTTCACTCGGTCGTGAAAACTCCTTTCCTTTTCGGAGGAGAATAACGTTTGCACTTGGAGTGCATTTCCATTGATCCGATTTCTCTCGTCTCTTGGAAAGTTTCGATTATCGTATGAACTTGATTTAAGAATGGAAAATACTTGCACGCTTTAGAGCTACAGCAGGATTTGTATTGCTCGAGCGCAGTGAGCTGAAGTGCAATTTATGCAGTTTATGAATAGGTGTCATGCATAATACAATCATTGTTCTATATATTTAAAGAAATTGTTCTGAATAATTTTCTTCGTACTACGCTTTTATTTCATACTCATATATCAGACTTTATCTCTTTAACTAATGCTCTCGTATTTCAAATGCTTTGGCAGGACTTGAATACAGATCACAAGGGTCGTCAGATCTGATCCAGCAACCATCAATCTGTCTCGTGTCAACGCCAAATGTGACTGCGACGACCTTTCTCCCACGCATATAAATGTCCCTGGCCCTATCAATAAATGTAACTTCTTATTTTCTTCAAGACACCTAAGCTTTGATATCTCGCCTTTTGCTGACCTTTATTCCAGTAAAGTATGCATGGACCATCGGGCTCGGGCGTTCGCATAATCTTTGTATCGCTGCCAAAGTTTACGTCCCAAATGAAGGCGATTTTATTATGATGAAAATTTACGGACGGCAAAAGGGCAACGCTTTATACTCGTAAGATTTACCAAGATATCTGGGCATAGGAGGGTTTTAGTCGAGCTGTGTTATTGGCTTTTATATTTTATGGATTATTTTAGTGCATGCTGTTTTCGAATGTTCGTCAGCATATCTGGGCATTCTGGGCATCCACGGGCGACGACGTAGCGAGTTCGCGAGCGGAAAATCAATAGTCGCGCGCAACCCCCTGCGCCAAGTCTCGTTCTACCCCGCACGGTCCCATTTGTAACTTTTCAACTTGTTTGCACGTGCTTTAATTAAACTTGCCTGTTTTATGAACAAGCCTCACCCTGTTATTAGTTCTGCTATTAATTTAACGTTTGCGGTATTCAATGATTGACGTTGGACAAACTACCAAAATGAAATAGTATTTTGAATCAAATAATTGAGTGACGAGACGAGCACGTTGTTCGCAAAATGGTAAGCAACACGTCTTCCCATTACAGTTGCAACACCACCCAGAACTTTGTTTTGCTAAATCCACTGCATTGCGCTCGTCATCTCGAGATAATAGCTTTTAAGTATCCTAATTCCCAGTAACGTTAATAATATTTCAAGAGAATTCATTCTAATATAAGATTGTACAGTCTTTTCTTTAATACCAGAAAAATCGTGTACTAAAAAATATAATCTCAAATGATTTATTTATTATTGTCCTTGGTTAAAATACATGCTAGTCAATAGTAAAAGCATCCCCAAAGATCAGATTCATATGAATTTCTCAAAAAAAATCTTATCAAAATATTGGTAGCGATCTCAGTAAGAGTAGAAATGGTGGGTAATAGCGCTGCTACTATAAATGCAAATATCAGACAACATCGTAACATGAGACGCGAGTTTACCCTCAGGCGAGCACATACGCGTCTTCGGGACTCAATTTAGATCGCTGAACGATGCTAAACCGGCGACATCGCACACATCATGTCGTTACCGCCCCATAAACAATGTCTAGCCATGTTTGCTTTTTAGGACTCACATTTTTGGGTTTCAATCAAGCGTTTACATCAAAGGTAGCGGTGCATCGAACTATCGAATGAAAGGTCTTAGATACCGAGCGACGACCAATTTGGAAGGATACGTTATTAATACTTTTGGTTTTCTGAATTAGATTCACCTGGCGACAGCTAAATTGCAATGGAAAGGTAAAAACCTGGAAGGTAACCGGAACGAGCGTGTTAATTATTGGGTGTGTCTTGTCAGCAGGGAGCAACCTGACACTATTGAAGCTAGACATGTTTTAGATTCCAGTTCGCCTAGTAATTTTATTCTTTTTTATTTTTACTGCTAATTGGCTTGCTTTGACCCCTATGTCACCTGATGATAAGCAACGATGCGGTCGACGATCTAGTACGCTTGCCAAGATAGTACCTGTTCACTTGAAGATTCCAAGATTGTAGCTATCGGTAAAGACTGACTCTGACAGTGAATTTCACTCGTTAGCAGTGCGCATAATAAAAGTGGGAGCGAAGCGCTTGGTGCGCGCAGGAGGAATGTCCACCATGAAACGTTGGCGTGTGGACATACGTCTTGTAGTCCGATGATGAAACGGGGATGGAGGAATTAGTTGGTGCAACTCCGACGCACACTCTCCGAAATGTATACGATAAAAGACCGATAGACTGGCAACTTAGCGTCTATGTTCAAGACTATGGACTGTGATTCGTCGGATTTAAGATAGGATAGGAATGTTTGGGATCAAGGTAAAGACGGGTAGGTAGGTATTTAGATTGAAATACGTAGGCTCTTTCGTCGTAAAGTCAAAGGGATCTAGAGTAGATACCTTCCTTCTAAATTTCACACAATATGTATATCACAAAGGCACAATACGAACGTAGGTAATAAATATGTTTGGATTCAGTTGAAAGAATTCCAATATTAGAAATAGAAATAGCAGACGGGAGAACTATCGTCGGAAATGAGAATGAAATTGCTGACAATGACAAAATATATTTTCAGTGGAGATATGGAAGTGGGACTTTTATTTTGAAAATGAATTTGAATATACATAATACGGTTTCTGTGAACTATATTTCATCTGTACTATTTTTCATTTAGTCTTGTGGTTGTCAAATAAATTGTTTTCTCTCTTTCATAAAGCGAGTGTATTTTATTTCATTTATAATAATTAAACTGTAATTTTAAATGGATTCTCAAATCCTTACTCACAACAATCTCATAATAAAGATTCCCTTTGCTAACGTATTCTGTCAAAATACTCAGCAGAAAATTATAGGGCACAGTTTCGAGACCAATTCGTCATTTGAAACGTCTCATTCCTGACTAGAATTTTCAATGAATAAGATTGAAAGAAAACAATTTTTCCCCGCAGGGAGTACGAGTGATTGATGAAATAAAATTTGTTCACGAAACTGACTTGTGGAGTATTTCAAATTATCTGATTTGTATTCTTTCGACATAACCGTCTGTGAGTTTCAGCGACGTAATAAAGAGGGGTGTATCATGTAATAATAATTTGGCACTGATATTAGGATTGGTATGAGCGAGTGTGGCTCAGTGGGAGCTCGTGCGACTTTCGATCCAACGCATCCGAGTTCGAATCCTGCTGGCCCCGCTGCGCCGCGAACACTGACTTTCTTAAGTTATGTGCGGATTTAACACTCGCTCTAAAAACGGTGAAGGAAAACATCGTGAGGAAACCGGCATGTCCAAGATTTTTCCACAAAAAGTCAAGGACATGTGACATCCACCAACCCGCACTGGGCCAGCGTGGTGGATTATGGCCCATACTCTCTCTATGAGAGAATGCCCGTGTCCCAGCAGTGGGAACGTGATGGGCTGATGATGATGATGATGATTAGGATTGGTAATATATGTGAGCTTGATTTAGCTCGTCACTGTTACTGTCTTAACTTATCTAACAATACCTATATCAAGCCAAGCGTCATCATTAGGGGAGTAACTGAGATCGCCGGAAATAGTATTCACACAACATCCGCGCAATTCCCACACAGTTTAAAAAAGCAAAATAAAGCTTTTCAATTTTATTTTGCGATGCATTATAATCTTGCCCTATAACACGCCTTATAATAATAATAAGTCATTTATTTCAGGCACACAAAGTCACAGTACATGAGTAAAAGTATCAGAAATAAGAAAATAGTTTATCGGAGTCGAAACTTCATCCAACCTATTATCATGGTTCGTCAATATACAATTAATGAATAAATAAATTATAGTTCGAACTTTGCTATTACCGTTTACTGTTTAGCCGTCACTCAATATGTAGGTACTAAACCTACATAATGAGGAGTGCCGGCTAACTTTGCTATAAATGACCAATTGTACTGAATTACTAATGTAAATAATGTAAATAAAACTTTGCTATAAATGACCAATTGTACTGAATTACTAATGTTGTTAATTGCTGGTCAAACTATCAACATTTACTTTAGAGTTCAGCAACCTTAACTTTAACCTTATTTACATGTTTGCCTTCGACTTCCCTTTGCTTTATCTGTTTAAACATATTGTTTCTATTTGTATCTTTATTGTATATATTTTTAGAATGGTCTCGTTCTTTTCTGTTTAACTAATTCATTTAATTAAGCTTCCTCCTGCCTTCACAAAAAATCCTATAGATAGTCAATGGCATGTGCCAACTAATGTTAATATAAAAAACCTAAACTTTTCTAAAAACCTAATTTCGAGAAGCTGTGAGATTTCTTTAGCTTTCTAGCTTTCTGCAAGAAACGTAAAGCTCAGCGTACCTATATTGGCTGACCCCAATTGTCATGACTTGGACATCAATCAATCTGAAGTTTCTGAACGTTCAAACGGTAGGTGAGGATCACAGAGATTTACTCTTATTTGTCTCGGACATTGGAATGTTAGGTACAAAAGGTAAGGAACATCTGTACAAAGCTTCGAAGTTATAACACTGAAGATCTTTAAAGGAATCTGCTGTTGAACTATTGGATCACGAAACAGGAATGAAGAATCTGTCTGCTCTGCTTCGTGCTTCGAATAAATAAGATCAGCATAAGTCTGGTTATGATTTATCTATATTCATAAGTAATGATGTAATCATCATCATCATCATCAGCCCATCACGTTCCCACTGCTGGGACACGGGCCTTCTCTCATAGAGAGAGAATGGGCCATAATCCACCACGCTGGCCCAGTGCGGGTTGGTGAATGTCCCATGTCCTTGACTTTTTGTGAAAAATTCTTAGACATGCCGGTTTCCTCACAATGTTTTCCTTCACCGTTTTAGAGCGAGTGTTAAATCAGCACATAGCTTAAGAAAGTCAGTGGTGCGGGGTCAGTGGGATTCGAACTCGGGTGCGTCGGATCGAAAGTCGCACGAGCTCCCACTGAGCCACACTCGCTCTTGATGTAATACTAACTGATAATATCAGTATTATACATGGAAAGCCGATGATGTTGAGTTTTAGGGTTCCGATCTGGAAGCTTTGGGAACTGGGATTTTTTATGGTGAGATTGCGCGGTATACGAGTACGGATGTCCGCCAGTCTGTAGATATGATCATGTTGTTATACGATAGTTTTAAGTTTAAGCGTCTGTTTGACCAGCCTGCGGGCAGAGCCGATGCGAATGATTAACAATGCTGCACGTTTGGGCATGAGATATAGTCTTCTTCTCAAGTGTGGGTGTGCGGCCAACCTTAGTGTCGCAGTTTTTAGACCACCCAAGACCTCCGACATGGCGTTACGACTGCTGTCTGAAAACAACAACCGGGACCGACGACGGCAGATATAAAACGTGGTCGTTTTACAATGTTCACGTGAATGGCATATTGAAGTGCATGTATATTCATTCACCGATATTGGAACTAAACAAATGTCTGACGTCTCGGCCTATATCGCGTGGAAACACTACGTAAGAGATTATTTTTGACGCATGTTTTCAAGGGCTGGGTTTGTAGGACAGTTGAAAAGTAAGCTCATGTTAACGTCATTTCGATAGCGTCACTATTCTCACAAAGCTTTGGATGACATTATTTGCTTCCTTTTTTGGTATAGGCACAGAATAATTATGGTTTAGGTAATTCGTCGATCTGTATCAATGGTATAATTAGTGAACAACAACTATGTACACATTTAATTTGTACTTTTTCTATGTTTAAGGTGAATAATAAAGTGTTTATCTATCTATCTATGTAGAGTGAGCGAAGAGAGTGCGTGTAGCGCAGTGGGAGCTTGTGCGACTTTCTATCCGACGCGACGCACCCGAATCCCGCCGGCCCCGCATCACTGACTTTCTTAAGTTATGTACGGATTTAACACTCGCTCTAAAAATGGTAAAGAAGAACATCGTCCGAAAACCGGCATGTCAAAGAATTATTCACAAAAATTCAAGGACACGTATCCACCAACCCTACACTGGGCTAGCATGTCGGATTATGGCCCGTAATCTCACTATGAAAGAAGGCCCGTATCCCAGCAGAGGGAATGTGATGGGATGATGATGATGACAAAGGGGCTTCACGGAAATAAGAGATCTAAATTCGAAAGGTTAAACGAAAAAGCTAGGTGGAGTGGATAGAGCACTTACCGAGGTTACGAGTTAAATCAATAAAAGTACTTCCAAGTAGTTGTAGGAATAAGGTAAACTGGTGATAATATTAAAGTAAATAAATAACGCCCAATGATCACATCTCTGGCCTCTAACTTTTCATGTATCTTTTCTTTTCTACGGAATCAGGAGATCATGATTCCATAACACCCAGACACGAAAAAAATGCTTACGCCTTTTTTTTTGTGCCTAAACATTTGTCCCGTTGCGGGAATCGAACCTCACAACACACAACATTTGACTTGTACTTTATCTCTATTTTTAAGGTGAATAATAAAGTGTTTATCTATCTATCTATCTATCTAACCTCTGGTATATGGACATGAGCTAACCTGCCACCACACCACAGAGCTGTCAGTCTATGCTGATTTACAAACCCTGTGACTTGCTGGATTAGAGAAACAGAACTACAATGACATCTGAGTAAGTACCTATCAACCTCCAAAAGAAAACCAGATGGCCCTCCTAAGAATGCCTAGTGTATTTGTCAGGAATATTGTTGTCACCTACCTAATTATTTTTGTTGTAGGGGGCTTTCCACTTAGCAGCAGTAAATAAAGCTGGCTATATCTTTATTAAATTGACAGGGAGTGTATTTATGGCAAATTTTTTGTAAATTAATTTGTGCCTATGATCCAGACAAACTTTACTGTGGATAAGACATGGAACTCCTTGGAGTAATTTAATTTTCAGTTTTCCTGACACGGAAGGTTAAATTCGTCACCCACCTAGTTGTTAGTTGGTTTTGGTGAATAACATGGTGAGTCAGAAGTAAGATGTGTATGTTTTTCTCCTTTTTAAATTTAACATTTTGATTTCTCTTAGATAAATGAATCATAGTGAGGAAGACATACTTCAAATAAAAAACTAGTTAGAACTTGTAGTTCATTAGTCAGTGATCTTTTTAGGATTTTGCAATTTATTTTACCCAAAATGTGTTGTAAAATTAATTCAATCAGTCAAGGCATGGGCATACTACTTCAATATAAGCTAGTTTAATGCAAAATATGTTTTAATTCTTAGACTCGTTAATCTGCCGACTTCATAAACAAAGAAAAAGGATTGTGTGCGAGAACCATTAAGGAGTCGACAATGGTTTAAAACATATAGATAAGGTCTGATCGAACATAAATACATTTTAATAACTCTATTTTATTTACTACGTACAGCCCGCTGAGATATAGCCTGCTTGGTTAAAAGAAGTCTAAAATTTAGTTGGACTTATGCATATAAATAAAGGTGGACAACACAAGACAGTTCACTCAGGAGAGTAGGTGAGTAATCACTTCAGGGAACGTTTTTATAAACAATGTTATCATAGTGTTAATTGCTAATCAATTAATGCTTAATACAGAATAGTCATGTAAAATAGGTTTTATGAATATCGAGAGATAGAGTAGACTGAGATATTAAATAATTGACAAAAAAATATTATGGGGCGTTAAATTTTTCTAAGAAATAAATTCAAGTAATATGTAAAATTAGGACTGAACGTCAGATATATAGTTACGCCCATGACATCACCAAATTAACCAGCTCATCGAAACAAGCGAATTATTCAGAGAAGATTATAAAAGCTGGCAAGTTAATTACAAACTCAATAAAATGTTATCAACATTATTTTATTTATCCTGATAATAAAATTAATACAGGGCGGAAGAAATGTTGATCTGCGTCAATTTGCATTGAAGATGCCACATCCTACCGGTGAAAATAAAAAAAATTATCACTTACCTGAGAATTTATTTGTTACTAGCTCCTAAATAAAACAAAAAACGCCCGAAGACACTTGAACACCCACAGGGCACCAAAATACAGCACAATGACGAGATCTAAAGGCTTTTGCACTGACAGCTGCCTGCTCTCGTTGCTGGTCGATGAGGTTAGCCACCAAATGCGCAATCCTTTGAATATGCGCAATGACCTTCGCTGTTAACAGTCATGCGCAGTGCGAACTATTATCCAATTATCTAAATTCTCTTATTTTTATAATAAATTATTTGCTATTAATTAATTTACAGAAAAACTAAAAATAAACACGAAGAAAATAACAATAATAATTCGAATTTATTAAAGCGCCATCTCTAGCTGAGTAAGAACCTAAGAACTAATAATGAAACAAGTCAAATTAGTCATATACAGTACTAACAAATAGGTTCTGCTACTTGCCGCCAGATGAAGCATGATAACTTTGTCGCATCGCAGTAGAGAAGAAGATACAAAACTTAGCGTAGATGTCGCTACTAGCACATGAAGTAAACAAACAATTACAAATGTAAAGATTGTAACTGAAAAACTATTTAGTATGGCAAAAACGGTTTAATATAATCGTTTAAAAATCAGTGAAAAATTTAAAATACATAGTTAGACAATGAAGTGCAAGCTTAAAAATCAAGACGAAATAAATGATAGCTGGAAATCTTTTGAGAATCTCTAAAGCATAAGCTCTAAAGCACACACGCATAGACTCACACACATACACCCTTTATACATACTTGAATCCTCTGCTAGAGAGCGCAAAATACATAATACTTGTAATAATTAGGATGATCTTTCATTAGCCTATATTATGATTACTTAAGATTGTAACTGAATCTCTTGTATAAGCTGTTGATCATCTAATAATAAATAAATAATAAATAAATAAATAAGTATTAGAAAAAGTTAAATGATCGCATATCATCAAGTAAGACCAGAAATGTGTGTTGATAAAGATGGTACTTAACCTAACTCTAACCAATGATAGTATTCTTTGTTTTGACAAACCAGTCGTTTCTCGTTGTTCGGCCACCTGGCCCTTATATTTATTTATCCAGCAAAATCTTGATAATTCGTATTTCAGGTTTATGTTGCACGTTGAACAACTTAAACAAGATTTACGCGCAACAGCGCCCCTAGCGGGATGAAGTTGCTGTAGGTATTCTTCCCTGTTCGCAGTTTCTACATACAGCTCATACGTATTTAGCCAGTAACCATATTTTTGAAGATTTGCTTCAAGTAGTTATGTAAATACGTATGTAGGTACATTGTAAATATCATATAATATGTAAATATTATATACCTACATGTAGGTAGGTACTAATGAGGGCCATTGACTTGGCTGCATCATCATCAGCCCATCACGTTCCCACTGCTGGGACTCGGGCCTTCTCTCATAGAGAGAGTATGGGCCATAATCCACCACGCTGGCCCAGTGCGGGTTGGTGGATGTCACATATCCTTGAATTTTTGTGATTAATTCTTGGACATGCCGGTTTCCTCACGATGTTTTCCTTCACCGTTTTTTCAGAACGAGTGTTAAATCCGCACATAACTTAAGAAAGTCAGTGGTGCGGGGCCAGCGGGCTTGGCTGCATACCGAATCTTAAACAATCAAGTTACCTACTCCCCATATGCTTTAGTTAGAGTTTAGACAAGACAAATTCAATATAAAACCAGGTAGAATATTCCTGCAGCCGTTAGTAGGTCATTTGGCCGAAGTGGGCCAATTGCCTGGCCTTCATGATCCCCAGACCAATTGATGTTTTGTCTAGGCATATAATGTGCCGCAAAAAATATTCAACGTTACACTTCTACGTTACTAGGTCTCTTGTATGCGAGAGGCCTTCTGGTTATTGTAAATGTAACCGTAATACTCTTAATTTACAGCGGACAGAAAAATTAAAAATTCAATCAAGTTTTTAACAAAATTTTGACAACGTAGTGAATTTTTGTATTTATTGTGACAAAATGGTTCAAACAGATGAATTTAGTTTTAAAAAAAACTCAAGGGAAATCCGTTAATGTTACCTGATTTTACCCGTTACCCGTCGCGTAAGAAAATCCAATAAAGGAATTATTTTACACCAAAAATCTTTCAAACACCTTATTTTTTTAAATAGCACTTAACTATTCCTTTAAAGTATTTGTTCTATCAATTTTGAGCTTGTACCTAAGATTAGTTTTGTTCAAGATTAGCTCTAGTTAGAGACACATTGTATAGTCATCATACTCTTTACCTGAAAGATACCGGATGAAATACAAAAATAAATACTTACTACCACGGTTGTCTACGCTCGCCTCGCCACCTCCTTCGCTCCACTTTGCCTCGTAGCTTTGGATTACATTAGTCAATATTTGTGAAGGTTATACAGAACTTTGACCTCTAATATCACAGAAACGCGACAACTTAGGATGACTAGGTAGACTTTAATCACATATTTTGTATGTTTTGCATCCTCTATCGATTTATCAGACGAAAATGATAATATTAAACCGAGAACATAATAGAATAGATTTACAAATGTGGCATATTGTGAAGTGGTACAAAGCTACATCTACCTCAGTTCTATTATCTCCAATACAGGAGGATGTGGAGACAAAACCAGACGACGTTGTGCCATCACTAGATCTGTAGTAGGAAGGCAGGGAAAGATTTGGAAGGACAGGAGAATAACCAAATAAACAAAGGTTCAACTAATAAAATCAATTAAAATGTCCTGTCTTTCCAATCTTTCTCTATGGGGCCGAAACTTGGTCGCTGTAAAATCTACGTTTTGGTGTGGTCCAGGGTCAGGCGGCAGGAAAAAGAGCACACCTCGCTAAGGTAAGGAGAACCACGACGCTAAAGACCCACATCATACACCACGACCACTCTCGCAAGAGTGCCTGACTAAAAAGATCGATTGATTAAAGTTTGATCAGTGGTTGCGATCATAGAGTAGGTAAATTGTATAGCGGAGGTTGCGATTTTGAGGATTTCAAAATGGCGGACAAGCCAAGCTCCGTAGCCAAATTTTTCATGCCCTTTCAAAAGAAAGGAAAAAAAATTATTCGAATCTCCAAAGAGCTTCAACTTCAGTGCCTATAACTACGTCTATAATCACAAAATTTCGGTGTAATGGCACAGAATAATTAATAGTACGTGATGGGTTGATTGAATGAAGTAAATAAGATGGGACGCAGAAGTGAGTATAATATGTAGATATGTATAGAGGTACCTACTTACCCAAAAATATATAATAAGCTTATTTATAAAAGGACCACTCTTCTTGTTTAAATGCATTATAATAATTTATAATGTTCTTTTTTACCAATAAAAACATCAAAAGGCGACTGTTTCTCTTTGATATACTTACTTAATATTAAGGGATGTATAAAAAACCTACTTCCAATAAAATTAATTTATATAAAAATGGAAATTATTTCCAACCCGCGTAATATAACTTTTTTTTAACATTACCATAAAATTATATGTAAATCTTTGTACTGACAGTAGCAGTACTGAAATTTCACCACTTAGGTATACATTTTTTGTAGCGCACCTACCTGGCGTACATTACCTAAACCAGTTTTACTCGAGATTTTCCTTAAAAATAACCGTCATTCGTCATATTGCAATGAAAACAAACAACTTCTGCATGCGGGCTGCTCATGCTTTTAACCGACTTCAAAAAAGGTTGAGGTTCTCTGTTCGATTGTAATGTTTTCTTAATTTTTTATTTATTTTTTATGTTTGTTACCTTAGCGCTCCGACATCTATGAAACGATTTGGAAAATTATTTTCGTTGGGTTCAGTATAGCTGTGGTATAGCTACGAAGTAGTCCCATATTAATTTCGTCGATATTTGACCTTGGACTTCGAAGACACATTGAAGTCGCTTTTTTTTGTTAAAATGTATACCTGTAGTCAATCACATCAATCTATCACAAAATAAGTCACATTCGTTATCTAATGAAATGATATGTACTAAATACTTTTCTAAGAAGGTAAATAATGTTGTTGATATAATATCCATTAAATATCAATATAATGGATTATTAACCTCGGTAGGTGCAAGTATTAAGCCTACTAACGACGCAGTTTTTGTTGATTAGAAATGCTATTTTGCGATCGTGACTCTGTTCGTTGTTTTAGCACTCCTTTTTTTTTAAGGGTTCCGTACCCAAAGGGGAAAACGGGACCCTATTACTAAGACTACGCTGTCCATCTGTCTGTCTGTCTGTCTGTCTGTCTGTCTGTCCGTCTGTCACCAGGCTGTATCTCATGAACCGTGATAGTTAAACAGTTGAAATTTTCACACATGATGTATTTCTGTTACCGCTATAACAAAATATACTAAAAAACAGAATAAAATGAATATTATAGATAATAGTACGGAACCCTTCGTACGCGACTCCGACTCGTACTTGGCCGGTTATTGTAAGTACCAACCTATTTAAAAAAATATCCGATACCCGCTACTCCGTCCGCGTAGAATTCGGTTTACAGCTGTTACCTAAGAAACTGTTCGTTTGTTCCGGAATAAAAATTATAATCTATAGTTACAAGTAAAGTATTACCTGTGGTATTACCAACCAATTACAGTATTACAATTTTAAATCTGTGGGATTACAATACATACAGTAGCATATGGATTGTAAAACTGTATTACAAGCCAGCATCTGCTGCAGTGCCATACCAAGGGTGACTTGGCTACCTACTTTCTATAAAGTTTAGTTTCAGTTTGAAGCTAGCTTCCATTGGCAAACATAAGGATAGTCTTTACATAGGTACTACGGCCATGCACGGATTAATAAATAGGATATAATGAGACTTAGAGTCAGTGTGGATCAGTGGAAGCACGTGTGACTTTCGATCCGACGCACCCCAGTTCGAATCCCGCTGGCCCCGCTGCGCCGCGACCACTGACTTTCTTATGTTATGTGCGTTATGTATTTTAACACTTGTTCTAAAAACGGTGAAGGAAAACATCGTGAGGAAATCGGCATGTCCAAGAATTTATCACAAAAATTCAAGGATATGTGACATCCACCAACCCGCATTGCGCCAGCGGGGTGGATTATGGCCCATACTTTCTCTAGGAGGGAAGGCCCGAGTCACAGCAGCGGGAACGTGTTGGGCTGATGATGATGGAGACTTAATGTATGATGTATCGGGGTGATGAGCGCAATGCAGTGCTTTTATGGTATTAAAAGTTCTGGGTGGAACTGCAATTGTTATGAGCAGGCGTGGCGGTTACCATCTGGCTAACAACATGTTCAGTAAGTTACATAAAAATAAATAAAACCTATGACTTAAATATCGAAAATATCAATATTTGCATAGGTACATACATTATTATTATGCAAGGCAATCTAAATGAAGATAAAAAACGCGGATCAGGAAGAGAGTATGCCATTGTCCTTGTAAAAACATATCTCCATCCTGCTCTACTGGGTTTCGCGGAAGCGTTATTCGTTACAATGAAATTCGTTAGTCTACAAGTCTACATAAACAAGTCTAACGAAACCTCCGTTATTGCGTCGTTACGACTATTTATACAGCTATTTGTCTGCGACTCCACCTACTTCAAGGTTAAGCTACCTATAAAAAAATATGAAGCATATAATTAATGTTTCTTGCGTTTCACATATCTATAGCTAATAAAACTACCACAAACATACTAGCTCTGCAAGTTCGAATAGAATAAATAATAATTTATTTTTTTATAAAAAATAATTGACTTCAATTCTGATGTATCTTCGAAGTCCAATTTTTTTTAATGGAACTGAGTAATGAGATGAGCAAGTCGTTCGCCTGATGGTAAGCGCCACGCCTGCCCATAACAATTGCAGTGCCACCCAGAACTTTTAATACCAAAAAAAAACACTGCGTAGCACTGGATTGCGCTCTTCATTCCGAGACATCAGATATTAAGTCTCATATGCCGCGTAATTTCGCTGGTTACAATGACCTTCAAACCGGAACACAGTATTGTTTGCGCACTACTGCTTGGCGGCAGAATAATTGACAAAGCTGTGGCCAAGGTCAAATATCGATGAAATTTATATTGGACCACCTTGAAGCTATACCTATTGAACCCAACAGAAAAATAATTTTCCAAATCAGTTTATAAATGACGGAGTAATCGCGTAACAAACATGCCTACAAAAAAAACATACAGTCAATATGAAAACCTCTTTTTTTAAGTCGGTTAAAAATAACAACAAAAGAATACGTCTATAATATATGCACATTATATGATCAAAACGATGCTACTTTCTAAATAGTTATGTATATTATAACCATTTTTGAAAATCTGGTGTAGGTTGGGCGCTTAAATATTAGGCATGTAGGTTGTGGTTTAGGATTTCACCTAACAATTTTTGAAATGAAATGATATTTATTTGTAGGAAACACGGTCATAATAAAGTTGACAAATGTTTTTAGAGTTCTGCGTGTCTCACCATTTCTGGCATACAAATTTTCATATTACATTATTTAAATTGATGAAATAAAATGTCCCATGCATATAATTAGTACAGAAAATGTCAAAGATTAATTTCAAAAAAAATACATAACCATTTAACATCAAATTCATTAATTATTCACACGCACAATATGT
The DNA here is from genome assembly GCA_951640565.1 of Petrophora chlorosata. Classification (NCBI taxonomy): domain Eukaryota; kingdom Metazoa; phylum Arthropoda; class Insecta; order Lepidoptera; family Geometridae; genus Petrophora; species Petrophora chlorosata. The sequence continues at coordinate 8,703,530 of OX621207.1, read as the reverse complement.
CAAATACAATAAAATAAGAATATAAAATATGTCCATAACGTCACTTGTCTTTGCAATTAAAAAAATCATTTAGATTATAAAAACAGTGATTGACAAGCCATTCATGCAATTTATTTTTAAGGACGTTTAGGGGCAGTTCTCTTATATGTCTAGGAATTTTTTTGTGTTGAAACAGTGCAAAAATTACTTTAGAACGGGATATTTACCATAGTTTATTATTTTATTTATTTTTTATGGAACTGAGTGATGAGACAAGCATGTCATACGCCTGATAAGCGCAGTAATAAGTCTCATACGCCCAGTAATTTCGCTGGCTTCAATGCCTTTCAAACCGGAACACAGTAATAATTAATAATGCTTAGTTTTTTATTTTTAATAATAATGCAGTAGTAGCGCTGGCGTAATACTGCTTGGCGGTAGTATTGCAACAGTGCCGAACACTGTTGCAATAAGCGCCATGATCACCAATAACCTCTTTTATAATTACAAAATGGTAAATAAAAAAAAAATAGGAAAACATTCAATTCTGGCGTTTATTGTCTGGGTATAGCTGTGGACCACGAATAAAAAAAAGGACACGTTGAATATATTACAATGTACGAATCGGAAACGGACAAAGCCGTCGGCTATCACTTCACGTAACAAAAGTCACATTTCTCGACTTATGCCATATCTTCACCAATAATCAAGTAATTGAATTCATCCTTTATGTTGTGATACGTTATCATGTCACGCCTTTACATAAGCATTGGCGGCTGTAACGGCCGCTAAGATATCGGTCGTTGTGCGTTAAACGTCGTTATCATGTTCGTTAATCACGAGATGTCGAAAACCTTGATAGAACCTGTTATAAATATTTTATATATATACGCTATAATCTATTTTTATGATTACGTTATCTATATATTATGTAGATAAATGTACATACAAATATATAGATCTAAGTGTGCGTGAGGTGTAGTACTTCTATCTTAATATTTTAGCAGTTCTTGTTTTATTTGTTAATGTTTAAGAGGAAAATGTCAATGAGTTATGTGACTATGCAGTCACACTTGAGCCGCATCTATTTGTGAGTCCTATGTGAACGCTAGTCATTATTATTTTTGTTAGTTATATCATGGTCCAAATATTTGGTCCATGGTTATATACATAAAAGGACGCCCTTCAGTAGTATAAGTAGTAGGTAAAAATAGATATAATAATAAATATAAATATAAATAAATGAGTTTATTTCCATAAAAAGTTTACTGATAATTTTTGAGAAGCATTTCCGATTTAGCACCAATGCGTTCAGCACCAAAACTATTTCCGATTCAGCACCAAACATAATTTTAGCTAGGTGCTGAATGGGGAATCAAAAAAATATTAAATATTTATTCCCTTTTCAGCACCAAGCGTAAAATAGCTACTAGGGATGTGATGTATTTATTTGGAATAAAATATAGATATCTATAAAATCAGCTGAAATATTTAACATTTTTTTTATTCCCCATTCAGGACCTAGCTAGAATTATGGTTGGTGCTGAATCGGGAATCGTTTTGGTGCTGAGCGCATTGATGAAGAAAATATTGGTGCTGAATCGGGAATACTTAGGGAAGGTGGAAAACTCAACGTCACCTACCGACTTACTCAGGTGCTCACCGGGCACGGATGCTTTGGTGAGTACCTGAATAGGCTTGGACGAGAAGAGACTCCACAGTGTCACCACTGTGGGGGTGCCCTGCGTGGGGCACGGAACGTCAGGTCCTAACTAACAGGATCGGGCAGGACCTCTCACTGCCAAGTGTAGTAGCGACTATGCTAGCAGACGAGGAGACCTGGAAGGCTGCGGCCTCATTCTGCAAAACCGTACTGGTTCAGAAAAAGGCCGCCGAGCGGGACCGGGAGAGAGCCGATCCTGCTAGGAGAAGACGGCGGCGAGGTGCCGGCAACGGCCGCCCCGCACTGCCAGTCCCATAAAGAACATTGCGGTATCCCCTGCCGAACAGGGGACCTTTCGGGTTCGTGGGCGGCTGGAGTGAGGGCTCCAGTTGTCCGCAAGCGAACCCAGGGAGAGCAACAGCGCATTGTGGCGTGCGCTGTTGTGGAATCGCGATCGGGGGTAGCTTGTTACCCCTGGGATGAGCGAAAAGCAAATGCGAGAAAGGCACCGGTGCGTTCCCCTGGAGATCCCGGCGCCCTTCGTCAGGCATTGAGGCTGGCCACCGGGGGGGTTTTAGTGAGTAAGAATCTCACATAACCCCGCTGTACCCTCAAATGCAGCGGAGTATCTTTTAAAGACATCCCCATCGTCAACAAAAAAAAAGGCACTAGTACTATGTAGTTAGAAACTGTGTTTCGGTTGCCAGTGGCATAGTAACAAAGTACCTACTCGTACAGTAGGTAGAGCACGTAGGTGTATATTATCATGCACAGGTTACTCAAATTTACGAAGGCTTATCTTAGAGTTCTAGACTAGACTTTCTCACAAATATTTTTATATTTGTGTGACCTGTTTTGTGTTGAGATTGGATCGCCGGCGCCGTGGGTTCAACAGCCATTGCTTACTTTTCTTGGCAACTCATGTTTCATAACTAGATAGTTTCGTGTAGAATAATTCAATTTGTTTTATAATTAAAACAAGTATACGTCTGATCAAACAAAAAAACCGACTTCAATGTATTGTGACAAGTCAGGTTCATTTAACCCGATTGTCCATTTCACAAATAAATAAATGATTAGTTATATAATAAACATAACAACAATATTGTTTGGTTATATAATAAACGTTTCAGAATCTTTAACAGATGAGGAGTAGCATTAATTAATGTAATTAAATAAATAAAGGCATAGGAATATAGTTAATAGAGTTTGCGTAAGAATAATGAGAATTAAATTTCATAAAATAAAGGAATATCATTAAAATTAATCTACATAGTACAGAATTATAACCTTTAGCTTATTATTATTCGAACAATAATTTGAGATACTTATATCAACAGAGAAAGGTTTTCAGCAGGACAAATATAAAGTTATTTGAGTATAGCTAACTGGAAAAAGTGAGCAAGTTTGCACACTACTGTTGAACAATATTCAGAGTAAACATTTAAACAAATTAAAGTGGGCGGGGCGATGAAGCGCAGTTGATGGTTACTACGCATGCGCAGTAGTTAGTACGCATGCGCGGAAGTTAATAAATTCTAAAAGGGCCTAAAACGCTAACGTAAGGATGGAGGAATAATGACTTAAATACATGAGAGATGGTAGTTAATTTTGATTGACAAAAATGAAAATGTCGCTGCATGTCGCTGTTACTAATGTAGAAAGCAGGATTAACGATTTAAACACATAGGAGTTAGAGATGGTTTTAGTGTATAAGAAAAGGATGTAGCTGGAAGTGTCAGGATTTCGCTGATGTGGCGAGTCATAAAGCTATATAAAGGGATGCAAGGGAAATTTCGAGGTTCTTGTTTGTTTACTTTTACATTTTGGCGCTCTCTGTGTTTGAGTGGCTGGGCTCCCGATATTAGTTGGTGGGTTTACTAGGGAAGATTTCTGTGTTTGCCATAGTTAGTTAATTTAATTTCAGTGAGTTTAATTTACAATTTCTAGTGTCATTTAAGGGATTTATTGTTTGAGTTTTGGAGTCTATAGGGGATTGTGATGCAGTCCTTTGTCCTCTGGGGTTCGGATAATGGATTCTTAGTGTGATAGCGATGGCAGTGTACAGAAGTTTTCTTTAGTGGGTTTTTTTTTATTATTAGGGAAAACGCGGCTTGTGGTTTAAGAGCTTAGTTGTTTGATCACAGAACATACATGACGAAGTGTCATGACCAAAGGGGTACCGCCTTGCGGTGTTAAATGGTTTCTCCTTGGTTCAACTTCCTAACGGAAGGGGCTTGCCTGAGACGAGCAAGCAGTCGATTGATGCTTTTCGACTAACCAGTCTCTCATTTCTAATGCATTCTGTTTATCTGAGAGCAAGGGGCTCGTCGAAGTGAATCCATGTGGTAACACACTTGTCTTACTATGAACAGAGTCATTGGATTTGGTCTTTATTTATATACTTATTTATTTCCTTTTATGTCTCTGTCCTGTTGCCAAGCCCATCCGACTTCGGTCTTGGGTAAGGTAACTAAACACACAGGTGATAGGATTAGTCGAGATACCTTCTCAATCCCGTCGTTAGAATAGTCAGGTGACAATTTCTGTGGCTACGGAAAGCGTCTTCTATAGGGGGGTTTTCATTACACCGTGAAAACTTACACGTTTAAATGTAAATGTGGGATTTATCCCTAGATTTGTTATTAGCTAGGACTTTTAGATAGATTAGGAATATATTTAGGGTAGAAAGTAGGGTTTTAAGGAAGTTAGGTGGATAGGAAACGTTTTAGGGAAAGTAAACAAATAGGGACTTTTCAGGAATGGTAAGTAACTACATTTTAGGAGACTTTTAGATGGATAGGGAACATTTAGGAAACATAGGTAAATAGGACCTTTCAGGATTGCCAAGGGAAATAGGAAATATGGATAAAACTATTGCTAATTAACAATAATCTAATCTATTTTACGCCTCAAGAACTTTCTTCCAATCAAAACTAAAATAACTTTAGTCAATTCTCTTCTTTTACCTGTCTTGGATTACGCCGACGTATGTTACCTAGACCTTAACGAAGATCTACTCAATAAACTTGATCGTCTACTCAATGCAGGTATCCGCTTTATTTATGGACTACGTAAGTACGATCATGTTTCGGAGTACAGGAAGAAACTCAAATGGCTCCCTATTCGTGAAAGGAGGAACTGTAGGATACTGGGTCTGCTCTTTTCCATTTTAAAAGATCGTTTTGCCCCTGACTATTTAAAAAAAGAATTTTGCTTCATTGCCGATACCCATGAATTAAATCTCCGCTCCGCTGACGCTCTATTGCTTTCTACACCCGTTCACAGTACTTCTTTTGTGGATGACTCCTTTCGAGTTGTAGCAGTACGTCTGTGGAACCAACTCCCACCCGTTGTAAGGAAAGCACCCTCAAAGGAAATATTCAAACGTTTGGTTCGAGAATTCTACCTTAAAAAAGTGAGTAAGCCGTTACATTGATCTTCATATTCTATTATTTATTTAATGTTATGTTGTATCTATGTAAGTATAGAGTATCCTTCTATCAATAATAAGTATTTATTTATATAAGTATTCATTTCTATGTATTTTAGTTTTGGATTATATATGTAGTGTGTTTTACTGTTATATATTTTACGATAATATGTATTATGATATTTATTTTGTTTTACTGTTAGTTTTTTTTTTTCTTTTTCATTTTTGATGCACGCTTTGTAGGGCTCTTTTACCATCACTGGATAACTGGTAGAAAATGCTTTAGCATTAAGTTCTCCTTTTGTACATTACTTGTAATAGTGCAATAAAGAATTAAATAAAATAATCCTTTTCCAATTTGGGTGAATATTCACTTTAAAATGAAACTATTGACAGATAGTGATTCTTTTATTGACTCAGATCAATGTTTTAAAGGTTGAAAGCTGAAAAGATAAAAATATAAATAATTCAGATTTTGACTCTTCAAAGAAAAGTGCAAGTGGTACATTTGGTTATACTAGGTGAGCAAAAAGCAGCCTATAGTGTGAACTCTATACCAGACGGATTAGAGACACTATTATTGTAGTCACTGACCAGGTCTACTATAAGCATCGAATTTCTTAAATAAAGAGAATAACTAAGCACTTATGGTACTTTTAGACATACTTGCCAAGTTGGTTATATGGTTCTGTTTCACTTATTAAAGTGGCAGATACTATTTTATTAGTCACTGTCTAAATCTACTATTACATTTAACTTGAATGTCTAATTCAGATTCTTCCTGAGAAACAGGACTGATAAGTGAATGAATCATTATTTTGGATAACTAAATCCTACACCATTGAATTGAAATATTATTTAACTTATTATCATGGCTGGTACAAATTAGATACTGTTAATATCTATGTTTGTAGAGTTGGATTATTCTGACTAAATGAAATACTTATCTCAGCAGTGTAATATTACATTAGTAATTACCTATGATGACTTGATTCTTATAACGGAGTATGTAATTATAAAAAGTACGAACTTACCTTTTACTCTGATAAATTACTATCATGAGTAGATTTTGTATAAACAGGAAGTTTACCTAGTTTAGGAATATTAATAGTTATTATAATTCTTAGGCATTAGTTGAATTCTAACAAAGTTGATGGGCATTTGTATAGCCCTAAATAGAGACTACATCTAGTTTGAGGAAGTCTCGAAATGAACTAGATGATGGATGAACATGAAGGATGGTACTTGGAGCGGAGTACCATGTCTGCACTCTGTCTCTGAGTAGCGAAAGTTTTATTTGTTAAATACCTAGTAAAGTAACTTGTATGGATGTGTGGTTAGGAACGAACTGACTGACATACTTTTGCTAAAAGAAAATGTCCTCTTGTCCTTTTGAAGAACTATTTTAACTGACAGACTAGACAGTACATTAATAACATTTATGAATTCCCAATAATTGAGGTACATGGACCTCCGAGAACAGTCTCGAAGGAGAATTATCCAGTCAGGGACGAGATTCACTGTTAACAGCGGATGGATGGTGCTGTAACCTTTGTCGAGACTATTCTATATTAAATTAAATTCATTTATTTGTCAAATATAGAATGTAAATTTCTAAATAATCTCTTAAACTTTTCATTACAAATATATATCCATGTTTAATAGATTTGCCTTTTGCTTAACTAATGTTGTTTATTCAAAATTATCCCTTTAAATATAAATTAGAATGACTGAGAGTGTAACAATACCTAGGAGAGATCACGAGAGATACTCATATTTATAATAGTACAGGTTTTATATTTAGTTATTAGGGCTAGTTATGAATTGTTTTAATTACCTTAAAAGATCATGGATTATTTCGGTATCACAACGTATAAAGGATTCTAATTACTATATGATCACATTGGCCAAACATAAATTAAATCATAATAATTCTGGAGTAGAATAATGAGGGTATAAATGTTAGAGTTTATATAATTAGTGAAATTTTATTAAGTAGGTATGAGGCAGAGGTAGTATTAAGTGGTTGTTAACTATTGGCTAGGATTAGGCTAGGCTAGTTAGGAATGTTACAATTTGGTTCAGTAGTAACTCAGGATAGCTATAGGATAGAAGAAAGAAGGAGGGTTGTTACAATTTGCTGGCCGTGACCAGGATAGGAGTAGTTAGAGTGATAAAAGGGGGGGTGGTTACAGTATCTTCGAAATCCAAGGTCAAATATCGATGAAGTTTATATGGGACCACTTAGTAGCTATACTGAACCCAATGCCAAAAGATTTTTCTAAATCGGTTCATGAATGACGGAGTTTTGAGGTAACAAACATTAAAAAAAAACAATCGAATAGAGAACCTTCTCCTTTTTTGAAGTTGGTTAAAAATAAAACAATATATTCGAAAAAATCCCGCTATACATCAAATAACACACCTTACAGTCCATCAAATCTAAGAGGTACCGTTTGACGTTTCATATTTTTCAAACCGAAACAACTTTGTTCATACGTACATTATTCAGTTTCGATAACCTTTTTCATAAAACCATGAATTTAGAAAGATTTCATTATTGTATCTAAAAATGTACAATTCTTAATATCTAAATGTAATTGAAAACTTTCAAACAAAGCAAAATAACACATATTTACACAGTAAATAATTTCTAATAGTTATATTCTTGACCTCATTACAAAGTTACGTAGTTAGGTCACTGCACGTAGTGTTGCGACTCTTCGGATACACTTGTATGCAAAAAAATCGTTTACATATACGAAAAATCGAATGTATTATTTACAAATTACACTTGACAACCAAACAAATATTTTTTCATGTGAATGGGATTTATCTCACATATTACGATTACATAACTAAATAGTTATGTAATCGTAAAATATGAGATAAAACCCATTCACCAAAAATACGTATTTATAAATCAAATATATTTGCTTCTTTAAAAAGTTGTCGAAAGCGAAAAAATAAAATTTTTTTTTTTTTCTGGCAACACTGCCGACTACAAGCGCACGCGGTCCGCTCGGTCGGTTCGGCGTCAGCAGTCTCTCGCCATCTTGGAAGCTGACTGTGCGCGTACTTGCTTTCTCGTTTGTGTTTTACAATTTGTGACTTGGCTATTACTTTTCTGGACTGATCATTCTTTATCCGTTTACCTTGGCAATATTTATACTGGACTCCGAACTAAGCAAGTGTTTATTAATAATGTCGAAAAGAGGACGTACTTTGAACAGCCAGGCTCGTGAATTGGTGGTGAAATTACACGAGTATTTTGAGCGTGAATCTCAAAATGGTGGACTTCTACTGCCAGTTACACAAGTTCGGGATCGCGTCGGTGAAGCTCTCGGTATTGGTAGCCGCACCGTTGGCAAAATATTAAGTGAAAAATATGGGCCTTCGGGGAGTGACAGTAACGTACTTCACACACCGAAAAAACGAAAAAGAAATAAACCTGTGACAGGCATCGATGAATTCGATAGTCATGCTATTAGAAACCATATATACGGGTATTTTACAAGAGGCGAATTTCCAACATTGGCAAAGTTATGTGCAACTTTAAAAGATGCCGGGCTGTATAAGGGAAGCATAGAGTCGTTGAGAACGGTAATAACAGGAATTGGCTTCAGATACAAAAAAGTTGACAAACGAAAAATTGTTATGGAGCGACATGACATAATTATGCAGAGACTAACATTCCTGCGCGAAGTTAAACAAATTATAAACTGGGATAATGTAATATTTTTGGACGAAACCTAGCTAAATACCAACCATTCTGTGCCGAAAACATGGACTGATGATTCTGAAGCTTCATGCTCGAAGGTGCCGATAGGAAAAGGTGGACGCCTCATAATATGCCATGCTGGGTCAGCGTCTACAGGCTTCGTGGAAAACTCTTTATTAGCTTTCCAATCCAAAAGCACTAAAGAGTATCATGAAGAAATGGACGCAGTAAGGTTCCGAGAGTGGTTCTTAAATTTATTACAGAATATCCCTCCTAACAGCACAATTATAATGGATAATGCCCCATACCACTCTGTGCAAATTGATAAAGCACCTACGTCAGCCAATAAGAAAGCAGATTTGGTGGCATGGCTGCAAAGAAAAGGAGTGGATGCCGACATGTCACTATTAAAAGCTGAATTATTACAGTTAGTGAAATTGCATAAACCACCAAAACCGACATATGTAATTGACCAATTGGCCGAAGAGCACGGGCACAAAGTCATACGACTTCCTCCGTACCATTGCCAATATAATGCCATTGAACTGATTTGGGCCCAAGTTAAAGGTAATATTTTATAATATTATAATAATAACACGAGTACTTCTAACATTTATAATTTAAACAATGGTTTTCGTCTGCTATCAAATAGTTACATTATTGTTTTACAGGTTATGCAGCAAGACACAACACAAAACCACCCTTCAGTGTCAAGAAAATGGAAGGTTTATTAAAGGAAGCATGTGCCCAAGTTACACAGGAAGATTGGAGTAAAGTAGTACAAAAAACAAAGAAAATAATAATGGACGACTTCGAAAGAGACGTACACTTTGATAATGTAATGGACAATCAACTGGTCATTAATTTAAATGACGATGATGACGAAGACGACGATACTAGTACTAGTAGTGAATAAAAAAATATCCTAAACATTTCTTTTATTTAATTATAACAATTGATTTCTTAAAATTCGGATATTATAGTAATCGATCTCTTAAAGTTCGGATATTATAGTAATCGATTTTTTCATCCCATCCCTATCATTCAATTGTCAGAACTGTCAAACGGTACTTCTTAGATTTGACGGACTGTACACACAGAGACGCAAAGTAACATCATCCGTTATTTTGAATAGCGATACGTGACTTGATCCTGCAATATTTTCCTCGACTCTACCTGTAGAGTACCTACCTAGCTACTACGAGCTTGTAGTGGTATGCAGCTTTACGTCACGAGTCTCGAAGCAAGACATGACGTTGGGTATGCCCTCCTTGCCCGTTTAAAAATGCTATTAAGTACACTTACCTGTAGAGTACCTACCTAGCTACTACGTGCTTGTAGTGCAATGCCGCTTTACGTCACGAGTCTCGAAGCAAGACAAGACGTTGGGTATTCCCTCCTTGCCCCTTTAAAAATGCTATTAAGTACACTCTGACCAATAACGAATCATTTCGGGGTAATTAATCTAAATAAATAAAAATTAATAGCTTTTCGTTGGTAAATCACTTGAGTACGGCTGGTCCGATTCGACTAATTTCTTAATTAAAATGTTCGTAATAATCCGAATAATGTTTTTATGGAAAGAAAAATTGTAAGTTGCCAGGAAAATAGAGAACTTCAAGAGAAACTAAAATTGCTTTTTTTACTATTGGATTTTTTGGGTCAGCTAGTCAGCAAATAAATCAAATTTTTATTACAAATTTAGAATTACTATAATTTTTCATAGATATTGGCGTTGAATCCTAAACTTTAAAATCTATATTTTGAACTATACAAAATAAAATCCTCAACAGCATAGTTTATATTGCCTACGAATATTTTGTGAGGCATTTATGTAGGTACTAGGCTAAAAGAAAACTGCAAGAGAATCAAGATATGTTATCCTCGATGCTACACACAATACGTGCTTGCAAGTTACGTCACAAGACCCATGATCACGTACAGCCAAGACGATGGGTATTCCCTCCTTGACCGTGTGAAAATGTAAATATGTTTTTTATAGTCCCCGACTTGTTATGATGCACCTGTATGACTAATACAGGTGCAAATATGAATAATCTAAACCAATACCAACACCTAGAGAGTAAAGTCCCTATACATTTCTGGCATTGTTCGAAATACCTAATTACCTACTAGGCACAACACAATGCAAAAAAACATGCTTACGTAAGTAATAGCACAGAATACTAAGAGACAGAAGCATCACTCCGCAAAGAAATTTAAACAAATAGCGACTCTTGCTATGACGCAATAAAATTCAATTCAGCTCGCGTAGCGCTGCATATCTACCAGTCATATTAACCTACAGAGCGCCTCTCTTTCTATCACATAGCTCTTCTCTTCTGACGCGGCACGTGTAACGACGCGCGACCCGCCGTCGGTGTCCGGCTATGTACTTGTAGCTACGTACCTACAGTGCGGAGTGCGCTAGGCCTGCTAATAGTTAGTATTCTTTGCTTTAGCTTTTGTGCTTTGCTGATGGGCCAGAACGAAATGTCATGATGAAGTTATTACATTTAACGTGCATTTAATTTATTTTGGTAAAATAAATTGCGTAAGTATTTTTTTTGTGTGTAGGTAAGTAGGTACCGACTAGACTTTCCATGGGCGTTTAAGGGATAAATTTATTGGGAAGCTGTGTTCCCAGTTTCGGTCAAGCGGTTAAATAAACCTTATTCTACGCCGACAGAGTCGCGGGTATCGGCTAACTCATGCTAATATTGTAAAGAGGTAAAAGTTTACTGGTGGTAGGGTTCTCGTATGCGAGAGGCCGTCTGGGTGGGTTGCCAGTTTGCCAGTTATTCAGCCGCCAAGCAGTAGTGCGCTAGCATTACTTGTTGTGTTCCGGTTTGAAGGGCATTGTAGCCAGCGAAATTACTGGGCATTATGAGATTCAACAGCTAATTGTCTCAGGGTGACGAACGCAGTGTAGCGCCGCGCAGGATTTTTCAAAACAAAGTTCTGGTTGGTGCTGTTATTGTTATGGGCTGGCGTATTGCTTACCATCAGACAAACGACCAGCTCGTCTGATCATTCAGTTACATAAAAAAATGTTTGTAGGAGGTAAAAAAAAAATATATAAATTCACCGGCCATAATGTCATAACGGCAAAGGAGATTAACGAAATTTCGCTATCTCAAGGCTTAGCTTGCGATAACAGCGAAATATTTCGTTATCACATTCGTTAAACGAGATATAGACGGTGACGCAAGTGCTAAGCTTTTGATTGTGTTATTTGATATGAATGATGAATTTATAGCTATATTTATGTACCTAGATATGTGGATATACATAAAAAGTCCTGGCTGACTGGATGATCAATGCAGAGGCTCTCTGCTGATCCTATATATAAACACGAAAATAGGGTAGGTATACTGGGTATAACTCGCGCCAAACTTGATGGCGACTGACTGGCGCATCACATGATCTGCGCAGATACAATTTTGTATGCGATTTTGTTACTGCGCAGGTCACGTGGTGCGTCTGTCAGCCGCCATTAAGTTTGACGCGATGTATATCTAAGTATTGAAATCAAAGGAAATTAAATGAAAATGAAATGAAATAACTCTTTATTGAAACACACACATAAAATTATAAATAATAAAAACAACGTCACAAAAGTGTAACAATTGGCGGTCTCATCGCTTAAAGCGATCTCTTCCAGACAACCATGCAGGGAGAGGAATTATGCAAAAATAATGGACGGTGGTTTTCAATATCTTAAGTATTATGAGTAGTATACTTTTATATAGTAGGTACATTTAGTATTCATACTCCTGACATTTTTTGACTGGTAATAAAAATAATGATTGTTTTACAATTTAATTATAGTTTTGACATTGTGAATATTTTATTTTATTTTGACATTATATTTTGAATATTCACATTGTATGCTAAATGATATATCGTAATATATGTATCTGTTAATCATATCATATTTGTTTGATATAATATAATTATATATAATATCTATCGTATTTTATATATACGTATTATTTTGTTTGTATGTATTATTATGTCTATACTATTACATTTTTGAAGTTTTGTATTTACTCAATTATATCTTTTATATTAGGTAATTACTTCATACTGACCGCAAATTTTTACCATTTTATTCCTGTCCATTCAAAGGTTGCCTGTAAGAAATTGCACATAGCGATAAGGCCGCCCATTGTTCTATCACTATTATTTGTAACTGTAAACTTCTGTTTCCTGTTTTGGTGATCAATAAAGTATTATTGTATTGTATTGCATTGTATTTAGAATTTTCGCTAATTTATTTATTAATTTATTATAAGCCCAGTTTATGAATAAATGAGTATTTGAGTATAGTAATTATCCTGTAGTTACAGGCTTGGTAAACTGTACTAAGAAATGAGTGCCAGCGACATAATTAGGTAAACTTTTACAACCTTTCAATAACACCGAAAATATACAAATTATATACATTTTTTGCAATTTCCCTATTCACACAGCATATTAACAGACTTTTTAAATGCAGCATTCAGAGATATAAGACAAATTTTGAAGGTCTAGCCAATAAAAGAATTACAAATGTTGACCTACTTTCGTCGCTGAGCGTAGGTACTATTAATTAGTATACTGTGGTATCGTGCTCTTGTGAAATAATGTCATAGATATAATAAAAATATGTAGGAATTGGATGAAATTATGCTTGTAGGCACTTTAAGTTCTGGAAATGTGCATATAGGACTGTAATCCTTAAAAAAATGTATGCACGCGCGGGTGAAACTGCGGGGCGTCGATAGTAATTTTATACAAAGTTGCGATAAATAAAACGTGATTGATAATAAAAATGAAATAATAAAATAAATATGCATTTTACAATGCATATTTATTTTATTATTTAATCTTTTTCAATAGTGATAGTTATCTAATCGATACACGTTTTACTAGAGACAGTTGTGGCCAATGCAAAAGCAATGGTTAACAGAAAGGTGTCTACTTTCATGCTGCATTCCTTATTCGGCCCTTTATTTAAAATCTGATAATAAACCGCAAGAATGATTACGTAAATTGCAACCGCAAAGCAATTGCAGTTGCAGTAACGTTAATCTGTCATGAACATGATTGTAGTTAAGTTAACTTGCCAATGCCCTTCTATAGTTATACCGACTTACCAGTTGAAAACTTTCAATCTTGCTATTTCTTTGAATTAGATTTTCGTTGGACTCGAGCCTCTGCTCGACCAATGACTTACCTACCTAACAATACAGTTATGTAAGGATTTTATACAATATCTCTCTCAAAATAGTAAGAAAATAAATCGTGACGTAGTATGTCCAAGAATTGCAAAATTCGCTCTTGTGGATTATGGCCAATACTGAGACAAGCGTCGTGTCCTGTTAACGTAATCCTGATGTCAATACAACTGGTTGCTTTTACGTAATACGCCTTCAAACTCAAGCAGTTTCTAAAACAAACAACTCCGAGAACAGTGAAGAAGACGAATGTATTTACTCCACTTCAGTTTATTTACCGTTTTAATGAGATTTGTGTGGGGACATACGTCAGTTTGTATGCAACCAGCCATTATGGCTTCAAGTCTTCAACTGCTAAGCGGACTATGTGGACTAGGTCTGACAGTTTTATGTCTAAGGCTTTCTATGGTACGAAACGGTGAACTGACATGTTAAAGTTATCGATACTACAAAGTAAGTCATTTTGTTAGGTAGTATGCTTTATTTATGTAAGTTCCGTGTGTAAAAGGAAGTTACTTCGAATCAAATAAATTCCATTTGGTTAGACTCTTATCAACTATTAGTATTCATCACCAGATAATTAAAGGATGCTATCCTTTAATTATCTGGTGATAAATACTCTTTTGTTTTATTTGGTTTAAAAAATGAGAAAAGTGATATAAGTGTCAGGTTTATTACAAAGTATGTTAGTTATTAATTCGCTTTTTCTTTAAAATTATAAGTACGTTATACCTATTCATTATTTATTGGCATATTGTTAGAAGTAGGTATATATTTTTGGTTATTACTTAGTGTGAAATAGGCAGCTGTAGCAATTTTATGTATATGTGGAGAAGGAATTGTTTCCCGAGATTTTGCATGTGCCAGAAACAAGAGCTTTAAGTTTACCAAGTTACAAATATTTGAAGGTTCTATTCTTATCTATTGTCAGCTGTTGACGTACTTCAAAGAGCTTTGGGCAGCTCTTATATTATTCATGAAGCGTTCTGTACGCGGAATTCCAAAGAAGCCGGTCCCGAGACGCATCACAATAATTGGCTGGACTCGGTCGCTCGGCTGTCGAACAAAATTGGAATATTTCAGAGGAGTACTAAAATGGCGTTCCAGATTTCCACTTTTTTCTGAAACTCCGCCGCCGATGATATTGATCATATGTTTATAGTCTTGACTCTAAACTGCTCTAGATAATTTAAAAGTAAAGAGGTTTTAGCAAAAGCTAGATAGGTAAATAGCTAGTATTAAACATTTCCGTTATTACAAGTACAACTATTTAGTTATATGTTAGTATTTATGAAACAACATTTTTTGTTCATGACTATTCAGGGCATTATTTTTTTCTATCTTTTCTAACAAATAGTTTAGGCATAGGTATTTCAACAACATTTAAGATTTACATTACATATACTTACTCACATTTGAATTTTATGTAAATGGCATGTATACACCTACATTAGTCTTGTGATAAGTAGCAGAAAATAATATAAAACCAGATGAGGCATTTTTAAAAGTCAAAGATATTTAATAAATTGGCACAAAATATGCATCATATCAATACAAATCAGTTATATACGTTAAAAATTGTAACATAAAAATCTTTTCTGCTATGAGACTAAAGTTTGTTAAATATACCTTTACCTAGTATTATTTTGGGTGTTCCCATGTTACATTTTAGGTGCATAACTTCCAACGTAATAATGCAGTGCGATTGAAGAAATGGCTGGTTGCTTTCTTTGAAATTGTGGTTTTTTTAATGGAAATGTAATTTTAATAACAGTTTGTTCAAAATTTGAAACAAAACGGAACAGCGAGACAGCAGAATGCATTTAAAATATATAGGTAGGTACTAGGTATATACAAATTAATTATGCCGTCTGCATGACTATTTCATTAACAAATTGTTATTTATTTAATCTAGATATAAAAGATAAACAAAAACGTACAGTGACTATCCAATCGATCGAAGTAACAGGCAGTTGCTAATCTATATAATAATAATAAACAAACCAGAAATGATTTTACACCTGATAAATGAAAAGAAATACTTAATAATCTTTAGGAGTGAAAGCTCCCGGCGCCAGTGCGACGCTATAAGTGTATCTTTTAAGGACACAAAATCAATCTTGAAGGAGAAAGGAAAACAGACCGCTGACAACGCTTGAGATACTTACCTCGTACATAACCTACTTGCTTAAGTTTGGCCTAAATGCCTCCATGAGCATAATAAACCACAAACCGTGGTTTGCCAAAAGGAAATGAAAATAAAGGACCTCCCTACAGAAACGACTTTGGAGTTTTTGCAGTAGACAGCTAAACAAAAGAGCTGTGAGCCTTGGTGGGTGTTTGCCTCAACTCGTTACGAAAAAAACATGGAACGACTTTACTGATTAATAATATAAAGACATCAAAGATGTTTTATTATAGTTAACAAATACTTTTGAAGGACAAAATACGTATTAACAATAAATGGCTTTGGAGATGCTATACAGTAATCAATGTAAGTACTTTTAGAGGAAAATAATTGTTGTAAAATATGTACATGAAATGTACGTGAAATTGAGCTCAAGAAGCAATAAACATTCAGTTTTTTTGCAATGTTCATTCAAGTTTAAAACAACAGTGTTCAACGTCACATCGTTGTTTTACTGCCGTGATTAATTGCATGAAATAAGATGCTAAAATGATTATTGTTAAACAACGTCTTGGACATCTTTATTAGATTCGTTTAGCTCTGAAAAACCACCCTCTACGTTACGGTAATTTATATTATATTGTATTTTCCTCAGACGTATTTTCTGTATGTACTAAAGTAATTTTGTTTGATGTCTTATTCATTTGTTTACTTTGATGAGCAGTCATGTATGAAATTGATATTTGCGAAGAATGCCAATGACAAATTAACGTAACTGGTGGGGCTATGGCAGCTACAGACTTGGACCAACGTAGGTACCTGCATAAGTACAATTAAGTATATATAGACTGCATAGACCGGTATGTGATTGTTTTTTTAATAGATACATTCTAGGTGCATTAAAGGCTTGCTTTTGACCGCTATCTCACCTGTTTTTAGGTCACAGCTCATTAGAGCCACCCGGCACCCACTCCGCACCGCCTCGTCGTACGGCGTCCACTCGTTGTCGACAGGTGGTTCACGGGTGGACGCCACGTTATCACCAAAACGTTGCACAATCAACCAGTGAACCCCGCGCGGTCAACAAGTGAACACCGCGTGGTCAACGAGTGAACGCCGCGTGGTCAACGAGTGGACGTCGCTTAGTCCACGAATTTTCGAGTAGTCTGTTAACAATTGGCATTAGGTCTACACGTGTGTTTCGTAATGTCAAATTTTACAAGCCTTGAATTGGCACTCATAGCAGTCGCGCTTGATGAAGAAGAAAATGAAAGACGCGTGAATCACTCGCGGGCAGCGCGCGGTCCGCTTCGGACCCGCGCGTTGGCGATGCGCAGTCAACGCAGGGCAGCGAGTTGTCACCGAGTGGTCCACCCGCCGTCCGCGCGTGGACGGCTTACGATAGAGGCGATCCGGTGACGCTACGGAGTTGATGTAGTGAGCGCATACCCATACAAGTCCATATCAAGAATACTAACCGCACGAGGCGAGGCGGTGCGGAGTGGGTGCCGGGTGGCTCTAATGAGCTGTGACCTTTTAAGTGACGATGAACTACAAGCGGATGGCCCGCCTGATTATTAAAACATCTACAATAGCGAAGCATTATGTTATACAGAACGAAAATCAGGATTAGGGGAGTTATGTATATACCTAGTATACATATAATAGACTGTGGTACACGCTAAAATGTACATGATACCTACCTAATAATAATATAACACGCATATTCATGAACAGTTCTGGTTGTTTACCGTGCCCATAGCAGTGTTTCGATAAGTTTAGTGTTCTTCGTGAATTGGGAGAGTAAAAATTTAAAATGTAGGTATAACATATATTATATAAATGGAATAAAATGAAATTAAAATCGCAACATTAAAGCGTGTGCATGATCTTGTATTTTTATATCGACAAAACTGTCTGTTACACTCTCAAATCTTAATTTTATTGACCTTCAGTTGCGTGTTGCATGCGCCTGAGTTTGAGCAATATCTCTATTGTCATTTGTCCGTGATTATGTGCGACTAATACTTTCTTTCTTGTGATATATTTGTATGTAAGAATCGGTCCCAAGTAAAAAAATAAATGTTATGGCAGCTCTAAATAGGTATATATGTTATATTTACAGAGTGAGTTTTTGAATAGGGAACAAAATATCGATTTAATCGATCGTTAGCAATTTTAGTAAAGCCCAAATGTAATTTTTTTGCTATATATCCAGCTGATTCTATTTTCGATTTTTATCGACTTTAGGTAGATTACTGTATGAATATAATAATATCGACTTTCGTCACTTTGTGTAATTATAGCAACTTGAGAAAAATGTGTCCATATTTTTTTGTATCAGCACAATACCAATTACTTTCGAAAATGAAAATGAAAATATGAAAATGAATTCGTAACCATCCAAGTAGGTCAGAACAATTCGAGTGCAGATTCAGATTTTCTCAAAAAAGCTTTAAAATTTAGCGATAATTTGCGAAAAAAATAAAACTTTATTCTATTTTATATTTTATTCATAATACCTTGTACATATTATTACAACTATAAATAAATCCATTTTCGATATTTTATTATTATACAAATAATTAAAAACTGTCTTGTATAATATGTATCATGGTACTCGTACTCATAGCGATATCTACACTTATTATCGATAGCGATTCTTCTTTGTTTTTTTTTTATGTTACTGAATGACGAGACGAGCTGGTCGTTTGCCTGATGGTAAGCAATACGCCAGCCCATAGCAATAACAGCACCACCCAGAACTTTGTTTTGCAAAATCCTGCGCGGCGCTGTACTGCGCTCGTCAACCTAAGACAATTAGCTGTTGAGTCTCATAATTCCCAGTAATTTCGCTGGCTACAATGCACTTCAAACCGGAACACAGTGATACTTGCGCACTACTGCTTGGCGGCTGAATAACTGGCAAAGCGGTGGTACCGCCACAGATGGCCTCTCGCATACGAGAAACCTACCTGTATCTTTGTTTTTATACAATTTTCAAACGACACTATTTACTACAGTACACATTACACAAGATTAAATATCTAAACTATTAAATAGTAATTGTCGGCTCTTCAACTCAAATCAACATGAAATAGCAAACCGCTTACATCGGGAATCCCTCTGACCAGCACGATTACGATCTGAAACCAGTTTGTGAATTACCTAGCAAAATATCCGCTAGACTACCACCTACTAAACACATACCATACCTATAAAATTTATAAGGTTTATCTGTATGTAGGGAAAACATGGCTACCCAACTGTTTCTAGGTATAGTTAGGTACATATATTGATATGCTAAGTACTTGTGGTAATCAGATTGACTTCTTTTCCCTCGAATTGGATTAAGCTATAAATGTATGTAAAGCGAGAGTGGCTCATTGGGAGAACGTGCGAATTTCGATTCGACGCACTCGAGTTCGAATCCTGCTGGGACTGCACCACTGACTTTCAAGCTATCTGTGGATCTAACACTCGCTCTAAAAAACGGTGAATTAAAACATCGTGAGGATGTCCGGCATGTCCAAGAACGCATCAAATTTCAAAAATTCAAAGACGTGGTATCTACCAACCCGCACTGGGCAAGCGGCGCGCGGCGCACTGTGGTTTAGAAGCGGAAAAAAGTCAAATTTGTCGATGCAAGTAAATCTCTTATTTGGAATAGTAATAAGATACTTATCAGAACCAAATCTTTTTGTTTTTTCAAATAAAAACTTTTCTGGTTAGAATTTTATCTCCTCAAAGCTAAAGTATAGTCAACGCACAGTTTTACTAACAAATTTAGTGCAAATTTCAAGTTTATTTTTTCATTAATCATTACGATATTGAAAAATTAAAAATAACTGGTCATTGGGGTTGTCAATGGAATTGAAATACATTTAAACATTTTCATAATTAGTAAAAATACAGTACCCATAAAATATAGCATAAGTGTGTTAATTTTCGACATGTTTTTTGATTTTAATAGGTCAGAACTTTTTTCCTTCGCTGTTCGCTTTTTTCTGATTCATCATAATAGCTTCTCAGGAGTCTATGGGTCATTACTAAACAAATGCAGCTGCGGTAAACTGCGGTTTAATTTTTATATACCCTCATTTGCTAATGACTTTTTATTCTCAAAAATGTAAGTGTCATGATTACATGCTCTAATGAGGGTATTAATGATGTTTTGACCACCAGAAAGTATAAAACAAGTAGGATTACTATTTTTGATTCTAATTACAAGTGACATTTCGAACAAAATACATCATATTGCGTATTTTGGTTGCTATGGCGACTTTTAGTATTTCGTACATGGAATTAGCAGATATTATGCTGTCGAGTAATCGCGAAGTTTCTAAGTGCCACGAACCTATTAAAAATTTAAATCCAAATGTTTCGGACCATATTCCAGATCAAGTTTTTGAACAATTAGGTAAAAGTTTTGTACCTAAGTTTACAAAACATGGCATGATGCAACGAGAAACAGAAAGACTTTCTTCGCTAAAAATAAAGAGTGGCTAAAAAGTGTTATCGTTGTTACTGTAAATCCTGAAGAGGCTTTTACGCCAGAAGATAAAGCGGGACCTTCGAAGCGATTACGAAGTGGGCGGCCAGAAAAAGTTTTGACGAGTGCCGAACGAAACGCTACAACGTAAAAAGTATATGTGATAATTACCCTGAAAAATTAATAACCACAGCTGCTAACAAAATCAACGAACAGACAACGAAACCAGCAGGATTTACTGCGTATAAAGGCTTTAATGTTAGATGCCAATTTATCAAAACATCAATATGAAATTTTAAAAAGGCTACAAAAAGCATCGGTTTTGATATATTCCCTGGGTCTACCAATGAAGAATGCATAATATATGCTACTTGCGTCCTCCGACCCCTTCATTAATAAATTAAGAATAGAGCCTGAAAAGAAGCTTTTGCCGCTTCATGAAGATGTTCCGGCGCTAATACAAAAAACAATTAATCAAAAAGATTATACCAAGATTCCTAGATGAAAATAATAATGTAAGTACCTATATTCTTACGTTTTATTTAAGTTTACACTCTCTCTATATTCATAAATACATGAAAAAAACATGTTTTATTTTCATTTTATAAACATAATTAAATAAAAGTCACCTTAATTATATACGAAAAACAAAAAAAAGTTAGTATCTATTAATTTCAAACATGTTTACAATTTTTTCCGCGGTTTCATACAAGCCATCCCACTGTGCGGCGTGGTGGATTATGGCATATACCTACTCTTTCTATAAGAGAAGGCCCGTGTCCTGTCGTGGGAATCATCATCAGCCCGTCACGGTCCTGTAGTGGGAACGTGATGGGCTGATGATGATGAATGTTAATTTTATGCTACTTGGGATCTTGTCGTCAAAATTTATTCCAGATTTTCCTATGTAAAAAGCTCTTCTCTTGACATCTTGAGCGACCACATGTGCTATGGAAAATGTTCTTTTTCTTCGTTGTCGATCATTACGTCTTGACAACTTACAACTATACGAACTTTCACTGTAATATGTATAGTAAAATCTATTAAGAGTTTTAATGAGTCTTAATGGTCTTAAAATACTCTCTCTATGAGAGAAGGCCCGTGTCCCAGCATTGAGAACGTGATGGGTAGATGATGAACGTTTTTTAAATAAACATTGGTCACTATTGATTAGACTTATCTTCGTCTTATAGTAGGAAGGTACCTACAAGTTTGTAAACATTTCATAGAAAGTTTTCCATTAGCTCTAAGTATGTATTTTATGTTTCTGCCATTTTCCTTAGTTTCAAAGGACCTGCAAAATCACAGTAGAGAGTACCTACTTACCTACCTTAAGTAGGTATAATAAAGTTGTTTCATTATAGCGTGAATTTGATGACACAGAGTTGTATAGGTAAAAGGTTGTTGAGATCGTCTGCCCTCGTTGCAGCCCATCAGGTGAAGAGCGGTCAAGTGCCTAGTTTTCAAATTACATGACGCGTAAAACCAACGCGTAAAACGTAAACAGCCGGATTGCATCACAGTTAATAGAATTCAAAACATGTCTGTCGCCAGCGAAATTACCAGGCATTAGAGGATTGAAAGCGGACGAGCGCAGTGCACTGGTGACTTTGTAAAGTTATGGATGGCTCTTAGTAAGTGTATTTGGTTTCGATGGCACTGCGACGGAAACAAAATAAATGTCGTAATATATATAATCGTAATAAAAGGTAGCGGTTACATATTTGAGCCGTTTGGTGTGGAGACTTTGGGCCCTTGATGCTCATCGTATTTTCAAAAGTCTGTCAGAGCGTCTGATCGATGCGACGCGTGACCAAAATGCCGGGACTTATTTGGCTCAACGTATCAGTATTGCAATTCAACGGGCAATACTGCCAACATCTTGGGTACGCTGCCAACTGGTAGTGGGTTGGAGCATTTGGGCCATCTATAGGCCTTTAATGGTCTATGGGTTGTGCAATTGCTTCTCCTTGTAAGTATTTAGTTTTGTTTTAGTAAGTAGAGTGTAGAGTTGTTTTTTTCAGGAATAAAGCCATTTGCTCGTCGAAAAATAAATTTATTAATTTCATTTGCGGTCGTACAACATTTGTCTATAACAACATATTATGTAGGTACAAAGAAAACATTACAAACCTATGGCAACCGTAGGACCAAAGCTATAAAAGCTAAAGCCATGCCGAATAAAGGAGTTTGCTTCTAAATTAAATGTTTAATGTGTATTGTGTATATTATAGAGCAAAATATATGATTATTATACACTCGAGAGCAATGAATCCGGGTCACTTAAAGAATCCTAAAAATCTCGGAAACTAAAAATGCTAGGTTAATGCAATAAATTGTATTTAATAGACAATGTAATACTCCTTAAATGAAGGTATTAAAACTTCTTAGTTATTGTAAAGTTATATCATAAAAAAATCAAATTTGAAAAAGGGCCACTTTCGAAGATGGAACTACGAAATTACAGCATTTGGTTTTGCTTTTGTTTGTAATCTGTCATTTATGTGGGTACATAAACCATGTTGATAGTGCTCTATATTCATTATTCAAGCTAAAATTATGTCGCTTACGCCTGAAGAATGCACCAGAATACTTACAATGCTGGAAACCGGCCGGAGTCAGCGCGATACAGCCAGGACTGTCGGTGTGTCGCTGTCAACAGTACAAAGAGTTCTCCGACGTTACGAAGAAACTGGTTCTAACCTACGCAGACCAGGAACGGGCAGAACCAGGTGTACCACAGCACGAGAAGACCGATACTTGGTGAACACCATGCTTCGAAATCGCTTTCTCACAGGAACTGAACTCACCAATCAGTTTCGACGCCTCGGAGGAAGTAACCCAAGTGCATGGACAGTAAGACGTCGGCTTGCTGAATCTAACTTAAAACCCCTTAGACCTGCAAACGGCCCTAAACTGGAGCGTGGGCATCGTATTTCGAGACTAAGATATGCCCAGAGCCACGTAAATTGGAGTATTGAAGATTGGTCAAAAGTTATATTCTCCGACGAATCAAAATTTATGCTCTACAAGCACGATGGAAGACACAGAGTGTATCGAAGACCAGGGGAAAGATTCAAGCAAGCATGCATTGAAGAAAAAGTAGCCTACGGTGGTGGGTCTGTACTTGTGTGGGCCGGAATTTCTTCTGAAAGTCGCACAGAGCTGGTGATCATAGAAAACTGCTCTTTAACTAGCGTAAGATATGTGGAAGAAATCCTCAATGATCACGTTGGTCCATTTATGGTCAATTTAGGTGAGGATGCTATATTTATGCATGACAATGCCCGACCTCATACAGGTAGGATTGTGAATGACTACCTTCAAGAGATGAACATTACTCGTATGGAGTGGCCAGCGCGCAGCCCGGATATCAACCCGATCGAGCATGCTTGGGACGAGCTAGGCAGATGCGTAAAACAACGAAACCCTCCCCCAATCACGCTTCGTGAGCTCAAAATTGCTCTCACAGAGGAATGGGAGAATATTCCCCAAAATCGTATAAGGAACTTGGTGTACAGCATGCCAAACCGCGTAAACGCAGTAATGGAAGCACGAGGAGGCAATACGAAGTATTAAAATTCAAGAAAATCGTAATAAAGTTCAAAAATTTCATGTTTCCTATTTTTGTTTTAAGGAGAGATCAGCAGTTTTTTTCTTTATGTAATTTTGTGTTAATAAAATGTATGGTGACTCATATTTTTTTTACTTTCATTTAAGGAGTATTACATTGTCTATTAAATACAATTTATTGCATTAACCTATCATTTTTAGTTTCCGAGATTTTTAACATTCTTTAAGTGACCCGGATTCATTGCTCTCGAGTGTATATTAGTAGTCCTTTAATGTCTATTCACTAGGTCAGATAAAAAAATCCTTAATAACGAGGCGCAAAGGTTTAAGGAAATACTTATTCGCCTTGGTTTCGGCACAAGCATTTGTATTCTCCCGAATACCAGAGTAGGAGACCTCTAGATATACCTACCGATAAACATTGACCTTAATAGATTCTTGTTCCAAACGATTCAAAATATTAATTTAATAAATGGCACTAATTAATAGGCGCCATAATAAAAACATTACGGATTAGAATTTTTACTCTACCAGTATACATAGTCATTAATTCTTTGTCATTTCGTCATTATCTCTCTCTTTTTTCCTTTTCTTCTACTTGACGGATACGCTGGAATTCTGAATTCATTAGTTTATGGTAGGTAAAAAAGATCCTTGATGAGTATACTTCACTTATAGAGTAAGTATGTAAATAAAAACGATAAAACTTACGAAAATAAAATAAAATGAATTTGAAAAAAATTCCAAGAAGCGGTCATTAGACCTCTCCCAAAATCGTGAATGGCAAAAAAACTAATTGCGCGCTACTTAATTCAGCGAGCGGCCTGTAAGGCTTTTACGGAGCGAAGCCTGCGAGGGAGTGTAATATAGAATGCACTGCCGGCCGGCCGGCGCACGCGCATAGTAGCTGCGCGACGCTCTCGGTCAGCGCACGCGCCAGATACCACTCGCCTATATAAACACGCGCCAAGGACGAAAACACTCCACTTAAGTTCCTCTCTTCCTACCAGTCGGTCTCTTACCTTCAACCGCCAAAATGTCAGGCGTCGCGTTGAGTCACAGGCACGATGAAAACGATACAGAGGGAGTGCTACTGGCCAAGGGAGTCTCCATGGCTGTTCTATTCTGTGCTTCTATGATCTGTGGTCTGGCACCTTTACTCCTCGCGAAGAGATTTAAATGGGTGACTGCTGAGGAAGCAGGAACCCTGAAGTCGAGTAACCGGGTGGTGATGACGCTGCTGTCCTTCGGCGGTGGTGTGCTGCTCTCCACCACGTTTTTGCATTTGATGCCGGAAGTGGACCACAACGTGCAATATTTACAGAGTGAGTACCTTTTACTTTACCCTTACGCAAAACCTTTGTGTCAGTACTTTTGCGGATTGAATTTATGTATGACAATATTTATATCGGGTCACCGGGTACTTACTGTATCCAGATACTAATTGAATAAAGAAAGCCAAGTAATGTTTAATTGATTTTTGTTCTTGTATAGTTTAAAAATTCCATAAGATGTCTTGCAAAACTTAATTATTAATAATTTATTGTGGCATTTCTGTTTGTGGAAGTTAAATATTTCTTAGCAACTTTTTATTCGGTATTCGGTAGTAGTTTCGGATATAAAAATAATTCAAAATTCTTTTCAAACAAAATAGAACCGAAGATGTTTGAACACAATATTTCATACTCACTACATATCAATAATGTCAATAGATCGGCACATACTCGTATGTAGGTCATATTTACTGAACAAGCGTGTGCCGAGCGTAAGTAAACAGTCCATTCGAATCCAATATAAAATAGGTACCTAATTTTTTTGTAGTACAAAATCTATTTTCCAGAAGCCTATTTTCCGTGTGACTCAAATAATCACGTACGTCGTATTTTTTCAGCCACTCTACTGTCAAATATTTATTTGTTTTACTTACTGTAGTTTCGGTTTCTATGGCACTGACACCGGTGAAATTAATACTGAGCATTTAATTTTAATGTAACTTAAATACGCCCAGCGAACATATGCATAGATCCAGGGAACCAGAAACTATGAAGACCATGGTCCTACAACACCCAGACACAAAACAAATGCTTGCGCTTTTTTTTTGTGCACAAACATTAGGCCTGTCGCGGAAATCGAACCCGCAACCTCAGTGGTGTATGAGATTTGAGCTAACCTGCCCAACCACTACACCAAAGAGGCTGTAATGTAACTTAAATACGCCCAGCGATCACATACATAGATCCTGGCCCCTAACTAGGATTCCCTGTACCTAGGGAACCAGGAACTATGAAGACCATTGTCCTACAACACCCAGACTCAAAACAAATGCATGCGATTTTTTTTCTCTGCACAAACATGGTGCCTGTTGCATCGCGGAAATCGAACCCAACAACCTCAGTGGCGTATTTCAGACTCTAATGCTTGATAAATGGCTGATGATGTCTCTACTGTGGACCTATAAAAAAATATACAGTTAGCTACTTGTAAGTATCTATTGTAGTTTGTACTGACAGATATATCTCGTTCGCCTTCATTGTTTTGCTAAGTATCCAGTTTCCGCCGATTGAGTTTCTTATACCTACGTTAAATCTAGTCGTTTCAAATTACATGCAAGAATTTAACTTGTCTAAGTACCTCTAAACAAAGATTGAATTTGCATGAGACATAAAAACCAGAATAGAAATATGTTAATCACCCACTTGACTCGTGAGGAGCGTCTTATTGATGTCAGTTTTATTAACTGGCTTACTAAACTGGAACTAAACCTTTATCGAATGAAGTAAAACAAACTACTTAATTCTATAATATTGTAAATAATGTGTTGTTTAATGTCTCTAGTATTTAATAAACTTTATTTGCTGCAAAGAATTTATGATTTTTCAATAATTTAAAAATAACATTGTTAACCTACAATGTGGTGCAATGAAGAATCTTTGCTAATAGGCACTTAACTTGGTATCTGAAGTTATTTTATAAAATATAAATAATGCATTTACTATGTTTAACATTTTTCAGCGTACAATTTATGTTCATGTGCGATAACATTTTATCTAGACGTAGCCAGCAGGTAAGGGAAGACTTCATTACTTGTGCTAAAAATAATTTTCTAATAATATTTCGCGTAGACATTGATATTCTATCAATGATTCTTGAATATTTCAGTTTAAATCTAATCTGCGCTTATAAAATACATTTTCTTCTGTTCTTATAATTTAATTACATTATCTGTGGACATATAGATAAATATTATAAAATGAAAGTATATAGATAGATTAACACTTTATTATTCACCTTAAACATAGAAATAAAGTACAAGTTAAATGTTTAAAATGGTGTAACAATGGGCGGTCTTATCGCTTAAAGCGATCTCTTTCAGACAACCTTATTGGTTTTATAAAATCTTTTCGTGTTTTCATGGCTTCACAAAGATTTTTGGAAACTGTACAACTGCAACATGATAATTACAGAACCAATTAACAATTACTTACAAATATATAGAATGATAAAAACTAAACTAACCTACAACAAAATTAAAAAAAAATAATAGTTGTCACATGATAATAGTTGGTATTCTTTGGTAGTAGGTACAGTTATTATTGCGTTACGTATGGTGTTGTTTAATAGAATACCAATTTTGACACCAATGACAGTAGAATCATAGAAGTATCTCAGCAGGATGATCTTCTTCTGTTTGGCTTGGCTGTCCCGGCTTCGGCCGGGTTCCGCTTTCCTACTCTTCCTTTCTTTCTCTCGATTTCAGTAGGATGATATTTTGTCAATATTTTATTCAATTATATCAAAAATTAGGACTGTACATTCTCCGAGTGGAGTGACAGATAGTGTTCAATACACTCAAGGTTGTTATTGCACATGTTACATTCATTAGAATGTGTGAACGGCCGAGAAGACTTATCTAATAGACATTACGTTGCGCAACTTACGTACCGATCGGTCTATTTGTCTCTGTTTACCGGTTGGTTTTATATAAACAGTCATCACAATAACAAATGTCGACAGTGAAATATATTTTTGCTCCTGTATTTTTTGTGTGCTTTTGCACAGAAGTCAAAGGAATGACAAAGACAAAGATACATTTAAGACATGTACTTACAAGGCTTTTGCACAGAAGTCAAAGGAATGACAAAGACAAAGATACATTTAAGACATGTACTTACAAGGCTTTTGAGAGGTCTATGTTTGAATAGATATGAAATGTATAAATAAATCAACTAATATGTATATTCAATAAATATACATAGACTAAGTATTTGACATTGACATGTGATTTATTTTATTAGTAAGCAATAATTTTGATAGTTACCATTAAACTTTATTTAAGTATATGCACAACAAACTCAAATACAGAGAAATATCTAAAACTAAACTAAAATTGCTTAAATAACTTAAATATATATACAGAGTTAGTTATAAATGTCTATAAATATACATAACATTATTTATAATCAATATAGAAAAAAATACATAAAAATAAAAATTATGCGCTACATAAGGAAAAAACGGGGAGGGGATCGGGATAGAGCAGAGCAAGAGCAGGATTAGGGTGGGATGAAAAATTGTCGGGAACAGGTTGGTACTTCACTACGCATCCGAAGTCGCGGGCAACAGCTAGTATTTAATACATACATAATAATATTTATAATAAAGATTTCATAATAAATATATATTTGAATAGGTACTTAGTTCTAATCCTACTTATAGTTAGAAAAGGACACACCATTTTCAGAAAATGTCGGCTTTCTCGTTCCAGGAATATTTTCTCTTCTAACTCTTTACTTTCCATCGGTCGTTATTGTATGTATTATAAAGTCAAAGGGCCATTATGACTCAGTGTTCAAGGCAATGGCTAGAGAAAGTCCTATGGGGAAATGTCTATTACGTTCCATTAATCACCAGCAGACCTCGTAATTCTCAAGTTTACGTGCAAATTTCTAAGGTCATTGACCATTTACAATCTATCAAACTCTCAAATATTCCCAGATCAAGGTGAGAACGATTTTACCAAGGTTCGAGGCTGTTTTTATTCGCCAATATTGCCTATTTTGTTCCTAGTTGTAAGACCCATGCCTAAATGACTAAGGATTTGCTAAAGTCACTTTTCTAATCGGAACCGAGTCGATTGAGTTTAGTCTCAGTTTAATTAAAGTAGTTACTGAAGAAACGATTACTTGTTTAGGTAGGCTTGAGAAAATTTCTAATTCCTTGAAAATTCAACAGTGTTTGTCAATAACACAGTTTTACAATCCTTTTGTAAATCTGTCTCAATAACAAAAACGCTGAGGCTTAGGCTAATACCAATTTCAAGAAATTCGATATCAAGTTAGTTTGTGTTTTTAGAGAAACATTGGGATCGAAATAGTTCAATCAGTTATAAAATATGGTTAATTATTCGAAAAGGCACCGAAAGGTCCGAGAGTCACAAAGTTCACTAGCATGTCTGATCTTCGATCAATATATGATCGAAGTGTCTGATGTTTAAATAACTTATAACATAAAATACAGACATACTCGTACCTATAAGTAAGTAAAGAAGGGTATTTCCAGTTGATCAATACTTCCGTATAAGTAAGTACTATACAGTACAAACATCAAAGTGTCGTACAAGTTTAAATTTAATTGACATGATGGAGCTTAGCACAAAAACGCCACGCTTGTGTAGTGCAAATTGGAAGAGGCTTCTCAAAATAAAACCTTTATTCAGATAGACTGCCAATAGAATATCTACGAATTAAAAGAAAGAAAGAAAGAAAAAGAAAGACGCATTACGTTGCGAAGTCTACCAGTGATGCTCACGACTTTCTTGGCAGACGCATAAATGCGCCGGACACGATAACAATTAACTAATTATCAATTCAATGAAGGGAAACACCCTGAACCAGAGCGGGCACGCGGGCTGCATCATAATTAATAATCTAATGTCATCGCTACTTTGAACTTTAAATTGCGTCTTTCCATATAATAATAAATCGCAATAGGTAAGTATAATTACTACCTACTTATTCTAGTTCTTACGTATCCTATGGATATAGGACAAGGGATAAATATAAAAAAAAATATGTACATAGTTTATATTTACAGATTAAATTTTATATTGCAAAATGTTTTATTTCTACATAGTTTTTGTCTTTACATGTCTGTCATGTTTGTCATGTAAAAAATACTAGTTTATATTCACAGATTCATTTTTTTGTCTTTACATGTCTGTCATGTCTATGTATAGAAAATCGATTTGAATATCCAGTTCCATGTGCAAGAAGATAAAATTCTTAAATGTTTGCAAAAACGTCTTTCATCTCAAATCAGATAAAATCGTACCTACAAGCATAACGTTATTATATAATATAAGAATGTTTATTCAGCAGAAGCAATGATTTTACAATTTACATATACATACATACGCCAATATTGAGGTAGGTTACGATATAAAGATCGTGTCTGTGACTAATCAGAGCAATGACTAAACAGTAAACAGCATTCATAGAAGGTGCCAAGTTTAACATAACCATTCTACGCTAATTTCGGTCTATTGTCAAACATGATACTCATAAAATTGGTATTTAGTATTTACTTTATGCAAAACGGGATATTATTAACTACGATTTTTCGAATATGCTGTAGGCGCTCGCATCGTGTCGGATTCTGTAGACAAGTAGGCAATATCCTGTCTAATTGTATTGTAATCGGTAGGCGTGACATTAACATTGGAATTATTGAAGGATGAAGCTTCGCATACCAATTAGCTATCAGATAACAGATAGATAACCCTTCATTTACGCAGAAGTGCGAAACTGCCCTCTCACCACTCTCGTCGTACAAGATACCTTTAGATATATTGAGAATGGTCTGTCTGCAGCATTCTTAGATTTCATTAGTAGCTAGCTACCTTAATTTCTCTTTTCACGCAAGGACATTTCCAAGCTTAACACAGACATAAAATTCAAATATTACTTCTGATTTTGTTTAATTTCTGGTGTAGGTAGAATTATAAGTAATTTTAACAATTGAAGAACAATGGAATCATCCCGAGAGGTTTAAATCTTTCCCTCCCTCGCCAAAAGTAATTGAAATTCCATTAAGTGAGGAAATGGTGTCACACTCGGGAAATCACCTCTTATCTTCAACGCGTATTGACATTTCTGTCTTACAATCGCGGACTTCTCAACGATTTAAAAAAACAAACAGTTATAAGAGTCTAAGGGAAAGCAACATTGACGTAGGAACATTGGTCAATGGTTACGACTCATGAGTCATCTTAATATTATGCGAAAGTCTTTTGTTACTCAATCACGATGATACGAAGCAGCATGCAGACTGTTTTGACATAACAAGCAGTTTCAATTCTGGATTAACACAAAGGATAGCTTCTAATTTGAACCGAAAATCGCAGGATTGGAACAGAAAGAAAGTCAGTCATAGAAGATACTGCTACCGTAAAGCCGATTGGATTGCTTGAGGCTATATGATAGTTAAATAAGTTAACGTAAGTATTGAAGTGATTTGTACAAGTTATGTTTTTCAAATAAATAAGTAGGTATCTTAAACCAGAGACCAGTTGTTGTTTCAAATGAGACCTCAATTGATTGGTGACAAAGAAAGGTAATCAGCACGTCCTAGAATTCTATAAGGTGGATTTCGGCACGTACGATAAACGTACAGACATTGACGGCACATTACACGACTGTATTAGGGGCAGACTCTTTACTTTCTGAATCAATATGGATTGGGGCCCCTTGATTGTGCCCTCATCTGGCATACCTTCTTAGTTTGGCATACATATGTAGAGTACGTAGACAACAGATATAATATTGGAGGATATTAACACTAAACATAAATCACTTTTAAAATAATAAATAATTTTTACTTTGTATATATATTTCAGTTATTTTTGTTTAGAATTAGAAATGTATTAGTTATGACATAGGTAAATAGATAAGAAGTGTGTAGTATTGTTTTTAGTAAGTACTAATAAAGGCATATTAATTCAATCACTTTCATGGTATTGTTTTCCTCAAATATTATATCTGTTGTCGACATGTACGTTAAATTTATTAAGAAGGTATGTTGCTAAATTATGGTCGTACGTCAGAATTAACTTGATAAAGAAACGGGATATTATTTTTTATTTCTCGATAGTTTTGACACGCCATCGCCACCGTGATCATGGCGTTTGCAAATATGCAATAGTACCAAAACG
Organism: Petrophora chlorosata; assembly: GCA_951640565.1. NCBI lineage: Eukaryota > Metazoa > Arthropoda > Insecta > Lepidoptera > Geometridae > Petrophora > Petrophora chlorosata. Next base: position 8,671,110 of record OX621207.1, on the reverse strand, counting down.
TCAAGTTATCTAATAACTATGACATCACAGTAATTTTACATGCGGTTATTTAATTAATTATTATATACAGTGGAATGCTCGAATAACTGAAAATTTCATATAGTTCACACACGCTTTTTCGCCGTGTGTAGACACGGTCATCAGTGTTGTATGATGAATTCAGTTGTTTTTCATGACGAAATATAAAGTTCACACGTTTATTCTAGGGCGAACGCGGAAAACGCGCCGTAGGAAACCGTGTCGTGGACAAGAGGGCTAAATCTTTTTTATAATAATTTTATTATGTAAAACTTATAATATTATCATAACGATTGTCTAGAAGTCAAATTCCGGTGTTTTATTCTCCATTTCAATCCAAGTTTCGCAAGTTGATATCTGCCGTTAATCGTATAAATCATAAGAATTTATAACAGACCAATAAATTACCTATTATATTATGTAAACTATTATATTATTAAATATTATTCTGAGACCCACGCTGGCTGGAATCTTAACTCATTTACAATTTATGAGACCACTAACTGTCATTTAGAAACTGTCGATTTTTAAGAACACGTGCGATTTTTATTTTTTAGATATAGAATATATAATTTGCAAGCACGTTTGGCAATGAGCTCATCTCTGTAACAAGCTTGGCTAGAGTACTAGCACTAGTACCAAAGAATAGTAACTATTACTTACGTACTAGCACTATATTCAAAATTTCGTAGCTCGAACCTCGGCTTCTAGGTTATTCAAACGTTAAAAAATGCAAATTGTTCAGTATACTCACTTCGGTATATTACTCGTGGTAGGTCTCTCGTATGCGGAAGGCCGTCTGGGTAGGTACCATATCTTTGCCCGTTATTCTGCCGCCAAGCAGTAGTGCGCAAGCATTACAGTGTTCTGCCCCCGTACCCATATGTCCCTCAAGCGCCAATCGTATGTTGAGCTCAAATTAAGGTATAGCTTCACTGCGACTAATGAGATACCGACTAATTATTATCGAATCAGACAAGAAATCGAATTAATCTCAAGCTAAAATATACTAAAATATGATAACTAAAAGTTGAGATAAACTTAATGGGACAATAAATGGCATCATAAAATATTGTCGCAGTGAATCTATACCCTTAACTGAACTCAACACGATATACGATTGGCGCTTGAGGTACATATGGGTAGGGGGGCTGGTTTGAAGGACATTGTAGCGAAATTACTGGGCATATGAGACGTTTCGGGGTAATGAGCGCAATGCAATTTATGGTATTAACATTTCTGGGTCGCACTGCAATTGTTATGGGTAGGCGAGGCGCTTACCATCAGGCGAACGACTTTTTCATCTCGTCACACAGTTTCAAAAAAATAAAAATAAAAACGTAGGAAAATAAACAGACATTTTTTCATATTCACTAACTTGTATTACTCAACTTTGACTACGACACCCGAACAGAAAACTCTTTTACGAAACTAGACTAACTTCTAACTTTGCCTGCTAGGAAAGCTTCCTTCATTTGAAAACTTAAATAGCTTACTAAACTTCTGACATTCAGTTGAATATATGTATAGCTCAGAGCAAGTGCATTTACGACTAATTAGTGCGCGAATCGAGGCCACTAATGAAATTATTTAATTTGGTATACTTGTTTGTAAGTATTTCTAGTAGGTACCTAATTTTAATTGATGTGTTTGTGATAATGATAATAATATTAATAATAATCTTCAATGATTTCATTATAATTATACGTAGGTACCTACATTAACAGAGGAGTAATTTTTTTGAATGTGGGGCAAAACAGTGAGGCGAATGCGGAACAAATTATAGGTACATAGACATTACTCACAAAAAAAATCTTTTTATTGCGGGAAAATTTTGTTTCCCCGGCTATAGTTCAAAGTTCTTTATTCAATTTTGGCATCGAAGACGCACTTATGAACGTCAAGACTCTACCACCAATAATTACATAGTATTCTTTGCTATCACCGTATCGGAAAAAGAACCACGCAGAAGATACGCAAGAAACTGAGGGGCATTTTGTTGTTTTAGAACTTTTGATAGGTACAATATTTTATGTTTGTTTTTGACAACATTATGTTTCTTATGTGTCAGTTGGCTACTTTGTAGAGGCGGAATGTTCCATGCATCTTTTTCTTTTATGTAATTACTATGTATGTACATCTATGTATGCTTTTTCATTAGAATATTTTTCACAATTTGAATTTACTTTCTGTCAGCTGATTTATACATTTCGGAATTTTATTGTAAAAACGTACGCAATGGCTCATGAAGGACTTATTCGATTTACTCAGTCTAAACCTATCATTCATATACCTCTATAATGCATTTAATTTATTATATAAATAATAAGTTTTATAACGGTTGTGATACAACATCACGTAACACCGAAAGGAGTTCATTGTTACTGGTTCATTGCCCGCGACTAAAGAGACTGTATTGCATTTAATCATTTATCTATTGGAGGTAGATTTTTAAATACATTGAATAATTTATTTCGAGATTGTATAAAAATAATAAATCCTTTCTTTTTACATATTTTTAACTGCGGAAACAAATTTGAATAGGAATTTGAGCTTAGCAATTTAGAAGGTCTTATTGGAGTGGCATTTGGAATGTTACCATATTAGATATAGAACAAACTTGTGCTCGTATAAAATTGGGCAAGTTAGTCATGAGGAAATATTTGCAACAGCAAAAGATTGCTAATGACGACTCTATCCTAATTATATTAACAATGTTTCTTAATCATGTCTGAATGGTTGTTAATGAAAATATATATTTTTTTAATATACAAGGTGTAATATAACCTATATATTGAAAGGGAGCGAAGTCGTTGACTTATCAACTACTCTGTGACATTTTTATGGTCCCAGCTTCTTAGTAAAAGGAAGTACCTGGGTAGTATAGAAGTGGTAAAGGCACTCGATATACACCTAAGATATTGAGGTACTTGCAAGAAATTCTAAAAATAGACACTCATAATGTTTGCCCCGGTTTTCCTTCTTCGAAGTCCATTATAATCTTAAGTACTAAGAGTGGAGTAAGCAAGCTCATTTCGCACAACCCACAACTCTATGATGTCGCACATATATTTATTTTAAATATTCAGTCTACGTCACCTACATCCAGAAGGGAAGATGCAACCATCGACATGTTATTTATCGGAGGTGCCAACATGACTCATAGTTTTTGTCATGGCAGTCTCGTTGTCGACAAGCGCTCTGATTATAGAAATCGCAACCGATGAGACGACAGCAACCGGTTGCAAAATTCATGAATAAATAAAACAAATTAATAAATTCAACTGATTATTACAGCGTTGATTAATAAATGATTGAATAATCGCAAATTTTATGACATAACACAACAATTCTAAGCATTAAGTTATGAGAAACAAGTGAATATATAAATAAGTCATTGTATATTATTTTATTATCTGAAAATTAACTAGGTATTCTATCCAAGTAATATGAATTTATTCATCTATTGTGCAACTTTGTAGGTTAATAAAGAAGAATATTAATGAAGGTAATTAATATCTTGTTTTACTTATAACTATAAGATTTATTTATTTATTTATACTTTAGCACAAAGCAGTTTGTACGTGGATGACTTAATGCTAGATAGCATTTTCTACCAGTCATCCAGGACGTGCAAAAAAAATGGTAGCGGTGCAGTAAAGTGCGTAATGGGAAATTTAAAAATAGACCTAATTTGCCTAAATAAAAGTTACATACCTATGGAATGTAAACATATATACTATTATTAAAACTAAACCACATAAACTTAATATGTACCTATAATAAGCCGAATTATAAAATATATACCTACTTAAATATTTACATATTAAATATATACTAAAATAATTACATAACTAAAAACATATACCAGCAATAATAAATGACTAATGTTAAAACTTCATCAACGTTAGGTGTGTACTATATGTATGTACCTAGGTAAGTGTGTTAGTCTTTATTATGCGCCTGATGTCAGGCACAAACCTTTTTATTTAGAACTAGCAACCGCCCGAGACTTCATTCGCGTCGACGTAATAAAATATAACCCACGTTACACAGGGATAGTGTAGCTTTTTAACAGTAAAAGAATTTTGAAAATCAGATCAGTAGTTCCAGATAATCTCTGATTATCTCTGGATATCAGATAAGGAGGAGATAAGGAGGTTCCCTCCTACAAACATATTTACAATTTTACCTTTTTATAATATTATTGAGATAAATATTTTTATTTCATTTCATCAACATTATTATTTGAAGATAACCAACATTTAACATCAGTGAGAAACCGCGAGTATAGGTATAGAAGAAATTCCTAGGCAAACACTGGTCAGATAATAGTTTTGAGATTTTTTCAAGAAATAGGTATTATTTCAGAAATTGACTTGAAACTTAAAATGTTTAACATTTTCGGTTTGTACGGTTGTTTTCCCCTCATTGAATTCCTTTTGATAATCGCTGTCGCATAATTTTTTTACACAATCTACCTGCAAGCTACACCTACGTGTTGAAGGGTGCCAACTGCCAAATGCGCGCGTTGACGCATTATTGGGGCATTTAACGGAACTTTCTTGTCGTTAAAACAAGCAATCGTAAAACAAATCGTAAAAATAACAGGCCGTTGTTATCCAAAGGATTTTACGGCTTTAATTTTATTGTAGCTTGAATGGACTTTCATGTATTGTGTAACTTCAGTATGAGTGTCTACTCTTACTTAGGCTCAGACTTGATTTGAGCGGCGATCGCCTGATCTTGACTAAAAAATAGGCAGTCTCTGCCTATATATTTTTATCAAGTCAAGAATTTTTATTTATTTTTATGGTACTGAGAACAGAAATCTGAATAGTACCTTATTATTGAGATTTCTGTAGTACTGAGTGATGAGACGAGCAATTCGTTCGACTGATGGTAAGCGCCACGCCATAAGATATTTTATGAGTCCTTAATGTCCTTATCAAAGCACTTAAATCTCTAATGAAATTCGACGTTCAAGTTATGAGTCACTAAGTTAAACGTAGGTAGGTAACCTACGTTTAAAGATACAAGACTCCTTCGTATACTTATGTGACGTTTACTTGAGTGATTCGTGAATTTTATTTCAAGTTACGTTTATATATACAACGCTTACAATACTGACAATTACTTACTCAAGCTAAGTCTTGACTTAGCTTGAGTAAGTAATTGTCAGTATTCTAGATTCAGTTCTGATTTTAGAATGCGACTTAATAATTATCTTCAGAATGTGCGTTTGTACATATGCATTGAACGAAGCTTCCAAGCTTTAGCCCCAACTACAGCTTCAATAACAAAGCAGTTTTGTTAAAGAAACCGCTACGATTGACTATTTATTTATTTTTCCTTATTGTTACTGGTATCTTGCAAAAACTGCACCTCAAAGTTCCCCAAATTAAAAAATACCAACTTAGAAATATATAAAAAACAGTATAAAAAAAAATCAAAGTCGTGATTTTTGTTTTCCTTAACTTCTTGGTTACAAAAGTAAACCTAATACAAGATCGCTTCAATATAGTTAGCATGAGTAATCAAATTATGTTTTGGAAACTATCGTGAATCGAAATATTCATTGTAAATATAAAAGGCTACACTCACGTTATGATTGTGTCGGAATAACTCCGACCAGGTTTCGGAGAATTAGGATGTCCTTCTTTCGGGAGTTTACGCTTTGGATTCGCGGCGCAGACCTGCCGGCCTACCAGCAACTTTTACAAAACAATCACGTTTCAGGAGCGTTTTATTTCAAGCTTACAATCATATTACTCGAATTCGTACCACGACCTTCCAAAAACAATATGATTTTATTCCTGCGAAGTGACGCGATATTTTATAACTGCTTAAGAGAGAACGAGACAGCGCTCTATTTTTAACCGACTTCAAAAAAGGAGGAGATTCTCTGTTCGATTGTATTTTTTTTTTATGTTTGTTACCTTAGAACTCCGTCATTTATGAACCGATTTGAAAAATTATTTTTGCGTTGGGTTCAGTATAGCTACGAAGTGGTCCCATATCAATTTCATCGATATGTGACCTTGGATTTCGAAGATACATTGAAGTCGGTTTTTGTTTTTTTCTAAATATTAATTATCATATAGCGTTACCACTTTCGCACGTCGCGTCGTATAGAACATCACAAAAATAAAACAAAACACCAAACTTCTTAGCAAAACAAAATTAAAGTAAGCTTACTTTTAGGACTTCGTGGTACGAAAAATCAAAGTAAGGTTATGATAATACTGTTTTAAGAGATGGTGGTAAGCCCCCTGGTCGGAGTTATCCGACACAATCATAACGTGAGTGTAGCCGTTTATATTTACCATGAGTAATCAAATGTTTTATTTACGATAATTGCTCACCAGCCAACATAGTAAGTACCTGGGTGTTGAGATTAAATTGCGGAGAAGAGGCATCAACAACTTTAATGGCATCATCAAGTTTACTTATAAACAGTCATACTTGTCTAGAGAGAGAGATAATAGTTTTATATCGATAATCGTCAGGTTTAGGTATAATAAACTATGGCTAAATAATCTTAGCAAGTTATTCTCGTATCTAGTCAGTTTCCTACATAACCAAAGAATATATAACTATGACATAACTGAGGAAAATCTGAACCAATCAAGGAAAATCCGTTTGCAAAAGTTGAGGTGGTTTTATATTAAATACAAAGGGGGCGTCCATAAATTACGTGAGGTGTTTTTTTAAATTTTCTGTCCCTCCCTCCCCCCTGGTGAGATGTCGTGAGATTTTATTCAACCCCCTCCCCCATCCCCCAATCTCACGTGACGTGATCTCACGTACAATCTGGATTAAATGGACCAAAATAGTATTTGTTTTTTCCAATCAGAAAAAAAATTGCGTCATATTTGCCGAGACCCCCCTCTCTCCAACGTAAGATTAGATGAGATTTGACTCGAACCCCTCCCCCCCTTAAACACCTCACGTAATTTATAGACGCCCCCTAATAAGGGAAAGGAAATCTAATGAATTGATCTAGCAATAGATATTGTGGTTAATAATAGTTGTTAACATTATCTTTTGATATTGAGTATATTCATAGTACTTATATATATACCTACTTAGAGTATATAGGTACTTAGTGGTCCGCCCTTTTCGTCTTCACCATAATCAACACTAATTCGCACAGCAATTGTTGTGTGAATAAAGATATGAGCTTCAATTATGCCTCACAAGTGCATTTGCATAAAAAAAGTTTATGAATATTTAAAAATCCATGTGAAATGGGATTTGTGTACTTTAAATTTTGTTGTTCACAGCACTTACCTAACGCACAGAATAATTAATACTACAAGTACCTAAAGTAGGTACAAGGAAAGTCTCGTCTGTATAAAATCTAAATAAGTATCGACAGCGTACCTTTAGATAGCCTTGTTCTGCACTCTTTTACTGTGTTGTATATATTGATAAGGCTATGCATCATTGGTTCGTAGAACAAAGGTCCTATTTGTGTCAAGTGACAGACAAACAAACTTATGTACGAACACCGCCTTGTATTGAGTAATAGTGACTATTGCATGTGTGTTAGTTACATAAATAGCTAGACTTATATTGGTTTGGATACTTTAATTTAGTCGCAATGTAGTGTTTCAAAATTAGAAAGATAACTAAGATTAAGACCAAATAACGATAACGATCAAATCCGTAAAAACCCAATGTTTTATATAATTGGATTTTTAACATCCGAAATCAAACTTTATTTGAAAAGGACAAAGTTCAATTTAAAAAAGTCGAAATTCGAAAGTATTGCCAAATCCAAAATTGTAAAACTCATCAGAGACCGAGCTTAATGACGGCAACGAAATAAAGTTGTTGAAATTAAAAAAAGTTAATCTACTGCCTGATTGGTCGCCAGCAGTCAAAGCAAATATGGCGGCACCATTGTAATATCAGCAAATTAAACCTCAAAGGATACTTAAAAAAAACGGTACTTTGGATTGGAACCCCACCTCGGAGTCTTTTGACCATTTATCTGATCAATTCTTCCGATTTTTACCCCTATGATTAGACTAAATGGTATTTTTCACCACCAACACCACTAATGACCAATGTAAAACCTTGAGTAGGTAGGTTTTTTTAAAACCTTGCGTCTCCATCACTCATCTCCATCATGCCCTAAAACATAGTTCAACAATAAGGATTGTAAACTACTCTTTTACTTTTAGCCACTTAATCAGATATCTATGCTTCTAGCACTCCTATTTCGGACAGGACATACCCACTACCTTGGTAATGCCTTACCTACATTACCTGACCTGATTATCTGACCCTCCACACCACACGAGTGCAAGGCAATACTCGGCTTGGCTACAAATCCAAAATCCCACGGAGAAACCATTAGGTCAGGCCTGAGTGAAACCTCTGTCAAGGTTGATGGCGACATTCATTTGTAACTGGCCGATAAATACCTTAGTTCTTTAATGAAGAGGTCGACTTTTATTTCCAATCAAATCGGTTTTCTACATTATTTTGACCGCCGTCGCCGCGTTCAAAGTCAAAATCATGGAGAGCTGATGATGTTTTTATATTATATTTCTTGTACTTCCGTTCTTCAAGTAAGTATGAAAATGCAAGTCCATTTATTTTCATAATGATTATAATGATTTATTCCTCTACCTCTGGGAGGTATTACTCTACCTCTGGTGGCCAAACATAATCTATTAGGCGTAAAAAAAGAAAAAAAAAAGGTATCTAATATTGGTATTTGCATCACAATGACACAGTAATCGTACAGATTAGATATTTTTTCTGGGTTACGTAAGGATCCACGAGTGTAAGCAAAGAATCAGATGTAAAACATGAATCAAACTCTATAATTTTTCTTCAAAGACCATCTTATATATAGATAGGCTTTATAAAAAATTAAATAGTTCAGGAACGCATTCAGGAAGTAAACGGGGGTTGTTGACTTCACAACATTTTTTTTTATTAGGTACTCATTAACTGTCTTAATTATCGCTGTATACGTTGTTCCTTGTGAACTTTAAAACAATAGATAAAACAACGTCATTGTCATCGGAAGCGATGTAGATATGAAAATAACATTGAATTTAGTTTCTTTACTTTCATAATCCGATATCTTGTTGCAGAGTTCTAATGGAAATCTACTTTGTATTGATTATTATTATTATTATCTATTTTGTATAACCTTCCTTATTTTTACTTTTAACATTAGCACAGTCGATGTTGGCCGCAGTATAATATGTAAATAAAATAAATCGATAACAAAATAATATTTAAATATATGCGGAAAATTAAATTACAACAATAGAATGAAATTTTCTATATATACGATTACGATACGCGTAAAGATATTCATAAAAAAATATATGGTAATTTACCTTCGCCTTCGTAGTTAAGTAGAAATAATATTTTCATGTGAAGGATCTTATCAAGTATCAATGCTGATAGTTACGTTCGTATAGATAGGTAGGTAGCCGCCGTTATACGCCGTTGCTTGGACGATAACTCCAATAAATCTTCTACAATCCCTTGTCAAGTGTCGATAACAATGTATTATTGCTCCATACTTAATTAACTATATCGGTAATAATATGTGCGTTTTAACAATCCGTGAAATCTTTTATTGAAATCCCCATGTATTTTGACTCTCGGTCTATAGCGGAACGAGTGGGAAATAAAAAATTCCAATCGTCACCACCGGGGACGAACGAAACTTTTTTTCCCACTCGTACCCAGTGGGGACGACAGGGTGGGGACGACCGGGAATAAAGGGTTGCATCATAAATATTTTTAATAAAACTGTTTCAATTTTATGATATGACTACGCCAGTATAAATCTTCAATCGGCACATATACAATTCTTGGTATCGTACTGACATAATAATCATGTAGGTATTTATTTATATTTATTGATTTCGCCACAGCAGGTATTGTATGTAGGTAAGTAGGTATATTCATTTCTAAGAAAATGCTGAAGGCAAATCGCGCTAGAGATCCGCATTTTTTGTTGTTTGCTTTAGCTGGTCTACGTTGCATAATGAAGGCTTGAATTCTTGCACTTTATTAATATTCTTGCACATCTAGACTTGACGATACTATCATTAGTCAATGCGGAACACGGACAACGCAATTTTTACATCACGGAATTAAATAATAAAAACACAACGAAGGAACAATGAAGGCAAATTAATAAATTTACTGGCATTCATTATTCGTCTTGTCACGTAGTCTTAACTACGTCAAAGATTGCTAAACATACGGAACTTTACCTAATACGCTATGCAAATATATTACGCAAGACGCCATCATTGTATTTTAATTTGTAAACAAACAAATATATTAATGAATAAGATTCTTCAGTACAGGGTCGTATCGAGGGGGAAGGGGGAGATTTTACATCGTAGGGGTGACAGCTAGATAATTAGATACTTATTTAGGTATGAAGTACTCGTAGAAAGTGTTCCTTTTTAACCGACTTCAAAAAAGGAGGAGGTCCTCTGTACAATTGTATTGTTTTCTTTATTTTTCTTTAATTTTTTTTTAATTTTTTTATGTCTGTTACCTCAGAACTCCGTCATTTATAAACCGATTTGGAAAATTCTTTTTGCGTTGGGTTCAGTATAGCTACGAAGTGTTCCCTTATAAATTTCATCGAAATGTGACCTTGGACTTCGAAGATACATTGAAGTCGGTTTTTGTTTTTTTCTAAAAATTAATTAGAAACAATGTAGAAAGTTTATCTACAGCGTCCACTGTCTTGTTTTGAGTACCACGTATATAGGTGCAGCGTAATGGTTTCACTCCACTGAAATTGCTTAACATACGTGGAAGACTTTAATAAAACAATCACAGAATTACCTATATAATGATTTTGCATTACGTCGATTAGGTTCACGAATTAATCAAGTGTACACTTGTAACTAATCGATATTAAACATTTATTAGTCATATAATGACGCTGTTCTAATACCATATAAAAATAAATAATAGAGATAACATTGCGCATAGCGATAAGGCCGCCTTTTGTACCCACTGTTTATTGACTATGTTGAATTGTGTATTTCTATTTGGTACATATTTAATACAGTACTATACTCAATACACAATCATTTATTGCATCATAAATATATAAGGTAGTACATATCATTTCACAAGCATAACTAGATGGTATAACATATTTGTGACCCTCATAAGGAATAGCAATTTGTAGTAGGAGCGACCCGATATTGTATTGTATTAACCAAAGAAACTACTTAAAATAGTAAATATTTTACCTGAGAGTGACGAGTTTATTTAAAATAATATGATAATAAAAATATTATAATCATAATTCCAAATGATCACATTAGTATTAGATCCCTGGTCCATTACTAGAATGATGTATGTTTTGGAATCAACACACAAACACAAAACAAACTATATATTTGTCCTGTAGCGGGAATCGAACCCGCAACCTACGTGGTAAGTGAGATATGAGCCAACCAATATACCACAGGTGGTCAAACTACGTTTTTACTTTCTTTCAACACTTCTTATCTTTTTATTTTGTTTGATTTGCAAAAGTAGATAAATTACCTTTGTTTTAGTCACCTACAATGTTTGTTGGCCTTGAATTTCCTATAGATAGGCAATTTGTGCTGCTTCCACGTGAAATAATCTATAAATATTAATAAAACGAGATCTCACGCATTTTTGGCGAATTTCTCGACATAAGTTTAATAAAAATTAAGCTGCTTACTTATTTATAAATACGTCATAAAATATTCTAACGTATAATATAAATTAATTAATTCGCAAATCATTCATGGCGTAGGTATCAGGTGCCAAGTTTGTTGACCGATTGGTCATTCATTCATTATAGATTAGCATTTAATTGCGACTTTAATTCAGAATGGCTGACACCCGCGAGTTCGTCCGTGGACGGTGCCATAGGATTATAGCGATTCCTATACCTAATTGCTCGTTTTCAATGAAATATATGCTAATGCTAATCGTAAATATACTCAAATTAGGTACACCAAACTTCTGTCACCAAACGCGACTGTTTGCTTATTTGGTATCAAATCTGTGTGAGACCTTGCAGCGCAGCTAGTTGGATATAAACTTCACAAAGTATATATTTGATATTTTGATATATTTGATCCGGATGCCTGAATCACCGGATTAGTTAACAACTTGTTTATTTTTATTGCTTAATGTCTGATTTAACTATCGATCGAGAGTGTCCCACTTCCTCGCTCACACCTCTCACGATCTAATGGCCAGATTATCAGCAGTTGCGTACAAAATTGATTAAGTATAATTCTAAAGTTCCCTTGACAAGTTTAGTAGATTTTTAATATGTATAATATATAGTATATGTATATAGACCAAAAGTCTATCGGATGGAAAGTAAATCATGAAATAAAGCAATAAAGGCAATTTTTAAAATATAGAAATGAAATAAAGAAAGAAAAACCAGTTATTCGGCACACAAAAATGACAAACACAAAATAAAACTTAAATGATAAATATATGTGCCGAATGGGCTCAGCTCAGCATAGAATGCCGAGATAGCTGAATACAATGTATTTATTGATCATCATACATACTTTATATCCGTTTCAAACAATATAAAATATAAAATTATAAAGTTGCACAGCATAACAGTGTCTCAGCTCAGTAAACTAACTCTACCTGTTTATTTTCGTAGCCTAGTAAAGTAATCTGTGCTAACCGAACGTTAGAAGAAAGGCTGTGATGTAACCTGATCCACTGCCAGGTAAACAAGTCACAAACACGTGACCAGAATGAGAGAAATATTATCTAGGAGTGTTCTGCTTCATTAGGTGGACATTATGTCATGCAGCACAAAAAAACCCGAAGAAGGGCCTTATATATGAGCTTATAACCAAATGCGGTTAAGAGATTTAGGTATTTTAATAAGATTGTCATAATTCCATATACATAACTTAGGGTCAGTTGTATCAAATTATATTTACAGACGCGTAAACGTTAAATATGGCGCTGACGAACGATTCCACAAAAAAAGCGTTGTTTCAACATCTGGTGACATGTGAAATCTGAAACAACAGAACAACTTTAACGAACGTTAATCATCGTAGGTAACCGTCAAATTTTAACGTCCGTAAGTTACGCATACCGCTTCTTTGATACAACTCATACAACCCACCCTTAATCATTAATGATACCGATATTGAAAGCTGTAACTCGTAACCTAATCGTATTTTATGAGATCGGTTTTATGTTAAACTGAATCCTCTTAAAATTGCTTTGAACTGCCACAGTTTAAACATTAGTGTCTGCCAAAGTATTAAATGTCTGTCAAACTAAAGATTTTAGTCGTCGTATACCCACACACAGCCAGCCTTACATTATGTAAAAGCACAAAACGTTTTAAGAATCCCTCGAGCTATACAACATTAAAATTACTTATACGGACGGTGACATAAAGCGTAGCCTAGACTATAGTAACCAAGCACTCTTTATGTCAATAAACTTTGCAAACATGATTGAATTACTCAAACAGAGACACATTGAGCATTTCCAGTCTCTTGAATATTTATTAGCACTGTTAGAATCGCGATTTTATTTTATGTCATCATATACATACATGTCAAGATTCTTCGTGTAGCGACTAATGTTGTAGGGTCTATAAATGACTTTATTTAAATATTTTACTTTTCCGCCAACGAGTCCGTATGGTATAAATTAACAGCAGTAACAATAAGTTTACAGTTATTAACATAATACAGCTTTAATTAGTAAAATGACTAGTAAAGTACATGAAATAAATATTAATGAGAATAAGTTCAACCGCCGGGCTCACGTGCTTGGCTCGAATAAAATGGTCGTGGCTTACTGGCTGGCTTGGTATTACATTTCAAGGTCACTCATGGCAAACGGGATTGTGATGGGAGTGTTAGACTCAAGGTCGCATCAACCGGAGGTGGCGTGCTCAATCACGATCTTGGCGCATCTATGTACTATTGTTGGAGCCACTTTTTGTAGGTGAGTCAGCTCTCAGAATTCTTGAAGCAGTTGCTGTACCAAACAGGTTTAGCTTTACCTTACACACCAATGTATTGAGTTTTTAAAAAATTGTTTTCACAATAGTTAGCATGGCAATTGTTTATTTACAAGCATAAGTTTACCTTTGGCAGAGTCGTTTAGTAATATTCTTAATGACATTACTGCAAATTTGTTTGCTCTAAATTATTACATATGACTATAACAGCTTTATGATAAATTAATGAATACAATTATTAGATTCAGTATCGTATTCAATTGTCACATTAAATATTTAAACAACTGTAGGTTGGACATAATATTATTTTTCTCCATTGTTTATACACCAAAATGTTATTACAATTATGTTACGTCATTTCGACGTGGCATAAAATCAACATAAAAGTGACAATACGACAGGAATTGGTTATGTAATTTTATAATTACGTACTTCGTTAATAAACTGAAACACTGTCCCAAAAGTTCAAAATGTTACATAAACCTTTATAAAACTATGTGTCTCTATTACAGTACATATAATTACAACCCATACCTACATAAATATTGAGAAATTTAAAGTTTAGAAACTATCGTGAGTCGATATATTCATTATAAATAGTTAGCGGTCTGCGCCGCGAATCCAAAGCGTAAAAACTCCCGGAAGAAGGACATCCTAATTGTCCGAAACCTGGTCGGAGATATTCCGACACAATCAGTGAGTATAGCCGTTTATATTTAAATTGAGAAAGTTTCTCCTTAAAAAAAAAGAAAAAATACCCGAAAGGTTATGCCATGTACATTCCCAAACTAAAACATTTCCTCGAAATATTTAAGCACGTTTTGGAATATTTTCCTGGTGTGACACAGCATGCAACGACATAATTATAAATAATCCTCACATACAATTTTATATCTGCGTTCATGCAAGATATGTTATACGAAAGTGCGTATAATAAGGCATATAAAAGATAAAATGTTCACAGAATTACAAATAGGTAACATTTCATATGTGGGCAGGACACGTTCGACCGGGTGAATAAACTGGCCTTTCTATCTAATGGCAACATGATTTCCTATGTTTTTCCTGTTAGAAGATAATCATCTTAAATCTGTTCCTATACAATCTGTAATGTTTTATTTTATTACCTAGACTGAGCTGTGTGCACACATGCTACTGTCAATATCTACCTAGTACACATTACACAATATATTATGACTATTTATTAATGAGAATAGCTAAATTACTAGCATACTTTTGGCGCCACCTTCACTTGATGACTCTATTTTACTAGTGGTAGGTTTTTCGTATGCGAGAGGCCGTCTGGGTGGGTACCACCGCTTTGCCAGTTATCCAGTCGCCAAACAGTAGTGCGCAAGCATTACTGTGTTCCGGTTTGAAGGGTATTGTAGCCAGCGAAATTACTGGGCATTATGAGAATCAACAGCTAATTGTCTCAGGGTGGCGAGCGCAGTGCAGCGCCGCGCAGGATTTTGCAAAACAAAGTTCTGGGTGGTGCTGTTATTGTTATGGGCTGGCGTATTGCTTACCATCAGGCAAACGACCAGCTCGTCTCGTCATTTAGTGACATAAAAAAAAGATCAAGCCCCCTTTAGTGTCCTTAGACTCTGGAATCCGGATCTGCGCAACGTGAATGATTTGCTAGTTACTCGATGTAGTCACATGTAGTTAAGTCTGTTTGTTTGTATAATTCGTAAATGTTTAAAATGAATTAGGCAACATTAAGAAAGACTTTGCTTCAATGACAAACTTAATTCCTCCAAAGTACCTATTTGCGTAGTACCTATTTGCGTTTTAAAACAAACAGTAAGTGTCAGTTCTTAAAAATCGATATTATAAATTAATACCTCAGACTTTTATTTATTTACATTATAAATTATAATAGGTGCCAATTTACCGGCAAAACCTTGCCAGTTGTTTGTTTGGGATTCATTTATATGTCTTTACTAACTGCGTCCCGCGGTTTCACCCACAGTTTCCCGGGACAAAAAGCTTATGTGTTAATCCAGGGTATAAGCTGTCTCTATTCCGAATTTCAATCAAATCGGTTCAGCCGTTGCGGCGTGAAGAGGTCACAAACACACTACACACATACAAACCTTTCTCATTTATGATATTAGTGTGATGTGATAGTATTCCTGTTTATAATCTTCAAAACACGTTGTCTGAGAGATTATGGACTCATATCTATAAAAATTGCGTAGGTAGGTACTGATTAGCTACGCAAAATCGCAAAATGCGAATATATTTTCAGATAAACAAGTTCATAATCCAAAAAAGTACTTAAGTCTATTTGTTTGTTTTGTTGCTCCTGCACACTGTAAACTTTAGATAAATAAATAGATGAGTAAATAATATATATTGTCCTTTACAGAAATCTACCATAAAGTACCTTTTTATTTAGATATATGTGATGTCCTTGAATAAAACAGGATAGGTACCTATTTTTTTAATTCCTCACTATAAAAATGGTTTGTGTAGATAGAGGTAGTACCATAGAATACTAAGGGACAGAAGCATCACTCCGCAAAGAAATTTAAAGAAATGGCGACTCTTGCTATAATGCAATAAAATTCAATTCAGCTCGCGTAGCGCTGCATACCTACCAGTCACATTAACCTACAGAGCGCCTCTCTTTCTATCACATAGCTCTTATCTCTTCTGACGCAGAACGTGTAACGACGCGCGACCCGCCGTCGGTGTCCGGCTATGTACTTGTAGCTTCATACCTACAGTGCGGAGTGCGCTAGGCCTGGTAGTACTATTATTTATTTTGTGGTATAAGTATTAGGTACCTATAAAATTTAATAGTATTTCTTAAATTTTATTTTATTTATTTATTTATTATGGATCACAAAACAGGATACAGTCGAAAAATATACATTATAATAGCAGTTAAACATGAAGTTGCGAACTAGATAGTACCCCTAACATAACCATGTGTATACAGCATGTACTGCAGCAGTAATACCTAACAAACAGAGATCACCCCATCCGATCAAACAAGCGTAATGGCAATTATACTTATTATTATAAAAATAGAGCGAGTGTGGCTCAGCGGGAACTCATGCGCCTTTCGATCAGACGCACCTGGGTTCGAATCCCGACTCGGCCCTGCACCAATGACTTATAGATAAGTGCAGATTTTGCAACTCGCTCTATAACGGTGAAGGAAAACATCGTGATGAAACCCGCTTACGCGCTTTGGAGTGGTAGGCTCTGGCCGTAGTTGTAATACCACCCACCGAACAAAGCCATGGCGTCAAGCAACCTAGTCGTGTTTCGGGATGATGTTCGGTGAACCATCGGGGAGTCGGGTCTGAGCAGCCGCTCAACTGCCGTCTCTCTCAAGGTCTATGTGCTCCATCTTAGGCCACATCATCGCTTTACATCAGACGAGATAGTGGCCAAACATAGATCTATTAGGCGTAAATAATAAAAAAATCGATTCTGGTATTGAAGAAAATGAAGAAATATCGATAATCCGCCTCCGCGGATATACCATACCACGGAATAAATAATATTACTACCTCTATCTACACAAACTATTTTTATAGTGAGGTTTTTTTTTACGCTTAATAGATCCGTGTTTGGGCACTATCTCGCCTGATGTGAAGCGATGATGTGGCCTAAGATGAAGCACATAGATCTAGAGAGAGACGGTTAAAATAAATAGGTATCCTGTTTTATTCAAGGACATCACATAAATCTGAATAAACAGGTGCTTTATGTAGATTTCTTTCTGTAAAGGACAATATAAATATTATTTACTCGTCTATTTTTTTATTTAAAGTTTCTGTGTGAAAGAGTAACAAAACAAACAAACAGACTTAAGTGCTTTCTTTGGATTATGAATATGTCTTTGTCTGAAAAGATATTTGCATTTTGCGATTTTTATAGTATTTGTTGCGGATGAAGTCACGGGTTGCAGCTAGAGTATTAACTGTTAACGAGCCGACGACTCTTATCTAACGGAAATATTCGTTATGGCGATAAAATTCTGCATCAAACTGATAACTGAGATATCTACTAAAAGTAGGTACTTATCGGGCTTAAAAGGCATTGCATAACATATCAGTATTACAATGTAAAACTGTATTACCATAAGGTAGGTAGGTACACCTAACATTTAATGCACAGTAATTCTGTTGTTAATAATTTAAGCCCGCAGTTAAATTATTCTTTTTTATCAACAATTTCTAGATTATAGTTTGATAGACGTCTTTATTAATAGAGGTTATGTATAATTTCAATTTCAATCATTTATTGCGTTCCATAATATTATTAAATACCTAGATGTTTTCAATACAGCACATTATGGACCCTGTCGGGCATAGCAATTAGAAGAGAGAAGAACACTAGTGAAAATAATAATTATTGAATTATTATTATTGTTATTATTAAATTATTATTATCATTAAATTATTGTTATTATTAAATTATTATTTTCGTGTAAACTTTTGTTTTCTCTCCAATTCTGGTGGTGGAAAAATTGCACGGGACGTAACCAAGTGCTATGACAGAGACAAAAACTTCCTAACTATTCGGCATGTATTTAATATTACCGCTTTTTGAAGCAGTTTATACGCCGAAGACTGTATGTTGAGTGTTTCAAGGTTTTTGGCTAGGGTTTTGGGTATGACACCTGTCGTAGACAATGTGATTGGGATAGTTCTGGTGCTGTTTATCTGCCATTTATTATTATGAAATTATTATTATGATGTTTGCGCAATTTCGCACTGATGGCTATCACGCCATCATCCGCAAGAAAACTGCATCCCTGATCCACAGAATTCGGGGGAGTGCCAATAGCATCCTAAACACAGTAAGTAGCAGATAGGTTCACCTCGCCGCCCTGGAAGTGTCTAGTTCGGCGGGGTTTACCTATATTTGTGTAATAATAATTATTTTTATTTATTTAGTTACTTCTTTTTTTAAATTTTAATTTCAAACCTTTTAATTTGATTTATGATTTTAATTTGACTTTTAATTTTAATTACTCATTTCAATTTGTAATTTAAATTTATAATTTATGATTTTAAGTTTTAATTTAATATCTCATTGTAATTTATAAATATGGATGTGTAGTATCTGAAATAAACAATTTTTATTTTATTTTATTTATTTATTTTATTGTCATACACAAAATTATAAATAAGTAACTATAAGTAGTTGAGCGTAAAGGAAAGCTGACCATCCTTAATAAGATGTCGCCATGCAAAATGCGCCTACATATAGACTAGATGCTTCTTGACTAGATGGACTCGTATGGAGACTACAGTATTTTCTCAGTTTATGCCGATGTCGCCGGTCAGACCCGAGCTCAACGAAAAAATAAGAAAGAGGCAAAAGCGGACGACCTCGACCGCACCGGGCCGTGCGCCACAGAATAATAAATAGCTACTTACGTTTTGCGCAGACCCCGGCATACTTTCCATTGATCCAGTGATGTGTGGACAGCTACGAACTTGTAGGGGTCACCTTATCTGAGACTGCACTGTTGTCTCAAATCTTGATAAGTTACCTACCTAGTTAAGCAATTTTTTTTGTTTATTTATGGTTTAACACCAATTATTACATCAGTATCAGTACATGCTTAAAGAAATATTTGAAAATAATTTTGATAAACGCATAATAACTTATAGGTAATCACCGCATGCAAATGTTAACAAAAATCATTAATTACATAATAGGTACTAATAAAGGTAATGATTAATTTCATCTAGATTAGTATAGAATTCTCGTCACCATAGTCACGGGGTTTTGGAACCATTAAAAAATCTAATGTTTTTTTTACGAAATCCTCGCAATGAACATAACATATAATTCAATCACAAGCGAACTTCAGTAAACTTAAATTTAACAAACCCCCGACACGAAAAACCTACAAAAGTAAAAAACATCTAAACCGATTTTTTGATAATAAGATGTCTAAGAACCACCGCTAGAAAACCTACTTTCAAATGAAAATAACCGCATCCAAATTGGTTTACCCATTAAAGAGCCACAGACGGACACACAGTATCAAACAACCTAGTCTTGCTCGGGATGATGTTCGGTGAACCATCAGGGAGACGGGTCTGAGCAGTTGCTCAAATGCCGTCTTCCTCGAAATCTATGTGCTCCATCTTCGGCCACATCTTCGCACATCAGTAACTAAGTCTTTTTATCACGGCTGTATAGAGATTTATAACCTTACGCCCCTTAACTGAAAGACAAAATTATACCTAAGTAGGTATGTACAATTATTTACATATATACAGTGATAAAGACTGAATATTGTAGAAACCCAAAAAAAACATTGTAACAAAATCCCAAAAAAGAAAATGCCCCCCAGTTTCTTGCCGTATCTTCAGAGTAGTGGTTCTTTTTCCGGGTACAGTGATAGAGTCATTGTGATAATTTGACGTTCATAAGTGCACTGATCCTATAAAAAAAGTTTTTTATAAGTTTTCAAAAACGTTTTTTATAGGATCAGTGCATAAGTGCGTCTGTGATGCAAATATGATTAAAGAGATTTTGACTTTGACTTTTGATATTAAAAAGTAAATTCAAAGATGTAAGATGACCATACATACGTATAGTCATTTATGCTAAGTAGGTAAATAATTATCCTTTTATCTATTTTTATTTAGGTGAATAGATAAATCCGAAACCACCGGAACGTTCTACTAATTTACCAAGTTATCTAATCGCAGTTAAGTATGATTATGGGATTGCTCAACAATATGTTTACTCTAGGATTCAAGTGGCCATGACTCTACCAACTAAACTCTGCCGATTATAGTTTAAATCGTCATTACCATAATACCTGCCTACGTGCTACCTTTGTATACTTAACGAAATAATTACATAATTGTAGTTTATTTTTTTCTATTTAGAAGTCCTAAAACAAACATTTTAACTGTTAACCTGTAGCAATTTCATAACAATGAATGAATTATCGAGAATTATGATTATGAATTAAATATTGAAACATAAGGCCGCTTATTGTACTTATAGGAAATTATGTATTGCCAATTGTAATTCTGTTTTTAAGTGCAATAAAGTGTTATCTATCTATCTATCTATTAAGTATAATTATGATTCATGGAAATCATTGGACAGGTAAAACTGTTTAGTTACCTATACATATTAAATATAGAGGTCCTATGTACCTCTACAATCTACAAGTGCAACTGTTTAAGTTCTAAAGTGTAGGTAGGTACGATATAAGTATATATGTAGGTACATACATAAAGGTTGTCCAAAGCCAAAGGTTCATTGGAAGAGATCGCTTTTAGCGAAAAGTCCGCCCGTTGTACTATAGTTTGAATGAGTCCTTCGTGTACCTTGTTAATTTATTGTTTGGTACAATAAAGCATTAATTATTATTATTACATAAACGCCTGTACGTAAATGTTATAGGTGGCTATATTTTCTTTTTTTTAATGTTTTGTTTGTAATATAATTAGTTAATTATAGTATAATTGCACAAAACAAAGGTAGCAAGTTGTACAACATGCAAATGCATGAGGTAAATGGATTAAAATACGTATTTGCATAGGTAATTGTATAAAGGTAACATACCCTCTTTTCAAGTTCTTTGTTTCATTATAATTGCAAAATTGGCTAAAGCATCTTTAGGATATTTACGGAATCAATATTGTTCGAAGATTCGGCTCGTTCAAGGTCTAATCAATCGATATACAAATTGGTTAGTTATATTGATTTTATTGTTTTGAAACACAATTCTTTTTTACGATCTGCAAGGCACAGAAATACCTCTACCCATATAACAATACTTAATTAATTTAGTCTCTTTGAATTTCACATTAGAATAAGATCTCGTTTGGTGATTTCAGAAGTTCGCTGGTAAAAGTTTGTTTCATAAAACATGCGCTAGAAGTTCCTAAGAACTCTATAATTAGCAAGCTTAGATTCGCTTCCTAAGTTTGGCAGTACTTCCCCTTTAATTTTGGCTTCCTGTTCTTCGCTTTTAAGATATCGTCTGAAAAACCTAACCAAGGGTTTTCTCTCTTCCAGGCGCAGGCACGCTCAAATCGTTCGATTTCCCCCTCACCCCCTTCCTGACATGCTGCGGGTTCTTCATCATGTACCTGGTGGAGGAGATAGTGCACCTCTATATCCATCGCCGGGAGAAGAGGAACGGCAAGAATCAGGTCCTGGTCAGGAATCTTAGTGTCAGGAAGAGCGGACGCGGAAGCGATTCCAATGGAGACAAGAGTGTCACAAACTCAACCGCAGACCTGATTGAACCTGACTCTATCAAGAAGGGAAAGGTAAATGAAATGTTTAATTTATTATGCTTGGCAGAAAATGAAGTCACAACATACGAAAACACGTGACATCCGCCAATTAAGTCGTCCTAGACCTGGATACGAGTGTCATATACCTAACTATAGACCTAGATATTTCATAAGTAAAGTAGGTAGTTAGGCTTAATTGAGATAGATTTTTCTACGAACCTTTTCTTAGTTTTGCAGCCGAGCGAACATAATGAGCATGTTTTTGGTAATCTAATTATTCTAATGAGAAAACAGTTTGACTTGGTAATTGGTACCTATATTATTTTAGGCTCATATTTATTTACTTATTTTTCAGGACCTAGAAAACAACGGTCATGGCCATTCGCACAACCAGGGACACGGTCACAGCCACATGCCAGTGGCCACCGGTGATGACGTCACATCCGCCCTTCGTGGCCTGCTCATCGTCCTTGCCCTGTCTATCCACGAGTTGTTCGAGGGTCTCGCTGTGGGTCTAGAGTCCAGCACTTCTAACGTATGGTGAGAACCTTATAATTTAAGCAATTATTTTATATTCAAAACACCTTAATAAACATAAAAAATATATTAAACATAAACATTTTCATATTATCCTTTTGAATATGGAATAAGTGATAAAGGATAGACGTCTAACGATTACTGTTTTATTTACCTTACAATTTAAAAACATACGTCTCATGCCATCTATTGTGGAGTAGTAAAAATGTATTTAAAGTATTAAACATGACCTTGGAGTGTGGTCTTAGATTATCTAGTTCAGCCACTTGTCACTAGATAGCGCTGACACCTAATAGCATATAAAAGGCACACTTTTTTAAATTCTTAAGGTCTTGATTTTTTTTAAGTTTTTTTACGGTATAACCGATTAGCTTTAATAAAATTATATATTCCAGGTACATGTTGGGAGCTGTTTCTGCGCACAAATTAGTCATTGCATTCTGCATCGGTGTTGAGCTGATCGCTACCCGTACAAAGACTTGGCTATCCATTGTCTATATCACCACCTTCGCCATGGTGTCTCCCCTTGGTATTGGCATCGGTATGATTCTGGTGGGAGGACAAGGCGCGGTCGCGGCTGGTGTGACGTCAGTGGTACTCCAGGGTCTGGCGTCCGGAACTCTGTTGTATGTGATCTTCTTCGAAATCTGGAAGGGTGACAGGACCGGCATTCTACAGTACTTCGCGTCGATCGTAGGATTCTTCCTTATGTTCGGCTTACAATTATTGAGTGAGTATTATTTTTTCTTTAGCTAGATGTCGGTATATCGTTTCAATACTTAGTTACTTACCTAGTAAACATTTTTATTTCTTTAATCCAGTTTTTTTAATAATAATAATAATAATTAATGCTTTATTGTACACCAAACAAGAAATAAACAAGGTACACGAAATATTCTTACAAACTATAGTACAACGGGCGGACTTATCGCTAAAAGCGATCTCTTCCAGTCAAATTTAATTTTTAATTAATATTTATAGGCTTGCGTTTGACCGCTATCTCACCTGTTGTTAAGTGACGATGCGATCGAAGATATAGCATGCTCGCCTAGAAGAACACCCAGATTATAGCTATCTGGAAACACAGATGCCGGCAGAGAGTTCCACTCATAGGCCGTTCGGTTCCTTTTGACATTCGTTATTAAGTTATTTACTTACGTATTCAAAGTACCCTGTGACCTAATTTATGTTTTGTATGTCTCCAGCTCCTCATACCCACACCCACTCGCACGGAGGAGACGACGACCACGGACACTCGCACGGAAAGTAAATACATCGACGTGATTCGCTGACATCCTGCCTCGCAAGCAGTGCGGATCAAAACTAATTTATTATTGTAGCGCGCCATCGTTACCTAATATTGAAATAACAAGTATAACTTGATACTTGTTATTGTATCAAGAGATACTTGTTATTTCAATATTAAGTAACGATGCAATTTGTGATGTGCTGATTCCAGCAGTGCAGAATTAACATAATCACAAATTGCAAAGTGGAAAAGAAAAAGAAAGGAAAAGTGGTAAGTTGCATTGCAACGTTAGCAGAAGAAGACCAAAATGTGCTGTTTTAGTTTTATCTAATATATTGTATGTGATAACTTGATAAGTACCTACTGTTAGTATAAGAGTTAGAGCGGGTGTTGACGACTTGTCGAATGTCGCTAGGAGTTTTGTATACAATCAATGAAAATAGAACAAGGAGATATTTTTGAAATAACTAATTTGCTTTTAGTGGGCTGTATGTTTTCCGTGGTTCCTATTCAATAAATATAGATAACATACCTAATAAAGATCCATTTTATATTTTGATGAATAGAACTATGACTATTACACCCGCTTTATTAATAATAATTTACGGGTGACACTCACGTTTAAATTGGAGTAATCCAACTGTAGTTTCAACCACATCCGGTGGTCTTTTTCAAGGTGAGTGCGGTACGCTCGCGAACGCGTCACGCCTCGCACTCACTGCACTGCACTCGCTGCGTGCGAGGCGAGCGTACCGCACTCACCTTGAAAAAGACCACCGGATGTGGTTGAAACTACAGTTGGATTACTCCAATTTAAACGTAAGTGTCACCCGTAAATTATTATTGATAATGTGTCCAAACCACGTTAATTTTCATAGTAAAATTACACCCGCTAATCGTATAATAGGAGATTCGAAATGACTCTAGTCATCAAGGAATTAAAGTTTCATTGTTACATTGATGAAGTTCCCTAGATTTATAAAAAAGCTAGTGTAATATTTAGAGATATTATTCCCTATTGGCTGTGTACTGATTTGTCACAAAAAACTAGATACGTGCTGAGAGACTGTTGTACTTATCCCTTACTAGCCACTGCGCTGGCACCGCATCTTTTGAGCTCCCCGCTCTTTCAGTTGTAATATTGTTAAATTATAAAGAAACTGTTGTCTGTCTGTGATATTATGAAGCAAGAGGAAGCATGTGAATAAGATAAGCCATAACAACTTAGAATTTAAGGTAACTAAGTATAATAAACAACGACCTAGGTACCTATGTACAATAATAATTATTTTAATAGGTACTTTCAACTCTATATAGTTTTAACAGTACAAACAACGTTTCCCAGTTGACTTAAAATATACCTACCTTTCCATCAAAACTAAGCATTTCTTTTGAAGTACATATTTAATCAATGCTTGTTTTATTACGTAGAAGTAGGTAATAACTAGGTAGGTTTTACATTTTTATAATGCATATATGTATGTAAGTAGGTATGTTTTTTTTTCACAGTTAAAAACTAGAAACTTTTGTCAAAAGTAAGTTTTTTACAACAGTTTATCATCTGTAGATCAGTAATTATAATAAGTAAAAAATAGTTAAGTCTGATAGGTATTTTTTTAATCGTTTTTAAATAAATATTTTTGAAACATTTTTCCACGCCTTTTACTTATATTATTTTATTATAATGAAATGGAATGAATTTTTTTATTGTCATAATTAATAGTATACACATTTCACAATACTTTGTATAACAGATGTAACAAAAATGTGAACTACGTTTATGGCTTGTCAATACCACAGCGATAAGCGAATATGATTCGCAGCTTTCGTTGGTATTGACTTGTAATCGTTGGTCTTTGCAAAACTGACAGCAAATACTTATATGAGACTTAATATCTGAGGTCTCGGAGAAATGAACACAATGCAGTGCTACGCAGTTCTTTAAGTTCTGGGTAGCACTGCAATTGTTATGGGTAGGCGCGGCGCTTAACATCAGGCGAACGACGTGCTTGTCTTATTACTCAGTTCCATAAAAAAACGATTACGTACATAACTAGGATTCAGGGGCCCTATTCTCGACGTGTAGATATAATATCACATTCCATAAATATCGCAGGAACTGTCAAAATATCTATAGATTTGAAAATTCCGTATTCTCGAGAAGTCACATTAGATAAATATCGATTGAAAACCGCCAGATATGTATCAAGAGTTCCCGAGCACTCGATATGAATTTATCGAATGCAACACAAACGCAAACGTCATAATAATGTCTTACTCTTCAAACTTCTTGTACGTTTTTGTTTGAGCGATCATTGAAATTTATGTTATGAAAAATCCAGTGAACCCTTTGCTATTAAAAATATACTTAACAAAAGAATACAGCAGGTTTAAATTACTAAGAAAAATATCTGGCGACGAGTTTACGCTTTGGTGGCTGATGTAAATGAGGAGTCAGAACATGCAGCAGCCACTCAACGACGGCGGGCCCAATGGAGAGGAGAATAAATCCAGGGGAAATGAGGAATACAGATTAAAAAAATCCACTTGTCCAAACATTTAACGATAGACCTAATTAATATGCTGATACCTCTGCTTAGAAAAATTATTGATGTACTTAAAGACATAAATTATGTATATATAAATATATATATATATATATTTATTATATTTATGTATGTATTAATTTTATGTTATTTATTTATACTTAGTAGGTATTTATTTTATTTATATTTGTTTTATTTTTTCATAGTACACCACACTGACCGCAATATTTCTATTAAAATTCCTGTCCATCCAAAGGTTGCCTGTAAGAAATTGGGCATAGCTATAAGGCCGCCCATTGTACCCACTGTTTATTAACTTTGTTAACTATTGTTTTTCCTGTGTGTTTGGTATTTAATAGAGCATTATTGTATTGTATTGTATTGTAAATTTTATTAGCCCTTGATACAATAAAACATGTCTAAGAACCACCGCTAGAAAACCTGCTTTCAATTAAATAAAACCGAATCCAAATCGGTTCACCCGGTTAAGAGCTACGGTGCCATAGACAGACACACATAGTGGTCAAACTTATAACACCCCTCCTTTTTGCGTCGGAGGTTAAAAACTAAGTACTTTATACCTATCTTCAATGATGATACATCCCTATAGGATTTCGTTTTTTATTTTGTAGGTATCCGTACCTAGACTGTGTCTCCAAAACCTTGACATAATAATATGTAAGTACCTATTAGCTCAATCCTGACAAAGGAGAAATTGCAACAAATCAGAACATTTCATGAAAAACGGGCGGTCATGTCAATGTCCGTTCCGTTGATGATGTTCGTTCCGTTTCACAAAAATAAGCGCTTGTTAATATTACGATTTATTTATTTTCATTTATGTATATACTTTTAATAATACAGTAGATTTGTAAGACAACAGTTAAAAACACATAAATAACCAAAATTATCAGCACAAATGTTTTTATATTGGAAAAAAGTTATAAGGTTTAAGTTATCGATTCTGCAATTACACAGTCGATAAAAACAGAACGTGTCTGAAGACAGACAAAAGCTATATTATCTGTGTGAAGCATTTGAATGAACATCCTGACGGTCATTATCTACTAGACTACTACCCTCACTCTGAGCTACTACCTACCATAATATTATCTATTGTTCTCGAGAATACGTATTCTGGCGCGCGATCGATATGTTTCATAGACATAGGGAATTATATGATATTTTAAAATATCACTCATATATCACATTTTCGAGAATAGGCCCCCGAACTACGAGAAACATGGTCCCACAATTACCCAGGCACGAAAAGATAATATGAACATTTAGATATATTTTTCTGAATTTAGGACATAAAACAACCGACGTCGTTCTCTACTATCTCAGAGCGACGAACAAAAACCACCAAATCCTTTCCGAAAAAAAAATGCTTGTGTAATCTCTGACAGTTGATGAAACCGATGATTTCTCTACCTTTTCTACTTGACTTCACGATAAAACTAATAGGTAGGCTTAATTTTTAATTTGATACGAGAATTTTATGTGGTACGAGAATTTCTAAACAATAAGTCTGGTAGTGGCAGCCCTGTTTCATTTGTTGTTTCAATTTCGAACGAAAACGAAGTCGGACTATTTGGCGGGAAGTGAAAAGTGATACAGTTCGATTATGTTTTATTTTTCAAACAAGTTTTATTTCGAATGATCATGTGTAATATCGATGGAATATTAACCATTGTGTTCGTAAACGTAAACGAGCAAATGAAACAAAATAGAGAAAAAACATTCTACCCAAAAAGTTCATGAAAAGCTTGAATAAACTTCGAGCACTTTATTGAAACACTAGAAATGACATTGATTTTGACTACAATATGAAAAAAATCATAATGTTCTGTAACTATCAAATAAAAATACGTAAGACAAGGCGGTATGGTCCTAGAGACTTTAGTATGCCGAAAACGGACATGAAAAAAAAAACGAATTCGTTGTTGTTTTTATTGTCACTGTCAATTATCAAAAATTAAATACTGTCAATGTCAGTCCATTCGCAATATACCTACCCTACCCTACTTGCAACCATTGAGGTAGTGTCATTCCTCAATGCTTGCAACGCTAATGTACCTATTTGAGTGATTAAAACAAAAGAAATAATTAACTTACCTATTCGTCTATTACTATCCCATAACAAACAAGACGAGCGAGTGATAACTAAGCTTTCCAGATTTTCAGTATTTATAGCAGGTAGGTACGTGGTAATAAACCTATCCGTCATTTATTGTCCCACTGAAGTCTTACGTAAAATTCATAATAAAATGTTAATTTGATCACTAGAAAGTGAAATTGAGCGTGTGATATAACAAGTTGAAAGGTGAAACTGAGCTGGGTGGTTAACCTTCCGATGCGTAGTCTGCGAGCCAGTTGTATTTGTGGTGGAGGCATAGAAAGTAGAATATCGTGACTTGAGTACCTACCTACTTTTAAATACGTATTCTTACTCTCAAACCTTTGTTTGTGTTCAAAAAACATGAGTGTTCTGATTGGTTCCTTCGTTTGTTTGTCTGTGATGCCTGAAAGTAAGTTTTCTGTAGTACTCATATTCTGTACCTAGTTCTACAGGCGTTAATTGCTACAGATTCGTATCTCTTACTAGTCTGTGTTCCCTTTCACAAAGTGTCGTGCAAGGTGCTGCTTTGTTTTTCTAGTCACGGTTAATACTACATGTGTCAGATAACTAATGGAGCAAGAAGTTCATGAAATGTCTTGATTACCTATGAATGTACCTAGTTTATCATTTGTGTGTAGTGCTAACAAAAAGTACTGACACATTTTTCACATTAACCACAAGTAATTTTTTTAGCATTAGCAGAAAGCATTGTTTTAAATTCCCAGAAGCCACATGTCATATTTTTCTATTCTTCTTTTATTGTTATTTTAAACTGGTGTACGCCAGCCACCAATATAATTGCCATCAATTATTAGATGCCCTATTAATCTATCAAAGACTAAAACCTGAATGAATAGTACTCTGGAGCTGTGACCTGACCATGAAATTCAACTTGTGCTATCTGTTATTTTATAAATAAGTTTGGCATGGTCACCTAAATTAATTTTCAAATTATCTTAGGTGATCACCGCCCGCTAGCTCGCAGGATGTCAGCAACTGGCTCAGGCTTAACCTCGGAAGCACAGATGCGGTACCTGTTGCAATGGTTCGGGGAGTTCAGTGAACTACAGCGTGAGGACTTCCTGCCAGTCCTTGCGGCTGCAAGAGGCGGCAGTCCCGATCAGTTGGCAGCTACACTTGCGGGGCTCTCATGTGATGACAAGCCAGTCAGCTTGTTTCAGTGCCGTGTGAGTAGATTTGGGGCTTACTATTTTTTAAGAAGTAGCATGCATTGACCCTGGTTAAACATTTGGTACAGCAAGATCAAATTTAAAATGACTATTGTGGCCTGGATCTAGTCGAAATACAATATATTTTGAACTCATATTGTAGAATATATTTTATACATGTGGCATACATATTATGATATATTTCTGACTTATTCGTTAGTGGTACATTGATTTCAATTAGCATTATCATTAATTTCCTAACTAATGATTGTAAAGGTTCTGAATTTCCTTATCTGATATTTTGTTAATTTGGTTTCTACCGTTGATAATAATTACAATGCAATCACCTGACTCACTAAGTCAATTATCTTTTTATTAGTCGACAACATTCAGTACCTACAACTTTTAATTGTTGCCAATTTTAAAATGAAACAGCATACCTAAAGCATTATCAGTTGGTTTGCAATTTGAGTCAGCCTTGAGTTAATTTGGGTGAGTTCGTTTATCAGACACATATAAATGAATTGTTCCACTTTAAGGAAAAGTTTTGTTTAACAAAACTGATATAAGTATATGACAAACCCTCCCTGAGTATCCTTAAATTTTATGATTCAATTTCAATAATGAAAGACATTTCGTTTATAGCTTTCCTGTTATTATTTCCAGATAAAACTATTCAATGAATGGTTCCCTTCATGGGCAGAGGAAGACCAAGACAGGCTTATAAAGGGAGTGTCTGAAGTAGACCCAGAGTTTGGTACCAAATTGGAAGATCTGATGAAGAACGGACCATCAGTTAACGGAGAGGAGAATGGCACTGTTGAAGCAAATCCTCCGATTGAACCAGAACAGCCGATGACAAATGGAGACCATGACAATGTAGAGGAGTTGATTGAAGAACCCTCCGAGCCTCAGGGCATTTCGCAAGATAATGTTCCTGTAGAAATAGCAGCGGCATCTTAAATATTTTCATATTGATTTTGCTAAGTATTATTCTCAAGTTCAAAGTTATATATTTATTTTGTAATCTCAGAAATTAAAATTGAATAATGTATTATTGATAGTGCCAAACATGTGAAGATCCATAAAATCTCAAATTTGCAAAGAGATATTTAAAAAGGATACACACAACACATACAAATTACTACAAAAACCCATGTATAAAATGGGTTCTAAGCTACAATTTTATTAGGGTATTTATACAAACCATTCTAGGTATTTATTACAACAATATTTTACAAAACTGTTGTGATAAAAGAGCAGCTTTTAAATTAAATAGCTTTAGTTTACACTAATTGTAGCATAATTTGTAATAATCATGGCATTCCATGCTTTACATGTTTGTATTTGTTATTTTTAAGATAAAATTAATGTAGATAACCTTAGCATTGGTGGTAGGTATAGCCTGCAATATTATTATACAAAGATTAAAATACAATTAACATTCCAATAAAAATTCCATCTAAGAAAGACACTTGAGATGAGAATTTTATTACAATACTAGTTATGAATTTTAGGTTCAAACTATACATTGCACTTTCCTAATTTTGTCTTACTGTATTATGAATCTCAAATGTATTCCAAGTATATCCAAATGAAGTGTGTTTATTCCATTTTTATAAAGCTAATTTTAAGGATTTTTGCTAAGTTATATAGATTTAATTTTTGTTTTACATTCAATAATGGTTATACAGTGCACTCGTCACAAATACTATTTGGATAGTATGTAGATTAAAAATAATGCCTCAATTAAGAAAACGTTATAATTACGTGCCAAAAGTTTGTGTTAATTACATTATAATGCATTTATGTAATTACATTATAATGCAGTGATGTTATTACATTATAATGCAGTGATGTAATTACCTTATAATGCAGTGATGTCCCGATTACATAAATTATAGATTGAAAGACAACATGGAGCCAATACTATAATGGGATTGGTTGATCAAGGCGAAGTGATACCGCCAATAGAAGATTTTAATTGAAGATATAAATTTATCATTTTCAAAATAGATTGTACTATTTATGAAATTTCTACTATGAATGAAAAAATATACCTACACAGAATGTAAAGTCATGTAGGTGTTGAGAAGGTAGGATTATTCTAAAGACGTTTATTTTTACTATATTTTGTAAAATATAGGTATTTTAACGTCTTTAGAGTACGGACTGAGAAGTGATAGTAGGGTGCTGACAGCAGCTTGGAATTCGGACGAAGAATAGGCCATTTACTAGATTTAATCATAGATTATTTACATACCTACATAATTATATCGTTTAATAAATCTCTTAAATTATGCACATGTTTTATTAATTAAAAATATTTATTTTCCGAATATTTTATTCGAATGACAATCGAACAATATTTATAATAATGAGTATGTTTACAATTCAATTTATTTCGTTGAGGCAAGAAACAACACAACATGGCACATAGTTTGTGACTAAAGCTATCACACCTAACTTGTTAACCAGGCATAAACAATCGAATAAGTCCCTAAAATAATTTGACAAAAATATCAAAGCATAATATTTGTCATGCATAAAACAACTTTAAAAATAAAGTAACTCAGTCATTTAAGAAGGGGTTTCTCGAGGTGACTTTGACCGACTAACCCAAGGATTGTATTGAATTGGACCAAGCCTTTGGATTACGTCGAGTGACATGGTTACGACTCCGCCGATGCCTTAACAAAATACAGCTGAGTCAAAAAAATGTACACTCTGGTGAAAAGTTCAGTTGCGTGAAATAGTCGTTCCATCAGCCTAAATACAGTTGCGGATCTATGGGCGTAGCTTGGAAAGTATCCAGTCGACGTAAGCTCCTACGCGCGTGTACACTCCCGGCCATCCTTCAGTGCCGCACGGCGAAGGGCCGTAAGATACCACTCCGAGTGCCATCCAGTTAGTGGCCGATGGCGCTTGCCCCATCAGTGGGCCGCCCGAATCGCCGCGACACGAGTCTCTGCCCGCGACTCCGCCCGCGCAGATCTGCGAGTCTCTTATCTCCCGTCCAACTTTAGCGAAGACGTTGGCGCACTGGGTGTTTGATACCACAGGCACGCGGGCTTTGAGCTTCACGGAGGATTCGCTACCTGTAATTTGATCGAGTTTATAACGAAAGCAGTTTGGCAACTTCTTTTAGGCTTTAAACTATTCATTGTTGCCAAAGTAAAACTAATTTTTTGGTAACATACGTCGCTACGCGTTTATTACGCATAAAGCCTTCTAGCGTTATAAACTAACTTTGGTTATGCTGACCACTTCGCCTCGCTAGGTTGAAGCTTTGTCTCAAATACAAATATGGAGTCATTCCATCACAATATTTTTTGCTAAGCAGTCCGACCGGGCCCGATATACATATTCTGCATATTAATATTATTTTTTTCAGTACGAAACTGATCCAAAGCTCTAGAAGAGATAGTGATATAATACCTACGTCTAGAGGAGGTAATTTTGTGCATTCATTTTTACGAATAAGAGTAGAGGTAGGTATTTTCATGAGCTTCATGCTATATAATATCATGCCGCATTTCTACTCATAAATAGGTATTATTAGCTTTATAATTTGAAAAAAGGAGATCGTACGTATAGTAAGCAGTTAGTGCCAAAGATATTCAAGCTGGGAATAAATCTTTCAACGATCATACTGCCGACCTGAGAATTTGAATCCGTTGCTTGCAGCGTCCGGTCCACTGCTACCATTTTCTGCCAAATAGCAACATCGTAATAATTTGTCGTCAGACACCTGTCCTATGAGGAAGTAGCCGTAAGAACAAGCTACTTTTGATTTAGTAATCCGTTGTTGAAAGTTTCTTTTTACCGACTTAAAAGGAGGATGTTCTCAATTCGACTGTATGTATTTTATATGTTTGTTACGTGATTACTCCGTCATTTATAAACTTATTTGAAAAATTCTTTGCGTTGGAATCAGTATAGCTCCAAGGCTTCATATACATTTCATCGACTTTCGACCTTGGACTTCGAAGATGCATCAGAATTGAAGTCGGTTGTATTTTTGTTAAAAATGAATTATTTCTTACATTATGTTCTTTCTTCTAAATGCGTTTAGCGCGTGCTTAGTGACAATCTAAGATTTTTATAAATATTCAAAATTTTTTCATATATGCTGTTTGATGTAACTTAGCTGTGAAAAGGTACTTACGGTTTTCAGTTTTACCCCATCCGGACACTTCCATCTCATATCGTTCAAACCTACTATTCTTCAACTCATTTGTTAAAGGTAGGCATATCGGCTTCACGAAATCTGTAACGTGAAAATTATCATCGGATGATATCGAATTAGATATGTCAATATACATTGCATGAAAAGTCTTACTCGTGTCTGCCAGTCTGACGATACTGATAGGTAGGAATTAGCTACTTAGTAGGTACTTAGTAGTTAGGCCCTCTTGGGTTAACATGAAACCGCGTGGTTAACTTGATATTTTGTATGAAAGCTTCCACTTTTAAAATGTCGCATGTTGAGCTATTGTCTCAGGTCGCAGTGCAGTACCGCGCAGGATTTTGCAAAACAGTTTTGAGTGTTCGCAAATGACGATCTGCTCTCTGCTAGAATTGTAGCGCTTGTAGCGTAGCTCGCATAGCCGTTGCAAAGTTCGTAGCGGTCACAACTTAGATGGGTGACCGTTTATGCGGTATTTACATCTGAGCGTGCTATGCTCAAACCGTTGGTCCCGGTTGTTGTCTTAGGACTTAACAGTCGTTATTCCATGTTGGAGGTCTTCGGGTGGTCTAAAAACTCCGACACCCAGAGTTGGCCACACACCCACACGAGAGAAGATCAATTACATAAAAAAAGTTCGCGAACTTAGCTTACCATTGTATTGCACATGTCTGGAGAGCCTTAGCAGGGCGATATCGTTGAGCTGGTTGGTGTCGTCGGAGTCGTACCCCTCGTGCGGGAGGATCTCCTCGATGGGCACGTCCTGCAGCGGCCCGCTGCAGTCGTCCTGCACGCAGTCGGTCGCGCTCGACGTGTTCCACTCGCCGAGACGCACCTGCGATCTGGTCAATGGAACATTGTGTTAGACGTTCGAGTCGCTATAAAATCTGATGGGTATCTGGTAGGCAGATTGTTCAAAGATCTGTAATATTTGAGCGATCTAAAACCTAATTTATGAAGTATTTTTCATAAGCTATGTCTGTCTGTACCTACCTATCTATTGTAGAAAAAAAATTACAATGATTTAGTCATTTGGCCTACCGTATATCAGTAACTTTTTCCGCCATGGACTAAATATTGGCATCCATATTACTGGTACAGAATAAATAATACTTGGTTATTAGAAGTTCTATTATTAAACGGTGAAAGATAGTTTTAGCATGTTTTGTCACTGTTCAACTTAGGCCCACTTGGGTCAAAGTGAAATCGCGGCGGAGAAAAAAATACAGTACGTAAATACATTATACCTTACTTATAAGAAAGCAGTAGATAACTTACAATCTCCAATTCGTAGGCAGATCACCGCCAACACAGTGAGCAGCCGTCAGCACGTATCGCGGGGAAATCAGAACACCGCCGCAATAGAAGCCCCAGCCATTTGCTGTAAGTAGTTAAAAATAATAATTACCAAGTAAGATTTCCATTAACATCTCTTAACTAGAGAATTCAAATGTGCTCTTGGCCAAGTTCAAAACAAGAATAGTTGAAAAGTCTTAGAGACAGACGTTGGTCGCCGCCGCCTTCCTTAGAATCTTTAGATCTATTATAAATATTTAATAAAACGGTTAGGACTCACGTAGTATGTCGAATTAGTCGACCTAGGTTATCTATAGATCTATGTATGTATGTATATATATATGATCTATGTAGCGACTCCATCTTCGGCCATATCGTTGCAGAACATTAGGCGAGAAAGTAGCCAAACATAAAAAAGTCCAGACGTGATTTTTCCCATGTCTCATGTTCCCGACTGTTTTTATACAGTGAACAGAAAGAAACAAAGAAGCCTTTTTTCAATGTAGCTTAGCGCGCATCTTGACACAAAATTGCATAGAAAGTGACACATCGGAAAACCATTACTTACCTACCTAACAATTTATTGTGATTCTGGGCGCTTTGTCAAAAGTCGACCTTATTTTCTGACATCTCTCCTCAATCTGATTTTGGGGCGCTAGAAAGATTTCCATGTTTCTTTCCGTTCACTGTTTTTGTATCTCAAAATTTTGAAACAGTAAATCTCGATATGCTTGTTCGAGAATACATACGTTTGTCATAGCGAAGCAGCGCCATCCATGGATGCTCGTCGATATCTGTCTGCACGCCCCCTACAATCCTGTCGTTGTTCTGGATGCCGCACACTCTGCCGGTGGGCAGCAAAGAGACCGGGTCTATGTTGGTCCTTAGAGTCTGTTGTATGTTTGGCTGGGATAGGAACTCTGGAGGGCAGCATATCTGGAACGTGTACAAAAATCTATTATGAGTAGGAAATTCGTCGTCGTTCGTTCTTATAAATCATGTTCTCCTGCTTGAACCGAAAAGTCACTGTAGAAAAACATTTCACAATTTACACCCCTCTGTTACTCTTTGAGCATAGGAAATACCTTAGGATCGTTGCGCTCCCCGAAGCCACAGTGCAAGCTTCTCAGAAGCTGCGTCAGCTGGACAGAGTTGCCTATCTGCAGCTGGTTGTAGAGCCCTGTGCATGACTCCAGGAGGATGCAGTTCGCTCCGCCGTTGCATTGTCTCTCTGAAATATTTTTACAAGCTATCTAAATGAGCTGTATCGAGAAACTGGGAATTAAAATAATAAAACCTTTACCTACAAATAAATAGTCATGAACTTCTATAATGGTGTCTGGTATACCTATGAGTATTATGAGTATTACTGGTGAGTTGTTTGATATTACATTGATGATAACTAACTGTCGCGTTAAAATCTGATTCTATGTCACTCTACTTATTGTTTCAACAGTTTCAATGACTCGGTGATAAGTGGGTGGCATACCGCGGTCATCTGTAGTTTTAGGGTTCCGTACCCAAAGGGTAAAACGGGACCCTATTACTAAGACACCGATGTGATGTCCGTCGGTCTATCTGTCCATCTGTCACCAGGCTGCATCTCATGAACCGTGATAGTTAGACAGTTGAAATTTTCACAGATGATGTATTTCTGTTGCCGCTATAAAAACAAATACTAAAAAACAGAACAAAATAAACATTTAAGGGGGCTCCCATACAACAGACATGATTTTTTTGCCGTTTTTATAGATAATCGTACGGAACCCCGTGCGCTAGTTCGACTCGCACTTGGCCGGTTTTTTTCTAGATGTCGATGTTTGTTAATTTTCTTTAAATGATCACGGCTTAGATGATGTTATTAAAAGGAATACCAGTAGTACCGTACTTATTCCAAAAAACGATGTGTGGCTAAAATTCCTTAACCAGTTCTGAAATTGTTTTTTATTGCAATGAATATCATGTTGTTTGACTAAATGAGTTCATTGCTTCTTGATGTTTGTTAAATCAAGTTCTGCAGAACACGATTATGTTTTAGATGAATGGCTTATCATTAGCATTTGATATAAACCAAGGAGCTTATTTATGGACATAGTTTTCAATGATATAAACACAATCACGTACAAACAGTGACGTACTGACGTCATTATGAAACCGAATATCCAAATCATGAAAACAGATAATGAAATCAAAATTTCAATTCTGGGCCCCAATTCACTATGACAACTTGGCGAAATCACGTGAATTCCTTGCTTCGAAATCACGTCGATTCCTTCATTAATAAACGACATCTCTATGACGGATTCATATATATGACGCGTGAATACACATTTCGGAGATGTCGTTTATTAATGAAGGAATCGACGTTTCCTTGAAGCAAGGAATCGCCAAGTTGTCATAGTAAATTAGGGCACAGATACTAAGTTAATCGTCTTTGAGATTTAGTGGGTACAAAAATAGGTGGTACACAATAGTGTCTCCTATGCGAGAGGCTGTCTCGGTTGGTACTACCACAGGTACTACTTTAGTTTGTATCACCGCTAAGCCAGATATTCGGCCGCCAACTATAGTGCGCAAGCGTTACTGTGTTCTAGTTTGAAGAGCATTGTAGCCAGCCGGCATAGTAGAGCTCGGAATGATGAGTGAAATGCAATGCTACCAACGCAGTACTCTGCATGCTATTAAAAGTTCTGGGTGACACTGCAGTTATTATGGGTGTCACATAAATAAGTTTTCCTTTGGTTTTCGAATTGTACCTAAGTAGCACTGTACTTGTTGAATCAAAACTGATAGCAACATTTTAGTAGGCACATATACCCACATACTATTTATTTCAAACTAGCTGCGCCCTGCGGTTTCACCCGCGTTTTCCCGGGATAAAAAGTAGCCTATGTGTTAATCCAGGGTATAAGCTATCTCCATACCAAATTTCATCCCAATCCGTTTAGCCGTTGCAGCGTGAAAGAGTAACAAACATACATCCATACATTCTTACAAACTTTCGCGTCTTATTAAGTAGTATCATTCTCACATAAACCAATTTACCACTGGCAACTGGGAAATAAATAAATATGTCCATTGTCCATTGCAACCACGACTGGTGGCAACTGGGATTTTTGACCTGATTTTCGCCACCAGTTGTGGCGCAGCAGTTAGTTGTGGCAACTGGGAAGTAGGAATAGACGTGTCATATTGTACACTTTTAAATAACAATAAATATATTAGGCTTAGGTCAAACATAGATAGGCTAAGGCCTATCTGAATATTCTTAGATAGAATCTGAATATTCTTAGATACTGAATATTCTTAGAGGGCAGTCATCTTTGTGCATAAAGAATAACATATTTATTCATAGTTATATATATCTATTTCATGTACATAAGTAAACCATAGGTTTCTAGATGTTCTCATTGTGTTTGCGGTTAATGACCAACCGCCAGGTAGGTACTTACAAACTCACATATTTGCCAAGTCATAATAATATAATTTAAGTACATAGTTAGGACAACTATTTACCATTAATTACTTAAGAATGTCTAGGCCTAGGAACTTAAAATAAGAATTCGTTGAAAAAACTATTACACAGAAATTTCAAGTCTGCATGAACGATAGTTCAATATCCCTTTAAGCCATAAATCATAGCAATGGTATTTAGCTGCTTGGCGTTGTTGATTTTTTATTTAATTTAATCTGTTTAGCTATAAGGGTGACATGTTTTTTTAGAATAAGCCCTGAATAAATAAATGAGAAAAAAAATCCCTATCACGTACCTTCTCCCTAGCGACGTCAGTGGATGGGTATCTGCGAATTAGGTATCCTAATGTAGGCATTTTTGGAACCTTCACAGCTTTATGGAGTTTTTTGTAAAGGAAAGAAAATTGTATACAGAGGAAAAGGATCCAATAATGATAAGTTTTGTCGGTAAACTGGATCGATTAAGCCCTGTAACTGTTTCCGCCATTACTTATCTACGTTTGTCTTTAATGTTGTATGTCGCAGGTACCAAAGATGATAATAATAAATTAATAGAACAATAATATTATGTAATAATATGAAAATGCTCACTAGCATGAAGTTCGCCTGTATACCTACAAAGTTTGTTTGTGCAATAAATAATTTTCTATCTATCTATCTAATAGTAGCTAGCTCTCTTTTGGATGGATTAATTATTGGGAATTACTTACGGAAATTACTGTGAGTGAAGTGTATGTACTATACCTAGAAGGTATATACAGCAAGGTGCATAGAGAAAATGGACACAGATGTAGTAGTTTATTAGGGTTTTGGATTGGGCTTTTTAAGTCCTTAATCCTGCTAGAATCTTTAAGAAGCTCAAAGACTTAGTCCAAACCTTATTAGTATTCAAAAGAAATTATTTATTTAACCGTGTGTTAATGTTTTGCATTTCAACTGTTTTATAAATTAACTAAAAGTTGATTGAAGTCGACTCAAAAATCGTACCTATTATAGTTTAACTATAGTACAGTAGAGCCAGTGTGGCTCAGTGGGCGAACGTGCGACTTTCGACCCGACGTACCCGAGTTCGAATTCTGCAGGACTCGCACCATGACTTTCTTAAGTTATGCGCAGATTTAAACACTCGCTCTAAAAACGGTGAAGGAAAACATCGGGAGGAAATCGGCATGTCCAAGAATAAATCACAAAAATTCGAGGACATCCAACAACCCGCACTGGGCCAACGTGGTGGCTTATGGCCCTATGGCCCATACTCTCCCATGAGAGAAGGCCCGTGTCCCAGCAGTGGGAACGTGATGGGCTGATGATGATGATGATGATGATGATAGTACAGTATGATATTTATTAGTATTGTAGACTCCGGTCTCTAACAATTTTTAATAGTAATTTGTGGTTTCATCGTTAGAAAACCATCTGCTAATGATACCCACCAGTCGGTACCAGTACCTACGTCTTCTCTGTAATAATATAGGTACTAGATTGGCTCTTATCACGATGCTCGTGTATCTACTTGTATATATTATAGAGGATATATATGAAATGATTTAGGTTAAGATCAGAGTGAATACTTAATGTAAATAATGATAATACTAGCTCCGACAGTACTATTAATTTAGTGAAGGCATTACATGATTTTATATTAGTAAAATTGATACATAAGACTTTCCTGCCTTGATGTGCTCAACATGTGCCCGCGCCAATGACGTTGACGAAGCCGATAGTCGCAGGTTGACTTCGCCGCCGGCGCCGATTTAGTTGTATTACACGAGGTTTTATCCGCGGTTTCCCAGGATAAAAAGTAGCCTACATCCTTTTCCAGGACCTGAAGTACTTACATACCGAATTTTATCAAAATCTGATCTGTAGTTTTTGCGTGATTGAGCAACAAACATCCATTCGACTATCCATCGATCCATCCATCCATCCATCCATCCATCGATCCATCCATCCATCCATCCATCCATCCATCCATCCATCCATCCATCCATCCATCCATCCCTCCATCCATACATCCATCCATCCATCCATCCATCCATCCATCCATCCATCCATCCATCCTAGTCGTGTTTCGGGATGATGTTCGGTGAACCATCGGGGAGACGGGTCTGAGCAGCCGCTCAACTGCCGTCTCTCTCTAGATCTATGTGCTCCATCTTCGGCCACATCATCGCTTCACATCAGGCGAGATAGTGGCCAAACATAGATCTATTAAGCGTAAAAAAAAAACATCCATCCATCCATCCATCCATCCATCCATCCATCCATCCATCCATCCATCCATCCATCCATCCATCCATCCCTACATCCACCCATGCAAACCCTTACAAACTTTCGTATTTATTATATTAGTAGGAATAGTAGGATATCGCCATATTCGCCGACACAATGTTATTAAAGAAACTGCTATTACGACCTAATCGAATTTCGATATTACTTTAAGCCGACATGACTTAACTAAGACACTATTTAAGGAGTAGCTCCCGTATTAGAAGGTATCAAAAAAACTGCACCCCATCGTGTGAAATATCATAAAATAGATCTTTCAAAATAAAAGTAAGGTTTCATTTAAGTATAAAAAATGTAAAACCAATTTTGGCTATCATTTTCAATTATGATAACATAAGTTATACCTAAGTTATTTTAAGACAGCGTGTTTTTGTTTAAATAAATAAAAACATCGCTGTTCTATTAATTATACTGTTTGCGAGATATACTCTACCAAAGTTACTTACAATGTTTTCTCGCCTTGGATTTCTAAACTACTCCAAATAGGAACTATTGATTTCTCACACTGATCTGATAGAGCATGCTAAAAACTCACTCATAAAATGATTTCAAACATAGATTTTTTGAGTTATAGGTTATAGACAGAAATCTGAAATATATTAAAGACTTCTTAAATCAAAGGTCATTAACCTAACAACAAAGTAGTTCTAACAAAATTTGCTTCCCAAGTAGTTTTATTCTGATTATGCGATAAAAAATTGATACATAAGACTTTGTGAATAAGGATGGTGCTGTTATTGTTATGGGTTGGCGAATTGCTTACCATCAGGCAAACGACCAGCTCGTCTTGTCATCCAGTTACATAAAAAAAAGCAGTGGCTGCCCTACCATATGCGTCACGACACGTACTTGACCACTTTACAACACTAGGGGTAATAAGAAAAAGGCGGCATTTCGTCGATGTAACATACTGTCGGTAATAGTTAAGTATTCTTTGCTGTCTCAGTAGAACTTAGAGTATGCATACCTAGTTATATATACTCTAAGCAGTAGAATGTATTCTAATAGCATAGTGTCTTAGTTAAGTAATGTCGGATTGAAGTATTGTCAGAGTGAGTAATATCTCATTCGATTAGGTCGTGATTGCGTTTTGTCTAATAACAGTGTGTCGGATTACAGTTTTCAACTGAACCCATACATAACTTTGGACCCTATTTAAAGAAATTTGCTGTGCTTCAAAATGTTTTCTTAATTTTTTTTTGTAATTATAAAATAATGCTTTAAGTTGATAAATGTTGGTCCCGTCGATTACGTATGTCGACAGTACCGCCGCCGATAAAACTATCATCGATGATCGGTGTGCTCGAGGTAATGTGCGTTAAAGATGTTGGTGTAAAAATCCTGGTAAAAATATGGTAGGTCTTATAATCTACATACATGTAATAACATGTCGTAACAAGACTGCCAGTGTCACAGAATAAATAACAAGTAATGCTTACTAGCACATTACAGTGTTATAAACCCAGTAATCATAGGCTTAGGTACTTGATCAGCCGGGCCAGTGTCACAGGAACATTAACAAATATCGTTAATTTGTAATAACAATAAATAACAGAGATGTCTAATTAATAGCATGTTTACGATGTGGTCAAGGAACTATAAAGTGGTTTTTAAAATATAAATAAATGATGACTTCCACGGACAAAATGGCAAAATAATGGAACGAAGACAGGTTAAACTGCACTAAGGTCAACAAAGTTTAAACACTCGGTAGAAGACGTTTTTGCAATAAAATGGCTTTTTTACTTACGTGCCACGGCATTGGAGAGTGATATCACGAGTATGCACGAGACGAGAACAGACTTGTGGTATAAAATATTCATCGTAAACAAAACACAAATGATATTAGTGCTAAATTCATTAAATCCGTCAATATGTTGTTGTGGGGACGGACCGTGCGCGACTGACTACAGCCGACCCTGACTTTGCCTCCGACCACAAACTTAAGGTTATCAACAATAAATATTTTTTAAAAACACGAATGCGGCATAAACTCGTGTGTGATGTGATGACGCGGGCTCTAATTATAATAGACACCGGTTACTTCAACTTAAGTTTTTCCTCTTTGGTCGCGGCGCGAGTCATCAGTTCATTATTTGTAGGTACACTTCTGTATAGTCTATTTGTCTTGTCTTTAAATTGGCAGCGTTTTATGAATATTATTGTAAAGGATCCAATACATTTTTCATAACCTAATTTGTTTATGGGTTAGTTGATATTTTCACGCGACTTCAATACTATTATACAATTGTAACTTTGAATGTTTGTTACCTGTAGACTCGAAAACGGCTGAACCGATTTTAATTTGGTTTTCAGGGTTTAGTAATATAAGTCCAAACTTAGATTATAGGTTATGATACAATAAAATCAGTTAAGTGACTACGAAGATACAGCTTGACCTCTTCGTAATACGCGCTCTCTTATACTGGGGAGGTCTTGCTAAACTGGTCTAAAAAATCATCGGGGAGACGGGTCTGAGCAGCCGCTCAACTGCCGCCTCTCTCTAGATCTATGTGCTCCATCTTAGGCCACATCATCGCTTCACATCAGACGAGATAGTAGCCAAACATAGATGTATAAAGTGTAAAAAAATAAATAAGCGCGGAAATAAGCTAGTGTGTATAAATTCGATACTTAGGTACTTGCCTACTAAATCTGTGACGCAGGACCACAAACATTTCTTTATAACACGGCGCAGGATACAGCAGGAACATTTCCTCAACAAATAACTGGGAGATGAGAATTGTAGGTTCGGTTCTAGTTAAAGAACGAAAATCGCATTAATAATAAATTACGAACTACTTTATTTCTCGTAATTAATTAATTAATCAGTCTTTAGAATTTAATGGAGTTTAAGGGAATACCCTGATGCAATCGACTCATTGCCATTGTGCTTTGTAATGTGCACTTTAAAAATTACCTATGTATTTGGTAAATCTATGAATGACTTACTCGTTTTCGTATTTACATCATCATCAGCCTGTAGTCGTCCACTGCTGGACATAGGCCTCTCCCAATGAACGCCATTGAGCCCGATCTTCGGCTCTTCTCATCCAGTTTCTTCCGGCCGCCTTTCGCAGGTCATCGCACCACTTGGCCGGTGGGCGTCCTACACTACGCTTGCCGATTCGCGGTCTCCACTCAAGG
Organism: Petrophora chlorosata; assembly: GCA_951640565.1. Taxonomy (NCBI): domain Eukaryota; kingdom Metazoa; phylum Arthropoda; class Insecta; order Lepidoptera; family Geometridae; genus Petrophora; species Petrophora chlorosata. The sequence continues at coordinate 8,626,808 of OX621207.1, read as the reverse complement.
ACACGTCTACTCCAACGGTTGTCCGTATTTACATGTACCTAAATTCGTAGTTATATTAAACCTAAAGGAGGGTCTTCAGGTAGTGTCGGGTTACAATAAAGGGGACTTTTATTAGCTTAAAATTAAAAACAGGAAGCTGTTATGACATTTAACAGTTTTTAATTGTATATCAAGTCTTGATCAAAAATCCAACATGTGTATAAAATGGAAAGAACCTTTACAAAATATAAGAATACAAACATATATTTACAGCTGACTGCCGCACTTTTTGGGAACCAAGGCGTGTGCGAGATCATTGAAGAGTTTCAAACCCATAGTGAAATAAACTGTACTTTTTATGACCTGAAATCCGAAGGGATCATTGTAAACATTTTTACGGAACTGGTTTGCGTTGGTGCAAATCCGCAGGGCAATAATCTTTAGGAAATCGAATCGATGAGCGAACTAGAACAAACAACAAATTGAATTTAATAATAAATCATTATAAGTATAGAGCGCACTACGTAAGTTGAACGGGGAACCGCGAATGACAGCATCGCGCAAAACAATGACAACGTGGGGACGAATGCCCCCGTGCAGTGGCTCATCAAGACCCGTCACCGCTAGCACAAAAAAACCGTTATATTAGGTCTAGTTATTTGGACGCTCACTATACTCTAAAAACACTTATAGTAGAGTTATTCCAAACTAAAATCCACGCCCCTTCACTGCAATAATCATTGTCATAATTTTTGTCTTTTGTTTGAAAATTACAGTGGAGGCTATGCTGGCCTACACAAAGAAGCTAATCATTTCAATAGAATAATTAAATAGGTATAGGTTCTATTTTTATACAACTGAGTGGCGAGTTGAGTAGGTCGTTCACCTCGGTCGGCAACGCCACTCATATTTTTGTTTTGCAAAATGTTGCGCGGCACTGCACTGCGCTTGTCACCCTGAGACAGTGGCCAATAATTTCGCTTGAAACAAAAGCCTTCAAGCCAGAACACGGTTATATGTATATGAACATGGGTTGGTGGTTGAACATCTGGCAAAGTTGTCCTATTTCCCAAGGCGGATTCTTTTAGAAGAAACATATACCACTACACCAGGTTTAATTGTTCTAGATTAGAGCGAGTACGAAGTGTAAATAGACAATTACAGAAAGTGGCGGTGGCTCTCCATCAAACAGCTCATCTGAGGTTCCTTCCTGTCCGTCATCTGAGCTTCCTTCGTGTTCGTCCTGTGTGTTTTCTCCCTCCACATACGGCTTCCCGCATGTGTACGGGTCACAGGGCATCACAGATTTTCCTGAAGCCAACTGGTTTTGTCGTCTACATTATAATTTTGTTTATCTCTCATTGGTTTTGTAAATTGTTTGTGTTGTCCAGTGTATTCACAGTAATGGCATGGTATGTCAAGATTTGTCAATTTTATAGTCCAAAAGTCATCGAAGTCAAAATGTTGGTGTCGACGTATGGCATACGCCATAACATTCAATGCGCCAAAAGGATAAAGTATTTCCTTCGAGTTGAGAGTATTTCAATATGGTGACCCGTTGTCATTTCTATTCTATCCATGGGTGCTCGTGTCCCTCGTGTCTTCTCGTTTTCTATGCTCGTGTGTCCCTACTTGGATCGACAAATTGTGAACATTTTGAAAAACCCACATGAAATCTCGATTTTTATCCCTTTACGACACTTTATTGAACTAATTTTTTTTAAAGGGACTATCTACTTTAGTCAAAGATTTGTACTCACTTAGAAGATACCAGTTACTACAATAGTTCCGTAATCACTAATCATAATTATGTTATGCAAAGTCTGTAAGGGTTCAGCTTTTTTTTTTTACTGGTTATATGCATGCGTTTGACCACTATCTCACCTGATGGTAAGCGACGATGTGGTCTAAGATGTAACACGCTTACCTAGAAGATACCTGTTCACTCTCGATTTGAAGACCCCCAGGTTGTAGTTGTCAGGAAACACAGACGTTGGCAATGCGTTCCACTCCTTGGCTGTTCGTAGGATGAACGTGGCACCAAAACGCTTTGTTCGTACAGGAGGGATGTCCACCATACTTCCTTCGATCCTTACTTTAGCTTCCTTCGATCTTGATGTCGTTTAAAAAGAAAAATGCAGGCTTTATTTCGCTGTTTCCTCGTGGCCCTCTCGAGGCCATACTATTTAGTTTTTGCTCCTAACATTATTATACTAACTCGTCGGATTATATAGGAAAAAATGAAAATAAGTCTCGTCAGATGTTATTTATTACTTACAAACTAAGTAAAAACAAATTGCACCACAAAATTAAATTTGTTCTCCATCTAATCGATTACTTTTGATTCGATTGTGGACTAGTAGGTGTACCATATCGTTATTTTTAATATAAATAAGCATTTTTAATATAAATAAGCATGGCATATAAAAGTATTATCGACTTAGAAGGCGTTGACTATTATGATGCACCAGTCTCCATGCATCGCAATGACCTGTTTTTATTGTAAAATGGCAGTGGCTACTCTAATGTAAGGCATTTGTCCTAAAAGCATTCTCAACTGATGTTGTTCAGAATCCAGTTCATATAGTAAGCGACGTTGGTGTAGACTCCAGGGAAGTTTCCCACTCCGCACCGCTTGGAGCCGTATGAGACGATCCCTCGTTGCACGTACTTGATTCCCCCCGAGTTGATCCTTCCTGGGAAGATGATGGGTCCACCTGAGTCGCCCACGCACGAATCCTTATCTCCATCGCCACCGGCGCACATTTGCGTGTCGTGGACACGAGGAGAGCTGGAAAATATAATTGTTCATTGAGAAATCAGGCTTTTCTTTTTTCAAAGGAAAATGGAACCCTGGATGAAGTCTGGAGCTTATGTGTGCCAATACTGCTCAGGAATGGCTAGAGATGTTCAATTTAATTGAACCTATTCAATTAAACCACGCCCCACAAAAACTGAAACCAATAAAATATGGTGTTTTCATAAAAACTGAATTACTCTCAAAACCAATAAAGCGTAAGTAGAATTACATTTTGTAATCTCTAAGGTGTATGTTTATTAGGTTTAGATGACGCTTTTGTATGGTTTACACATGGCGCGTGTTTCCAGTTTCAGTTCGATTTCTTTCTGCATTTGTCGATGATGGACGTGGAAACAGCTTTGTGTTTGTGGATTTTACATCGAAGATAGAGACAGCCACGCAACTCTCTGTCTACGGACGCAACAGAAGACGGCAATCATCAATCTATACGTGTCAACTGTCATCATTACGAAATTCAAACTGTTCTGTCTCATCAGTTCATCATGCACAATAATATGACTTACCCCCGGTACGCCGCCTGGCAGTCCTTATTGGTGATAATGCCGAGCCCCACACTCAGCAGGACGGAGGACTGCAGCCCGCGCTCCGTGACCCCCCACCCCGCCACCACCCCTGTCTGCCCCACGAGCTCCTGCGTCTGCAGGTCGCGCGTCACCGGCAGGCAGATCGGAGCCATCGTGTCTGGAATTATACCACCGCCCTTTGTAAACATGTGAACATAGACAACTTCCACGGTTGGTTGAACGCGTCAGCTTAAATCTCTGAGATTGCGGTGTTGATGTTGATTCTGCTACAGGAAATGTACAAAAGCGCAAGCCTATGGCGCAAGTATACTTTTGTTTCTTGTTTAGGTGTTGTTCCCATAATACTTTGGTACACGAAACAAATATTTGCGTGTTTTTTTGCCATGTTGCTCGTAGTTCGTATAGTAGTTGAAAATAGCTATCATAAAACGGGCCCCTGGTTTCCTAGACATATAAAGATAATCCTAGTCCGGGATTTGTGTATGCGCTGGTTGGGTGATTAAATAACATGTATATTTATGTATACGGAGGGTAACTCGGTAACGACCGAAGAAGGAAAGAAATATAAGTCGGTATGTAATCACATTTCAACCCTTTATGTAGTAGTTATTCTTATTTTATACGTTACCTAATGAAAAGTCTGCCGGTTCCGCAAGTCTGATCAGCGCGATGTCGTCAACCAACGTCTGTGGTCTGTATCCAGGGTGTGGTATGATCGCGGCGATCCCGACATCCTGAAACAAGAAATCAAACTCATACAATATGTTCTAAAAACACACGTCTAACACATATTAGATAAAATGCATTTTTAACCAACGCATAAAAACAGATATATAACAAAATGTAGGTAATAGAACCGAACAAGAACCGTAGTACCTTATTATGCGTGTTGCCACAAAACAGATGTAAATGTAAATGAATCGCATTTTTTTTGTCTTCAAAAAAACTTTATCCAATTATAATAATAACTGCGAAAAAGTTATGTCGATATCTTGTAATAATTTTTTTTAAATCAATCAATTTTGGACTTTCCATAAAATTCCTGCGCCGGCGACGTTTGAGTAACCGTCGTGACGTCACACCGGCGCACCACCAGGTCGCAGGCAGCGGGCATTTAATTTAACAACCCCAGCGCGACCGCCGAGCGTAGGTATGAAAAGTGAAGTACATACATGAGATTGACTTGTGTACTTTTCTGTTTTGTGGTGTTGCCTTATCCAAATAATCGCGAATACTTTAACCAATCATTGAGTGAATTTCCGTAGTCCCGTTGGAATTTACTGAAATCGAGGTGTGGGAAGTGCATAATTTGACACTTCTTTGGTAGACATGGGTAGACAATAGACATTGATACAATAGTGTGTGGTGAACTCCTACTACTTCGTCGTAAATCTTACCTACCATGTGGATCAAAACTTCGTCAAATTAAGAAATGTTATAAAATTCTTTAGTGTTTAAATGCCTATTATTTTTCATATTTGATTCGATAGAATTTCCATAATTTTTTATCCGGATGATTAGTTGAATAGAATTAAAGAATTAAAGAATCTCACTCTTTTCCTTGGAGCGCAGCTCTCAACCATTCGGTCCGTTTGTTGGCAATCAGGGTCGGTGTCGATGTCCCATTCCCCGAGGATCGCGTTCTGCAGCGTCATCCTTTCTCCGAGGAAAGATACGCAGTGCGCCGCAGTTAGCACATACCATTCGTTGATCAGGGCTCCTCCACAATTTAGTTTGTTTTCTCGGGCTGTAACAACAGTTCAAGTGATAAACCCATTTGCCCCCATAATTTTACGCGCATATAATTATATGCACTGAACAAAGCCATGCCGTCAAGCGACCTAGTCGTGTTTCGGGATGATGTTCGGTGAACCATTGGGGAGACGGGTCTAAGCAGCCGCTCAACTGCCGTCTCTCTCTAGATCTATGCGCTCCATCTTAGGCCACATCATCGCTTCACATCAAGAGATAGTGGCCAAACATAGATCTATAAAGTGTAAAAAATTCGGCTGAAACCTGAATAGAAGCGATAGATTCAAAATTGGTGGGTTAATCATGATCACTTTGGGACGGAAAAGGCTAATCATTACCTAATCATAAAATAAGCTGTAAAAACACTAGAAGAACCTTACTTGTGTTATATGCAAGAAGCACCATCCAGGGCATTTCATAAAGAGCCGTCCGGTTACCGCCCGATATCCTGAAAGAGTCCATATTCCCACAATCACTTGGTAACTTATTTAAATTAGGATGTTCCGACACATCTGGGGGTCCTTCATTGTTTTTGGAAATAATTTTGTCCTCAGGGTCTACTAAGTTGGATCCTTTTTTATCTTCAGTTCCCATCCAGGTCGGGAAGTTATCGTCATCGTCGTCATCTTCATGCTTGCGGTTCGGCAAACGCATCTCGGTAGTTTCTTCCCAATTCGTGGTTGAAGAGTCAATACAGCAAACCTGTTAAAGGATGGTTATAAATTGAAATAGACATGTCAATGTTTTATTTCTCTACATGGTATTTAATAAAAAGTTATACGTACTTTAACGTTTACTTTACGTACATAAATGGTATTTTTATTCCAAATTAAAAGAATATATATCGGTTCTGTAAATTTCACCATCGCCTAATGCTATGTTTGTCATAGTCACACGGTCTCTATGATATAAATAAATACACCTAACGATCACATACACAGATCCTGGCCTCTAACTAGAATTTACTGTACCTAGGGAACTAGGAACTATAAGGACCATGGTCCCACAACACCTTGACACGAAACAAATGCTTGCACTTTTTTTTCTGTGCTCAAACATTTGTCCAATTTCGAGAATCCAACCCGCAACCAAAAGCAAAAAGAGGTGTATGAGATTTGAGCCAATCTACCTAACTACTAGACCACAGAGGCCGACTTTTCCATTGTCTTCTGGTAATGTCATGTCAGATTCCGCGGACGTGATTGTGGGGACCTTCTCAGCTAGTACTCATACCATCGTCTGAGGAACAGGCTGTTCCGCGGTCGATTTTACGAGCCGAGATAGTTCGTCCTTACCAGTGGCCCTAAGGAGTTGAAGCCGCACGTAAGGTCCTGCAGCTTCAGCGCAAGGTGGTGCGGCATGGGGCTGCCGGCCGCGTAGATCTCGTGCTGCAGCGGCTGGCATTTCGACAGCTCTGTGCACGTCGCTACCCGCCCGTAGCCGATGCAACTGTCCCCTGAGAACCCTGCAACCGCAACAAACGTTGAACTCTAGAAATAGTGACGTTAATCATTATTTATATTTAACTATCATATACCTAAAACACCTACTCATATTATAACAAAAACACCTTTTCAGGCACTAGATTAAAAAATAATTTACATTTAAATAGGTACCTAACTAAAAGCTACCATTAGTTACTTATAGGTAGGTAGGTATATATTTGGTCCTTGCTATTAGCACAGTACTACAATACAAAAACCGTGCTATTAGTTAGGTACCTGTATAAAATTGTACCTACATAAGATTTTTAATTAAATAAATAGTACTTGTGACCTATTTATTCATTTACTTAGTCCTAGATTAATAAATAATTACTAACTTAGTAGACAAACACCGGAAGTGGTAATTCTAGGCTCTGCGCAAATATATTTTTTTTTTAATGCTTCATACAATTCAGGTAAAGTGCGAAAAAAGTATTGATGAACGGTCAAAGTTGGAACTAAACGTGCAATATCATAGGCAATTATATGGAATTAAGATTTTTTATACACCTGTTCTTTAGGTTTTTAACAATAAAGTGTGTATCTATTTGTCTTGTTTATAATAATATCTAATAAATAATAATAAATTCATTTATTTCAGGCAGTAATACAGTTAACAAATTAAAAGTACCAGAGGCCTATAAAATATATACCTTACAGACTAGCATACATACGAGTTATAAACACTTAAGCTACGATCAGGGAATTAACTTCGGCTTCGCCTCCTTGTAGCGCCGGAATACTATGCCTTCGGGCTAAAACTCAGGAGCCAGGAACGTCTCTTTATACTTCGCCGGAAGTTTAGGCCTCTTGTCCGAATAGGTTTTTTTCGTGCTGAAAATCGACTTCCATACAACATTGATGACCGTACACACGGTTATTTAATCGTAGATTTTCACGGCGAAAGTACGTGTGTGGACAAAATGCCTACGCTCGTTGGGTCCAGTCCAGACTACAAATACAGAATACCGCAGCAAACCTCGCCCATGTTCATGAAAATATTCTCCTTAAATCCTACTAATATTATAAATGCGAAAGTTTGTGAGTGATGGATGGATGGATAGATGTTTGTTACTCAATCACGCAAAAACTACTAAACGGATTTGTATGAAATTTGGTATGTTATCCCGGAAAACTACGGGCGAAACCGCGGGGCGCATCTATTAAATACTTATACTTTAAAAATCCTATCTTTAGTTTTTTCTTTGACATTCACCCGAAGAAGGCATCGCTTCAGGCTGCCTGCTAAAAGACTCGCAGAAACAGCTGGAGTATATAGGGGTAAAAATATACAACACTCTTCCCGATACTATAACCAACGTGCCTAGTCTAAGTTCTTTTATGCGCAGACTTAAAACCCTGCTGCTCAACTGGGCTTACTATACAGTTGACAAATTCTTTACTGAAACAACAACAAAATGATTACAGATCCAAATTTAATTATAAATGATATTGATTGTTAATATATTATATACAATTTCCTGACTTGTAAGTTTAAGTGATCTTATCAATATTAAATAAATAAAATAAATAAATTCACAATCGCGTTAGTAGACCCATGCAAAACGCCTGTTCCGGGAGCTATGTAATCACTTTGTAAGCTCTTGAAAAAACTTAGTAGTAAAAATACAACAATGATACTTCCACTAAAATATTAGTCACTAGCTGCGCCCCGCGGTTTCCCAGGATAAAAAGTAGCCTATGTGCTATTCAAAGTCCTAAAGTACACACATACCAAATTTCATCAAAATTGGTTCGGTAGTTTTTGCGTGAAAGAGTAACAAATATACATCCATACGTTCTTACAAACTTTCGCGCTTATAATATTAGTAGGATTAGTAAGATAGGATTCTTCATCATCATCATCATCATATATATATAAAATTCTCGTGTCACAATGTTAGTTACCTTACTCCTCCAAAACGGCTTTACTGATTTTTACCAAATTTTATATGCATATTCAGTAGGTCTGAGAATC